>CM062928.1:3658014-4264767 GCA_031878705.1 Tapirus indicus
CTTCTGTCCCTTACATTTCTAGCAGGGTGGAACAGAAAGCAGCAACATGACAGAGGGTGACAGCCAGGGAACAGTGGCAGGGGGCCAGGTTAAAGAGGTGACTGGGCTAGATGATGGAGTGGCCAGGGGGCAAGATGGGAATCTCATGGAAGGTTGTGAGCAAGATGTTATGTTCTGACTTACATCTTAAAAGGACAACTCGGTTGCTGTGCAGGGAGACCAGGTGAGAGGCTACTGCAGCAGCCCAGGCGAAGGTGGTTGGGTAGCAAAGGAGGTGGTGAGACGCAGCAGATTCTGGCTGTGCTATGAAGGCGGATGGGCCACGGGCTCCGAGAGAAAGAGAGGAATCAGGCAGGACTCCAAAGGTTTTGGATGAATGGGATTTCCATTTACCGAGATGGGAAAGGTTATGAGAGGAGGGTTAGGGGTCAGGGAAACCGAGAGTCTGGATGTGGACATGCTGGTCTTGAGGGCTTAGACGTTGAAGTGTTGAGTAGACACTGCATCCATGAGTCTGGGCTGCAGAGGGAGAGGCTGGGGTTGTGGGTATAAATGTAGGAGTCATCAATACCTAGACGGCATTTAGAGGCACGAGACCAGATTATCCCACCTCTACAGGGAGATGAGCTATGGAAGAGAAGTGATCTGAGGCCTGGGCTTTGGCCCCGATGTTTAGAGGTGAGGACCCAGGAGGGAGATGCTGTATTTATAAAACGAAAAGGCATGAAGAATCCTCCTTGTCAGGGCATTTACAAAAGGGTGACTCGAAGAGGTTTAGGTGACAAGTGCACAGAAAGCCCTCCTGACCGTCCTGTGGACCCAGGCTGGCGGCCTCCCCTGTACTGCGGACTTCGGCCCTGTCCCTCTTTCTCAGAGGAGTCATATTTGGCAACATTTCTCCAAGTCAATTTTAACTTGAAATTTCTCCATGTCACACGGCCTTTCAGTGTGCTCTGTGGTCAAACAAATGGCAACAGGACGCAGCAGCCACAGGAAGGCTGGGTGCTGCAGGCGTCAGGCTGGAAGAACAGAAGGGAGTGAGTGCCATCTTGCTGCTCCCCAAGTGGAGAAGCCGCGGAGAGCTGCGTCGGAAACACTTGCCCCTCACCCAGCCCCACAGCAGATTAAATATCTTCCCTTCTTTCAAGTCTCACTGCTGTCATGGGTAGCTGTGTGACCTCAGAAAAATTGCTGACCTTCTCTGAGCCCCCATTTCCTCATTGGTAATGACTAATTATTCCCACCGTAGGGTTTTTGTAAAGATTAAATAATTTAAATAGACAGAAGCATGTAGGAAACTGTAAAGTGATATGCAAATACGAGAAGGAAGTAACTGCACCTATAATAAGATGGGCCAATTTGCACGGTAATGGATTTTCACACTTTGCATAAATAACAAGTGTTTCTCAGCTCACTGAACCTACTATCTTCAGGACCCAAATGTTCCAAACAGATGTGAAAGCATCCCCCACAATTGTGTCCTATATTTCTTGCTGGCCCAGAGAGTTACGAGGAGGAGCTGACTCATCAACCCTCATCCCAAGCACTGACTCCTGAGTTGGAAATAAAAAACACACGGCAGAATTCTCAGTCCCCAGAGCAGTCTATGCTCTTTCCCTCTGGTGTCTGGGCTGCCTTCTCTGGTCGCCAGTTGCCAGATGAAAACTCCTGTGGTCTTCCTCTTCTGCCTCCGGTGAATCAGGCAGAAAGAAAATGAGCCTGACTGGGCTGGCCTCAACTATGAAGTCATTTTAGGCTGAAGTATGGCGTGAGCCTGTGGTGGTGGTGGGGAGTTGTAGAGACGGAGGAGGGCTGAATTACTCACATCGAGGGTCAGTGGATCTGGGTTCCAGCTTTGACAGGCACAGACCCCCTCTAAACAACATTTCCATCACTCAGTAAAGGAATCGGGCCCAAGCGGTAAGGACACTTCTAGTTATTTCCCTTTGGGATTCTGTGACTTCACCTGTTTGGAGACCGGAAGCCCGTCTCTCTCTGTCTAGTCATTTCAACATCGTTCCACCAGGTGGCAATGTTTCCTTGACTCGAGGCAAGTTTTCACTCTGGGAACAAGCCAAGATTTATCGCCAGTTTTCTCCCCCGAACGTCGAAAGAGCGATTCTCCAAAGCTCTGGAGGAAAGAAGGAAATTTCCCTCTGCGCCTTGGTCAGTTCATGCCCGAAAAGGGCCCTCGTAGGGGCATTTCTCCTCTGCCGGGGCCGGGAACTCCGGTTGGAGTTTTGTCTCCGGCGGTTGCGTGGAGTCGGAGCTGGGACGCGCCGGAGCCGTCGAGGCCGTGGAGATGCGGCCTCTGCGCCCTGTAACAGCGGCAGCTCCACCCGGAGAGGGGCCTCGCGCGCCGCGCTTTTGCAGGCCGTGCAGGACTAGGAGTTGCCGGCTGCACCTGTGAGCCCCGGAGGGCCCTTGCAGAGTCGGACTGCTCTGCGCATGAAGGTCAGAGAGGCAAAGAGCTGCATGCAGTGCAGACGGGGAGACTGAGGCCCAGAGGGAGTCAGTTCTCCTGACTCCACATTCTCGCCAGATTGCTCTTTGTTTAAACATTTCAAACCGACTTTTCAAGTGTCTGTCTTGTGTGCTTGGCTAGCACACCTGGCCCCCAGGCCTGCCAAACCCCTCGGTCTGTGCACATCAGGGCACGCTGCACCGAACAAGAGTCCAACAGCTGGCTGGTCTGTTCAGACATCCAACAGCAGACGGATCCAGGAGGCGAGAAAATTCGTTTAAGGTAACTGTTTATTAACCTGTAAAACAAATCTCATAGTAGGGTTTGTTGGTTTGTTTTTTGTCATTTAATAACAATATAATAATGAACATTTTTTTAGTGTTTCCTATGGATTGGGCTCTGTGTTAAGCACTTGACATCATTGTATCATATAGTAATCCTCCTAACAAAGCTGTGAGGAAGCTATTACTATCTAGTTATTATAGGGCCTCAGACAGGTTAAGTAACTCACCCAATATCACACAGCTGGAAGGAGCAGAACCAACATTCACACCCTGACTTACCCAGCTCTGGATTTGATCTTTTAGCTTCCATGTTGTGCATCATGACACTCTCTCATTGGTAGGATCTGATATGGAAACTCACCAGAGTTTCTTACCAGAACACCAATCACTACCTCCTCACAACACGAAGGCTCGCTGATAGCGAGCCATCTCAGGGCCTAGAGGCTTGGTGACGTCGGTGTCATGCCTACAGGACACTCAGAACGTGGATGCACAGGATGGCGAGAGATGCTCCTGAAGAAAGCTGTCAGCACCAGAATCCAAGAAACAGAGAACACCCGTTGTCTGCTCGGAAGTCTTCCCCATCCCTGCAAGGTAAGGGCAGGTGCCACCCTGGGGCCTGAGGCCAGGAATGGAAGCTGGTGTCATGAGGGCCTCCTGAGCCTGCTCTGGGCCAAGTGTTCTGTGTGTACAATCTCATCTGGGCCTCGTGAGGGCCTATTGCCCCAGGGACTGCTCTGTCCCCACCTCATGGGGGACAAGGTCTCAAATACAGGAAGTTGTCCTAAAGAAACTGATGCCAGACACAAATGGTCTTCAGAAATCAAGGTTCCTGTTTCCCTTCAAAAGGGTGTGAAATCAAAATATCTTATTAAGATGTAGATGAATAGCAATCAGTGCCCAGAGCAGTAGTTACTGTCAGAGAAAAGGATGAGGATTTCCAATCTGACAGATTTGACTTCCCGGCTCAGCACCACCCCCTTCTAACCATGGGACTTCAGGCAAATTACCTAACCTCTTCTGAGTCTCAATTTCCTCGTCTTCGAGAAGGGGATAATATTTTATACATCCAGGGGATGATGGCTATAATGTGCCTGGCGTAGTTTCTGACACACGGTATGTGCTCAATAAACACTAATGATGATGATGAAGATGGTAGCTATTAATGCCCTTCCAGCTAGCTGCCTATCCTTTTCCAGATCCTTCTTTTGGGCCATTGTGAGGCACTTCAGAATCTCTGAAACCATTAAAAGCCCAATTACCCAGAAGGCCCTGCCATTTCTGCCCCTTGACTGCTCTTTGTCTCCAGGCTGACCGTCACCCTCCATGTCCCTGTCCCATGTTTTGCCAGACTCCGGATTTAGATATGTAATAAATTCTCAGGACTTCGGGAGCCATGATCTATGATAAGTTTACTACCCGTGCCCAGTAAATGTTCCATGAATAAATAAGAGCAATAAAACTATAAAAACCAAGAGTAAAAATAAGTATCCTTACATGTGCTTTAGACCTTAAGAGGCCCTGGTATTCAGGCTGCCCAGAGTCAGACGTGTGTCTAATAAAGACCTTACATGGGGCCTGGACTGGCTTGACCAAAGGAAGAGGGAGGTTCCAGTGTCCATCACTGGGAGGCCAGATGGACAGGGCCCTGGGGCAGGGCCAGTCACCTTGAATCTCCATGTCTGATAAACTCCATGAAAGACACTCCGGTCAAAACCTATTTCCTATCAGAGAAAGGAGCCCAGAAATGGAGGAGGGAGAAAGGAGGAGACCTCCCAAGGGCACCGCAACAGAAAGGCTTTTAAAAAGTTCTGTCAGGCTGCCTTGATGATGGTCCAGTAGCTAAATGGAAAAGAGCCAAAGGAAAGGCCACGGTGACCATCAAATGCCACTTCTATCCGCCTGCCACATTGCCTGAAATTCCACTGTTAGGATTTCTTTCCTTTGGGTTAACAAACAAGTAAGATTAAGGTCTGGAAAGTTCCCATTCTATATCCTCAACTTTTGGATTGCCTCTTCTTGATTATAAACAAAAACAAAGCTAATAACTTCTTATTGGTTTTTTTCTCCCTTATTACAAAAGAGATCCATATTAATAGCAGAATATTTGGAAAAAAGAGATAAGCAAAACAGAAAACAATTCAGCCCATAATATAATCACCCAGAGATGGCTATTATTAACATTTAGATTTTCCCTTCTGCTATTTTCTAACAAAACTTTTTTCTTGTGAAATTTAATAGAACACAATTTAACTATCTTTTCTTTTATAGTTAGTGATTTCTGTTTCTTATGTAGAAAGTCTTTTTCTGAGTTATGAATAATTCTCCTGTGTTTTCTTCTAAAAGCTTTACACAGTGTTGTCTTTCAAATAAGGTTAAGAGTCCAACTAGAATTGATTTCTGTGTATGGTGTGAGGTAGGGATATGTTCTATTTTTCTAAGTTTCTATTTTTTCCCCCAAATGGATATCCTTTTGTATCAAGACCGTTTTTCCCCCACTACTTTGAAATTTCACTTTTTGTTGAAAAAAATCTAATGTCCAGGCATGGGTGGCTTTCTTTCTGGGTGCTGTTGTGTTCCATTGGTCTGTCAGTACGTTGGACAAGATAGGATGGGCTATGCTTTATTTTGGGTAGCAAACAACCCCAACAGCTCATGGCTTAACATATTAAAGTTATTTATTCTTCATTAGTAGTTCACTGATGATGCAGGAGATGCATCGGGGCAGCTGTCCTTCTGAAGTGAAGGGGCTGTGCCATTGGGAGCACTCTCGATCCAGAGAAGAGAGACTGGAAATCGCCCATGAAGTTTTCACTGACTCAGCATGAACCTTCCTCTTCCGGCCCATTTGCCAGGCCCAGTCAGAGTTATACACGCCTGCAAGGGGCCGTGAAATGCTGCCTGCTATGCGCCTGGAAAGGGAGGGTATCCAGATATTGGGAAACACTGGTGACATCTATCTCCATCTACAGCCTTGAATGAAAATGACAGTCTTAATTACTCTACCTTTATGGTAAGATTCAATCCTTGGTAGAGCAAATCCTCCAACCCTACGTTTTATCTTCAAGTGGGTCTTAGCTAATCTTGGACCTGGGCAATTCCATATTAATTTTAGAAAATGTTTGTTAAGTTCTTAACAAATCCTGTTGGGACTTTTATTGAATCCATAGCTCCATATAAGGAGAATTGACATATAAAATCCTGAGTGTTCCAATTTATTCATTGGAATTAGAGTGTTCCAATTCATAGAATTTCTCTCCTTTAATCCAGATCTTTAATTTCTCTCAATAATGTTCTATAATGTTTTTCACAGAGGTCATGAACACCTTTTGTTAGATTTTCCCTTAAGTTTTTGATATTTTTTGATGCTAATGTGTTATCTTTAAAAATTTTTTTCAATTTATAAAAGTTTGTGGTTTTGGTAGGTAAAAATTTATTTTTCTGTTGACTTTATACCAACAACCTTGTGAAACTTTGTTAAATTCTAAAAGTTATCTGCAGATTCCCATGGATTTTTTATGTAGGTAATAATATAATCCATAAGTAATGACAGTTTTATTTCTTCCTTTCTGATCCTTATGCCTTTCATTTCTTTTTCTTGAGCTGCCCTTGTGGGATTTCCAGAGCACTCTTGAATGGATGTCGTGATAGTGAGCATCCTTGTTCTCTTCACAATCTCAAAGGGAACATTGTCAAAGTTTCACTTTTAAGTAGATTGGTTGTTATAGGTTTCACTGCAGATACTCTACCAGATTACTTCAGTGCCCCCTTTTTTATAGTTTCTAAGATTTTTAATAATGAATGGATGTTAAGCAAATGCTTTTTTTCAGCATACATTGAGATGAATGTATGTTTTTTTCCCCCTTTGATCTATTAAGGTGGCAAATTACATTGATTTTCTGAAATTAAAGCAACATGGACTAAGCCTGAAGTGGACTTGATGTGTTTTCCTTTTTACACATTGCTGGATTTGGCTTGTTAATTTTGTTTAGGATTTTTATACATGTTCATGAGTAAAATTGGCCTGTAATTTTCTTTGTCCTACTGTTCTTGTTGGGTTTTGGTATCAAGATTACTCTAGCCTCACAAAATGAAATGGAGAGTGTCCTCACCTTTTCGATTTTCTGGAAGAGTTTATATAAATTTGGAATTATATCTTCTTTAAACATTTCATAAAATTTGCTTGAAGCCATCAAAGACATTCTATTCATGAAAAGTTTAGTTTTAATTAAAAAATCAATTATTTCATAGCTATAGGTTTATTCAGATTTTAAAATTTCTTCTTTTGTTAGTTTTGGTAAGTAATGTTTTCCTAGGAATTTGCCAGTTTCATCTAAAATTTCAAATTTATTGACAAACAGTTGTTTATAATATACCCTTATTATCTTGCTAATGTCTGCAACATATGTAATGATGTTCTTTTCAAAACCAATGTTAGTTATTTGTGCCATCCCTCTTTTTTGTCTTGATCTGTCTCAGCAGAGATTTACCAATTTTATTGGTCTTTTCAAAGAACCAAATTTTGACCTTTTTAATACTGTCTTATATTTTTTCTGTGTCATTAATTTTTGCTCTTATCTTTTTTATTTCCTTCCTTCCATATTTTTTGGAGATTATTTTGCTGTTCTTTTTCTAACTTGTCTTCTATTCCTGAAAAAACATGTTAAGTATGCTTGCTGTATTCTCATCTTTGTGTTTCCATCATTTTGTTTCTCCCTGCTTCATTCTGGGTAATTTCTTCTGACTTATCTTCAGTTCACTAATTCTCTATCTACTTGTGCTGAATTTGCTATTAAACCCATCTGTTGAGTTTTTCATTTTGGTTACTGGGTTTTTAAAAATTAGAATTCTAGAATTTCTATTTGATTCTTTTCTCAAATTTATAATGGTTTTATTTCAGTTGACTGCTGAATGTTTTAAGTTCAATTTTTACCTCTTTGAGCATGGTAAGCACAGTTGTTTTACAGCTTTGATGTAAATACCATCTCTTTCATTAATCTTTCCAGGGTTCTGGTAGTGGGAGTGGGTATGAGAGGCAAAGACTCTCTTTCAGGCTCCTATAGTCCTTACCACATTTCTTTTATGACATCTATTATTGTCTTTTCTCATGATTTATGTATTTTTCTGCCCTACTGGACTAATGGTTGAAGGTCCATCAAATAAATTTCTCTGTCTGGCTCATCTTTGTGTCCATCATAGCACCTAACAGAGTTCCACCTAAGATATGAAGATATTATGAATAAATGAATGAATTTCATCTTATCAACCTACCTACCTACCTATGTCTCACTTATTTTTTGCCTTTTGGCCTATTCCTTAAACTCAACCTCTACCACCTTCCCCACTGTTCACTGGGCTCAAGCCACACTGGCCTCTGTGCTGGTCCCTAAGTCAGGAGACGGGCTCCAGCCTCAGGGTCTTCGCGCTTGCTCTTCCTTCTGTCTGGAACGCTCTTGCCACAGATGTCCATCTGTCTCATTCCCCTCTCTTATCATATGTCACTTCTGCGGCGAGATCTTCTCTGACCACCTTATCAAAAGCTGCATTCACTCTCCCCTCTGCCATTCTGTGTCACTTCACCCTGCTTTACTTTGCTTCATAGCATTATCACAAGGTGACAGTATATTGTAAATGTATCTGCTTGTTTCTTGTCTGTCTCCACTACTAGTTTATAAGCTCTAGGAGGGCAGAGACTGTGTTTTGTTTACCACAATTACCTCTGGGGCCTTAAACTGTGTCTGGCACGTAGTCAGCCCTCAAGAAATACTGTTGATCTCAGTGCTGCAATAACTGCTTTATACAAAATTTTAAAAAATGTTTTTCCTCCGGCAGTTCTAAAAGTTTACTATGCTATCATTGTCTCTATTTTACTGACAAGTGAACTGAGGCTCAGAGAGTTTATTTAATATGTCCAAGGGTACACAGCTACTGCGTGATTGACCTGGGATTTGAGCTCAGGCTGTTGCCTCCTAGAGCCAGGGCAGCTGTGACATGTGACAAACGTCGACTGAGATGTGCATATAAAATTAAGCAAGACAGATTGGGCTCCAACAGCTTGGGAAGGACAAAGAGAGACACCGAAGATGCGGGGAGCACCAGGCATTTTCTTACAAGTTGGCAGCCCTCTCTGCCCCCTTTGAAGGACCACGCCGATCTGAGACTCCCCCAGCCCCGCCCCTGCCTCACTCAGTCTCTGTCTGGCAGTTTCATTTGCCCGGCTGATCCAGACAGCAGTGTCAGCAGAACAGTGACCAGACCTGTAAAGCAATGTGTTAGAAAAAGAGAAAAGGCAGCGCAGATGATGCAAGACCATCCAGATGTCAAGCTCCCTGGAATCACACACTTGCCCGTTCATGCTGGTACTTTTGTCAACATTTGTGATAAGAACAACAGTGGGGCTGCTTCCCCCGGGGCCTCCTTGGATGGATTCAAGCAGACTCTGCTGCTTCAGGCTTTCTGATTGGTTTCAACTGGTTTGGGGCAAAAGCAGATGCTTCTGAGCCAAGTGCGGAGGTAGAAGAGCTTCCAAGAGACCACTGGGACCCTCACCCCCCAGGCTGCCTTCCTGTCACCTGGCAGATTAGAAGGGGGTTGGACGCCATTCACTTGCCCCCTTTGCAGCTCGCTGACATCTCATTCAGGAACAAGCAGGAAGAAAATTCAGACCCTTGGGACAACAGGATTGGGACGTCCCACACAGAGCCAGCTCAGCATATAATCGTCCCCATGGTGGTCTGGGGATGAAGCGGGCTCCATTTTGGGAATGGCAACATAGACAAGAGCCTGACTTTGGAGTCATGCAGAACTCGACTGGAATTTGGTCATAGCTGGGTGACCCAGTGGCAGTAATTTAATCTGAGTCTCAGCTTTCTCATGTGTAAAATGGGAGCTAGAATAGCTACTGTGTCGGGTTGCCATGAAGAGTAAATGGAACCACGTGCATGCAGTGTCTAGGCTAAGCCTGATAGATACATAGTAGGGTGTCGTAAGGGGCACCTCTCATTAGGGACGGCAGCCTGAGGGCCTGGGCCTTTATTTGATTGGCCAGAAATCAGCCTCTGGCCACCTTGCCAATCGCTCCTTCTCCTCTGTGGATGCTGACAACGTTTTTCTATCTCATGGGATAGTGGCCTTCAAAATTTGTTTTTCATGAGAATCATTTGGAATGCTAGTTAAAGATACACCTTCCCAGCACTCATTCCTAGATTGTCTATGTCAGTAGGTGGGGGTGGGGCCCAGGAATCTGAGTTTTTACCAGAAACGCCTTTCCTCTCCCATGTAACTCTGACTTTGAGAAACTCTGCTCTAGGATTTATAGAATGCTGACAAAGTCTGGTTGACTTAAATGCAAAATATTCTTATAAAGACCAAAATAGAAATGAACACTCCCTCAAACTCCTTTGGGTGTGAAATTTGCATCGTTACAGCACCTTCTTATCAAGTGCAAATGAGACCCAAATGAATCCTTATTTTGACCCAGGACGGATGTCTTCTGGTGGTGAGGACTGGGGAGAGGGCAGCGAACCTCAGCGTCGCAGGGAAATCACCCCAGCCCGCAAGACACCTGTGCTCCGGCGTTTTCTCCGAGGTTCGCTAGCCTGGTAACTTTGGCAGATCACGTCAGCATCTCTAGATCTGCTCCCTCTTCTGTAAAATGGAAGTGGTGGTCCCTGCCCTGGCTGTGTCTCGAGGTTCTGTGGGCATGAGTGAGATGCACAGGCTCTGCAAAGGGCAGACTCCTTGATCAGCGTGGAAAACAAAGATTTACAGTATTGACCGGGCTGAAGGGAGAGGCCAGCTAGCTCCTGCGTCGGCTGGAGTCTAACCAGGAAAGCAGAAAGGAACTCAAGTTTTTCGGTAGAGGGACCTGAATGCGGGGAGTGGGTCACCCCAGCGTAGGAAGATCTGCGAAGCCAATAGACAACGATGAGGTAATGCAAAGGTTAACAGGGGCAGAAAGTCACGAGTGTCTATAGGCTGAAGAGAGAAAAGGAAGAGCCCGTGTTACCAGAGTCCCTGATGGGCTCGTCTGGAGGGAGCTGAAGCCGTGGAGGAGAAGTACTGGCTGCTGGAGGCATGCCCAGGGCAGAGAAGGAAGGAAGAACTGCTCTGTCTTCTCATTTCCTCCCTCTGGTCTCTGCTGGCACCCCCACCGGCTGAACCCAGGTTGAAGCCGGCTGACCAGGGAGCCTGAGGAACCTCTGCAGCCTCAGGCATCACCCAGAGGCAGAGAGCAGAGAGAGCGGGCGGGGTTGGCTGGGAGGGAAAGGGTAGGGGATGGATCTGAGGGCAGACAGGCCAGGACAAGCACATCTTCTGATCTCCTGCCTGGACACAGGTCTACCCCCAGATCTTTGTTACCTGGATTTGTCCTGGAGATAAGAAAGCTACCCTACTCCATCCTGTACCTCAGCAGGACTTAATGACTCAACTCAAAAGTTAAAAAAGTTTTAAAAAGTCCCAAAGGGGTAAGATTCTAGGTCAGGATCATGGCCTCCTCCATGACCAAGATTCATGAAAAAAGAGATGGCGCAGAATCAAGTTTTTATTTGAACGTTTGGTCAATATTATTTTTCCTTGTCCACAGAGGCAGAGAAGTATGCATAGGGAATTTGGCCAACCTTTGTCTGAACCCTACCCAGTTTCACAACAGTTAAATAATTAATCAGATATTCTGGGTTTTATAGTTTTGATATCTACCATGCATGCATTGACTTTTTCAAGCCATTAGAATCCCATTATCTATATTCAACTGGGAAATGGTCTTTAAATTTGACTTAATGCTTCTTTGATGAAAATGCCTGGGGAGTGCACAGGAACCACATAGGAATTTCAGGAGCCAGAGGTGCCCGTTATGGAGAGTTCTGGCTAAAGGAGCGTTGTTGAATGCAGAGGCTGCTGTCTGCAGAGGCGATGCTGTGGGAAACTTGGATGCTTGGCGATGCTTGGAAAACTGTGCTGACTTACTGGGCAACACGCCCCTCCCCAGGGAGAGCATCATAGAAGTGAGAACTGGAAGGAAAAGTGGAGTCACCCTCTGGTTTGGCTGTCTCCTTGTACGTGAGAGGATGAGTTCTAAAGAGGAGAAATGCCCCAGACCCTGCACCCTCCCTTCCCAATCCTGCCAATCCCGGACTCGTTACCTACTAAGTGACGAGTAACCGGGGACACATGTGGCCCACCTAGTTTGGTAATCCAGCTTGAAATCTAACCTCAGGATGAATGATGGGATACAATGTAACTCAAAGAGCACACGCATTGGCCTCTCGTGACATACTTGCAAAAATGCCCCCTCCTCGAACCCCTTCCCAGACTTAAGACTCAGACTCCGAGGGTGGGGTCAGGCATATTTTTAACAAGCTTCCCAGGTCATTCTTGTGCATATTAATATGAGCTCATGGAAGTTTGTTGCATGAAAAATGAATGAAAGAATGAATGAGACAGCAAATGTGGAGCTGTCACAATGTATTTATTCATTCTCCTACTGAAGTACTTCTAGATTGTTTCCAATTGTTTATTTGACAGACAGTGATGTGATGGATCCTTTGTGCTGTCATCTTGTGAGCCTGCGCTAAAGTTTGCAGGGCTTGTATCTGGATGTGGGTTTGCTGAGTCATGGGCACGTGTATCTTCCTCTTTTCTAGAATTAACAAATCATTCTCCAAAGTGTTAATAATGATCCGCACTCCTGAAACATGAGTGGGTTAGCATTCTTTGCTCGTTACCTTGCCAACATTTATTATCATCAGACGTTTTAGTTTTGCCAATTTGAAGGCTACGGGGTGGCCTCTCGTGTAGGTTTGTGCTTCTCTGATTATCAGTGAGGTTGAACACCTTTTCATGTGTTAAAGATGCTCATTTTTTTATTGACTTTCTTCTATGTTTTTTTAGCAATGAATTTAAGAACGTATATTTCTTTCAACCTGGCATGCCTCTCAATAAAGTAATTTTTATTTGAATGAAAAAGACAGTAAGTTGTACAAACATTTGTATTTTCTTTCTGAATTTCACTGGTGCGAAAACGGCCACTCACCCTGGAAGAGACAATGGCACTTTGCAAAGTGAAGGTGCAGGTGGGAAAATCCTTAGACATAATGGGTCACATGGAAACAATAGGTCACATCTGGAGGTCGGGGCAATCCACCCAATCCAACTTCCGTCTACCGTGGGCTCCGAGGACTGATCCACCTGGTTCTTCCTTGGGTTCTTCCTGTTGCCTGAAAGGAGGGACTTTGTGGCCCAGAGTCTTTGCCTCACCTCTAATCTTGGGGTCATCTAGGAGTTATCAGTAGCTGCTACTAGAAGCCACCCTGCCAAACATGGGGAAAGGGCAAGGAGATGGAGAGCCTTTAGCCAACGGTGCTCCTAAAACAAAGGAACCACCCACACCACTTAGCTCTCTCCCTGACGGCTTGGCTAATGCACCAGTCATACTTCTGAGGTTAATCTCTCCCATCCCCTCACACTCCCCTTCTCTCTTTGAATACCCAGGGCTGGTGCTCTCAAGTTTCTCTCTTCTCTTTTATATGAAGACCTGTCCTTTTTCTCAAACCAGCCACCAAAGCGAGAGTCATCACCCTCACAGGAAATGCCAGATAGATGAGTTGTCACCACTTATCACGCAGGGAAGTCATCTGGGACAGGTGTCCGATTGAACCTTCTGGCTTTGCTTGTCCTGCTCCTGTCTTGGAGCAACCACAGGGGACGTGCAATTTCCGGATACAATCCCCCATTTCTACTGTCACTTGTCCATCCTTGCCAGCCCTCATTCAACTACTTGTTTTCCCCTGGACTAGCCAAGAGCCTAGAACAGTGACAGGACAAGCAGAAGGGACAGGAGCTTTGGGGATGAGAGGTGGGCAGCTCCACAGCAGGGCCCTCAGGTCTCGGGAGAACAGTCTTTGGGGAGATTGTAACATTGCTGAGAAGAACCCATCTGTTGCCAGTTGTCTTCCTGACAGAAGAGCCCCCCTGGGGTCATCTGCCCTGAGAAATGGTGGCTCACCGAGCTAAGGTTTTGCATTGTTGGTTGTCTAATTTAGTCACTCAGCAAATGTTTATTGAGTTCCTACTATGTGTCATATACCACATGGGGTGGCATGGGTGGGGGCGGAAGTAATACAGAGAAACCTGTCTTCCTGCTGTCACTTAGCAGAGAGCAGGACTTTAAGGGAACAAGAGGGAAAAGTAAGCTTTGATTTCTCCAGAGAGAAATGTCTGGAACAGGAAATGCTGTGGGAAGGGTCAGAGATGAGTGCCTTAATGACAGGAGAGGGGGCTGGATGGTCAGCAGGCAACAGGTGCCAGAGGGGGCACAACATCGAGGAATGGAGGCTTCCTGACCAAAGCTTTTGACTCTACTTGAAGTTTTGTCTAGAGCTGAGAGATGAAGTTGGTGATGCACCAAACACGGTGCGCAGTAAATGCTCAATAAAATGTTATTTTTCTTCTTATTGTTTCTCTTTTCCTTTCTCCCTTCTCTTTTATTCTTATTCCTTTTCTGTATCTAATTGGATTTCATATATATCTCCCTTCTTAGCATTAGTTAGAGCAGGGGTTGGCAAGCTTTTCCTGTGAAGGCCCAGGCAGTAAACATTTCAGGCTTTCCAGGCTACGGTCTCCATTAGCACCCCTTGGCCCTGCTGGTGCAGCGGGAGGGCAGCCGTGGGGCGTGGGTGGGCGGACCGTTGTGGCTGTACTCTAGCACAGCTTCAGTTATGGGCACTGACACTTGAATGTCATATTTTTTTCACATGTTACTAAATACTATTCTTCTTTTGATTTTTTTCAATCATTGAAAAGCCTAAAGAACATTCTTACCCCCAGGCTGTACAAGAACAGACAGCGGATTGGGTTTGGCTTAAAGGCTGTAGTTTGCTGATCCTTGATTTAGAGCAATAGTTCTTAAGTTTGGGGGTTTACAACCAACGCCTCTAAGAACCCAAAGGAAGTTTCACATTCAGTCATTCGTTCATTCATCCTGCAAGTGTTCTGACCCCGGCGCTCTGCCAGCCTGGGGCTACGGCATGAGCATTGCAAAGCCCCGCCCTCAGGGGACTTACATCCTAAACACTAAATAACCAAGCAGAGCCGGACCCAGTGCGGGCTGTGAAGACATAACAGGGTGTTGCGGGGAGCTGGCGGGGTGGGGTGATGCTGGTTCAACTAGGGCATCGGCAGGCCTCTCGGAGGCAAGATTGGAGCTGAACCTGAACTGAGAAGGGGCAGCCGTGAGAAGGGCTGGAGGACAGCTAGAGGGAGAGAGGGAACAGCCAGGGTGAACGCCCAGCTGGGCCCAGAAGGAGCCGGTGGGGCCTGGAGAGGGCGACAGGGGGCAGGGAGGGCCGTCTGCGTCATGATAAGGGTGCCCCCACCCCAGTAAAAGCAACGGCATGAACAGGAAGTGAGTAAAGGGTTTTAGGGTGAGATGTGACAAAGTCTGATTCACTTTGGCTGAGCGTAGAAGCCCATTCCTAGAAAAATGTCCTTAATACGTGCTTCCAATCGTTTTGTTTATTGTGTGTATTTTCAGGGCTTCATAAGTCTCCCTGGAAGTCCTTCTACAGAAGTCCAAACCTCAAATCAAAAACCCCGGTGTTAAAGAAAGGAAAAGGTAGGGGAGAGACCCACACTCTGAAAGGAAATGGCCTTTGGGTCCCCTGGAAAGTTCTGGACAGTGGTGCTCATCCAAGTCAGCTGCTTCTACCTGGTCTCCTTGGTGGCCCACCAGGGTGGTGGTTGCTAAAAAGGGGTGGGAGCGGGTTGCTCCAGCTTCTGGGAGCTGTCTGTCAACGTGGCTCTCCTCTGATGGAAGCCCCACCGGTCAGGGTTTATACAGAAAGCTCTTGTGGGTGGTGGAGGCAGGGTGGTGAGAGAAAGCCAAGCCTTTCTCTCCCAGGTCCCGGTTGTCACCCCCCATCCCTCCCAACACACACACACACACACACACACACACACACACACACACACACACTCTTCCAAGGAACCAGCGTCTGCAGACATGCCTCCCTGGTGCCCTTCCCAGCACCCCTGCCAGGTAGCACAGTGCCAAACCTCTTGGCTTTGCCCCGTGGGCCCATGACCCGGGGGCTGTGCCTCTGGGTCCTCCCTGTCCTGGGGGCCCTGAGTCAAGCGGTCCTGCTCCAACCCAGTGGCCACCTGTGCTCCTGGGGAGCTTTTGAGGCTGGGAAACCTTCAAAGAGCAGTTAATTACTAACCAGCTGGAGATAAGAGGGAGAGAATGAAACAATGGAGAAATGCCCAGCCCAGAGCTCAGAGCTTCCCCGCCTGCACACGCCAGGACCTCCCGGGCACTGAGGAGCGGGGTCCAACTGAGCTTGTTCATCAGAGGGAAGTGACAAGCCAGTCTTGGCAGGGAGTGGGGCGCTGCAGCACCTTGGACTGAGGGTCTGAGAGTGGCCCCCCCAGGTCTTTTCCCTCAGCCAAGCCTCAGCCCCGAGGACAAACGGGGGCAGGTGCCCAGAGAGGGCTCCCTTATCTCTAGAGTCAGGGTCTGGAATCCAGACTGGCCCAGGTATTACGCCAGGCCTGTGCGGGACACGGAGTCCCAAGATGATTAGACAGGGTGATTAGACACGGTCCCTGTCCTCAATGAGCTCACGGCGGGAAGCGGGAAATGCAACAGAAACAGGTGGAAGTCTTCCAGCAGTCTACCTGCTAAATGGTGGAGGAGGAGACAGACAGGCTGGGACCTAAGAGGGAAGGGTCAGCCCCACCTGGGGAGGCGGGAAGGGCTCCAACGAGGTCATAATCACTGTCATTAATTGAGGGGTTGCCAGGGTCTGGCATTATCCTAGGCACTTCCTACCCTAGGCTTCTCATCCCACAGGCACCCTGTGTGGGAGGTACTAGCCCCACTTGACAGAGGAACTTGGTAATTTGCCTAAGGAGTCACAGCTGGTAAATGCTGGACCTGGGATTTGAACTCAAGGCTTCCTGACCTTAACACCAATCACTTTCCTTCCAACTGCCCCTTTCCTGGGATGATGTCTAGAATGTTCTCAGTGGAGTATTTCTCCTTCAGCCCAAGACTTGGATTCCAGGGCAAACAAAAGTTCCAGACTTCCATTCAAGCTGGTAACGGTCATTCATGCCTTAGTATGAATGATGCGGATGGAAGGTACATTTTGGGGCGGGGGCAGGAAAGTGGGGGGGGTGTGGTCGAGAGTAGAGAAAAGGGGTCCCCCAGCCAGAGGAAAGGGAGCCAACCTTTGGGCACCTGGTTCCCAGTTTTCCCCAAGACCCCACTGACCTGATAGTTTTAATTGATGTTTCTGAGAACTCCCCTGGTAAGCGAGCCTGCCTTCTTTCCGATGGTATCAGCAGGATTCACAGCTACCTCACTGATCTTTGTTACCTCCTGGCCCTTCAGGATCTTGGAGATAAAAATGCTCTTCCTCCTGAAATCTCTACGAGGCTTTTAGAGAAGACAGAGCCGAAGGACAGCCAGCTGGAGCCTCAGGACTCCGCTCCACCCACCCGCGGTGCATTCCCATCTGCTTGGCTCTCTCAGCTGCTTGACAGCCGGCGGGGGGTGGGGGAGGGGGAGTCGGGGAGCCTGGGCTGCTCTGACCATCCTCTTCGCCAGGTGATCTCATCCTTTTGGGTCTCAGGGTTCAAGGGTGGTTTGGACCAAGGCTGGCCAGATGCCGAAGAAAGTGTTGACTCTTCCAGGCCCGGGGAGCAGGACAGAAATAAGGCTCTCTGTCTGCCTTCTGATGACAGCCAATGGCTTTTGCATGCCTAATATGTGCCAGACACCTGGCATAGTGCCTCACACACATTAACTCATTAAACCTCCCAATAATCCCATAAAGCAGGTACTATTATTACCACGTTCCACCCCCCATTTACAGACAAGAAAACCCAGACACAGTCAGTGTCTCACGGCTACACGTCTGGTAAGTAGTAGAGCTGGGCTTTGAATCCAGGCGACCCGCCTGCTATACACGGTCCAGGTGGTGGTCTGGGTCCAGCCGTGCCAGCATCACCCAGAAGCCTGCTAGGAATGCAGAAACCCAGCCCATCCCAGACCCCCTGACTAGCGTCTGCATTTTAACAAGATCTCCAGGTGATTCACGTGCACATTACAGCCTGGGATGTGCTGCCCCCGCTTCATCATATGCTCTCCTCCCATTGGGAGATTTGGTTCCCAAACTGTTCCTTAATTCAGCTGGTGAATAAACCCCAACCTCTGGATGTTGTGCCGGGCAACTGATGGAGGCCAAGGGACAAACGTCTTCACGGAACTGTTGGCCGTGCCCTTCATCGGGCCTTGTGTGGAGTGGGGTAGGGTGAGGTGGTGCGAGCCGGGACGCTTGGATCCAAATCTGGCACTGCCACTCACCGGCAGTGAGACCGTGGCTGAGCCATTTCACCTTCCTGGGCCCCAGGTTCCTCATCTGCAAAACAAGGCAGAAGAGCCAGAAGCCACCTGGGCCCGTGATGGATTTTGTATGCTCAGAGCGGGTCACTCGCCAGACCCTCAGAGAGGATCTGCTGAAAGACGCAAGGAGTGAATGAATGACTGAGCTGATCACCCGCGTAGGAAAACCGCTTGTATCACAAGGAAACAGCCCCCTGCTCAATTTCCAAGTCAAGAAAAGAAGCACTCTGGTGTAGGGGAGACAGGAGTCCCTCCTCTGTCAGTGAGGAGGCAGGGCCTTTCTGCACCCCGCACCCATGCTATGGGGCCCTCGATTGCCCCCTCAGTGGTCCTCCCTTCCCTCAGTTTATTTCTCTCCGTGATATTCTGCCTCACATGTGTGGATCTCTTGGTAACCCTGGCCGCACACCCAGCGTGGGTAGAGATCAGGGTGGGAGAGTGGTGAGGAATGACTGACGGCCTCCATCTTTAGGGACCGCATATGTTGAGGGGAATGGGCAGCACCAATTGTGTTCCCACCTCTCCCTTTTCTCTCTCCTCCTTCCCTCTTGTCTTCCCTGTAAACCACACTGAGTCCTTCTTGGTTTTGTTGTTCTTAGTGCCATTGAGTAGATTCCGACTCCTAGCACCCCTGTGTGCAGCAGAGTGGAACCCTGCCCGGGCTTTTTGCTCCATCCACTCACCTTCTGGTGCCCTATCAGACAATGCTCTGCTGCTATTCACAGGATTTTCATGGCCAGTTTTTCCAGAAATGGGTGGCTATTTCCTTCTTCCTAGTCTGGAGGCTCTGCTGAAACCTGTCCGCCACGGGGGACCCTGCTGCTATTTGAAATCCCGGTGGCACAGTTTTCAGCATCCCAGCAACATGCAGCCTCTACATTATGACACCCGACAGATGTTGGGGTGGTGTGGTTCCCTGACCGGAAGACAAACCTGGGCCACAGCAGTGAGAGTGCAGGGTCTGAACCACTAGACCAGCAGGGCTGGCGCCCTCTTGGTTCCCAAGATGAAAAACCAACCCTATGTTAACACCGGCTGGTATTTTGTTAGCTCTCCCTCCAAGCCAGTCGCTGTACAATGCACTTTACATGCATTAGGTCACGGAATCCTCAGACAACGCGGGGACACGTAGGAGCCATTGTCACCCCCACTTTGGAGTCCAGAGACAGGCTCAGACTGGTTAGGCCACTTGCCTGGGGTCCCTCGGTCACTTCGTCTGGTGAACCCGGGATCTGAATCCAGGTTTGCTCAACTCTGAAGCCCAAGCCCTAGCCCTACGCTGACTGCCTCGGTGAGGCGCCTGCGGGTCGTTCCTCAGCCACACGGGGGGTCCTGAGCAGGCCTTTCCAACCGAGAACGTTGGCTTCCTGACCCAGTGGGTCCTCAGAGCCTCAGGAGAAGCGGCGCGGCTTTCCAGGCCCATGTCTCAGAGACGGCCTCGGCGCGGCCGCGTGGCCCGGGCACCTCAGATTTTGGTGAAGCTCCTCAGGTGCTTCTGATGCTGAGCCCGCGTGGGCCCCGTCGACCTCGGGGTCTGGACGCGGTTCTTCCTCATTGAGAGAAAGAGGCGGGCACTGGCTTCCGAGAATGAAGGGTAATTCACTTGGAGGGAGCTTCCTGCGGAGACCTTTGCCCTCAGTGAAAGTGTGGAGATTGAGATAAGGGAGATAAATCACGGTGGCGGGGGAGGAAGGGCAGGGTGTTTGCTGTCGGGCTCCAGGCTCAGCCCCTGTGGCCCCCCTCCTGGAGACTGCGGGGTGAGCCCAGCTGTGCTGGAGGTAGGCGGGGGACACAAAGGGGACAGGTGTGGTATTAATCAAAGCATTAAGCAGTGAAACTTTGGACTATCCTGATCCTGGCTCTTACAAGCCCAAGAACAAGGTGACATGAGCGTGTCTGGGTGTTGAGATGTGGAAATGCTCTTGGCCCCTCTCAGCACAGCCCGGTTCAAGTCTCACTAACACCCGCGCTTGGCTACCTCCATGGACTACCCATCTTGTTAGCCTCCTAGGGCCTTCTTATTTTTTTTTTGGTGAGGAAGATTGGCCCCGAGCTAACATCCATTGCCGATCTTCCCCTTTTTGCTTTAGGAAGATTGTCCCTGAGCTAACCCAGTCTTCCTCTATTTTGTATGTGGGACGCCACCACAGCATGGCTTGATGAGTGTTACGAGTGGTGTGTAGGTCTGTGCCCGGGATCCGAACTGGCAAACCCTGGGCTGCCAAAGCAGAGTGCACAAACTTAACCACTACGCCACCAGGCCAGTCCCCTAGGGCCTTCTTGAAAAGGACTCACTGATTAAAGAATTTACGCTTATTTAAAAAGCAATTCTATCACTACCTTTAATGGAAAACGAGCATCCCTTGCCACACAGACGTTAACTGATAACAAACAGGATGAAAACCCAACAATGGAATTCGCTTCTCACCAGATCCCGCAGCCTGCCCTTGTTGTTGAAAGGGGATATCAGCAGACCAAGGCCTCCTTTAAAGCCAGTGAAGGGTTGAAAGTGGCCCGCAAAGGGCACACATTTCTCACTATGTGAGTCGGCGTTGTTGGATTCCAGGCCCAGGTGTCATCTAAAATCATCCACTCATAAATTCCACAGCACCAAAGGTAAGCTCCATCATGGAAGGTTTTTTTCTTTTTATCTGTTTTGTTCACTGCTCGATTTCTAGAGCCTGCAACGTAGTAGGTGCCCATGTGTTTACTGAAAACATGGACGGGGGGACATGTGGGCTGTTTGCTCCATTCACTGTCTTCTTTCCAGACTGAGAAGCAGAATGCTGACGTGGGGAGGGCCTCAGACTGGCAGTCAAATGTCTTGGTTCTTTGATCCCGGCCCAGGCACTTGCTTATGTCTGAGAATGCCGGGAAGCCGACCTAAGGCCAGCCCCAGCCTCCGCTTCTCCCCGTCCTCGGCTGCACGGGTCACCCTCGTGTGGTGAGGACCCAATGAGGTCACAGGTTGGTAAGGACCTTTTGCCCTGTAAAGCCCGGTGCACAAGGGAAGGGTTGAGTTATTATAAATGGCAGGGGAGATGTCTGATTTGTGCACCCAAAGCCTGACTCTAGAACATTTTCTTTGCTCTCTGCTGAAGGACACTTTGCTTCCCTTCTCCCGGCCCTGGGCAGTCATGCTGACATGAGGGATGCGGTCAGACCTCACACTCTTGAGACTGTTCCATGTTCTACTGACAGCTGGGAGCGTGACCCAGGGAGGTCGTGACACCGTCTCCCCGTGTTTATTTTTAGTGGAGCAATTACTGTATTACTACTCATATTAATGATAATATTACTTCTACTAATACCGCAAGGAGACATCACTGGTCTGTGGTTGAGCCAGTCTTGCCTAGAGGTGGGAGAGTGGACTTCTAACCTCCTGGGCCTGGTCACAGCCCTCTGGTGCTATTGTCACCCACTGCATAGACCTGAGAGTGTCCTGTTTTTCCTCCTAAGGAGTTGTGGTTAGAACCTGCCAGAAATTTCTCACAACACACCTCCCGGTAGTCACTGCCCTTTGTAACATACCTTGTCATTCAAGGCTTAAGACTTCCCAGGCAATGGCAGTGAGGGACTGCCCCTGTGGATGTAGGCAGCAGGATTTATGTGACACCCTCCAGGGCTGCAAGGCTAAGTTCCATTGCTGAAGTCTGATACCTGTCATCAACTGTGGGGTGACACCCATACCATGTCATTCCCTATTCATTAATGACATATTTAGGGATTCCTATAATGCACCAGACACTGTGCTTGTGCAGCTAGGGAGAGACAGCAAATAAACCATTACGTGCATATGCAGTGCGGTAAATGCTGGAGAGAGGAAGACCCAGGAGAAGGGAGCCATCAGCTCAGGATGGGGGAGGGGAGATAGTTGCAGGGTGAGCTGATCAGGAAAGGCTCCCAGAGGAAGGTATGTCTGCACTGAGGTCTGAAGGATGAGCAGCAGCTAGCCAGGAGAAGGAGGAGTAAATGTGCTCTGGGCAGATGGTACGGCATATGGAATAGTTTGTGGGGTGGTGGATGGAGAGAGAGAGAGAAATGGGAGAATGGCCTGCTGTCTGGGTTACTGAGTGGAGTCAATTGTAGAATGTCAGGTGAGAAACAGCTGGAGGTGAAGCTGAAGAAATAGGTAGGTGCCAGATCCCAGGGGCCTGTGAATCATGTTTTGGGGGCTGGACTTTCTTCCAGAGGGCATGCGAGCCATTGAAGGGTGTTAAACAAGCAGAAGCGTGTTATAGAAAGGCCTCTGAGATCTCCTCTTCTCCATCCTGTGGCTCTGAGGACAGATCCCTCAGAGCATCTTGGGCAGAAGTTCATGTGACGTCCCTAGGATGGGAGGGGTCCCACTGCCACACTGGGGTTTAGACTCAGCTCACATACAGATTAGAGCAACATGGTAACAAATGACTCACACCCAAACAACACAATGGAGCATGGGAAGGAGACACCTCTTAGGGTCTTGCTTACCTGGTTTGCTGATGGACTACACATTTAATTGTTGAACAGGACGCAAGCCTCTTGTCCTTCTCAGACCCTTTTTAATCTCTCTTCTCCACCGTGCCCTTCACCTCCCCTCCACCCTCAGCTTCCTTAGCCATCCCCGGCTATTCCAGCTTTCCCTGTGTGCCAGAGAAGATCTGAGGCCAGCATCACCTGATTTTGGCCATGGAAGAAATGCTGCAGGTGTCCGGCTGGAAAGGTGCCTGGTACTGATGGGGGTGGACAACCTGGGTTTCTAATCTTGGCGCTACCAACCACTGGCCGTTTGACATGGGGCAGACCACTTTTCCTCTAGAAGCCTGTTTCCTCATCTGTAAAATGAGGATAATCTCATGGGGATGGTGTGAGATTGAAATGAGGTTTTATTTGTGAAAGTTCTTTATAAAATGCAAAGCTCTGAGTAAGTGTTTATCCTGAGATGTTACACATTGCTTTGCTAGAGGATTCTACCAGACGGATGGCAGGGAGAGAAATGAAGAGATCTGTTGTGTTGGGATATTTCTGTCATATAGATATAAATATACACCTGTTAACAAAATTCAAACAAAGGAGAATGTGAACTTTCCTCCCAATCCTGCCCCCAGCAGCAACTGTTAATAGTTGGTTGTATATTCTCCCAGACAGACACAAAATGCATATATTTGAACAAAAAATACAATCATATTATAAGCCTTGTTCTTTAGCTTTTTTCAGTATCTATATGGATATTTTTTAATGTCATAGCTTATAGATCTAATTATGACTTCCTCATATTACTTCATGGTATCAATGGACCATAGTTTAAGTATTTTCTTATCAATGAACACTAATGTAATTTTCAATATTTCATCATATATTTCTGTGGTCTTATGTACATATATCCTCTATGGGAGAAATTCTGAGAAATGGGGCTGCTGAGTCAAAGGATATGAACATTAAAATTTTGACGGGTACCACCAAATTGCTCTCCATAAAGACTGTACAAATATACCTTCCCACACACAAACAGCGCGTCAGCCTCCCCGCCTGAACCAACCATGGGCGTTACCAGTTCTGCTGGGGCTTTTAAAACTAGGAAACCCGCCTCCTCCTCCACTGGCCATGTGCGCCACTGACCACGTTTGTTCCACAGCTCCTCTGCCTCACAAAGAGAGTGCTCTATGACAGCAGTGAGCAGGGGTCATCTGAGAAACGGTTACCTGATAAAATGGTAGGAAACACATATATGGAGATATACGGAAAGCACGCTCTGAGGGTTAAATGGAGTATCCAAACATTCTATCTAGAAGCAATAGAGTAATCGACTTTAAGCATTGTGCCTGACACAATAAATTATTATTGTGATTGTTTTTGTTATTGTAGAAAGTTCTGACACAGATCTTTGCTGTGTTTGGAGGGATGGTAGTTAGAGGAAAGAGGAAGGTGTGGAGATATGAGGTGTTAGTTTAAAAAAGTGTGAGTTGGTCGTTGTCAAGCTGTGGCTGGTCACATGTCCTGGTCACATCCAAGACTCTGGTGTCACCAAATGCAAAACACCAGGTAACCAAATAGCATTTCCATGGAAAGAGCCCCTGACCTGGTGGTGCTGTGTGCAAGTGAGCACTGAGAGATACTGAGCACTCCCAGAAAGGGGAGGAGGACCGGAGGAGGGAGGGAGAGAAGGGGCCTCTCCTGCCCCTGAAATCTAAAACAAGGGGCCACTGGAAAGTTCCAGAACCCGACTACTGACAATACAGTCCCCACTGCTGGCATGGGGACTAACCAAAGACTTAGGAACCTGAGATTGGGGTTGGTCACCAATTCGACTGGCCCCATTTTAAATTTATTTATTTATTGGTGAGGAAGACTGGCCCTGAGCTAACATCTGTGCCAAACCTCCTCTATTTGTATGTGGGACACTGCCACAGCATGACTTGATGAGAGGTCTGTAGGTTCACGCCTGGGATCCGAACCCATGAACCCTGGGGCTGCCGAAGTGGAGTGTAAGAATTTACCCACTACGCCACTGGGCCAACCCCTCGACTGACCCCATTTTACAACTCCCATACACAGGAGGGACAGGGCCTTAAACCCAGTGGACTATGGGGAGATAGTGATCAACGGAAACTGTGTAAGACAGATGGCGGAGAACTGGGGGAGGAGGCAGAATTCAGAATTATAGGAATAATAAATCAAATAACTGACAAAAGTAGCCCTTTACATGTATTGTCTAATTGAATCCCCTAATTACCCTACAGAGTTAGTAGTGTTATAGTCCATGCATATTTAATAAACGAGGAAGTAGAAGCTCAGAGAAGTCAAGTCACTTGGCCAAGGTCACACAGCCACAAGTAGCAGATCTGGAAGAGAAACTTAGGTTCATCTGACCCTAAACCAAAATGCTGAGTAGAGCCTCTATTTCGGCATGGCATGGCTCAAACTGGGGGTGGGGGATGGTGTCATAGATTGCTGGATATGATATTGGTAGGTTTTCATTTGTAATTTTGAGGAAAAATGAGGTTTTTTTACCCTGTTGTAGGACAACACAAAGAGCCATGACTTCCGTTTTTCAACCACAGTGCTCATTTTTGTATGTTTGACAATTCTATCACACTCCCAACAGTACACTCTTCTCCTGCCCTTTTTGAGAATATTGGGCTGGTGCGGGCGGTATTGGGGTCTTTGCGACAGACTTGCGGAAGGAGGAAAGGCAAGGTGATCGTGCAGTGTGGCCGTCTGGATGGCAGGAAGTTTTTATTTTTAAGATCCTAGTTGGGTCCCCAGTGGCCTGGCGCAGCCTCTAGCCCTCCTCCAAGTCTGAGGCCGTGAGTCATGACAGCAGAAACCAGCCGGCCCTCGGCCTTCGTCCCGCCTCGCGCCACGGGTTGCTGCCTGGCTTTGTTCTGCAGCTCGGTCCCTCTGGGTCCGGAGTCGCCCTCAGGCTCGGATGTGCCCACCCAGACTGGGGCATCATTTGCTGCTATCTTGGAGGGCAACACAGTTAGGGAAGTAGGAGGTGCTCCCATGGAGAGTGCTTCCCTGGGAGCCCCTCTTCTTTCTGGGCACCTGTAAGGAGCAGCGAGCCGAGACTTGTGGAACAGAGGATGCGACCAGAGGGTGACCTCTGAGTCGCGCACGTGCCCATGTGTCATTTCATCAGAAGCTTTACAGCACAGGCTGTAAGAGAGAGTCCACCCGGTAACGAGGTGAAGAGGGTAGAGAGCAAACTTTGGCCAAATTCCCCAACTTCTCCGAGCCTTGATTTCCTCAACTGTAGACAGAGTTAAAAATAGTAACTGCATTAAAGGGCTTTTGAGAGGAGTTGACGAAAAGATGCAAGTCATGTGCTTAGCATGTTTAAGTGGTCCACGAGGGCCGACGATGATGATGATGATGCGGGGTCAAACTTTATGCCCATTTTATAGACCGGAGAACTGAGTTGTCCAACGTGGCGCAGCTAGTAAGTGGTAGAGCTGGGGTGAAACCCCAGTCCGTTTCCAAGTAAAGACCCCTTTCCTCTGTGACGGACGGTCTATGGGAATTAATCTGCATAGTAGACTGTTGTGGGCTGAGAAACAGTCTGTCCAACCACAGTGGTTCTTTGGCCTGGGTTGGTTCCATGTTTTCTCCTCAGTCTGAGCTGGAGAGCAGTGTAATGAGATTATGTAAATATTTACTCAGGATTCTGGTAAACCGGGTAGGTTTCAGGGTAAGCCATCTCCCAGCAAGCAAGGGCTCGCCTGCTAATTCCCCTTCTCTCCAGGGCTGATCAGATCGCCCAGTGCCTAGTCAAATGCCAATTTCCCTCTCTTTGAAGGAGACAAAAGTGGTCAGCTCCTGCCGAGGCATGGTGAGAGGCTGTTTCCTGCATATGATTAGGTGGGGGTTAGAGATAGCGGCTCTAAGGTCAAGCAGTCCTGGTTTCTGTCTATCCTTCCCAGCAGTGTGACCTTGGGCGAGTTACTAAATCTCTCTTGGCTCCAGTTTCCTCATCCTGAAAATGGGGGATTATACTGCTACCTTGAGGGGCTGCTGTGAGGCTTAAATTGCATGTAAATAAAGTACATGAGAAATTGCACGTAAATAAAGTACGTAGTATCTGGCACATAGTAGGTGCTGAATAAAAGTGATAAGGCGGAGCTGGGTAGATTGTGGGTTTGGGTTACAGCACTTTGCTAGCAAGTCTCTTGTTTCCTGCCAATCAGAGACCCTGGTGAGACTGCGTGTTGTGCCCACATGATCCTGCTCACATCAGCCTCCAATTGAGAGCTGCTTCGCAGGCACCAACCAGCTCACAGGTCCTTGGATTCAACCACCGCTGTTCCTTTTTACGCTGCTCTCAGTTCAGCCTCTGAAGGTATTAGTAACAGTAATAATTTACAGCACACTAGTGTGCTCCCGAAACACACATTACCTCTTTAATCCCCACCACAGCCCTGAGGGATGGCATTATCTCCATTTGCAGATGAGAAAACAGGGACTCAGAGATGGTCGGTATCTGCCCAAGGACACACAGCTGTTAGAGATCAGACTGGAGCACAGTCTATGTGGCATGCAGTCACACTGACCAATCTTCCTGGTGTGCCCGGGACCACAGAGTTTCCTGGGACATGGGGCATTTGGTGCTAAAAGTGGGAAAGTCTGGAATGAGCTGGTTGCTCTACAAGCAGCCCCCTTGCCGAGGGTAGTCAGAGGTTCTGGGAAAGAGATGGGGTGAGAGAGAGGAGAAGGGGAAGGTGCAGGGAGAGGAAGGCAGGAGCACCTCTGCACTATTTCTTTCTGGAAAGACATCAGGGCCTCTCCCACTCCTGGTGGTGTTCTCAGCGGCCCTCTTCCCAGCAGCTGCTGCAGAGCCCCGCTCCCACTGGTGCCCAGTGTCTCCCATGGATCTGGTTCCCCCTGGGAATTAGGGTTGTCTGTGCCTGGAGGTGTCTCACCCTGAGGCTTGAGGAGCCTCAAGCCTTCATGGTGGCAAGAGCAGCCCCTGGGGACCGTGAACTTGACCTCAGGCCCCTGCCCACCACGCACCATCTGCATAACCTCTGGAGAGATGACGAGCCCCATGGGGTCATCATTTCAACCATCTTCTCTGCATCACACATCCCAGGGGTGTTGGGAGGATCTAAGAAGATACACAGAGGAAGCAGTTTCTAAAATGCCAGAAACACACAGGATGTATGGCTTATGCACTGCTCTAGATCCAACTCTGGGGTTTCAACCTCTGAAAAATGCCAATTCAATGTCCTGCTACGTGAGGCCTTTCTGGGGAAAGGACGATGAAGACTCTGCCCGGGTTACCCAGGCTGGCTGAGGAAGAGCGGAGACACAAAGCGGCCCCATATGGCAGAATAAGAAACGTGCTGACGTCTCACTTCATTAGAATTGACGTCCCATCACGGTAGGAGTTTTTGTCTTTTGTTTTTCTCCTGTGGCTGAATCCCCATTGCCTAGCACAGTGCCTGGCACAGGGCGGAAGCTGAATAAACATTTGTTGAATGTTGACTGTTGAGTGGTTCCAAGTACAAGCAAACTGTTCTGGGAGATTTAAACTCTGATGAAGCAATTGGGGAAGACCGAACAGAGAAAATGGGTTGGGTTCCACTGCGCAAAGATGGGGGAAAGGACGGTCCATGTGGTGGGACAAGCAGGAAGCTGGGACACGTGCAGAAAGGACGTGGGTCCAGCTGTATGTCTGGGATGTACGCTGTGAGGTACACTGGGAGACCAGGGGACTAAGGACGTCGGTACAGACCAAGTGGTAGAGGACCGGTCAATGGCGTGCCCTCGGAGAGTGTGGACTGTCTGTCTTTAAGCCAGCATTTCCCAAATTTCAAATGTCGATCACTCACATTGTATTGTCACCATTTTGCCCTGTCTGTATACCCACCTATAATATTTACTTAGTAATTTTCCTTTCATTGACTCTCTTTTTCACTTTACTAAATTTGTCTTCACATCAAAAACATATAACTGTTAAAATAAAAATTACTATTTGCACTTAAAATCGTCTCATTTACCACCCTTGGTAGGGGTACTTCCCTCTGAGGAACACGGCTCTGGGGAATGGGGAACTGGCAAAGATTTCTGAGTAAGGGGATGATCTAGTTGCTTTTTGAGAAGGCTGTAAACATGAGGAACGAGAGTGTATACAAAATTCTGGTTCAATTGTGACGAAAATGGTAAGCAACCTCTCCAAGGTGAGTTTTGGGGGCATTTTGCAGTCTCTCTACGGGCGTCAGGTTAAAACACACAGGAGCTGCTCTCTGTCTGTCTCTTTCCTTCTTGGTCTCACCTTTCCCTCTTCCCAGCAACTCTGCCTACTGCCTTGTGCCTGTGCCAACAGCTCTGAGGAATGGAGAGGGACTGCGGCTGGAGGAATGAGTGGTCCACTCCAGCCGAGGCTGTGGGTCTTGCAGTGACCTGTGGTGGTTCTGGATGCCTGGCGATGGTGCCCATGTTAGCATGGTGGTGTAGCTTCCTAGGCTCGTCTTACCTGGTTGTTCAAAGAATGTTACCCCCAGCCAAGGCTCACGTTCACAGAGCATTGACCCCTCCCCGAATAAGCCTATTTTTCCCAGCTGTGCATTTAACCTCTAAGTTAAGGTGACCTGCCAAGCTGGAAAAAAATGAATTAGCAAAAATCAGACATAGGCTCAGGGTACCCCGCCTCCACCACAACCACACACAATTGTGAGATCTAAGGTTGGGCTCCCAGAGGTTTTCTGCTCTAGTGGTTCTGGCAACTCCTGGAGAACCACAAACTGGCGAATGTCAGGACCGTAAACCTCGGGCAGACTTTGAAGTCTTCTGGTGTTGATGGAAAAAGCCCATCAGCGTCCAACTTTGGTGTTGATGGAGAACGTTCACAACAAGCTGACCACGCCCTTCATGCACACTCACCTTGTCAGGGGTAGCTCCTGCCCCTGGCCCCCCCATCCCATTCTTTCCAGCGTAACAGAGCTCAAGAGCCTCCGTGCCCCCACGGTAAGAGAGTGGCTGGACTGCCTGGTCCCTTTAACAGCAGGGCTGTCCTCCCCAGAGAAGTTTTCAGATGAACCGACTGTGCAGATTTTGGGTTCAGTTTGCAGAGAAGTTCCTTATTTCAGTTTTACTGTATACCCACCTACACAATCCTTTTTGGTTCTCAGAATTTCAAAGCAATTAACCTCCAACCTTAAATCAGGATTCTCATAAAACTTTCCTGGGGCACTGTCATAAAAGAAACTAGGTCTCAAAATAGAACTGTTTGGTGTACTGTCCTTGTCCAGGAACACAGATTGACTAATTCCAAACCCTGAGCTCACATGTGGTTGCTAAGAATGGGGGTGGGGGAGAGAAAGGGGAGAAAGATCATAGATATGCCACGATACATGTGGGGAGATTTCATCTGGTTTTCCCCCAAATACAGAATTATTCAGAAATAATTCCAAGGGCTTCTTTCTTGACATTCCACCAGTGTGCAGGTGCATATGTTTTGAATGGACTGAGTGGATAATTTATTTATGCAAATGAGTTTTTTCATAGTCCCAGTGGATGAGCTTGTCAACTCTCAGATATCATTTCCAGGAGGTTTCTAGATGCATTCTTTCTAGGGGCATGAGCAGGTCCAGAATTCCTAATTTCTATCTAGAAGGCGTTTAGTAGCAGAATTGGTTGATTAGTGTTTTACATTTTCTTGAGTCCCTCACTTGCTTATGAAGAATGGGGACTGAGAAACTTACAGCAACCCCCACCCTTCACTCGGTTCCACTACTGGCCCCAGCCTTCGTTTTTAAGGCTGTCATCATCATCCAACTCTTCGTTCTATTTCTCTGCCATTTCTGGACCAGATGCCTAAGGGCTTCTCTTTGTGGTATTTAGCCTGCCCAGTGCTATTAGGCCTGGGGGGTGGCAGAGTGACCTTTGTGTCACAAGAGTCTCATGACTTCCCAGGCAAGACCAAGTCACAACTTTTTCCAGTGGGTTTCCCCTCAATTCTTATTCTGAGCAGTTAGCTCTTTACACATTTGGTATTAAAGAGCAGGGGCTGGAGACTGTCCTATAAGGCCCAGTTTGCCTATTTCACACTTTTTTCATTTCAACTTTACAATCCCACTCTTCTGAGAAACCATCACATTTCCAACCACCTTCCAGAACTGAGCTTGGTTTTCCATGTCTATGTAGGACATTATAGTCTACATTTCAACAAGCTGTCAAGCTTCTCTTTTTCGAAGAGTTGTGGTTAAGAGGTCTTGTCTGGGGTGACACTGACTTTGGGCTGAGCTGCAGCCACTTGCTTTACTGTGCAACTTTGGCCAAGTTACTTATCAGGCTTATGAGGCTCAATTTCCTCCTCTGTAAAGCAAGAATAGTATCAGTACCTTTCCCATGGAGTTTTGCGAGGATTACGCGAGGTGATGCAAGTTAAAATCTTAATCGAGTGACTAACACATTGTTAAAACTTAATAAATGTGACTAGTCATTATTACTCTTCCTTTTTCCTATTGCTTTTCCAGCTTCACCTTTCTCCTACTCTGTCTTTGGAAACATGGAGAGCTAGTTCTCTGACCACCCATATGTAACTTCGTATATCGCTAAGGGGATCTCCTGGGATTCAACTCCGTACTTAGAGGAGAGAGTGAACCTTTCCCAAGAGCCCACCACGTGCCAGGCATCCTGCTAATGTTTTATACGGTTTCTCACTTAACTCCCCAAACAGCTCACCGAGAATATTTATATTCCCGGTAAACAGATGGGAAAACTGAGGCCTAAAGTTTAAGTAAATGTGACAAGGTTGTCTTGGTCTGTCTGCCTCCAAAATCTGTGTCCTTTCCCCCGCTCCAGGCTGCTTCTGAGAAAGCTGTGCCATCTCATTTTTTAGGGTGATGGAATAGGTTCTAAAATCTCTAGTCTTCCAACACCACAGGTTCTCCCAAACAATTAGACATTTAGATGGTGACTTTACACGTTTTCTACTTGGGTCTGAGAGTCTGCTGTCTCATGGTCCCTGGGTGAAAGAGACCAGGCACCAAGACCTTCACCCAAGGTCGGCTCCATTAAAACGTCGTCTTGGGCAGTAGGAACCGAGTCTTCTGGCTTATCATTAGTGGAATAATATGGGAGCCCACAAATAGATGGTGATGGATGCAAAATTGATTGTTGTCTCTGCTATCACCCACCCCTGGAGATGCCAATTTGGTAGGTGTGGGGAGGAAGTCCTGACTGGTAAAGGTGATTCTAATGCCCCATTGGCTTAGAGCGAGGACACCGATCAGACGGACGATGTAGCGGAGAAGGCTGAGTGCCTGGGGGCGCGGGGAAGGGCAACCAATGAGGGGAGGCTGCAACTGCCTCATCTTCAATCCACATGCAACAGCATCTCTTTATTCTGCTGTATATTTGGGGTTCCATGATAGTGGGAAAAGAGTTCTTATGCTAAAATAATTTATAAAAACAACTGCCATAATTTTAAGAAACCCTTCCCCACACAAAAAAGAAAATACTGGCTGTAAGAAGGTTGCCTAGAAGTGGCCAACTTTTGCATGGTCTTCCCTCCAGCTCTGAGACTGAGAGATGAGCCCTTCTGGAAGGGAAATACTGTTTAGACACTCAGAGCAGTTTGATTCAAGAACCAAAGTGTTTATCCCAAAGGTGAAGTTGGCATTAAGTCAGGGCACCATGTAAAGTGGTCTGCGAGGAAAGATAAGGCCAGAAAGAGAATAATAAGCTATAGGTGAGGTGGAAGGAGCAGTCTAGGGGTGAGTTAAGTTAGGCAAGAATGGAGGTATCTTGAGAATAATTAAAATATAAAGGAGGAGTTCAGAAAACTCATCGTTAGTGCACAGGTAAGATTGGTGACATATTCAGATGCCTGAGGGGTACTTAGTACATATGCACACTCATGCATGGGTCACGCTTTCCAGAAACGGTGAGCCACCCTCCCCCACTCCAGCACTGAGGTTGTCCCCCACCTCAGCAGTTCAGTGGTACATATCAATTGCAGAGGACTTGCTCAGTGTGTGGGCACAGATGTGATGGCAAAAGACATGATCAGAAGGTGCCATGCAAATCTATCAGGACAGCTGTCGATGTCGGACCTCCCAAATAGAACCGAAGTGCCACCTTCAGAGCCCACAAAGCTTCTCCTCAGAGGATTCAAAGATCCCTAGGAATTTAATCTAAGCCAAAATGTAAAGATTTTGGAAATGTGGCTTTTAGAGGGGAGTAGGGTAAGAGATAAGATGATATTTATTAACCCTAGTTCTTTATTTGACTTTAGCCAAGGTAATTGATGATAATATTCTGCTCTAATTTCCCCCTCCCCCCTCCTCCCTGCCACACAAAAAGAGATCTTGTTCCTGTCTGTCCTACAGTAATATTTTCGGGTGGCTCTCACTAAATAGTTAACACGTTCTGCCCCGGAGGTAACTCCATGTCATCAAGAGGAGATGACAGAAACATATACAAACACACACTTGCTTTCAGAAATAAATAGAGGGACTCTAGTTAAAAAGGGCTGTGTAAAGTAAGCAAGCATCCTCTTTCTTGCAGAGCAAGCACACAGCCCTCGTTAACCTTGTCATCACAGTCTGTGTTGGTATTAAGACAGACCCCTCAGGGCTTGTTACCTGACTTAGAGAGATTCTTTGTCTTGGCCTTGACTTAGGAATTAAGGTCCCTGGAGTTCTTTGGTTCTGTGATGTAGATCTTCTAGTATACAATCCAGTTGAACCCGGGATCCCCAGGCCATGGTGTGCAACTGGCCTGATTTGCTCCGCCCTCTTTTCCTCCGTGGGAACTAGCATCAGGACTCCACTCAAATGCTCGTGTCTTTGCGTGGGTCTGAGACAGTGATAGGGCCTTGACCTGCAGGGAAGACCAGGAAGATTTCTGTGCAGAGTAATTGCATTTGCAGAGTTGGTTCCAGTTCCCAGTATTATCTTGATCTTGACCTGAGGGCAAGCTGCTTTGCCTCCCTCAACCCTTCCAGTCTGTAAAACTCAGGCACTCAGCTTTGTCTCCTCACTCTGTCCACTTCTCTAGGTCTTTATCAGTCTCCCAGAGCATCCTGGGAGCATAGAACAGATGGAATCTATGCTGGGGTTGGAAGTCTGACCTGATATGAGGCTCCTGAAACTAACAACTGTCCATATAAAGGCTCCGGTGTGTTTGATGTTTTGTGGTTACACTTTTAAACTTCTTATCCACGAGAGACAGGCTTGATATATTAGAGACTCTTGATGTATTGAAGACCTCAGCATCAAATCCAACTTTTAGCATTCTCAGTTAAAATTCAGGACTTCCATCCACCCTACTTACCTATCTATCTATCTATTCATCCATCTATCTAATTTGATGCAAGTGCTGTCTTGTTGAAGTTGACCATAGATAAAATACCACATGCTTTGAAGGAATTTCTCTATGGATGCAACATGCCTAAAATTCTAGCTTTGGGGCGGGGGGGGGGGGGCGGGAAGGGAGGATGTTTTTGTTTTTGTTTTTCTTCTAGGAGGTTCGACTAAGTCCCAAGTAAAGAAAAGAATACTTAGTAAGAACCCACTAAGTAACAGATCTGTTGCTAGGTACTTTGTATACATAAAGACTCCACGAATAAAGTGGCTCATGAGTATGAGGTGACACCTTTCCATCCCCTTTCACCACCACCATCCCCAAAAGACTCTTCTCAGGAGGGCCTTCGAGGAGCAGTCCTCTGACCTAAAATAGGCTGGATAAGGGTAGATAAAACAATAGAGACATAGCTGGAACTCTCCAGCTAGAAATTAAAGGGCTTATAATGGAAGGTGGTTGGGACTGGAGCAGAGCGCCACATCACTTTTAGAGCTGTTTTTGAAGTTCACCATCTCTTGGCCATACATCTCCTTACCCTTACCTACCCCGCCTGCTATCCCAGGTTATTCTCAGAAAAAATTATAAAGAAGGCCAAGTTTGCTTCCTGGAGTTACACTGGTGCTAATAACCGCCCCCCCCAACACACACACACAAACACACACACACACACACCCTGCAATGGGTGGAGTTGCTACTTCAGATTGTTCCTGATTCATCTCTTAAGCAAAATGTCACCAGTCTGCTCCCTAGGGGCCCTGCTCTCAGATTTGAAGCTGATAGACTAATTGGGGCTAATGTGATAATGGGCAATAATGACATTTACTGTTTTTATCAGACATTTGCATTTTAACAGGGCCCTTGGGAAATACACAGTCACGGTGGGAACATTTATAGAACGCTAGGGAGGCATAGGGGCTTTTCAGAGCCTCCCTAAATTATACTCCCCAAAGCTTCAACACCTGCCTGAGTTCCAAGACCCTCCCAAATCCAGCCCTGCCTTCCCATCAAGTCTTTTACCTTCAAAAACCTCTGCATTCATGTTGCATAAAATAGGAAAACAGGCAAGAAAAGAATGTTACCACCGCTCATTCACCGTTCCACCTTAGTAGGACAACCTCTCACTTTTTGTTCTCTTCAGTCTTTGCCCATATACAGACTTTTCTTTTTACACAGGTAACTTCTTTGTTTTGATCACAAAATCTTTGTCTCTTTGCCAAAACTCAATTTCCCTTTCTTCTCCCACAGAGGGGAGGCCTGGTGAGTTACAGAAATCTGCTTGGACGCTCAGCTCATGCCAGGCCAGTGTCCAGGAAGACCCAAGAGAGAAAGTTAATGGTTAGGGGATGGTATCTTCCCTTGCCAGGAGTGTCACTCACCTGTACGGGTGGAAGCGCATTTGTGACCCAGTGAAGCATGCCCTGGGCCAGGGGGATGGGGATTGCACCGGCATTTGAAATCCATAGATCCTTCCCAAGATCCCACCTTCTTCTTGCCCAAACTGTGTTGCTTTATCTCCAGTTTCGGCATCTCGTTCTTTCCCTCTCTAGCTCCTATAGGGAGTGTCGATAGATAGTAAAAAAGACCATGTAAGTGTCACGAGGAAGTAAAGAACCTGGATAATCCACCAACCGGATAGTCAGCCCCTGCATTGTTGAGAGTTGACTGTTCCATCTGAACAACTCAGAGCGAGCCCTCCCTCCTGGGACCCTCCCTTCAAACCTTCTCCCAAGGCTCTTACCTGGGGTGGGTGGGGGGACTGGCTTTTCAAAGTCCATTGAAATTGCCAAGGGTCACTGTCAGAGAGCGATCCTGGCGCCTAGAGAGAGAACCTATGTTGTAGGCTACCTGGCCAGGGGCCCCCTTCAGAACCTGGTAGCCACACAGCCGGGGCAAAGATCTTGATGCCAAAGCAGAGTGGACTAAATATAGATTAGTATACGAGACAGAGATTTAAGAGGGCCCCAGTCCCCTATACCATCGTCTCCTCCACATGTGACCTCTGGTCACTTCGCGTTTACATTCTCCCTTCCTGATGGTGTCTTTGGGGAGCATGCGTGTGCTTTTCACCCGAAACAGCCTCTAAGTTGAAAAGAACAGCCACCACCAAACCAATTCCTCATCCATTAACAGGTTGTCTCTGTTCTTGAGACACAGGCATAACCTGGTTAGACCTGTTTTGTTTGAACACTAACGTGTGAGTTGGCCACATGCAAATGAGCCAATGTTTGTAATCCTTTATTTTATTTTTTTAAAGGGCCCTGCAGCCAATCAGAAGAGGGGGAAGTGACTTAGGGAATTCCCGGTTGGTGGCTTATTGCTTAACATCCTACAAAATGACTTAAAATTATTGTCATATGCATTTATCTTCCCTCCGATGAGGGCTTAGACGTGATAACACGCTGGTTCCCGATCCCCGTAGGAGCGGGCTGCTGCCTGCTGCCTCTCCTCCACTAGCCACAGCTATTGGATTTCCCACCCAGAATCGTTAGGTAAATGAGGTAAGTCCTTATTTTTAAACCTTCTTTTGAATCCGGAATTCAAACACCTGAGTGGAAAGAGAAGCCTGCCTTGACTCAGATGGATGAAAATAACGCAGACTCCCCGAGGCAGCTGGCAGGAAGTGGAGCTCGTCTCACCTGTGCTTAACTCACTGGGTCTCATTCGAGTTTTGTTTGGGGGGCAGCTGGGCTACTCTGCATGGTATCTGTGAATTCCCTGCACTGACTCTGGACTTCCAGTCCCTGTGAATTTAAAAGCTCCCTCGTTTCCCTCTGTCTCTGTGACAAAGCCGTTGCCCCAGGTGCAATTCTGAAACAAATAGGCAGCCAGAGATAGGTGACCCTGATAGAGCTCAGTGAAGAACTGGTTGGCTAAATAGCTGTTGGGGCTCGGAGAACATGTTCTCACTTTCTAGAGATGTCTTCTGTTGGTAATATTTCTGACTCATTAGTTGTAGGGAAAGGCAGATTCGTCTTTGATATGTTCTGGTGTTGAAAAATGACTGGAAATAGGCAAGGGCGTATGCATCCACACCGGAAAATGTGGCCAGGCAGCCCAGGTGGGCAAGGGCACTGGGGAGAGCCGCATACCTAAAAATGACTCCAGAAAAAAAAAACATCAATTTTGGCAGACAGTTTCACCATATCGCAAGGGGACAAACTAACCCTTTGTCTGTTCCATAATGGGATAGTATGACCAGACAGGCAGACGTGAGTCAGCAGCACCAAATGCCTTCTATGACTCTAGATTTTGTTTGGACACCGTGGAAATGGTCCCAGTGTGAAAAGAACTGGGAACAGTGGAGAATGCATCTTCTTGTTGGTAAATGACAACATCAAGTCAGGAAAGTGACATTTTCAACATCCATCTTTGCCAAGATTTAGTATACTTGCAGTATTGTGGAAGCATGTGTCTTTTTAAGAGGAAGTGCAAGATTCTGTGAGTCTAAGTGCACAGGTGTCTGTGCTGGTAATCTGCACTGACCTTACAGGGAGAAAGGGGGTGTTTGGATTCTGAGGACTTTCTGACGGAAGGTCTAGCTCGGGAATTGGTTCCGTAGGCATGAGTATGACTATGTGTTTGGATAGAGCCTTTCAATGTGTAAAAGGGTAGCTGGGATCATGAGTGTTTGTATGCTAATTCCACTGAGGTCAAGGGAAGAGTCGATTTCCAACAGGAGAGATGGAGTCATGTTATTAGGAAAAACTTCATGGATAAGTGATACTATCAGAAAAGGCTCTTAAGAGATTTTAAGATTGACTTTAACAGCAGCATTTGGAGTTTGCAGAAGGCTCTGCTTGTCCTCTTTTTGAGACCTAGAATTCTGAGGCTATGAAATAACTCATCAAGTCCATCTTCTTTTAATCTGAAGTCGCATAGGGTCACACCATTTCCACACCAATCGCTAATGGCTCATGTGGATAGATTTTAAAAACAATAAGGGAACGTGAAATGAGGATCACTTAGAAGTCTGTGATCACATTTGAAAAAATAATAAATATAATGGAGACAATCCTTCTGCATGTTTCCAAAGTATTTTACAGAAGCATTTTAAACAAAAGTAACTTTGAGGGAACAACTGTGCTGTAAGCTCTCTTGCGTTACTGTTCAAGATGGCGGCTTTAGTCAGGACTTTTTAAGGTGATTGTGAGTAGGGTGGTGCATTTGATCCAGGCCCTATGTATAGAAAAGATCTCAAATTGAATTATAATTGCTCTTTTGTGTTAAAAAGCATTTTTAATTAAATTCAAACAACCTCTTTTGATATTCTTTCCGTTTTCTAATATATTGTGAGCTCCCCCAAATGGAAATACCATGGTCCTTTCTGGACCTCTGAGAAGGCTTACATTCACACTTATGATTCCACGTTTATGTTCCCACTAATTTACCAACTTTACCCAGATCCTCTTTCAATATCTTTTTGACTCCTTAAGAGACTGAGACAAAATGGAAACCAAGAGGTTAAAAGATTTACTCAACTGCCTTCAGTTAGCTAATTGGAAAGTGGAAGGAACTCATATCAGGTCTCAGGTCAGAATGTGAGAGTTTGGACCAAAGTTCACTTGTAGGAAGTAGAATTTAGCTTTCTGGAATCTTATATTGTTTTCTTTCCTCCTCATTCCCCACTCCATCCCAAATTAGGGGATTCTAGCACTGGGTTGTGTTCTATAGAGCATCCTTCTTTTCTAAAACCCTCTTGTAAGAACCCTGTTTAATGTTAAAGCATCAAGCACAGCCACAGAGGTTTGTGCAAATCATTAAAAAGTTTTCCAGTCTCCCTCCCTCCTCCAGACAGAGTCATCCCTAAGTCCTTTCAAACAGATGTGATTTTCAAAGGCATCTGGGAGATGGGGTGGGGTGGATACCAAGAATGCCATGATAGAACCTGCTAACACACTTGAGAAGCAAGCCACAGTTTTAAGGAACCAAATATAAAGTTGGAACCTGATGTTCGGTGACACTTTTTTGCTACCATTTCAGCCCATTTCTCTTGTTAAGATCGCTCTCTGGTAGAATGGAAGTGACAATCATTTCTGTTGTGGGTGGGTCCCCGGTCGGGAGGCATTGACTCCACTGCGGGCTTGATGTTTAGAGATCGCACATTCTCTCCCTGGCTTTGTTACTGGGTAACTGACGGAGCCTGGTGGCTTTCAGCTTAGGAGAGCCGAATCTGTGGTGGGGACTGTCACCTGAAGACAGGCAGGAAGGCAGCCATATCTTGCCAGGGTTCTTTTAAATCTATTGTTGTGTAACTAAAGACAGGGGGAAGATAATAAATTTTATTTAACATTTTCTTATCTAATTTTGAATACTATGATTTAAAATAATATGATTTGTTCTAAGGAGCAGGCAAGAATACTCTTCTTAGAAATATGTGACTACTATGTTTATTTAAGTTGGACAGGATTTTACAGGGCCAGACTGTGAAGCTGTGCAGGAAACAAACAGGGCAGTGGGGAGAATGGCTCCCCACAGCAGCTAATATTAGGATGGGATGTATGTTCAAGCCAAATGGCACTGATGTCAGGAAGTAGATGTGCTGGAGTAGAAACTTCCATGGACCCCTCAGAGTTATTTGATAAAAAGTTATTTGATAAAAAATGCATTGGACTTCAGAGAGACAAAAAAGGTATTTCTTTAAGAATCTTCCTGAAGAATTTCAGACTCACATTTGGTAGTCGGAGCACAGCGTGGACAGGGCAGTGTGAGGGACAGTGCTGGAACTGGCAGTCACGAGGACTGATTTTCTAGCCCCTGCAAAGCTGTGTGCCCAGAGCAACACACTCCACCTCTCTGGGCTTTAGTTTTTTCATCTGGGCAAAGGAGTTTGAACCCAATCCTCTTTAAGATCGTTTCAACCCTTAGATTCTGGTGACTGGGGGGAACCAGCTCTGCCTAGAAGTCAGCAGGTTTAGATTGAATCTGTGAAAGCTGAGAATAGGGTGGGAGATGCCCTCCTAAGGATAAAACAGGAAAGAAGGTTAGTAGAAACCCTTAAATGTCTTCCTTAGGTCTTCAGAATGTTGCCTAAGGGATATGCCTCCTGGAGGTACTAAGACCGGATACCTGGAGACTTTATTAGGGGTGTTAGAGTCTGTTCTCTTGACAATGTCCCATCTTTATCAATTTGCCCCATGTGTCCAAAGTTGGTGGGAGTGCAGAAGCCGAGGAAGCCGACTGTGTTGTGACCACGGGGAGCAGTCGGTGTACATGAATAGGAGTTCTTAATGATGTCCTCTCTAGGACACCAACGCAGCCTGCCGCGGAGTGAACATTCAGGCACCCACCGAGTCTACTCAGCGTGGTGCTGATCAGCTCGCACGACTGATTATCCATGAATTACTGTGTAGAGTGGATGGCATGGACTCGCTTCCTCTAGAAGAAGATCCTAGGGGTGATCAGAAGAGGAGCGTGGCTGCTCCAGCCACTGGGCAGCCCGACCTGGAGACGCTGGCGTTCCCAGAGGGCCTCAGCCCGTATCTAGAGCAACCGGAGGTTGCAACAGGGTTGAGCAGGGTGGCCCATTGAAAGAGGCTCCCAGGACTTTAATTGGCCTTGTTTTAAAAGAGACATCCTGTAAAAACACTCCTTTGAAAGTTGATTTCACTAGCGCCTAACTGCACTCTGTCTCTGGTTTGTTCTATGGGGCTGGGCCCTTGTTCTGCTCATTGCCTTCACATTACCTCTTCTCCTCCAATCTTCCCCACATCCTGGCCCTCAGAGCCTCCTTCCCTTCCTCTCAGGAGCATATTCATCGTTATTAAGAGTATCTGCCTATTTGTTTAAAATATGGCCAGTGTAGGTACATTCAAAACATACTTTCTGAAGAAAACAAAAGCAGAAATAAAAAGGAGGCCAAATGCCTATTATAATATTTTGATTATTAGACTAATAGATCACCTTATTAACTCCACTATTTTAACATAACTACTTATTTTTACCTTTGTATAACCTAATCTAGATGCACACTTTCTTTGATGTTGTTGTAATTATGGTGAACTTAAAATTTCATATTCTGTCACTGCCCCCTCACTCTATATCATAGACACACACTAAACAGTCTTGGGGGCTGGAAACTTATTGGCCCAATTGTGGATCTGAGAAATTTCAATCACCCTGCCAGCCCTTTCTCAGCCCGATGCAAACTTCCTCCAGAAGCCTACTGGGTCTTTCTTGGAACATGAAGGGGGGGTCTTCTAATTTTTGTGTATGTCAGTGGAGCTTGGAGAATATGGCTGTCTTGTAGAGATTATTTTGGGATCCCTTTTAAGAAGCTTTAAAAAAAAAATGCCCTCAGTAGGGCTAGTAATATATTCTGGTGGATGAGGTAGGTGGGGTCTGAAAGATGAGGGTATTTTCAGCCGTGCTTTCATGGTGGCTACTGACAAGACTTGTTTTGTCTCTGCAGTGGGTTTTAGATTTGGCCCAAATTCAGCCTCTGTCTCAGTTATGTCCACTTAGAGAATCTAAGTCAGTAGCTCACCCATCTTAACCCCACTGGCCAGAAGCCTGTGGGTTGAGAAACGCTGATGAAGAGTAGACTTTGGCTGCTTGTGTATCTGAAGGGGCAGGAGGCGACAAGTTTTTGTTGCCTGGAAGCAGCTGGAATGTGGTACAAAGAATACTGGGTTTAGAGTCAGAATAGCTGGGTTCAAATTTGACTGTGCCACTGAGTAGCTGAGTGATGTGGGCTAAGTTATGTAAGCTCTAGAATCTAAGTTTCCTCATCGGGAAAATGGGGTTAATGACTTCTGCACTGGGTTGTTGTGAGGATTAAATTAGACAAAGAATCTGAAAGCAGTTGGACAAATGCTTGTGAGTAAATAATTAGTAATTTGTGGAATGGAAATCGAGGATAAATCCCCCACACTGTCTTCAGTGAGTTGGAGTGGATGAATAATCCTGGGATTTTGTTTTTTGAAATGATCAACGTTGGTTCTACGCTGCGACCTTGGGAAAGAAATGCAGTAGGGTTTTCACTGGGGAAGGTGGGCGGCAGGGAGACGGGATGCACCATGTTAATGGTGGACCTCCAAATTGGGCCTTGTCCTGAGCTGGCTGCAAAGTGCAACCCAGGGGGACTCCGGGGGAGACCTGGAGTGAGCACACAGCATGCTCCTTTCCCTGTGTCCTGATGCGGCCAGGTGGGAGCCTCCAGAAGAAACTGAGTCCCTCCAGGCAGCTCACACGACTAACTGCAACTTCATATACCATTGCCCACCCCTCACATTCTCGATCGTCCCTCCAGGGGTCTACTGACCACTGCAGCTAGGGCATTACCCCGGGTGCTCTAGAGGCTTTGAAAACAATTCCTACTTACTTATTTTGCCAAGACACTATAGGGTCTGCCTCTTGGTAAATTGCTCAGATGAGGCTTCTGGCCAAATAGAAGTGGTTTCTAGAGGCCATTTGAGTTGAACAAGCTATTCTTGCCGTAAAACAGCAAGAGTTCCGAACCTGAGATCCAAGGGTCTCTCGGTATTCGTGGAGAGAATTCAGGGGGTTTGTGAACATGGATGTGAAGAAATTACGTTTTTATTTTCAGCAATCTAACTAAAATTCAACATTTTCTTTCAATATGAATGTAGGCAAAACTCCACGTTAGCTGTAACTGTGACTGTGACCAAGAAAAGTGACATTTTCATATCACATTACACTTGCTGCAGATTGTCTCAAAATATCAATAGTCATCACTACTTTGATATCATGGAGGTTATTAGATATTCTTATTTGATGTGTTAATTAAAGAAGCACATATATTATTATGATATCACACGTTTATTTTAAAAAGAATTTGATCATTGTATTTCAATATAAACTTCCTTTCTAATCTTTTGTAATTTAAAAATATTTTGAGAAGGGGTCTATAAGCCACACCAGGCTGCAATATGGGTCCATGGTGTAAATAAAAGGGTAAGAACCCCTGATTTATGGCATTCTCTTACACAGGGCTAATGAAATGACTTCTGAACAGCATCAGCTAATAGACAGTCTCTGTCAAAATAGGGGTGTATGTTCTTCCCACTCATTGTTCCTGCTTATGGGTAGCTTTGGAGTTGTGGAGGGACCTTGGCATAATGAAGATAATAATAATCATAAAAATGGTAATAATAGCTAACATTTGTTGAGTGCCTGCTGTAAGCCAGGTGCTATTACAGGCATGTTCAAAGTCCTATTTTGTTTAATGCTCCCAACTACTTCAGGAGATGGTTTTGGGGCAAAGACAGAAAGGATTCCCCACCCGCCTTGGTGCTAGAGCATCGGTGCAGGTGAAGGCAAAAGTTGGGACAGAGCCTCCTGGACAAGGCCAGTGTCCCGGCTACGCATGGTGTGCAGTGACGCGGGGCCCCACACTGAGAAAGGCCCTGGGCTTGGTTTCAGGCTCTGCTGTGTCTGTCTTGAAATCCTTAACACATTTTGAACGAGAGGCCCCGAGTTTTCCTTTGCACCAAGCCCTGCAAATGATGTAGCTGGGCCCGCGTCTGGATGTGGTGATTTCGTTTGAACGCGTGACAACTCCCGATGCTGGACGCCGCCGTGGAGAGACCCTGCTCATTCTTATCTTGCTCATCTAGCGAGCTCTGGTGGAAAGGCAAGGCCTGTCAAGGAGGAACGCTGTAGTTTCGGAGTTGGTGAGTTTTACAATTTCCTTTGAGCACCAAACGTTTCCTCCGAAGCAACTGGAGGAATGGCTGAATGATCGGCTGGAGGGGATTTGACTCCTTGGAAAACCTTTCTGGTAGAGAGCCGCTCGCCCTGCTGATGGGGTTTTTCACTTTTCCTTCTCCAGAGAGTTTACTACATAGACCAGTGAGCTAGGAGAAGCAGAGCGAAGTGTGTTCTGGAAGGGACAAGCAGGCCCAGTGTGCCGAGTCTCTCGTTCTTGTAGAAAGGTGCTGAAAAGGAACGTAGCTTTCTTGCCAACCGCCCTTCAGTGATTATCTGCACAAAAGAAAACCTACTTCTTCTAAAGGGAGATACTCGAATCTGTGAGAAAATTCAGATGCTATTTGCTTCTTAGGCTGCAAAGATGATAACAAAATAAGCCTTATGAGGTCCTGTCTAAACTGTTCCATGAAACAGGGTCATGGACATGGTGGACGAGAGGGAGAACTTTCTAGAATTATTTGTCCGAGAGATGGGATTCGGGCTCCTGGAATGACACACCCACAGTCTTGCTCTCGTCCTGTGCTGTCCACAACACAGCAGATCTGTCCTCAGGACCCGTGTGTGATGGCTCAGACGTCAGGTGCTCTTCCAAAGGGGCCATAATCTCCCCTTAAGTTTTCAACAGGTTTTTTTTCCTTGTTATTAATACTGCTCTTTTATCACGGCTAATAAGTCTGAGGTGGCTTCAGGCAGCCAAGCCCAACCCCTGAGTCAATCTGGGGCTTTCAACAGGAAGCCAGACTAAAGTTTTGACGGATGGGTTTGAGTGACCGTGAACTGCTGCTTCTGTAGCATCCGCGCTGATGTATGCTAAGGGGAACTTTTGTATTAGGACACAAGGGTGATTAGTATGCCTCCTAGTCACATTTAGGGGAAAAACTATGGGAGCTGTACTTAAAAGATCTCAACTTCCAAAATAAAAATATGCTGTCCTAAGAGACATCCTCCTCTTTAGAAACACAATGATCCATTTTCAAAGCTACAAAGAATGGTGTTGCTCTTTCCCTCCACCCCCCAAGACATTTATTATAATATATCCAGTCCATTTACTAGCTCTGTGTCTTTGGGTAAGTTGCTTAACCCGTCTGTGCCTCCTCATCTGTAAAATGGGGCTAATATTAGTACCAATGTCAGGGCTTATTGCAAGGATTCAGTGAGATAATTCATATAAAGCCTAGCTCAATTCCTAGCACATCGTGAATGCTCAATAAATATAAACCATCATCACCATCATAGTTTTGGTTGTTTTGTAATTATTCAGTCTGGAGATTCCAAATTGCTCTCTGTTGATCTTTCCGTGGCTGGAGCACCTTGGTTTTTTTCCTGGGAAGAAACTGGAATCTCAGAACGGTCAAACCCATTGTCCCTGTCCATCCCAACTCCTCCCTGGCTCCAGTCCCCACCCCTACCTCCCTCCACCCTTCCCAAATTCCTGTCCAGTTGGGTCTGTTTATTTTTCAGTCAACTGAGGGTGTTGTTAAATCTTTAATTTTTCTGGCTGCCCGATTTGGTTCCGAGGCACTTTACTCCCTGCCGTGCTCATGACGAGAACGCTTGGGAATGCTCAGCCAGCCGTATCCCACCCCCGCTGGAACACCCTGTTCTTAATGCTCCTTGGGAAGCGGCGTTTCCAAGGCCTTTCCCCACTGCTGTGACTCCCCGCTGAGCCAGCGGTCTGGCTAGCGAAGGACCGGTGTGAGGAAGGCTGGGGAGGGTGGGAATCCAGGGAACTCGGCACACTGTCCGTGTCTGCTGATTCCTTCTCAAGGCTTACAAAGAGATAGTAAGAGGCTTCCTTTGCGTGTGTGTGCTAAAGGCTGGGTGATGATGCCATTGCTTAATTGGTGTTGTCATGATCTCCGTATGAGTGATTTGTTTAGCTCTCTGTGGCCCTTTTGGCTTGAGCTCATCATGTGATATTGACAAAGTGATGAGAAATGGGAGAGTGATGATCCTTGAATTAATGCAGAAATCACACCTTGAACATCCCAGGTCCTCTCCACCGGGGACCCGGGACCCCACGTCACTTGAGAGGACATGAGTGAGTCTACACAGCTTGCCCTTGAGGTGGGTGTGGAGTCTGATGGGAAAACTATGGTCCAGGGACCAGAGGTTTTCAAGTTATGCTTCTTGCCCAGGGCTAGACAATGGAAGTCTGTGGGAGAGGCTAGACTGAGATTCAGGCCCTCGGAGTCTCTGCTTTCAGAGGTAACCCATAGACCACACCTACTCCCTGAACCATATTGACTTTCGGAAGTCAACCACTTGGAAGAGTGTGGTTTGGGTTTTGATCATATCCCAGCAGCCCCTTCTCTACCCTTGTTAATCTGATTCAAGATCTTAACCTGGGCTACCTGGAGGCTGGCCATGTCATTCTACAGATCTTGGATACCCCTCAGCACCCTCACAGAGCCGGCCAATGGAAAAGTACAGTGTCTTCTGGCTTCTCGGCCCTGCCAGCTCTGGCTGGCCTATTCGATACCTCTTTTTCTTCTGAGGGAGTGGGAGGGTAGCATCCAAACTGAAAGCACAGGTTTTTCTTTGGTTTTTATAGGAAAAACAAATTGGCATGAACACTCAGTCGAACCAGCTCAGGCTGTTTGGGCAGATGCCTTTCTTTGCTTTTTTCTGTTTATTTTCCAACAAATCAATGCTTAACTGCTTTGTTATCGGAGCAGAGCAACAGGTGCAAAAAAATAACTCTGCTGCCAACTCAAATGAAAAGGTAGAGCTTATACCCTCTGGGAGGTATTCAGAAGACAACAGAAGCCCCTGCCAGCAACTGAATTAACAGGTCTGTTGACGGTGGGTTTTATGTTAACCTGCTCCTAACCCTCTGACACATAAACCATTGTCTCAGGGAGAGACGTTCAGCCAGCCAGACAACCAACTGCTTTATTCTGCCCTGAGTGGAGGCTGGTTTTGGCTGAGGCTGCTTTGAGAAACTCAGGGGCATCACCCTGTCTGCCAACGCCATGTCTCAGTAAGGGTTTCCTGTGAAGGCAGGGCATGGGGTTGCCAGAGAGAAGAGGATTGGTTCTGCTTTTAAACGTAGTCGAGTTCTTTCCAAGGTTGGTCATTTCCAAATGCTAGAGCAGGTAACCTGGCTCTCTCTGCTCTTACTCCACACTGTCCCCAACAGGAGGTGGGGGGTGAGCTCAAAAGACTTTGGAGAGAGTGACCATTGTGTTGGAAGTGGCCTCCTTCCTGAATGGTCTATCAGGGTCAGGCAGTATCTGGGTTTTGTTCACTGGTGTCTCCAGCACTGAGCATAGAGCCTGGCATCTAGTAGACATTCGATAAATACATATTAATTGGAGGGAATGAATAAATATTTATATTAGTGGGACTAGCATTTCTTCTTGATCGTTTGTCTCCACTGAGGCCTAAGACACCAATCTCCTCAGGTCTGAGGCCTCAGACCCAGGGTGGCTGAGTAATCCTTTGAAGGGCTAAGGCGGGGTGGGTTCAGCTAAGGGTGGGATCTCAGCCAGCCATGAGATCTCTTGATGGAAGTAATCATCATAAAATTCCTCTGCAAATGCCGTGTTCTGAGGCTGGTTTGTTTGTTCCACCTTCAGAGACTCATACTTGTAATTAGCTGAGCCTTGTTGAACTTAACAATTTAGTGAGACTGAGCATTAGGAACCGCTTTATTGCAAGCTGGCAAATAATGTAGGGATAGCATCTCCACACTGGATTGGAGCTTGAGTTCTCCAGATTGGATGCGTTGTCTCTGACTTTACAAGGATTTCCTGGTGTTTATGGAAGTCTCCTTCAAGGCTGATATCTCCTGGAGTCAGTTATCTTGTTGTGGGAAATGGAGCGAAGGCAAGTAGGAAGTTCTCCACTGTGAGAATGCTCAAGGACTGGTTAAGGGAGGTTCTTAAAAATGTAGATTCTGAATCAGAGGTCTGGGGTGGTGACCCCAGGAAACTTCTAGATTAACCCCTCCTGGGTGATGATGATACAGGTGGTCTATAGATCATACTTTGAGAAACACCTGTATGGCCTCTTCAGCCAAGGAAGAAAATAAACATTGTAAGAGTAATCCTGGATGCACCAGTCTCCACAACTGTGCCTTTCCAAAGACCTACATTTGTAATAACAAGTGAGGCCTGGTTTTCTTACTATGTGTTCTTTACTCTACTTTATGATAATTTGGTTTTAGAATAGAGAGAGGGGATTAATGGGGAGACAGATAATGAGGTTCAGGGTGGTGAGAAAAATGGTGACTTCTTCATTGCATTGCCAAACAGAGGTCCAGAACGACCCTGCTGGATGCAGCATGGTTCCTGCTTCAGCTGCTGATGGAAAGGGACGGGGGGCTCTTGCTGGTATCCCTGAAGGGGAACGAGGCAGTGCCCGTGCCGAGAAAGAGAGCAAGACCAGAATGTCTCAGGCCTTCTCTCATAGGTCGGGGAAAACTTCTGTCTCCCAACCCTGACTCCACTACACAGTTTTCTTTAAATTTCAATCCAACGTGAGTGCAAGAGAGATTTCTTAACGATCATGGTTTCCATAGATCTGTAGGGGTTACTGGACGGACTTTAGAGGGCCTGGAGCCCACAAAATACATGCAAAAGCAGGTGTGGATGTGCATTTTTGGTAGGAGAGAGTTCTAGTTTCTGTTGAGGTCTCAAAAGTCTCTGTGACCTTTTAAGACTCAAAGCTTGCCCCGTTCTTCTTAGTTTGTCCTGTCTGAATGGGATTGATAAAGGCCCCAGGGGTCATGTAAGGAAATCTTGTCTTTTGATCAACTTTGATGTCTGTCCGCCGTCAGTATCTGCATCTTGTCTGGGTCTGGCACCAAGAATGATAAAGATCAGCATAATATGTATGTTTCCAAATGGCTTACACTCAGAAAAGTGTATAATGGACCAACACCTGGCTTCCCAATACTGCACCCCGGTTCACGAAAACACTTGAAAGCCCAGGGTAGTACTTCTGATCTTGCCCCTGGGAACGTGAAATGTCTGTTTCAAAACACATTATGAAGGTTTGAAATTACCTGTGATGTAATCCCGAGAGGATCCAATACATTCCGCAAGCTTGATTCACGGTTTGATTCATTTGAAAAACAGGAATTATTGTCTATATTACATTCAGTTAGATTTCCCATGTACGTGAATTTGCTTTTCTCCTACTTGGGAGTAGTTCTTTTGAAATGACAGTCATATTGAAACAGGAAGTCAGTAAACTGTTGCAACATCCTTAGGGCAAATGCTGTGAATTCACCTGCTGGTAACTTTAGTTAAGGACTGAGAATGGTCTGGATTATCCCTGTCTTAGCAAAAGTAATTATTGAAAATGCCTAACTGCTCCTCTGGCTTGAGGGGTAAAAATACCCTCAAGGCAGCCCATTCTGTGGCTGTTTGGGGATGATGCAGGTGAATGAATAAAGGAGCTGGGAAGAAGGCAGACCATGGCTTTCACTCTCAGTCCCCTGGGGCTCGGGATACGGAACATAGGCCTATGCTTAAGATCTGCTCTGTGGCCCTAATCGCTCCTGGGGTATCTTCAACCTCATAGCGGGAGCAAACCGTGCTTTTTGGCCTGAGGTCTAATTCAGATGAAGCACAAGAATTATAGACCAGTTCATTTCTAAAATATAAAATAAAAATAACTTTACTGAGTCACAGGGGGAATATTTATAGTACACATGTATGTGTGTGTGTATATATTACACATGTATAGATCCGTTTTAATGGCTAAAAGAGTGTCAGGGATAAAACTGGTCCAGCTTTTGAATCACTAACATATCCTACCCCAGTATAGCTTGTAAGTGGCAAAACTGAAGCCGGCTTTCCTTCTTTCATCCTGAAAGAAGCTCTTGGATACATCGGGAAGAGGGGCAGCCTCAGTTTGCTCTGGCAAAGAGGGAAGAGGGTCTTGGTCTGGGTCCCTGCTTGAGTAGATGGATCAGAGAATTTCGTAATCTTGGAGGGGCTTGAGAAAGATGTGAGGTAGCAGATGGCACAGGGAGAACAGTGTGACTATGTATGGAATGCGGGTCGGTGTGAGGATGTGTTGAGGTCAACTTTCTTGTCCTGCAAAGCACCTCCTTCTCAGCAGAAAGTGCCTAAGTTCCCAGGGTTTGTTGCTAGACAGTCCGAGCTTGAATTCTCTTCTAGCTCAAATTCTTGCTAAGCTGTGTGACCTTGAACGAGTTACCTAACCCCTCTGAGCCATACATAAGCCAGCTGTGAAATGACATAATGCCTTATAGACTTATTGTATCAACCGAGATAATGCATTTAAAAGTATTAGCACAGAGCCAGCAGACTTTAAATGTCCAATAAGCCCTAGATGCTATAGTAAAGTTATTACTATTATTATTATTATTTTTTTTACAGCATCTGGTTCTGGGTCTCAGTAGCCTCACAACTGAGTAAAAGACATACTTCCTTCCAGCTGAGCAGGCCCCCAGCTGCTCTGCGTTCATCTCTGCTGGCAGGCTCTCTCTCTGCATTTAAGAGAGGCCAGTTGGGCAGTCCTTGGGTTTGCTGGAGTCCTGAGACTGGGCAGGGTCTCCTGGGTTCCAGGGTGCATGGCTCCATCTCCCTGCCAGAGTCCCAGTGGTGCCTCATTCCCCTCGCTTTTCTGTCCCTATTAGCTCAAATCCCAGTCTTTAGTCTTTGCAGTAAGAGAGCATTCCTGGTGCTAAGGGGCCCTGTACATTAGAGAAAATCTTTGACCACACTCTGCCAGGAGCTCCCATTTTAGACGTGCTGCTCTCCTTTGCACCTGCAAACCAGCCATGGGATGGGAGAGAGCAATGCCAGGGTGGTACCCAGAGCCTGCAGAGATGTGCCCTCCCACTGCTCCTGGCAGCCTCGGGCACATCGTTTCTGGTGGGAGGAAGGAGAGCAGGAGGAATGACCTTCAGTCCCTCGAGCAGGGACCATGCCCAGAGAGGCGTGGCATGGCTTCTGTGAGCAGGGGCTGAGAGGTGCTGATCACAGCTCAGCCTAGTGTGCATCCACACAGCAGCCAGAACGGAGGGCGGGAGGCAGCTAGCTGGGACTGCAGAATATTGAGTAGATGGTAGAGGTTAGAGGCCTTGCTTGAAATAAACTTGGCCCTCAATTTCCTCCTTGGAGATTCGACAAAACAATAGTAACAACATAATAAATAACAATCGCTATTATTATAAAAACCAGCTAACATTTACCAAGAACTTACTGTGTGTCAAACGCTTTTCTAATCATTTTACAAGTGCCATCTCATTTTGTCTTTCAACCACCCTTTTCATATCATCTTCATTTTATAAATGAGGAAACTGAGGTCTAGAGAATGCAAGTCCCTTGTCCATGCTTGCCCCATTCGTAAATGGGCAAAGCCAGGATTTGAACCATGGCCATCTGGCTCTAGAGTCTGGAGCTCCCAACTATTACACTATCCTGCCTCTGAAGGGTCTACTCTGACCCCAAGAATGTCCCCAAAGCCGACCAACACAGTTGAAAGAGACTTGGGGGCAGACCCTATAATAAAAGCTAAAATTTCTTGGGCACTTGCCATATACGAGATATGTGAGGAATTCACAGACGTTCTCAGTTAATCTGCACATCAACTCCATTTTTTGTCACATGGGGAAACTGAGGCTTTAGAGAGGAGAGTGCTTCCCCAAGGTCCACACAGGCTGCCAAGGGGCAGAACCAAGATTTCAACCCTCACCACCTGAGCGATGACCTCTTACTCTTAAGAGCTGCCCTCGAGGAACACAGCAAGTCGGGGCTGGGTTTGAAGCTCCTCACACCTTGAATGTGTCTTTTTGTCTCAGATGTTAGTGAGATGCAGTCTCCGTGGCCAGGCCTCGCGCTTTCCCATTTGTGCCCCTGAGCAGCAGCCGAAATGTGAGACTCTTAAACTTTAGGATCAGGCCAAGTGCTCCGCTGCCCTCCCAACCCATTGGTCCCCCCATGCGTGGTGGTGGTTGAGCTGGTGCTGGAAGGGAATTTAGCCTTTGATGAAGGCCTGGAGGAGGAGTGGGCACAGGGGTAGTGGACTGTCTCCATGTGTGAGTGGCCCAGAGGTGGTCCAAGTCCTTAGCAATTTAGGGCACTGTGGGAGTTGGTGTGTAACCTGAAACTGCCCATTAACAAAATGGGAAACAGAGAGTGACCTATCTCTCCCGCTATGACTGATATAGGCTGTGGCCACTCCAGCACAGCACAGTGCAGTCTCCCTGCAAAAATGGGTTTCGAATTGGCCAACCCCTAGCGACCCACCATTTGCAAGGAAGTTGCTGCCTAGGGTCAAATAGGTCCCGGCTGGAAGCCTGGCACAAGGTTCTCGTCATCCCGTAGTCTGTTGGGTAGCATGCATGGCTCCTCCTCTTCAGATAAAGAGCAGGCTTCTGTCTCTAAAGCTGTCAGTCTTAGAAACTGTGGCACGAAGGGCGACGTCTTGGGCACATGTGATAGCCTGGATCATCCATGGGGCCCGGAGTGCAGTCCAGTTCCCTCCGATGGTTCCTCCACATGAAGGGAGGATCAGAGAATGTAGAGGAAAAAAATCCCTGGATAATCCACGGTTCATTTCATTCTTTGGGTTTGAAATGAAATGTACAGATTTTTTTGTGTGTAGTTTTTAATAGCCCAAGTAACAACGTATGCTGTATTCCCAAAGTACACACCACCTGGGAACAGACACAGTGCATACCAGTGCATTTTCTCAAACCTCCACTTAGGAGGCAATTACTCTATAAGTACCAGGCACTGTGGTGGGGGCTTTAAAACTGCTTACAGAGGAGAGTGCTAGGGACTAACACCATGCCGGTTTCCCAGGACAGGAAATAGCAGCTCAGAAATGTTAGGGGACAGCCCACGGTCACCACACCAGCAAGATCAAAGCCTGAGCTCTGCCTTCCTCAGGCTCTACTTTTAACCAGTGCTCTCAACTTGGGGTCATTTGGCCCTAGGGGACATTTCGGGGGGGGGGGTGGATGCTACCAGTGTCTGGTGGCTAGAGGCCAGGGATGGCTGAACATCTGCAGTGCAGGGACAGCCCCCGCAACAAAGAAGCATCCCAACCCCAAATGTCAGTAGTTCAGAGGGTGAGCGACCGTGCTTTTCCCCAGCACACGTGGCTGAAGAGCGCTCCCAGAATTCCCCCTTGCGCTGAGATGAAGACAGGCGAGTCCTTTTCCAGCTTGCTTCTCGCTTGAAGGGTGGAATCATCCTTACCTGGGCTCTGAATTTACTTCTTTAGTCCTGGAAGAAGCAAGGTGTGTTAGAGAAACACCTTGAGAACGGATGTTTAAAGAAAGAAAAGGAAACTGATTTTGATTGAGGGCATGTGCGCTGGCGCCAGACTGGACACCTTTAAATCCCTGATATTATTTATCCTTCAAATCAGCCCTTAGTTTAGAGGCAGTCAACATCCTCCACCTTGATTCCCAATTTGAAACCAGGGAAGAAACTGAGGTTCAGAAAGGTTGATGCACTCAAGGTCACATGGCTGGTGTTCAAAAGCTTGGTGACCCACGCCTCAGATTCCAGAGTCTACTTCACAAACTGCAAATGCACATCTAGGAAATCATAAAAGCTATGCTGAAGGTGAAGTAGGAAGCCTAAAGAGGAGCACAAAATAACCCCCCTCCTTTGTAATTAAAAGGAGTGCTTTTTATACCCCGCAATCACCACATGTGGTAGAGAGTCTGTATTAGTACACGTGAGTGGGGGTGAGTTGGTTACAACAATGCCTTTCTTTTTTTACAATTCTCAAGGCACTTTTATTACCCATCATCTCATCTGAGCTCCTCCAGAGCCTGTGAGGCTGTCACGGGCAAATGTCCTCCCTTTTCACCAGAAGAACTGGCCTCAGAGGGGGACGGACTTGGCGATAGGCTTTCTGGGCCTTCTGTGCCCACCCTGAGGCGCTGTCCCTGCAGTGCCACGCTGGGCTGGAGATGCTGACCTTCTTCCCCCTCAAGCCTGGGTGAGCTCCAGTGAACTCTGACTCACTCAGTGTTAAGCCACACAAACTCTTTTATGAGTAGTAATAATTTACTGGGCCCCGTAAAAAAGGGCCCCTCGCTGTGCTGGCTGCTTTCCCTAGAAAAGGGGGTACCAGCGGGGAAGGTGCTCCTGCACGCAGGCCAGCCTCTTGGGGGGCCCAGTAGCGATGGGGCGGCTGTGACCTCACAGCCCTAAAGGCTTCTCTGGTTGAGAGTACTTCTGGATGCCTCCAGGAGGTTATGGAGAAACGATGTCTGCCCTGAGGGCTTGTGAACGTTGGTCGCGAGTGGAGAACTGGCCCGCGTGGTCCTGCGACACTGATTGAATTCTGTTTTACTGCCCCCTGAGCTCTCTGTTTGCACAGCCTCCTTAGATTCTCACAGCCCTTTGAGTTTGGGGCTGTTCCCATTTTACAGGTGGGGAAAGTGAGGATCAGAAAGTTGTTGTCTAGACAGACGTGGAACTTGCTCAAAGTCGGGCACAGTGGGCAGGGAGCTAGGATCTGAGCCCACCTCTCCCCAGCTCCAAAGCTGGTGTGCTTAGCGCTCACACCACCCCACCTTCTGGTTTTTTGGAAGTGATAAGCAGAAGCCTGGAGCTGGATGACAAGGTAGCTCATGGTTGGCCCCGGCAGGTCTTGCTCCCACTGAAGTGGCCACTTTGAAACAGCCCTGCAGGCAAATCCTTGTGAAAGAATTTCGGGGAAGTCTTCCCTGTCCATCCCCCAGCCTGAGGGCCGATCCCTCGGTGCAGATGGGCTGGGCTCTGCGCTTCAGCCCTCTCAGGGTTAAACAGTAACCTTTCTACTGCTCGTGGTTGAGCAAATGCTGGCGAGGAACAAGCCCAGCCTTGAGCAAACAGGAGACCGGCCGGGCCCCTTCCTGCCCCAGCCACCCCTCTGGGGACTTGGAGTTTTCTTTCGCCTTGAAGTCCCCTGTCTGATTTCTTAGCTTCAGGCAATTGCTCTTGAAAGCTGGATGGGAAAAGACCTGGTTATTGTGAAAAAGAGAGGGAGGTTTGACTTGGGTTGTTTTTCCTTCTCTGAAAGTGGAAGTTTCTGGAAGGGAACTTAAGAATCAATTTGGTCACCTTCTTTAAATTTTTGCATGGGGAAACCAAGGCCCACGGTTGTTTGTTTCTGGTTCGGGTTACCCAGCGAGGTAGTGATTCTCCTCATTGTAACACCTGCCAGGTACTTGCGTCCTACCTTGTGCCAAGTGCTCAAGGTATAGAAGCTCATTTAAACTACAACCAAGGCACATGGTAGAGGTGACGATCATTGTGCATATAAGGAAACCGCGGCTCAGAGGGGTTAATGACTTGTCTGGGTTCCTACTAACCTTAGCTGGTAAGTGGGAGAGCTTGGAATCAACCCCAGTGCTTTTTGGCTTCAAAATGCTTATACGTGGTGGCCACCACATAGACCCCCAGTCTCCCATCTTCCACGTGGTGCTCTGTTACGATGCTCGTCATTCCCATCGTGTCTTTCCTTCTCCACCTTTCACGTAGGCTGGAATCAGACCTAATTATTTGCCAAACAACCACGATGGTGTTAATTATCATAAATGCTCCTGTCTAGCCTAATTCGATTCTTAATCTCTGCTCTCTCCCCAGTACCTAGAACAGTGCTCAGCCCACAATAGGGTTGTTAAATATTTGTTAAATAAATGAAAACGTAAATGAATATCTGTGCCTTTCCCAGACCCCTCTTCTCCCCCCTCAGGCCCTACACAGAGCCAGAGGAGCAGAACCTAAATTAGAGGAAGGGATATTGAGGGCTAGACTTGCTCTGAGAGGGTAATTTCACTTTTGGGGACATTGGTGACATCTGAGGATGCAGGATTTCCCTAAAACAGGCAGAAAAAATTTCATGATCTGCTGCTATTAAGTTGGCTTCCTCTCCCCACCCCAACATTTTAGAAGGAGCAAGTTACCCTTAGAGACTGTGGGTGATGCTCAGGCGCCTTCTGGAAACAGGCTGGTCTTCTTCTGAATGACTGAACACACTTCTGGGGCTTGGGTCTGAAAGGGGGAGGGTACCAGGCTCGAGGGTAGGAACATTATAGACGGTGAAGGATTGAAGCGAATATTTCTAAAGTGTAAAATTTTTGTTGTTAAAAAATCCAGACAGGTGCATGGAAGAAAGTCTCTTCTAGTGGGTCCTTTATTGAGAGAATGGGCCCTTAGGCTGAGAAAGTCACCGCTAGCTCAGCTTCGAGGCTGTGGTATTCTCTGGGCCTCTAAAAGGAGAGAAATAGCTAGTCAGAATTTTTACTAGGAAGGAGGGAAGGGGCAGTGTCCTGTCAGAGAGAGCAAGTGATTCCTGTTATTATCACGGAGCCAAATCCTGGGGGGCTCTGCTCAAATTCGACGGAGGTCCTCTGACAGCAGCCCACCCCGCAGCGGACGTCTGTGCTGAGGGACCTCGCTGGGCGCCCAGGTGCAGGGTGCGCGGGGTGCTCGTGTGTGTTGGGACACGTGGACGTCTGACTTCAGGTCAGGGTTCCTGCACAGGTGCTGGGTCTGCGCAGCTACCGGCTTGGATTTTCCTTCATTGCAATTCCACTTTAAACAAAATCTCTTAGGCATTTTCACTTTTGTAAAAAAACAAAACCAAACCATGGCTGCTGGCCAGACTCGCCCTGTGAGCAGGTATTGCATTCTCCTCCCGCTTCATTCCTGATCGGAGATTATTCATTTATGAATGGCTGGCTGTAAAAACTTGCCTCATACTTATGAGAATTGAACCTGGAAATTTTTAATTGCCAGTCTGAGTTTTGCTTTTACTGAAAGGGCTGTGGCGACATGCTTTGGAGGCAATGGCTGGAAGGACAAATTCTCTTTTCTCTTCCTAAATTAACTCTATGATCTGTACTCTCAAATGACGTTTCTCCAAGAGGCACTGACGGAACAGGCTGTTTGATCCCCTTACAGATCATGATTCTGGAAGGAAGTGGTGTAATGAATCTCAACCCCAGCAACAACCTCCTCCACCAGCAGCCAGCCTGGACAGACAGCTACCCCACATGCAATGGTAAGAGGCCAGGGGCTGTCAGGGTCACTCGCCATGGGGATTCTTTCTTGGCTTGGATTAGGCTTCCCAACTTAATGTCCGAAAAACACGGGTTTTGTTCAGTAGAGGGTGTGAGGACTGGGGGGAATGAAGACTTCATGCTGGAGGCCCCTACAGGCCCCCAGGGCTCCAGACAGAAGCCCACGTGAGACATTCCATTGTTTTCTCCCAGTAGTCAAGGTTCTGGATCGGCAGCCTGGCAGAGAGGGTGCCAGAGGAGATGCACAATGGGAGGGCCACCTGTTGAAGCTTTTAACAGTGTTTGGCTGGGATATCAAGATGGGATAGGAGAAAAAGGTGTGTGTGTGTGTGTGTGTGTGTGTGTGTGTGTGTGCGTGCGTGTGTGTGTGTGTGTGTGTGTGTGTGTAAGCATGGAAGTTATGGAGGAGAGGGTTACAGCAGCTTGATCTTTCTACTTCATCTTCCAGTGACTTCCCTTTATAAGGGGAAAGGAGATTGTGCCCTCCTTTAGTGCTTTCATCTAGAACCTACTGATTAGAAGAGGGTGGGGTCTGGTGCTGGGGCTTATAGAGGGTTTGGTGATCAAGCCCGTGGCTTACTGCAGAAGCTGAACTGAACAAAGTTGTTGCTGAATCAGGGCCCCACACCCCACTGTGAAGGCGTTCAGTCTGGGCGGATTGCTGTGCATCCGACTGCCGTGGGTTTAAGGAGCCCTGGGCCTTGTCCCTCCCCATACCTGCTGCTAATCTCCTCTCTGGAGACTCTGCTGCTCTTGATTGCCTTGAAAAGTGGAAATGGCCTGTTGGTGAGCAGAATCTGAGAAGCAGGAGTGGGAGGATAATGGAAGGTTTATGTTCTCCAACAGGCAGCTGGTCCATGTGCAGCTCTACCTCTTCCGGTTTGGAACCCCAGCCAAGCATGAACAGGTGACCTTCCCTTATTTGAAGGTCCCACCAAACTGCTGCTCTTTCTGGGCAGTGACATTTTCTGTTGCAGGCCTCAGACTCCTGTGGGGACCTCAGAGGAGGATTCCAAATAGGGCAGGAAGGTTCTTCAGACTAGAAAGTCTTTGGCGTCCTCAGGCCCCTTGGCCCTCCACCGAGTTAGCATTCCTCTTGTTTGCTTTGGAGAAAGCTGGGGCAATGTGTTAAGCAGGAAGTAGAATTTAGGTGCCACTTTTACTTCTTAACTTCCAGAGACCCCAAAGAAGGCCTAGCTCCTGGTCATGATTGATGGGGTGAGGGAGGTCAGTTGAATGACAGAGAAGAGCTGAACTCATAGGATTTTCAGGGTTTCTCCTGAAACTTCAGGGATCTGATGAGTCCCCTGGCTGACGGGGAGAAAACTCCAGTCAACTTCAAACACAATTCTCTGGTTCTCCCAAGTTCTAACAGGATGCCCTATCAGGAACTCTCCTTAACCTGGATCACGTGAAGTTGAGAGAGGAAATTATTCCAGGTCTGGTGTTGGGTTATCTAGAGTTGTTGCTTCACATTTGCAAACCCAGAGCTGCACTGTCATAGCAACAGAATTATGTTAGAAGAAAAGAACAAAGACTCAGGGGGCCACAAAAAATATCTCTCATCCTTAAACAGCTATATTTGTGAGGCATCAAAAAATTGGTGAGCAGTGGAAACATCCAGTGTAAGCTCTGTGTTTGTATATTTGGGAATATTTCTATGTAATAAAATTTTGGACTAGACTTTTCCAATCCTTGACCCCATTCCCCTTCACCACTGGCTGAGGGTTTAGGGCTGCTTTTCTCTGGCCATGAAGTGTGAGGAGTAAAGCCCGTACTGTGAGTGGCAGGTGTTACCCAAGGCAGTCAACCTTTGTGCCTAAATGGCCTCAACCTTCTGCTCTTAGTGCTCCTGAGATCTGGAGTATTGGATGGATTCTGAGGGGTGAGCAAAAGTGGGATTGGGTTGGAAACATCCACCATCAGCCTCCTCTCTGGGGGCATTGAGGGCTAGGCTGTGGGCATTATGGGAATCAAACCTTTGGCGTTCTTCAGCCACTCAAGCTATATCCCCAGACCAGCATCTTCAGTATCGCGTGGAAGCTTGTAAGGAACGCAGAAACTCAGGCCTCAACCCCAGACCTCTGGAGTCTGAATCTGCATTTGAACAACATTGCCTGGTGATTCATAACCACATTAGAGTTTGAGAAGCACTGATCTAGCATGACCTTGAAGAAAAGGTTAGAGACGGTGTCCTTGCACTACAGTTTCCTCTATTGGTCCATCCTTGAGTTTGTGGGACTATCTGTGGGTCATGTTCATTTGGATTCCTCTCCCTCAGTTTGGTGGGCTACAACAGTGTGTTCCCCTGCTCCTGCCCCTCACCTTTCCTGGAAGCAAGCTCCTCCCTTGATCTCTGTTTCCAAGGGGACTGCAAGACCTCAGCCCTCTTACAAGCCCCCAGAGGCTGGCTCATTCTTCTCCATCCCCCCAGGACTTTGGGCTGACTTTGTGATGTTCTCTTAAGTGAGTATGAGAGAGTCACACACATAGATGGCTAGCCCATAGTAAGCTCAGCAATATTTATTGGCTTGAATGAACTTCACTTCTTCATTGGTATCTGAATTAACCATTTTGTGAGGGTGCCTCCCAACTCATCCAGATTCCTACATCATTTCTTCTTCAGCAACAAATTCCACTAAAGAAATAGAGAGAGAGCACCTACAGTGGCAAAGTCTCTGAGGTAGTTTTTATAGGCAATACAAAGATGGGTAAGACAGAGTCCATGACCTGAGCATACAATTTACAAAGGAGAATAAGATAGTACCCAGAGACCCATGAAGAAAGGTACAACATGACAAAAGCCATTAGGAGAAATATCAGTCATGTCTCCTGGAGATTCAGAGGACAGCAGCCCTTGAGTGAGTCGAGGGTGTCCATGGTGGCTTTATGGGGTGGTTAGAGTCTGCAGACTGGGTAAGAATTCAGCAGGGAGCGACTGGGCTGAAAGAACAGCACAGAAGAAAGGCAAAACTCGTAGGTTCCTTGAAGAATAGCTAGTGAAGAGCCACAGTGCCTGGCCTGGCAGTTTTGTACCTCATTTCAGTGGATAACGGGAGGCTCTTAAAGGTAACTGAGTAGGGAGTGACGTCATAGTAGCTATAATAACCAGTGTGGGGTGGGGGTCAGCACAGTTAGCAGATGAGTATCTGGACCACTCTGGGGAGAAGCAAAGCTATCGTAGAGAAGAGAACCTTATTCTCAGGCCTTTTTGGTTGAAAACGGTCTGAATTTTGGGTATGTATGTGTATATGTGTGTGTGTAAGAGAGAGGAAAAAATGGGAGAGAGAGTGAGGGAGAGGAGAGAAAGAGAGCTATGTGGGTGTGGACAACAAGTGTATAAATTGCTGGAACTGTAGCAGCGCCTTAGCTTTCATGGTACTTTGCAGGAGGTGGGGAAGGAGTTCATGATCTCAGAGCATTTCAGGACTCGCGTCCTCTTCCAGCACCCAGGGGTAAGTATTATCCTAAGGAGGACATGGAGATGCACGGAGGCTAAATGACCTGGGGAAGAACCATATTTCCGAGGGCCTCCTCTCCAGAGGCTGCCTCATGCTCCCCTGACGCCCGCGGACTGTGGTCGTGTTCTCCATGACGTCCGGCCGCCAGGGGTGCCTCCCCATGTCTGAGATTATGCCTGGGAAGGACTACGGCTCACTCACGGACCGCCTCCTGTTTTGCAGTTTCCAGTGGGTTTTTTGGAGGCCAGTGGCATGAAATCCATCCTCAGTACTGGAGCAAGTATCAGGTGTGGGAGTGGCTCCAGCACCTCCTGGACACAAACCAGCTGGACGCCAGCTGCATCCCTTTCCAGGAGTTCGACATCAACGGCGAGCACCTCTGTGGCATGAGTTTGCAGGAATTCACCCGGGCGGCGGGGACGGCGGGGCAGCTCCTCTACAGCAACTTGCAGCATCTCAAGTGGAATGGTGACTATCTCTCTTCCTCCCCCATAGGAGCCAAAGGATGGTCTCCCCTCCAAATTACTGTTTTCCGAAGTAGGGAGGTAAAAGGGCGGAGAGAGAACAGGCATGAAGCCCAAGGTACAAGGTGTGCCTAATCCCATATAAACCAGTGTAATTTCATTCTCTCTTTATGGTTAATTTCCCAGGATACAAGGGCTAGCTGGGTATTCACAGAATACTTGCTATTCTCAGAAAAACTTTTCTTCTTTCTCTTGCAAACAAGGGTTTGATGGTTTAATTTCCAATCACTTGCTTGTTAAGATCATCATGGACTTTTTTTTTTAAACTTTTAGACCTAGGTTCTTAAGATGGGACCTACAGGTGGTAAGAAGATGTGCAAAATTAGATCCATGTGTTTTGGGAGGGGAGAAGGCTCTCAGTATTTGGCAGACTCTTAAAAGATCTGTAACCAAAAAAGGGCTAGCATGAATGGTCTGGACACGTGTGGGTTGTTTCTGAAGTGATTTCTGGAATTGGTGCTGCCCTAGGCCCCACGTGTACCTCTCTCCAGGCCTCACCCAGAGCAGAGGCAGGCCGCCATGCCAAAAGCTGTCCATCACTGATGGATTATTCATGCACACACACATGCCTGTAGAACGTTAGCTCCTCTGAGAACCATGGGCATCTTGGAAAGCAGTGTTATACAAGAAGAGTGAGCTGCCCATCCACATCAGAATGGGCCTGTCTGTGTCAGCAGAACCTGTGTTTGGGCAGGAAGCTGGGGCTTTCGGAAGCACGAGTTCCAGGGCTATGAAGGGTTTGGACCCTGACAGCTGCCGTCAACACTGAGAGGACCCGGAGTCTGGCCGTGGGGCTGGCAGCTGTGGTAGCCATTTTGGATGACCTCACTCAGCTGCTGGGCACTCCCTTCTTCCCACCCACCTCACAGAGGTGATTGCTCACTTTTCTTTTACTAGAACCAAACCAAACAAGGCTCTATAAATAACCCCCAGGACTCTTCAGAAAGAGCAGACTTCTACTTGATGAATTAAAAATATTTACCTCCCTACCTCCAATTAAATCCACTTGTTTAAAGCTGTGCCCTGATTGAAGCCTGAGGAAGGGGGGCCTGTGAGGTGATGTGGCCATCTTTGACCTTCCATGACTCGTTTGGCCCCACGGAATGCTACTGATGCCTCTGAGGGCCTAATGACCAGACTTCTCACCTTTGTTTCATTGTTTGCCTTTTTGTAAATTCTATTAACTCACGTTTATTGATTGTTTACCTATACTAGGCACTCTAAGTGAATTGCTTCGTTTAGTGACCTTAGGAGAAAATAAATATTGTACCCATTTTATAGATAAGAAAACTGAGGGTCAGAGAGGGTAAAGGCATGACCTCTTCTCCTGAGATATTTATAATCTGGCTGGGGTGGAGAAAAATAGTAGACTCATTCACCTGCACGTGTGTGCTTTTATATATGATACACGTTGAGGGGAGTTGCAAGGCACAAAGAAGGGCAGGATTACTGCATTTTTCCAGACATATCTCATGGATTGGACCCAATCAAAATGGGGTTGATTAAAGTTAAGATCAAAGAAGAATCAAGGTAGTTAAATTAATGGTTTTCCCTGTATTTGTGGTTTTGTTTTGTATCATATCTTGGTAAGGGAAAGCCCCTTAGATTCCATCCAATGACCTTATCTAGTTTAATCCCCTAAATTTACATGAGGAAACCAAGACCCAGAAAGGTGATGCACCTTCCATCTATTAGTGGAAAAACTGGACTTCCAACATCTGAAGTTCTATTTCCACCATCCTGGCTGCCTTCTCTATATAAGGCCAAACAATTTCATCTGATATGGGTGCCCTAGCTGCTGATTTTCTGGGCCAGGGACCCCAGGCTTGAGATTGTAGACGCTGAGAGGGAAGCCCTCCCATGAGCAAACAGAGGTGATCAGGCAGTGGGATTGGCAGAAGCTCTTCCACGAAGCCAGCTCCATCCTGTTTGAGCACCAAGTTGTGGCTCCACGTGGGCCTGTTCTGACTTCCCAATCTGTCCTTCACAGGCCAGTGCAGCAGTGACCTGTTCCAGTCCACACACAACGTCATCGTCAAGACCGAACAAACTGGTGAGTAGTAAGACAAAGGAAGTCAACTTGGTAGGCAAAGCCCTGGGGAGGGCAGTTGCAAGGGAGCACAAGGGAGAGTGTGGGAGCAGGATGGAGCCAGTATTTTGGCAGGAGACCCAGGGACACCTCTTTCCTGGCTGTCTCCAGTGGGCCACCCCACCATGAGCCTCATCCCCTGACCTTGGGACCAGTGCCTGTCAACTCTTCCTGGTTTTTAGACTGATGGTGAACCTAATGCTGCTGACACTTCTCTGCTTCCCACTACTGGTCAGGGCCTCATCCAGACTCTGGTCCAGAAGCTAGGAAAAACGCAGAATCTAGGTGCGCCTTCTTCTCACCACAGAGTCAGGAGATTGGACTTGGCCAAGTTAGGAGAAGCAAGGGGAGAGAAGAGGAAAGGTCACTGTCTCCTCTACCCCTCCTCCCTTGGTGAGAATGTGTTTCACAAAAAGGAGGAAGATTTGGACTTGCTGTTGTCATTATTATAGTTTCTGGGGGGCCCTTGGAGCTTCTGTAGGGTTGTCCAAAGGCAGCGTGGAACCCAGCTCCTGCCTTAAGTGCACTTTTAGATAAAGACACTATTCTGGGCTCTGAGTAGTGTCTGCAGTCCCATAGTATCTACATTCATTTTTGTTCTCCTTCCCCTGCCTAATCATCCTTCCTTCTTCCATCCCAATTTCTCTCTGGGGAACTCTTGTCAGTCAGCTGGACTCGCAGGGGGTAGTAACTGGCCTTCCTTCAATCAGAGCCCCTTTCATATTGACCTTTGGCCTATGACCTCTCAGTCTAGCAGGAGCTATGCAAGTCCCCCAAAGTCCACTGGCCATGACCAAACTGTGCAGCTGCCACTGCTCCAGGGTTGCTCCTGGAGTCCACATGTGTGAGATTGCAAGCCACGTGGGCTGACTGGGTTTGCCACAGGCCTCCCTGAGGGTTGCGTGCCAGTCACCGTGGACAGAATTTGACCTGGGGTGATTTGTGAGTCACTTGGGGCTGAAATTGGCTCCATGCAGTTATTTACTCTTTTATAAGGGGGTTAGTCTACCATTATTAAAGAAAAGACAATCGCTGCTAAGCATGTTAATTAGGTTTTCCTAGCCCTGCCCTTCCCCCCAGAGACTAGGGGTTGGGTTACCCAGATGGTCTGTGCTTCATGGGCCTGACTGCCCTACAGGCAGACATGGGACTTAGCCGAGAGGACAGTGTTCTCCTCACCATGACCTGACCGGTAGCCCCACCGGAGGGGCCAGGGTGGTATTGGAGAGGTCCAAAATAACCTGATAATTCCTCCTTGACCATCCAGACATTCTCGTGTTGCCAGTTCAGAAAAGCTGAGCCAAAGGGTGGAGAAGAAGGTCCACCCTGGGAGGAGGGGAGAAGAGGCTCATAGATGGACCAACACCCCCAAACCTTTTTGGTTCAGTTTGTTTTCAGAGACAACAACAGGTGTACGAGGTGACCCAACAAGGATAAGAGGGTGTAACCCCAAGAGATTGGGCTTGGGGTGCCCAAACACGTAGCTATTAGTTAAAATACCAGCTAAATCCCTATGTCGTAAACAGGAGGACTTAGCCAGTGAGTCAGGTTTTATGCCGTTTATGTTATAAAAACAAAAGGAAACTCGGCCGGTGGCTTACCACCCGGCCCCGAAATTCAGAACATGGGCAGCAAGGGAGCTGAGGGCAGCCTCGATCTGTGAAGAGGGGAAAGCAGGAAGTTCCTGGTGGGGACCAGGTGACTCCTGCCAGATCTTACAGCTCTTGGCCAGCCAGGAAAGAAAATGCTTCTGTTGGAGTCCAGCCCAGATGTGGGAGTTACGTAGAAGTTGGGCTTCATTTGGGGTAGGTGGTGGAGAGTTTCCTTTGAATCTGAAATCTGAAGAGTTAATCAGAGTGAGTCGTGCTTACCCAGCACACTGAAGACGGGAGGGAGGGAGAGAGAGAAAGAGAGAGAGGGAGAGAGAATGAGAGAAAGGGCTTTATTTCCAAGATGAGGCGACGGGGTCCTACTCTTAAAAGCTGTTAGTTTGCTTTGGGAACACTCTCTTCCCCTTCTCCTTAATTTTGTTCTGAGAATTTTATGTCACCCCTTAAGCTAATTAGAGAAACCCCAGAGGGAGGGGACTGTCACTCAACTTGAGGAGAGACTGGATTTCAGCAATGAGGAAACTGAAATAAGACTGACCAGGTTTTTTCTGAAGGAAACATCATTAATTCTCCCAGGAGGATATTACTAGGACAAAATGCTCATTAATCATGAATTTATTTGTCCCTAACAAGATGTTTTTTGTCCTAGTGTAGAAATATTCTAGTGATTATACAATGGAGTGCAAGACAATGTCAGCTCCCAAACCCACCCCTGCCGTGTGCAGGCTGGGAAAATTCCCAGGAAAGCATTGATCTGGGACAGGATCCCACTGTGGCAACTTCCCTAAAAATGCAACAGGTGCAGAACACATGGATAGGGCTATCGCAAAGTCCATTTCCCCCAGGACACTGGAAGAAACATGGGGTCACGTTATTGTGAATTAACATGTGGCTGAAGCAGACTCTTACCCCTTCTCTCTGAGGGCCACCCCCTAGGTCCCACACCTCTTCGATGAGCAGTGAGTTAGAAAAGGCAAACTCTTCACCTGGGGAAGATGATTGCTGACCGTTCCCATTTACTGTCTTTTCTAGATCCTTCCATCATGAACAGCTGGAAAGAAGAAAACTATTTATATGACACCAACTATGGTAGCACAGTAGGTAACTAACTCCCCGACACTTAAGACCCTTTTACATTCTTGTTCTGTTTTTCTAACAGCCAAAAAGTTATATCATAAGGAGGGGGCTCTTAATGTCCTTTGTCTTTTCATTGCCACAGATTTGTTGGACAGTAAAACTTTCTGCCGGGCCCAGATCTCCATGACAGCCACCAGTCACCTTCCTGTTGGTAAGTTGTCCTGACGTCCCGAGGCTGTGTGCCTCATGCAAGTGCTTCCTGAGAATTAGTGAGAATTACCCACATCCTACATTTCTGCTGTGCTGGAACTTTTCTCATTAAAAGGCTAGGAAAGGAATGGAGTTATTACTTATTAAAGATCTGCTTTTGAGTCAATATTTGTACATTGAAAATGACCAGCAAAGGATGCCTCTAGGCAAAGTGTTTGTCTCTTGTGAAACCAAGTCACTCTCTTGTAACAACAAAAACTCTCTTTCAACAAAAACTTGCTCTTGGGAAATTATCTGATAAAATTATTCATACTTGGGTATACTTATGGGGGAAGGAGGTTATATTTAATTTTTAACAAACTATATTTGGCTTTAGAGAAAGAATGTCTAACAGTGGCATTCAGAGGTCAGTGAACCTGTGGTGAAGGGGAGAGGGGTAGCAAATGGAAATTTCCAGAACGCTGGGAATCACATTATTTCTTCAGTTTTTAAGTGTGACCCTGATGGCTCATCAGGACTCTCTAATTCATCAGACCACCTAACCTTTATGAACTATGTTCACATTAGTTGTATTTGGTTAACATTGGGTGCAACTGGAGGCTATCCATGACTCTCGGTCCAGGCTCCACGGAGTGCGAGTGTTGGTCTGTTGGGCATCTGGGAGAGGGGTTTTCAGGCAATATTCCTGCTCCCCTTGCAAGTAGGTACATTGGCTTGTACAGGACAGGAATGAGTGCCCCGGGGAGGTGAGAGGGGGTTTCATGTTATCCCTGGACCTGGGTGGGAGCTTGTGGATCTGTGTGGGTCTATGAAATGGAGCTTAGACTTGTCACAAGGGAATTGCTCGTTTCCTGGAATTGAATTTGGGGCAACTTCAGAACTGGGATTTAAAAGAGTGTTTGTGAAGGAAAGCATGGACTCAACCAACCACCACTCCTCCTGCCTTTTTTTCTTTTGTTGACTGTGTTTTGAGAACTGAAATAATGAAAGCTTTTGGTTTGAGGTTTTGTTTGGGTCAAGCCCCTTGAATGAGACAGAACTGGGAGCCAGTGTAAATGCTTCTGGAATTGAGGTCAAGAACGGAGGCCAGTTCATTTCTCTACTTCCCCCTCCCCCCATCAGCCCCTAGCATTGTATGTCACTCTAAGTATTTGCTGAAATCAGGACATAGAACAAGCACTGGGAAGGCTCTGCAGTGTGTTTGCCATTCTGGAGGAGCTGAGCCAATTGGGGTAAAATTTCTGTGGCAGTCGTTGCCGCCTAGTCTAGACCCAAGGTTTCAGGAGGAAACCACTCACTCTGGTCACCCTTTGACTTCCTCTCATACTTCCTAAGGTGTCGCCTCCCACATCCTTCCGGTTGGGCCTTTGGCTTATGGCAAAAGATTCCAACTAAGAATAAAGTTGAACCACTCACTTCCTGAGCCTCAGGGGTTGTTTAGGTCTTGAGGCCCCTGGAAACCCTAAAAGCCATTGTCACAGATCTACTGCCCTCCCAGCCAGGCCATCTCTTCTGTGTCCTGACTTCCATTCTAGAATCTCAGAATCACGAGGGGCCAGTTTGTGCTTTCACATCTGCAGTCACAGGGCACTCACTATCTCCTCAGTCCACCTATTCTATTTTTGAATAGTCCTTAAAATGGGCTTTACAATTCTGCTCTCCTTTATCTCCCTTGATCCACTGTCCCCCATTCCTATCCTGCAATTGTAACACAGCTGGAAAATGGGATAAGCAATCCAGGACATCTATCAGAATTATTCCTTAAAGAATCAACTCACTGTCTGGGGTTGGTAAATTCTTTGTGGGAACAGTCTCCAGCAGGATAGTTAATTACAGCCTTGTATGGGCCAATCCCTTTCAGAATAGTTTATCTCTACTAAATGGGGCCAAAACCCCCCTTCCCCAAAGACCTTTGTCATTTGTCTGAGTCTTTAGATTTCAAGTTCCCATTAAATTGAATGCAGTTAAACATCTTTCTATGTTTTAATGCAAGTTACAAGCCCCAGCGAAGGCGAGGCCCAACATAAACTGATGCCCTCTGTGATAAACCAGGTGGGAAGCGGCTTTGTTTTGATTTCTCTGTCATCTGCCTGTTTCATAAAATGGCCGCCGCCAGTGATCCTGGTCTGCCCGATAGTCCTCGAGCCAGTCATGCCAACTCAGGCTTGATGTGTTTATTCACTGACTTGTTGAGCCTCCAGCTAGGGTGGCACGGTCTATTATAACACTGAAATTTGTATATCCAGTAAAGAAATGGCTCACAGCTGAATCATATGCAAATGCTTCTAATCTTCGCTTCTTGCGAAGCAGCTTAGCTGAAGTCATGCTCTGGAACTTGCATCATAAACCCGTGGCTTGGTGCTGCCCCTGCCGGACCGGACCTTGGCCTGAGGTCCCTGGGAGCAGAGCAAGAGAAAGCCAAGCTGGGCAACTTCCCCAGAGCAAGCCGTTGAATTGCTTAACCACATGCCTAACTTCAAAGGGATTGACTTTTATTTGGGGGCAAGGGGAAGACACGGGGGAGAGGCCATCATATCAAGGTGAAGTTCCAGATCAAAAGATTTTAGACTAAGCAGATCGGTGATTCCACAGCCTGGCCCCGCGCACTGTGGACGGGAAGAGGCTGGAAAAATTTGAGTTTTCTTTTGTCTTTGGCTGCATATTCCTCCATATGATGTTGGAAACATTTTTATTTGGGGATTTTTTTTTTCTTTTTGGTCTTTCCTAAGCTGGATGGAGGTCTAAGTCCGGTAAAGGGCTGACATCTCAAAAGGAAAATTCCCTCATGGTCTATCTGGTCGGGGGTTTTTTAATCTGGAGTCCGTGGACTCCAAAGTGAGCCACAAACCCCTGAAATTGTTTACAGATTCTCACAAGTGTGTACATATGTACATTTTCCTGGGGAGAGGGTCCACATTTTCCATCTTATTCACAAAGGTACCTGAACCCCAAGTGATTCATTCTTCGTCAGCTTGCAACACTAAACAGTCATTGAGACCAACAAGCTGAGAGATGCTTGGGTTTTTCTGAATTCACGGTTGGCTCTGAAATAATGTCCCCACACCCCTCCTGGATGCCATTTGAAAACGAGCTTTGCTTGTGGCCTGCTGGGTAAATGCTGCTCTTTGTCCGCAGAACAACGTGGCCCTGTCAGAGTGATGTATCACTTGGAAACTGGGGTGGGTGCCAGACCTGTCGCAATATTGTCACATCCTGATGGGGTGTTGCAACCTCACCCTGGAACCCACAGGGAGGGAGAGCAGAGTCTCCTTGCATTTCCTGTGAATTCGTCCTTCCAGATTTCAGAGAAACCCAAGTCAGGTGCAGGCCCTCTTGCTGACAACGCTAGGGGAGAAATTCGTGACCAGAATAAGAGGTTTCTCTTCCACCCAGATCTTAGTAAATCCCTCTGCTCCCTCCAGCCGGCTTTCAGAGAAACTGCTGGGGTCGCTGAGCTGTGACGAGCTGGGTGACCAGATAGGTGAACGTGTCCGTGCATGTTGGGAAATACAGAATCATCAGACCGGAATTACTCTTTCTCACCAACTAGAGCATTATGGAACTGAACCTGGCTCTTGGCAGGGAAGACTTCTGTGAGATCTGTTACGAGCCACCATCTTTGGAAATGGCACAGAATAGTGGTTATGAGTAAAGCGCCTCTGGGTTCAAACTGTGTTCACATCCTGGCTCTACTTTCAGGCTGTGTGTCTTTAGACAAGTCATTTGACCTCTCTGTGTCTCAGCTCCTCCACAGCTGTAAACTTTGAATCATAATAGTACTTACCTCATAGGGTTACCATGTGAATTAAATAAGGTGATTCATGGAAGTGCTTAGCACAGTGCCTGGTACACAGTAAGTGCTCAATAAACAGTAGCTATGCTTCTTAACCATTTGAGTTAGGAGCTAATGGCTATTCAAACTTTTTTGAATGGTGGACCACTCTTAACAGTCAGAAAGAATGCTACGGACCCTCCCCCTTTGCGTCCCGTTTCAGTCAGTCCAAAATGCCCTTGAAGGTCACACATGGGTCCGTGACCTACAGGTTAGGAAACCCTGGAGTAATGTGCGCAGAAGAGATGCATTTGACTGGCCCAATTTCTTAACAGGACCGGCTCATGTTTAGGGACTGCTCTGTATTAAAATTGGTGATTTTTGATCGTGAGATTGTTTTTGGTAAGATCTGCCTTGTTCCTCCTGACACCCGACGGGCCCACTGACGTACACACACAAGGTGCTAGATCATTTAAGAAGTTTTCTTTCACAGATTTTCCTCTGTCATCTCCTCTTTGGTGACAATCACAAGGGTTACCAAAATGAGTCATTTGTTAAACTAATCTGTGTTTCCATAGTCCACCATGGCCCTCTGTACTGAGCTCAGGCCGGTCAATGGCCCCTTTGTCAGACTGATTAAAATGTAACTTTGCATGCCAAAAAAGGCACTCCTCTGGTTTAAATGCCATCTTTCTCTGTTATAAATGTTTACATTTTTGTATTATGTAAAAAAAAAAAAAAAAAACTTTCAATGACCTAAACCCTTCAATGGCTTCCCATCTCTTTCAGAATAAAAACCAAAATCCAAAAATGTCCCACAAAGCCTTAGTGATCTGAACCTCAGCTCCTCCCCTCTGCCTCTTGCTCACAGCCACACTGGCTTCCTTCTGCTCTGTGGACATACCCAACACATACCAACCTCAGGGCCTTTGCACTTACAATTCTCATTCATAGAAGGCTCTTCCACAAGCTTTCTGCATGACTGTCTCCCTTACATCCTCCTGGTCCCCTTATCAAAGAGGTCTTCTGGGACTGCCTTATATTAAATTGTAAATTATTCCCATGTCTATACTTCTATCCCCATTTCGTACCCTGTGATATTTCTCTCCACAGTACTTATTGTTTCTGTTTTGTTTTGGTCATATACCACACATGCGAATGGTGCCAGGCAGGCAGTAGGTACTCAATAAATGTTGGTTAAATGAGTGGATGAATGAATGACAATGATGATTGTAGGAAATAGGTAAATTAAGCCACTCTCATTTTTCCCTTTAGCAGAGTCACCTGATATGAAAAAGGAGCAAGACCATCCTACAAAGTCCCACACCAAAAAGCACAGTAAGTTGACTGGCTTTCCGATGGCTCTTGGTCTTTCCCTTCGAGTTGGGTGTAGCTGGAGGTCCCGAGTTTTTGGACAAATACTGCCTCTGCCTCTGCCTGCATTTCCTCACCTCAGACTGGAGAGGGAGAGAAAATGGAGGCGTCATTTGCTGGCGAAGTAGCCCCCTGCATCGCCACTGTTCGTCAAAGTGGGGCCCCAGTGGGTATTTCCTCCTCATGTTATATTTGTTCCAAATCTGAGACACCCTGTGAATAAGAACCTCTTGCAGGCATGGGTTAGCGATTTCCCTCTCTCTAGAAAAAAGGGTGGGCAGAGGAGAAAGATGGGAAGAAACAATTGAGATGTATTAGTTTTTCTTTTGCTGAATGTTCACTTCCTACTTTGTGGAGTTATTGTTCCAAGAAATGACTGTTTATTCTTAAAATTCAACAGTGCTCTTGGGGAGCTGAATTTCCCCAATAACAAAACCTTATGGAAGTGTATGGAATACCAGAGACACGGGGTGGAGGGCACAGAAAGAAATCAAGATGGCATAATGTAGAAATTACAGGAAACTGGAAGTCTTTACCGTCTGCTACCCCAGGTCATCCCACAGAACTGAATTAACACAGCCCCTCAAATTGGGGGGGGGGTGGTATCACAAGTCTAGTGGGGGGGAAATTGAATTTGGTTGTTAATTTCATTACAGTAGCTGCTTCATTTTCAACTCGGCCTCCTCAATATCTGTGAACCCCTCGCCCCAGTATATTCTAGGAGTTAAACTTCTAGAACCCTATCCATGTGTATTTGGCTGAAGCACAGCTGCGAGGTGGGAGCGATTTACTTGGTTGCGGTACTAAATAAAAGTGGTTGAAAGTTGCTCTCCGAGGAAGTGACAAGCTGAAATGAATCCTGAGCAATTTGTCAGTAATGCTTAGAAGCTCATCCCTCTGGCATAGGAGGCTTAAGGTCTGTTCTTTAGTCTTGGCTTTGCCACTAGTTAACTGTGTGACCTTGGTCAAGTCACTTAAATTCTCTGTGTCTCAGTTTCCTGATTTGTAAAATAAAAAATTGTGCAGGCTCATTCTCAAATGCCTTTTTTAATATCCACTATTTGGTGATTCTGTGATCTGACTTTGCTGGAGGGTAAGAGAGAATCGAGTATCACGTACTCGATGGAAGATGTTCTGACTCTGTGCTTCCTCTGCCCCTTCTTTGCCGTGACTTCGACCACCATGAAACTCTTTTCTCTGCTTTTCCTCAGATCCGCGAGGGACTCACTTATGGGAATTCATCCGTGACATCCTCCTGAACCCAGACAAGAATCCAGGGTTAATCAAGTGGGAAGACCGGTCTGAGGGCATCTTCAGGTTCTTGAAATCAGAGGCTGTGGCTCAGCTGTGGGGGAAAAAGAAAAACAACAGCAGCATGACCTACGAAAAACTCAGCCGAGCCATGAGGTGAGTGAGCCGTGTCCAGTCTCCAGACACGATCAGGCCACACGGCCAGTCATTTCCCTGGCCATCTTAGTCTGATCAGTCACCTTACACAATGTCCATTGTTACAGATACTACTACAAAAGAGAAATTCTGGAACGTGTGGACGGACGAAGGCTGGTCTATAAATTTGGGAAGAACGCACGTGGATGGAGAGAAAATGAAAACTGAAGCTGCCGACACTTTGAACACAAACCAACACACCCCAAATGACAACAAACTGAGAACTCCTGGACATAAATATCTCAAAGACTACTTTTCTCTGATATTTATGTACCATGAGGGGGGGAAAATCTACTTCTAACGGGAAGAAGGAACACTACAGTTGATAAAATTATTTTGTTACTCTGAAGTATGTCCTATCTGGGGAACAAGCGTACACAGTTTTCTGTGAAATATGATGCTGTATGTGGCTGTGACGTGTTTTGCCTCCATCGTGAAGTTCTTTTCCACTGCAAGAGAAACAGGGTTTGTAGCCTTGTGCTTCTTGCTAAGAGAAAGAAAAAAATCAGAGGGCATTAAATGTTTTTATATCCAAAATGATTTAGGAAAAGGTGACGTGTCCTCCGCACATGAGCATCCACATGGCCTCGACAAGAGAGGTGGACATGGTTGCTAGGACGAACGCCAGCATCTCAGATTCACGGGATGAACCAGAGAACACTGGGAAGTTGAGCCTGGCCTTTAGGAGCCTGCGAGTGGAGGACGAGGACTTCCAAAATCCAGCTGGACTGTAATTACTGCATAATCACGTGACTTGCAATGTTTAAATCAGCAAGAAGTATGATGGTGGGGGGCTTTATACTCATTTAGAAATGATTTACCTGTTGCCAAAGCCATCTTCCCTCCTCCCCCTTGGATGACTGGTGAAAAACTTCAACTGCCACCTCTGCTCACTTCTAGTTATTTAAGAAAGGGTCCAGCATTGGTTATTTTTATCCCAATTGCTTAAAAATACGTGAGAAAAAGGAGATGGTGATGAGTTTGCTCTTGTTTTCCTACAGTCCGCGGTTTCTCAATTGGCACAATTGACACTTTTGGCTGCACAAGTCTTTGTTGTGCAGTAGTTGACTGTCCTGTGCGTTGTAGGCCATTTAGTGGTGTCCACGACCTCTGCCCACTAGATGCCAGGAGCGCTCCCGTCCCCGAAGTTGTGACAACCAAAATGTCTCCAAACCTTGCCAAATGTCCCCTGGGGGACAAAACTGCCCTTGATTGAGAACCACTGATGTAGCCAGTCAAGATGAAGATGGTAATTTATTCTCAGAACAAAAAGATGTGTAAGATCTTTTAGTCCTGAGAGTGAAGCAGAAGCAAGACTTCAAAGTTAACCTATTTTTAACTTTTAAAATGGTAGGGACAATGGGTTGAAATGTCTAGAGGGATTTCTTTTCAGAACCCCAGGTGAGAGCCAAAACCAGATAACTTAAACATAGTAATGTAGCAAGAACTACAACAGAAGACATTTGCACTGGGGTTAACAAAGCAGAGTCAAGATTATATTGCAGAAGGAAACGCTGAGAGAAGAATGTGTATGTGCGTGAGAGAGAGAGAGGGAGAGTTAGTTCAGGGAAAATCTTCTTTGCAGATGTTAATTCTCATAATCTTTCCCCTTTTGGAGCATCTCTTTTCTGTCTCACCTGCACTCATCCCAAAGTGAATGATATGTTGCATTCAGAGGAATGTTTTATAAAAAGAAAGAAATGGAAAAGAAAAACAGAAAACTCAGCTCAGGAGGCATGTCGGGGAGGAGATGGAGACTTGGTCTTCAATGGTGGGTTGTTCTGTGGTACCTGCAGACTCATCACTGCGCCCTGCACGCTGGCAGGAACGTGAGCCTGTGGACACTTTGAAAATGAAACCCATTGAAACCTGATGAAAATATCCAGATCCCTGGATGTTTTGCAGCTTTTCTTTTTGGCTCCCCATGTCCTTGGCTTTCTCCTCCCTCCTGCCTCTCTACCTTGAGCAATAATATGAGGATGACGACTCCTACCAATAAGAGGGAGTGCTCTCCATCAACGAGTGGAGCACCTACCAGCAGGGTGAGTGATTCATAGTCACAGGTGTAATGTATTCAGAAGGCTGGAAGTGAGAGGAATTAAGAATTCGTCCCAATTATAATGAGAACCATTATGAGTGGCGACCTTGGAGCAGCAGCTTAGTGAGATGAATGACCTTTTGAAGGTACCACCAAGCCCATTTTTATTTCTGTCTGGCTTGGTCACCTCCACAAAGGTGTTACTCCGTGTTGTCGAGTGACAGTTACTGAGGGAATTGAGAGAAATGACAACGTGAGGCCCAGATCCGAGACCTTCCTGCATAAAAGATGCACCTTGCTTTCCAAGCAAGGCTAAGGAACTGTGAGGCCTGACTATACTTCACCCAGAATGAATTAAACATCCAGGTATTTGAATCTATGTACACACGGGAATGTTTGTGTGTCAGTGTGTCAGGATTGTGTGATGCTATTAGGAACATCTGCTAATTCGCTCCCTCCTGTTCCTTCTCTGGCTTTGCCCATTCATCATCTAAAGTGGCTAGATCCTTCTCTGAGTTCACCTTTCCCCAAACCTGAAAGTTTCTAACCTTCCTCCAAAGTGGCCTTGGCTCTTTCTGCACCCTCTCCATCGACGAGCAATTCTTGCTAGGTGGTAAGTGAGTCTGGGGAGTACCAACTGGAACAGTTCTGCAGATAATTAACAGATTGTGTTATTTGTTGAAGGTGACAGTTTCTTGGCACCCAGTTCCCGCTTAAACAGGCTGGAGTATGAAGTTCTCAGCACATCTCTCTATTGTCTCGGCTTGAATTTGGTGCATTTTCTATGTGCTGTTCGTGACTCGGCCAGCTCAAGGTAGTCAAGCCATGCCAACTTGGGCTGTGAACTGAACACTTCTCACCAGTGTTGAAAGGGAAAGTGAAATCCCAGAGATAAGCCAGTACTAGGTGAAGCCCCCCTTCTTTTGGGGGACACATGGCTTCTCACTTGAGAAGCTCATCTGTGCTGGACGCTTACATAGTCACTACACGTGGTCTCCTTGAACCCTCCTTAAGCTAAAGGCTTGGGCTCTTATTTGTAGTTTTCATGGAAACCTGAGGCAGGAAATATATTGCTAAGACTTTACCGGACTCAGATCATCCGAAGTTCCTAGATATTTGACTTGATGAAACTTGAGCAAGGGCCTGGCTCCCGGGGACATACCTACCGCTCCTTGAACCTGCCTTCTGAGCAGGGCACACCCAGGTTATGTGTTTTCCTTTGGACAAGCTGGTCCTTCTTCAATGTTTTTGCCTTTCTAGAATGTGAGCTCTTTGAGGGCAGGGACCATATCTTATCGATAATGGTTTCCCAGTACCTAGCATGAGATAGGTGCTCAATAAACATTTGTTGAGTTAATGAATGAATGTCTTCTGGAAGACTCCTCAGATTGGGAGGCCACATCCATAATAGAGATGTGAATCATTTCCTCACCGGAATAAGGACACAACGGCCAAAGCTTCAAGGACATATTTTCTATTAGATGAATATCTTACTGTGAGACTCTACTTTGCCTTCTTACCTGTGCTGAAATGAAACCAAAACAGGCCATTTGGTTGCACAAGTCAATATATGTCAGACGAGAATTCTGTTGCTGTACGAGGACCTGTGAGACTTTCCTGCTACAGGAAGCCAGTAGTGAACCTCTGACCTGTTTTAACCAATGAAGATTATGAATGTGTTTATATGATGTAAATTGCTATTTAAGTGTAAAGCAGTTCGAAGTTTTAGTGTTTTGGGGTTGGTTTATATATTTTTTTCTTTTTGAAAAATACAGAGGGATCTTTTGATAAGGTTAGTCATACATGTTAGATTTTAGTTTTGCAAGTGTGTTGTTTTTCAAATGTACAAAATATAGGAAAAGGTAAAACAGTAAGCAGGAAAGGCAATTATATTATTCTTCAATAGTTAAAAAAGAATTTGTGAGTGCCTACTAAGTGCCTACTATGCGTACAGCATGGAACCATATATGTGAGGAGCTTGTCTGATCACATGGGGTGTAGTAGATACTCTGTGTGAACCTAGGATGGACAGTCACTCTGGGAAAGAGCAGCACAGCAGTCACGGTATCAGAGCTGAATTAACCTCAGCGTTGGTTCTCAGGATTCCATTTCTGGAATAGGATGTAGAGCATTTAATAAAAACCCATTGATACTGGGCCTTATGGACCACTGAAATGTACAAGCCTTCACCAATTTAGCTAAAGTGGGATTAATCTTTCTGTAGCTATCTGCATCGTTCTTGCTTTTCTTCCCATCTGGCTTCCGGGTTGACCATTTGTGGGAAACAACCCTACTGCTGCTATTTTTTAAAGAATCAGAAATCTTGCCCTTTGTGTTAAATTCAAACTGAATATTTCCCTTTTATGAAAGAATTGTATTTTTCAAAATATGGGGTTTTTTTTTGTTTTATGGGTCCCAGAAAACACTAATAAAATCCACAGAGACCAGCCTGCAACTGTGTGTTTCATGCTTCAACAAACCATCCACAACTGGGATTAGAGGAAATGCACATAGTCTCCACAATAAAACTTACACAGTTCCTGCATTTATAGAGCATCTACTCTGTGCCAGGCACCATCCTAGGCACTGAGTTATGGCAGAGAATGAAAAAGACAAAAGCTCTGCTCTCGTGAAGTTTATGTTCTGTTGGGTGGAAACAAACAAACAAAACATGGTGTATCAGATGTGCAGTCGAGAAACGTAGAGCAAGGAAGAGGAGGAGAGAGTGCTGGAGTATGTAGGGGTGTATTGCAGGTTTAGGCAGGATGAAGAAACATTTCAGTCAAGACCTGAAGGATGTAAGGGAAGGGGCCATGCAGATAACTGGGGGAATGATACCTTACTGGAGGGACTAGCAAGTGCAAAGGCCCTGAGGTAAGTGTGTTCCTGACATGTCCAAGGAACAGCAAGGAAGTCTGTTTGGCAGAGTAGACTAAGCAATAGTAGGAAATGATGTAAGAGAGGCACCGGCAGGCCAGATCGCATACAACTTAGAGGCCATTATGAAGGCTCTAATTTTCTTTTGAGTGAGATGGGGAGCCGTAGAAGAGTAACCCTTCTGGTTGTTGTGTTGAGAGTGAATTGCAGGAAGGCATTCAATGCTGGATGTACATTCTTAGTGAAGGAGAATAAAGAGAGGTAGAAAAGATCACTCTCACTTCCAGGTTTCCAATGCAATAGTTCAAAATACGTCAAGGCGGTAAATGAGCTCTACCAGTTCATAGCGTATTTCTCCCAGAGCCTGGAAAGTCTCAGCCATTCAGTCACTTAACTTTGTAAATAATAATGAAAATAATAGTAGCTATCCATCTGGGGAAGATCCCCTTGGTCCCAGGAACTGTGACATGTTCTTTACATACATTATTACAGCCAATCCTCATGGAAGCCTGTGATATGTAAATATTATCTCCAATTTTCAAATGAAGGAAATGAAGATCAGAAAGGTTAAATGACTTCTCAAGGTCACACAGCTGGTAATAAGTGGTAGATCTGGCATTGTTCACCCAGATCTGTTTTTCCCAAAGTCCGTACCCTTAACCCTAATATTTTTCTAGTTTGTCAGAATGCTCTTACACACACACACACAGTCTCATGATTAAATACATTGGAGAAATACTGAGTTAAACAGTGCTTACAGAGTTATTTACTGTAGAATTTGTCAGAGCCTTAATTGTGATGATGTACATTGTGAATCTATAAGAGAGGGAAACAGTGTTCCCAGTTTCCCGAGCCCATTTGATACGAGACACTTTTCATCAAAGAAGACTTCATGAAACCAGTACCATTTAGAACACACTTAAGGAAATGACGATCTTTAGAGATTACTTCTCTGACTTAGAAGAAGCTGTATTTTCATGTTTGGGCCAAATTAGCGTGCTGATAGTATTCGCGTACATCAAATTTAGCCCACTTTATATATATTCCATTTTTTTCTCATTGAGAAGAAATTCCCTCACTGTCCCGGGCATTATTTATTTGCATTGATGCATTTCTCAGTAATCTCAAAGAACTTGCAAAATGACTCCTCTTTGGGAACTAGAAACTCTCCTAAATTTTAACTCTTTAGAATTATCTGTCCCAAACTATAGGCACTAGCCACATGTGTCTATTTAGTTTAAATTAGTTAAAATTATATACATTAAACATTTGTTCTTTAATCTCACTGTCTACATTCCAAGTGGTGAACAGCCACATATGGCTGGTGGTTACGGTGTTGGGACAGTGTAGATGTAAGACATTTCCATAATCAAAGAAAGTTCTCTTGGACAGCACTGTACTGGAATCTGACCTGGGAGGGTGGGGTGAGTGCGGAAAGGCTAGTGAGCAAAACTAACCAACACTGAAATAAGATCCAGTGAGCCCTGGAAACCCTGAATCGTAGAGAACAACAACCTCACAATAAAGATCCAAAGCAAGTATCTCTCTGTTCGCTGGAACGGTGACAGCCTCCGCGAGAGCAAACAAGTTTGGTGCAGTCAGTGGAGCCCAGAGTGGGAGGATTTGATTATTCTTATCTCCAAATCCCAAGATACCCTACAGTCATAAATAGGAATGTTCCAAGGATGCTGCTTTGAGGTTGAGAATATTGGCATCGAGGGGAGATCACTGAAATGGCAAGAGAGACGAAAGGTCCCCAAGTAGGAATGGCTGGCACTGCCCACTGTCTGCTATCAATGGCACTAATACCATTTTCTTCCTTCTTTTCAATTCCTTCTTGAATAGATAGTCTACCCGTAGGCTCTCTATTTCCTTATGAGTCAGTTCTCTTCTACTAACTCTCATGATCTGGCCTGTGTTCACACCAAGTCACTGGAAATGCCCTATTAAACGTCAGAGTCAAACTCATTCCTGCCTCAGGGACTTTGCCTTAGCTGTTGCCTCTGCCTAAAGTGCACTTTTGCTCTTCGTGTGGCTGGCTCCTTCTAGTCACGTGGGTCTCAGTTCAGTCACCTCTCCTATCACAGCAGCTTCAGCTGCTCCCCCAACTCCCCCATCACTTCCCATTACATTATCCTCATTTTATCTTCTTATTAGAACTCATACCAACTGAAATTATATTTTATTCTATTAGTTTGCTTTTATAGTATCTACTTTCCCTGCTATGTTAGCTCCAGGAGAGCAGGGAGCTGCCATGCTCACCAACATGTTATTAGAGTTAGGATGTGTCTAGTATATGTACCTGACTCCATAAATATTCGCTGAACAAACGAAGGAACTTTTTATTTTAAAATTCCAAGGCCTTTCTTTTGACTTCAGGATTTTTGCCATTAGTGACCTCCCTAGACTGGAAAAGATCTATTCCCTTGTTTTCTGCAACAGTTTTCTTCTCCTGCTTTCCTGAGTACTCATTCTTCAGTTCTTACTCCTCTCATCCTCCTGACTGTGTGTGTGCCCCAAGATGAAATCCTCAGCCCTCTCCTCTTCTCCCTTTCCATTCTCTCCCTCAAAGTTCAGCCTCTTGAAAGCTCAGCTCAGAAACTTCATAAGGAGATGGGGGAGGTGCAGGCTGTTTTCTTTCTGGTCCTGGCTTCAACTCTAACTGGCTGGACACTGTGGACATGTCACTTAACTTCTCCATTCCTTAGTTTCTTCATCTCTTAAATGGGAATACATACCTACTTCCCAGTAGTGTTGTGGGAATGGAGTGGACAGATTCCAATACTTGATCATTCTGTAATTTATGGAGGGTTTACACAAGAAGGCATTGTGCTAAGCACTTTGCTTTCTTCTAATCTTCACTCTAACCTCATGAGATAGCTTCTACTGTTATGTCTGTCTTGCAGATGAGGAAACTGAGGCTCGTAGAGGTAAAGAATCTTGCCTGAGTTTACCCTGCTGGTATGTGGCAGAGCTGAGATTTGAACCTCTGCCCGGCTGAGTCCAGAGTTGGGGTCTTTATCATGATGCTCTATTGACTCTCTTGGAAAGAGTTATGAAAAGAATTGAGCGCTGAACAAAGTGAAGGAATTATTTCTAAACTTGTGACAACTCAAAGAGAGGTATTGAGCATGTCTAGTCTGGGACAACAATGCTATCTAACCAACATAGGTGTCTTTAAGCCATTTCACCCTGTGTTAAAGTCATACCTGAGCATCCCAGCCAGGGACTAAGATTCAAAGAGGAGTTGGTGTCTGATCTGCCTTAGAATCATAGCCCCAGAGATGCTTAGAACTGGAAGAGCATTTGGTGCAAACTCCCGTCATGAGTGCAGAGAGCTTACTGCACAGACCCAGGGTCATCCAGGCTCTTAGCTAGGAGGGGAAGACTGCTTTCCAGTTTTCCCCTTCATGAGTCCTTTCACCCAAGTTAGAGCTTTCCTGGCAGTGGGGTCCTCATGATCACAGGGTCTTCTATCCAACATGGAGACATCCTCAAGGAAGCTCCTTTTCCTCCTGGCCTCCATGGCGATGCCATGCAACCTTCTTATGCTGATTCCTTGAATCCAGCTAACATCACCTCCCCTCTGGGTCCCAGCCAGGTCAGGAAGGAAAAGCTGCACATCCTAGACATTAGTGGAAGAGAAGATGTGGAACCAGAGGGACCAAGTCAGAGCTGCTGAGAAATGAAGAACGCAGAGCTCCCTAGCACTGCTGAAGAAGGAGCACAAGAGAGGAATCTGGTGCAAGATTCCATTAATCATCAGCTCTCTGATGTCTCTCCTCTGCTTCATTCTGTGTGTGTGCGTGTCTTTCAGAGTCCCTGTTTCTTTCCCAGACCTTTCCTTCCTCTTGCTCACCAGTCCCTTTCAGACTCCCTCCCTCTCCAAACCCGTCTTTCCAGGTTGCTGAAAGACAGAAAGCTGACAAGAGGACAGTCCCGGGCCAGGAATGGTGCCACCTCTCTGAAAGCCTCAGTGGTGACAATAACAAATGGTATTTACCTAAGAGTTATTAACACATCAACTGTTCTCTCCTTGACTGTTTAGTCATGTCATTCAGCACTAATGGACTTTTCCAACGGCAAACAGAAGAGAAGAAGGAAAACAAACAGTGTATTCACACTCGATAGAGTCGGTGATCCCTGCCGGAGCTGTGAAAACAGAGGCACTCTCTTAAGTTTGACCTGAGGACACGTCTCATCTGAATGGGGATACACAGGATTCTGGGCCCATGTTGGACTCTCCAGCGAGGTTCCCTGTACAGGGAAAGCGAGCAGTGAAGGATGTGGCAACATGGTACAGGGGAAAAAGTGCTTCATGTATTACAATTTTCAACTATATGTTGATCACAACCAGGGGGCCAGGCACTGCACCAGGTGCTGCCACAGAGCATAAGCCAGAGTAAGGCAAGGTCAAGTGACCGGTCCAAGGTCACACAGCAAGTTGGTGGGACAGCCCACTTGACTTCCAGTTCTACTCCACTGTGCTGCCTCCATTGATGCCCACTCTTTCTTAAGGAAGGAGATATCTTTAAGTCACTGGGACTGGGAAACAGGCTAACAGAGTAAAAAGCACAGGCTTTTGAGTTGGAACAACCCCAGTTTCAAATCTCATACCTTCACTTACAAGCTGGGTGACCTTGGCTAAGCAACTTAACCTCTTTAAACCTCAACTTCCTCATGAACAAGCAGGAATTCTAAGTTGGAGCTTATGCTTTATGGGGGAGACAGCCAAGTAACCAGAGTATTACACTGCAGAGTGATCAATAGTAGGGAAATGCAGGAAGATGGGACCTGGGTTCCAGTGACGGCTCCATCACTCAGTAGCCACAGCCCTCAGCAAGTTTTGTAAACTCTCTTGCTTTGCTTTCTTCATTTATAAATCAACAGGTTGGACTAGATAATCTCTGAGGTCATTCCAAATAGAAAGTTGCAGGAATTTTTGAAAGAAAGTTTGAATCTAGTCCAAAATTTATTTAAATGTTGATGATTCTGCCCTGGGATGGATTGGGAAGCTAAAGTGAATGTAGAGTCTTCTCTAGTGGTTTTGTAGGACTTTTGAGGTGGGCAGGGAGTGGAGACAAAAGCAGCAGACCTTGGATCCCTGGACACATGTAGCCAGTGCCGGGGGAAGCCGCCCTTCTGGATCTAAGAATTGTGTCTCCAGTGGGAAAAGCTGCCTCCTGGGGATATGGCTCACCAGTAACAGCAACGGCTGATATTTATTTAGTGCCTTCTCTGTCAGGCAGGGTAGCATGCACTTCACTTTCATGTTCTTGTTTAGTTCCATGAAGTAGTGATATCACTGTTACCGTCTTTCTGTCGAGGTGAGGAAACTGAGGCTCAGAACGATTAAACAATTTGCCCAAGTGGCAGAACTAGGACTTGAACCCAGCTCCCAAGCAATGACATTTCTATCGCATGAACTTCTGAGCTGCTAAAGGCAGCACCACTTGAGGTTTGCACAGCTGAGTGAAGTCCTTTCTGTCTTTGAGTAGGCTTTCTTAGAAACAGGAAGTAGACTTTTGTCAAAAGTGCAAAAATAAACAGGTTCCTGGGGTATCGAGGGTAATTTGAAATTCAAAACTCATGAGCGATATCGCCTTTTCTTGAATCTGATTGGTCTCCGTCCTGCTAACAGTGGAGCCACAGCCCAGACTCCCAGGGAGCTCCTCCAGGGGAGAGCGGTGCCTGTCAACGAATAGTGTTGGTCTCGGGGAGTGTGTGTGCTGTGTGAGTGGCACAGAGCAAGGGACACAGGGTGATGGAGAAGACAGAGGTAATTTCTGGTCCTAACAACCAACAAAGTCTTCATGAGAGAGTGGGGTTTAATTGACCATTGAAGGAGAAGAATTATTTTCTTTTTTTTGCTGAGGAAGACTGGCCCTGGGCTAACATCTGTGTCCATCTTCCTCTACTTTATATGGGACCCTGTGACAGCATGGCTGACAAGCAGTGTGTCTGTCCAAGCCCAGGATCTGAACCTGCGAACCCAGGGCCTCCAAAGCGGAGCATGCAAACTTAACTGCTATGCCAGCAGGCCAGCCCCTATTTTCATTTTTAATATAATAACTTTTAACAAATGACATCTGATCATTATTTGAAAAGAAAGAAATGTAGAAAAATAGCAAAGTTAAAAAATACCTCAAATTCTACCACTCAAAATAACTAGTATACACATTTGGTGGACATCATTCCAGCCTTCTAGAATAATAAAAAGATAGATGGATTGAGGGCTAGGAATTGGGAAGGTGGAGGATATGGTGAAAGCAAGACTTTTCACTGCAAAAGTTTATATCTGAGCCATATTAATGTATTAGTTATGCAATAAAAAAAAGAATAGATAGGTGTAGAGACAGAAAGAATTTTATAAAAATGTGATCTGACATACTATTTAAAAATTAAAAACCATTCAATTTTACTTGAACTCAACTTGAAGGAAAGAAATGGAAGGAACCTCTGAATTCAAATAAATGTTTCTTTAATATAAAGTATATTTGCTCAAAAAAGATACCTTTAAGTTCATGAAAATAAAGTACGAAAATGTTGACATTGGAGTAATTACACTTTTTAAAAGTAATGTTCCCATTTTAGACAGGATTGATTGACTCCTTGTTCTGAAAGACGGTAAAATTAACAGGTGTTATTCCTCATATTTCCCTTCCCCCACTTACGGATTTGGGTTAAGATTTTTTAAATTTTTACATTGCTGAAGATTTATTCTTTTTGACAAAATCAAAACCCCAATTCCAAAGTGGTTTGGTCTTAGGTCTAAATTTAAGTTGTTAAATGTTTGCCACCAGTTCTTTTACCTTGGTTATCCATTTTGTATTTCTTTATTTTGATTTGCCTTTTGGATGTCTGGAGTTCATAATGTAATGAATTCCTATCAGTCTCTCCTGAGTATGCATTCTTCTCTTGTCTCTTTCCAGTAGTTCCCAATTTCCATTGGACATCCATGTAGTTCTGAGGAAACTAGCTCTTCCTTCAACTCCAGGTATGAAGCACATGACCCAGGCTGAGAATATTAAAGCATTCTATATCCTCAGTGAGGGTTATCTCTATGACCTAAGCTGGTGCAGTCAGAGTGAGTCTCAGGACTTTTTCTAGGAATGTTGGGACATAGAACTCTCTTCCTCAAGATTGCGTGATATGAGGATATGAATCATAGAACTACTGCAACTATTTTTTTTGGCTCCCATAAGGGAAGTTAGCCTGAGGATAAAGTCAATACACTGAGGGGGGCAGGCCAAACCAAATTTCAGAGAACTAGTGCTGAATCCATGATGATATCAGGGACCCCTGGATCAGGCTGCCCCTGAGGCCCTCTCAACTACTAGACTTCTCCGACAGGAGCCAGTAAGTCCTTATTTTAGATTTCTGAGTTTTCTGTTGATTACAAAATGAAGAGTATTAGTTAATACAATTGTGAAGGTGGACGGTGGCAGGGGCTAATGGAAAGAGTACTCCTGTAAAGGAAATGACATAAACAAAGCTTCAGAGGCCAGAGAACAGGGAACATGTGGCTTAGTCTTTGGGGGTTTATCTTTTTCTCTTTGGGGTTCCATTCTTGTTAATGAGGAGTAGGACATTGTAGTGACAGCTTGCCTATCATAGTATACGTTATCTCCTTACAGGAAGATTTTACCCGGGGCTGAGAAAATGCAAAGGAGCCAAGAAGAAACCAGTGGGAGAGTTGGGAGATAGAGGAAAGGACTTGTCCTGGCAAATAGATGGAGCCCATTTCATTCTCTTTTGGAGTATCTTAAGGCATTGGGTACAGTTCAGTCCTGGGACAGGCAGAGACAGAATCCTGAGTGAGAGAAACCTTGACACATACTCATGAAGGTGACAATGTTTTATCAGAAATTTTGACTGCAGTTGTCTGTCTAAAGGACAAAGTCCTCTCCTGTAATCTCCTGAGAGAGTCCAGCTCTGGAGCCACTGATCTCTGACCTGGTCGAAACTATGAGCAGGGCCAACTACAGGACTTGGGTGACCTTGAAAGGATCCCTCTTGCTTCCAAACTGACCTTGGAAATGGAAAATATTGCCTTTTGGAAATATTTGACTTGGAGAATTTCAACAACAATCTCTGATTCTCAGAGAGGCAGTATATTGCAGTATTTAAACACTTGGTTCCAGGGCCAGATTGCTTGGGTTTAAATCCTGGCTCGACCATGATACTAAGATCACATTTAACATGTGAAATACTCTGTGTGGCATTGGTATTCCCATTTTACAGATATAAAAAATGAGGTTCAGAGAAATGAGGTTGTGATATTATCAAATTCATACAGTTAGCTAGTGGCAGAGATAGGATTTAAACCAAGTTCTATCTGGCTTCAAAGTCCTTATTTTTACCCCTGAACTACCTTTCATCACTTCTGTTAGGAGATGACATCCATGAGCTCACTGTTGCAGGGAGAACACCTTTTTCTGATTTTTCCAGAGCATGAAGCAAGAGCCTGCAAGGTTGGGTCATTTCTCAAGCAGGAACAAGAAGGAGGGAAACAGTTGCTGATTTCTCCAATTTCTCCCTCTCCATTCCATTTCATACACTTCTGCCAAGAAACTCCATATAATACACACTTTCAGTCATGCCATCTCTGGGCTTGAAAGTCTTCAAAATATTCCCATTTTCTACATATCAGACTCTTCAGCTGCATTTCCTATTCTTACCCTTCATAAAAATAAAATAAAATTTTGGTCCAACAACACCAAAACACTCTTCAAATTTTTAATAATACTACAGACTTCTACTTCCAACTATAATACAGTAGCTCCCAGCAAAATGACTAGAAAAGTTTGAAGACATTGAGAGCAGCTAAAGCAACTAGGACTTGAGGGGACAAAATCCCAGGGAAGAGGGAATCATGCAGAAAGGTGAGTTGACATTTTAAGTGACTATTTAATCTCAGGGGATTTTTTCAGTTTTGGATTGGAGACAAAGGGCCCAGGCAGGAGGCAGCTACAAAGAGGCAGAGAAACCTTAGAGAGTTTGATAGCCTCGTGGTCCTGGAGAGACAAAAAGAAGATACTTGAGGAATTAGAACACCAATGAGAAGAGAAGCCTGGAGAACTGATCCCAACACCCCATCAGATTCCCCACCCCTCAATATTTGCCAAATTCTGAAGCTGCTTATGGCAGGAGACTAATAAACCTGGGCTTTGAAAAGTAGAATGAAATTTTGTCATAGTGCCACAGGGACAAGGATTAGGATTCAGGACCAAACAGGTAGAAAAATCCTCAATAAACACCTCAGGCTCTTATTGGGAATTCTAGAAAAGGAAGATAAACCAGAAGTGATAGATCCCTGCCATAATCACAAATCTACTTTAAATCAGCTCGGTTGGTGAAAGTTGATAGCCCCTAATCTATCTGCTTAGCAAAGGAAAGGGTGAACCTTTTCAGGAGGAAAATAACATTATTCGGAGTCTTGACAACTTTTCATTTACAATTCAATAACATATTACTAGGACCAAATGACCAAAAACCTAGAGAAAAACTAAACAATAGAAAAGACATATGGAAGCAGTAAAGAGGTCTAAAAACTATATAATTGGAGTCCCAGAGTGAGAAGAGAGAGAATGAGCCAAAGCAACATTGAAGAGATAATGGGCAAGAATTTCCCCAAATGGTTGAAACCCACAGGTTCAATAATTCCTGCAAACTCCAAAAAGAAAGAATCAGAAGAAAACCACACTGAGGCTTTCATTGCTAAACTGTGAAAAACAAAAAGAGACAAAGAGAAAATCTTAAAAGTAAGCACAGAAGAAAAGATGAATGATATGACTTTTCTTAAGAAACAATGGAAGTCAGAAGACAATGAAATAACTTCTTTAAAATTCTGAAAAAAATTTCCAAATTAAAATTCTATACCCAGCAAAAAATATTCTTCATATGTTAAGGCCAAATAAAGATTTTTCTGACAAACAAAAACAAATAGAATTAGTCACTAGCAGACCTACAGTTAAAATAAATACTAAAAGGAGTTTTTCGGGAAGAAGAAAAATTACCCTAGTCTGGAAAGGATCTGAAAAGATCATCCAGTCCTTTACTGTGTCTCCAGGAACACAAAATTCACTGCTCTCAAGCAGCTTGGAGCCCAGCGAAAATCTGTAGCAAGTCTGCACATTGCCTGACAGAGGAGCTCTCAGTAAATGAAAGGGATCATTGCACCGTCACAGATTTCACCTAAGATCTTTGTCTTTCTGGTCTGGCTGAATGAAGAATAATAGAAAAGTTACGCTGTTCAGATAAATAAAGTCTAAGAATTCCACAAGGTCTGAGTTGGGAGAGTAAAAGTCTGGTTCATTGCTTCAGGGCAAAGGGGTTGAGGATCGTATCACCTTGGGGTCGCCAGCCTCCAAGGTCCCAGTGATCCTCACTTCCTGGTATTCACATCCAGGTACAGTTTGCTCCCTCAGGTACCCGGTCTGGTCTGTGGGCCTGATAGACCATGGCAGAGTAATGGTACGTCACTTCTAACGTTAGATTGCAGGAGATACCGAGGCTTCCGTCTCGGGCGTTCTCGTTCTTCCTCTCTCAGATTACTAGCTCTGAAGAAAGTCAGCTGCCAGGTCACGAGCAGCTTCACGGAGAGGCCCACACGGCGAGGAACTGAGGCCTCCAGACAATGGCGACAGCAATGAGCTTGGAAGTGAATCCTTGGACCCCAATCAGGCTTTCAGATGATTAAGTCCTGGCTGACAGCTTGACCGAAACTTCCTGAGAGACTCTGAACCAGACCCACCCAGCTAAGAGGCTCCTAGACTCCTGATCCGCAGAAACTGTGTGAAGAAGTAAATGTTTGTTACTTTAAGATGCTAAGTTTGAGAGTCATTTGTTATGCAGCATTAGGTATTAATATACTCATTATAGGTGCTTGATAAATATTTATGGAATAATTATTGCACCTGTATTTGGTTTCACACCCTAAGTTCAAGACATTAGGCAACTTCCCAAGATCCCACACTTGCCTCTCCCTTACCAGTAAGTCGCCTTCTGCCGTCTTGATCATGGTGTGTCCCCAGGTTTTCCTCCTGCTCACATCCCGCTCCAGCCTGATGGGGCAAGATGGTTAGGCTGTGGGCTTCAGACTTGGGTTGGTCCTTCTCCACTGACAACTACTGGGCCTATTTTCCTTAGGAGATGATAATGCTGGCCTTATTATGAATCCAGAAGCTGTGGGAACACTTGTTTCCCTCTGGGCCTCTTTTCCTTACAAATTTCAACACACCAGCTAAGAAAGCTTATGTCTGAGCCCCCAAGGAAAGCATCATTTTAAAATTGTTGCATTCTGGTCTTTATATTTCTTTCCAGAGAGTAGGTAGAGGGGTGGAAAGGGCACTCGTGCGGAAGAAGAAAGGCTTTTCAAGTCATTCCGTTATAGCTGGACCTGGAAAAATGAAGGCAGAGGTTGACAATGAATCCCAGGGTCAAACCAGAGCCAGGAAAGACACCGATCCGAGCCATTAGGACCTAACACAAAGCCTGGCCTATGAGAAGACTCTGGTGTTTTTCCTGCTGTAACAAAAACCAGGACAGGGATTCTCTGGGCCCGGAACTCCAAGCAGCTGCATTGTCATAATTTGCCACACTGGGAAGAGTTTGGAAATTTTCCCTGTGTGTGTGATTGTACATACGCTGGACTGTAGGCTCCTCCAGGGCAGGTGATAGTCATATTGACTGGTCCATCTCAGTACCACACAGCTCTGGGCACATGGTGATGTTGAATGAAGACAAGGGTGTGCATTCTTTCAGCCTTTGTGATTACATATGCTTGTTTTGAGATATATTTTCTTTATTCATTTTAACCCTTAAAAATTTCTTCCTCCGTCCACAAAAACAAAACAAAACAAACAATAAAAATAAAACAAATCAAAACGAAAACCCAGATTGGCCATCTAATCGCTAACAGTTCTTCCCCTTCTGTGTGTCATTTACCGTCTGAGGCCATTTTCATCTATTATTGTGTTTTTCTCTCAATAGCCTTCTTGGGTTGGAGTGAGAGCTTCCTTTTACAGAGGACAAAACATGCTCAGGAAAGTGATTTTTCTTGCCCAAATCACACACATCGTAAAGGGCAGAGGTGAGATGTGAACCCAGGACAGTCTGACTTCAAAGCCCCATGCACTTTCCACTCCCCGTACTGTCTCTGTCCACGTGCCGATGACATGGTCCTTTCGTCCCCAGCTGCATGGCCACCCTTCTTGAACTAAGAGGTGCATATGTCAGGGCTCCTTGGAGGAGGTGACGCTCTGTGTCTTCCACTCATTTTCGATAGAGTGGTTCTTTTTTTGACTGTACATTTTGGGCTTTCCCATAAAATTTCATTTGAGCAAAGTGTTCCCAAGCAAAATCAAACCAGATCAAACTGGAACAAACCAGTGAGTCCACCGACCTTGATGACTAGGTAACCTCTAAGGTCCCTACTATAAAAACCCAAGCCAGCTCCTCTGTTCTGAGCCGCGAGTCTTCTGTCACAGAGGCTCCTGGCAATGACCAGTGAGGATGGAGCCAGACCTCCTTTGGCACAATACAGCATCCGATTCCTTTCTGCTGTGCTCGGTGTCAGGGCTCAGGCCCCATAGGACAGGGAAAACTCTGGCAACACTAAACTGAGACTATTCAGCAGGTCCCTGCTTCCACTAGCAGGCCTGTGAGCCAGGATATCCTAATGGTTAAAAGCACAGGCTTTGGACTCAGACATATCTCATTTGTCCTGATTTCCACTGATTGCGAACTTTTTGACTGTGGCCAAGTTCCTTTATCGCCCTAAGCCTCCGTAGCTTCATTGGTAAACTAGAGATGATAGTGACAACCGTTTCATAAAGTTGTTGCAGGATGAAATGAGATCACGTATGTAAAGCACGACATACATGCATGCATGTACACGTAGCATACATATGAGACCATGTATGTAAAGTGCTTGACCATTTGTTGAGCACTTACTATAAGCCACGAGCTCTACTATGTGTTTGAGATGCATTGCTTTACTGCATTTTCACAACGACCTTGTGAGGTGGGGATATTAGGCCTGTGACTGGCACCTGAGAAGCAGTCAGTAAGTGGGAGTTTTCATTAGATGGTGACTGCTGTTACAGTGACATGGTGTTGGGTCAGCAGTGCCGGGTGACTGCAGTGAGCTCCCACGTGTGATGACTCTGGGCCAGACCCTCCCATGGGCTGCCTCCTCCTCGTTCTCTGGCTGGAAAGGATGACTCCTCCATAGAGCTAAGGGCTTTTCTCAGTGAGCAATTCCTGTTGGGTTTTCTCCTCTCTTGGCCCAAAGAACTTTTGGTCCTGTCCTCAACCACGGTTCCAACTAGGCCCCCACCAGCTGGCAGTTGATAGGCAAGAAAGCAAAAAGAATTTTCAGAAAATGCATTAGATTTTAAATCAGAAAACTAACTAGACTTGAGTCCCAGTTCTCCCACTTTCCAGACAGAGAATGGATATCTGTCATTTACCATTGATAGGGGAGACCTCTGGTAAATCATAGACTCTCTCCAAGAGTACATTTCCATATCTAAAAAACTGAAATCATAGAATCTCTTCTAGCCTAAATTTCCATATCTAAAAACTGAAATTTTTCCATACAAAAAATTTCCATATCTAAAAAACTGGATAAGGAATGAAATGTTCATTGAGCACCTACTACATGCCAGGGGATCCACATAAACTGTATCAATTGTTTATCTCAATACCCTATAATAATTGTCACCTTTTTACAGATGATAAAACGGGGACTCAGGGAAGTTAAGAGACTCACCCAAGGTCATCTTGCCATTAGGTGACAGAAGCAGAACTTGAAAGCAGGTTTTTTGAAACCAAGTCATAAATTTTTTCCACCATACCAACCAACTCCAAAGGCTTTCCTGGAACCTCCTCCCACCCCCTACTCTGGGAATGTGGAAGGACTCCTCTTTACTTCAGCCTTTTCATGGGTAAACACCTCTTTTCAAACTGCCCACTACTCTGGGGACAGGCGCCTGTAGACTTTCAAAGGAGTTTCAAAGGCTATCACGTCTCCACCTGCAGGCAGCCTAGCATTCTACCTTTTGTGGGTAATTTGGAGTAATATGAGCCTCTGGATTTTTCCTGAGATTGTTTCTTCTCTGAGTCTACAAGCTTGGACACAAATGTAGCTTTGGTCCCTGTAAACAAACACAGTGACACAGCCACATGACTCACCCACCAGGCGTTTCCAGTGGCTTTACAAAGCCTGGGCATGGCATGGCCTGACCACTCATTCTGTCTCCTGAGAAACTGTCTCTTAGGACATAACTGGGAGGACTAGTTCACGTGTCCGTCACCCTTGCTGTGCTCTCCTGGTGGAGTAGATCTGAGGAGGCGAGAAACAGGGTCTGAGAGCAAGAGGAATTCATGGCTTTGCTGGGAAAGAAAGAGGTCTTCTTTTTGCCAGGAGAAATTTGTCATTGGACAATCCATTGACTTAGAATCTGTTGAGAGCAAGGTGTCTGTAAATATCAAAAGGGATGAGTTTATGGGTCCTTGGAGGTAAAACCAAGGTTGTAACACATTGCCTGACCAGCAAAAGTGGTAGAATATTTGCTATCACGACTGTTTAGGAAAATCTGGAATTCTGCCATAGGTTTAAGACATGGGACTCTGCCGTTAATCCTACAATCTTTTGGTTAAGGAAAATAAGGAGGTTGGAATTGAAAGCACCCTCTTTCCAAATTTCCTTTTCCAAATATTAGCCATCTAAAATTCCACCTTGAGATTTTTTCTTCAGCCTAGACTGATCAGATATGTTAATAGTTAACATATAAACATTCTGGGAAAGAAAAACCCATGAGACCAGAGATGGGCTTCACCCACTGTGCTAGTTCAACTGATTAGAAGGAAAGAGCTGGACTGTTGTATTGAGTCTCAGTAGGATTCAGCGGGGAATCACAGGAGGCTGTGACTGACTAGCAGTGTTCTTCTAGGGCTGGAATCAGAAGGTAGGATGGCTGCCTCGTAGGCACATTTGTTGACCCTACAATAGGTGCATTTGTTACTCATGCAATGGTGGTACCCAAGAGAGAAAGAAGCATCTAGGAGTACGTTGTAAAAATAATCAAATACTCTTTTCCCGTTAAAATTAATATTATAGAAAAGTAGGAAGCTAGAAAAATATGAAAATAAAAAAGAAAAAATAATAAGCCATAGTTTCAACTCCCAAACATGTATTATATATGTTAACTTTTTGGTATGTTTCTTTGCAGCATCTTTTCTATGCATTACTTTTTTTAATGCAGTTGAGATTAAATTATAATAATTTTGTATCTTGCTTTTTCATTATCATTGTATGAGCACATTCCACATTATTACGAACTTTTAATTAACCTAAAATTGCTAGTACCTTTTAAGTGTAGCTGACCAGTATCTGCTGGATACCATGCTAAACATGGCATTCGCTATCTCATTTAATCTCCACAGAAATCCTATTTAGCAGTTACTATTACTGTTTTCTTATTACAAATGCTGACACTGAAGCTTAGAGAGGTTAGTTCATTTGTTCATAGCCACACAGCTAGAAGTGGAAGAGTTGGGCAATAAACTCCAGCTTGCCAGGCTCTTGAACATGTATTATTGTTTTTTTAAGGATGCCATTAAGTCATAGTTTAATTGACAGTGTTTTTTCTTACTTAATGATACATAAAATAATGGAGCATCATATAATCCATTAGCATAGATGAAATTTTAGTAGTATTATGCCAGGATTACTCATTGTAGCTCTGCAAATCCCTATTCCCTCACCCAATCAATTTTGAAAAGGTATTTTATTATATATTTTTTCATGTATGACCTGCCATTGTCAGCAACAAACATTCTGAATTCCCAAAGGATTGGTGGAGATGTGGAATTTGTTAAATTAAACATGGCTTGCCATACAGATGAGACAAATCACCAGGGATACCAGCCAAAAAGACTCACCAGGGAGAAATTGCGCTCCGCTCGTGAACCCATGTTCCCAGCCAGGACGCCTCATCCCCTCCCTAGTACTCAGTCCTCCTCTTCTCCTTTAACACAATTTTCATGGCTTTATAACATTCTATTAAGTGGGAAAAATCATTGACTGGATTGTTCCCCTATCCTTGGGCATTTCTGTTATTTCAATGTCTTTACCATATAAATAAGGTAGGAGCAAGTATTAAAAGATGATGGGGGAGAAATTCTAGGGATGGGAGGGGAAAAAGTACACCGGGGAATTATTCATTTTTTTCTTGGTACTTTGTTCTTCTCCAGAGTCGTCATAAAATCTAGGAACAGAGACAAATAAACATAATAAATAGCTTATTGACATTACCTACAACAGATATGCTCACATTGCTATCCTTCATTATCAATGCAAGGTCCAAAGTGCTGATGAAAATTGCAATGAACAGTCCCCTTAATGCGTTTCCATCAGTCCCTACACACATCTGTGATGCATTGCTTCAGATAATTTGTGCTTAGATTTTCATTGAATAAACCATGCCATTAACATACCATTAACATACCCCCAGAAGAAGAAATCTAGGGTGTTTAGTCTGTAAAAAAAAAAAAAAAAAGATGTTGGTCCCTCTATATTATGTTGTAATACATCCACATAGGATGTGTTATTATGGCTTTAACAACCATCACCTGGCTTAATAGAACCATCCCGTATAATGAACGTCTCCTCTTTGCCAGACACCGCGTGAATTGCTTTCTCCATATAAAATGCCTTTGACTTCGTAGTGTCTTTTTCCCCGTGAGAGCACGGGCACTTAGAAGCCAAGATCTTTAGTTACAGAGCTAATCACGCTGCAGTGAATGGAACATAATTGTTGTTGGTCCCCAAGCATTTCTTTTTCATTTTACTTACTTATTCACTGTCTTTCATTTTCAGATTCACTTCCACAGGCAACCATTCTTTTCCATTTAATGTGTTTGTTGTTATGGTTTAAATTTAGGTCTTTCTTTATTTGTGTCCTTCCAATATATGTTTTTATGTGCATTATTTCAATTTTATGTAAATTTTATTTGATTACATGCCTCATTCTATTTTTTATTTTTTACGCTAGGTATAACATTTTTTAAATGTCTCTCTATATTATTAAATTTACACCTAATCCGTTGCTCCTCATTGCTACATAATGCCCCAAGGTAAGTGTCCCCCACAATTTACCTCTCTCCTGTTCCACTGACAAATACGCTGGTTGCCTCCGGTGCTCTGCCATCACCGCAGTAACACTGCAGTGAGCATTCTTGCACCTGTCTCTTCCGGGACTGAGTAAAGAATCTGTTTGAGATGTACACCTGGGAGTGGAAGCACTGGGTCTGAGCTCCCACGCACAGTGCACAAAGTTTCCTGTGGTTCCTTGTCCTCACCAAGACTTCCATCGTCCAGCTTTGGGAATCTTGTTGGTACAGTAACCGAGCAAATTGAGAAATTGTAACCATGCATAAGGGGCTCGTTCTGCTCGCCGCAATCCAGCGCCAATCAATTGCAAACGAGTCGGTGGTTGAGAAATGAAAGTTTATACGATTATCTAGCACAATCGGAAGATGGTGGACTAGGGTCCTAAAGAGCCATCTTAAAATCATACAGGATCTTCAGGCAGTTATATAGGGGAAAAGGGCAAGGAAGGAGGGGGTTTAGGGTCGTCGATCATCCAGTGTGATGAAGTTCAGGTGCCACATTATCTTTTTCTTCTTTTATTTGTGATGGGTACCAGTGCAGAGTGCTTCTCTCTGGAGGTCGTCGTGTTTCTGGGAGGGGGGAGCTCAGAGAACAAAGTTATCATTTTTTCATGAGCAAGAGTCATAATACTAGCAGATACGTATTTTGCAAAGGCGAGAGGTGCTTAATCATCTAGGCTACATGCAGGCTAGAATGGACTCACAGAGACTAGTGGGTCAGAGTCACGGTCACAATATTGTTTCCTTTCCCTAAGATGGCTTCCCTCATGCTAACTTAAGATCTAGCTGTTACAGGTGTAAAGTGATATCTTGTTTTAAATGGCTTTTCTGTGGTTACTAATCATTTTGAGTGTCTTTCATAAGTAACCTTTTGTATTTCCTCTCTGTAAAATGCCTTTTTAAACCCTCTGCCATTTTTCTATTAGGGCTATTATCTTTTATTGAATTTTCTTGAAAATTTTAGATATTGCAAAAATCTTCTATTCTGTCATTCACCGATTGCTTTTGTTCATGGTGTTCTTCAATGAACAAAAATCCTTAATTTTGTTATAGTCAGATCCATCCTTTTTTTTTTTGTGGCCATACCATTTATGCTCTGGAAGTTTTATTAACCTCCCTTCTCCAACTCCTAGGTCCCAAAGATATTCTGCATTTTCTTCTGTTAATTTTGTAGTTTTACTGCTCACATTTAAGTCTTTAATCCATCTAGAATCTACCCTTGTTTCTGGAGTTAGACAAGAATCTACCTTTGATTTTCTTCCTATATCAGTCAGTTTTCTAGTTTCCCAATACTATTTATTAAAGTGTCTCTCTCAGTGAATCTGTGGGCCTATCTATCTATCTCTCATCTCTCTCTCTCTCGTCTGTCTGTCTGTCTATCATCTATCTACCCATCTATCTCACTCTCTTGCATCTATCTATCTATCTACATATCTTTATCTGATAATAATTTCTTCTTTTCCTTTGGCTGATTTGTCTGTTTCTGAACCAATACCACAGTGTATTGGTTTTCTAATATGTCTTAAAATTAATGGTGTCTTGATTAGTTGTGAACCAATGTAAATGTTAGATGATCGAGTTCCTGAAAAACAGTCCAACTGGAATTTTAATTGGGATTGCATTAATTTTACAGGTCCTCCCCGGAAGCCAAGAGATTTTTGGCTGGTGGTGACCTTGTGACCGTTGGCAACGGGCCGGATGTGGTACTCGGTGTTAGGGGAGGGTTGGCAATGCCAGCACATCTGGTGAAGCCGGCACCTCTAGGCACTCCTCAGGCTCCCGGAAATCCTCACTGGTGGGGATGACTCATGGTTTCGTAAAAAGCTGCTGATCTCCTTAGTTTCAGAAACGATTGCATGGCTAGGCAGGGCCTCTTAGGGAGATGCCCCCGGAGAAACGCCTCTCACTTCTCCTGAGGTGGTGAAATAGCCAGAAACTGGTTCTCATCCAAACCCTGGAAACCACCGTGGGTGAGGTCATTCCACACACGCCAAGACCTTTATGAGATTGTTACCTGCATAGTCCAGAAAAATCACTTTTCCACCAAACGTTCTACATGACTGATGGAGAAAAAATTTCTCCAATTGTGTTACCTGTCGTTATTTCTAAAGGAATATGTGCTATATCACACATAGACATATATGCATATCCAAATTATTCAAATAGGGAGAAAGCCTGATTATTTCAGAAAAAGAAATTGCCTTTTCTGAACAACAAAAAAGATGAAAAAATGACGAGAAATCCTAAAACAACAGCAACAAAATAAATTCACACACCCAAAGATGATCCCTGTTAAAATCTTGATTTTACTTTTCCTTCTGGATTTTTTTAAATAATTGTAAAATATTTCAAACATATAGAAATGTACTTTTTTTCTTTTTGAGAAATAAAGGACTACAATGACAGATACGGTTGGAGACCACTGAGTGCCCTACCCCTAATCCCATTCTCTTCCTTCTCTCCTGAGAGTTAGCTACCCTCCTGAATTCCCATGCTTAATCTTATACTTTTGCTATCTATCCCTACACTGTAAATAGCAAAATTTTGCACATTTAAAGACTTTATGTAGATGGTTTTATGCTGTCTGTATCATTCTGTAGCTTACATTTTATCAAGATTGATATATGCTGCTCTCTCAGCTTCATTTTAAGTGCTGAATAGTATTCCATTATATACACACATCACAATTTATCCATTCTTCTATTGATAGATATTTAAGTCATTTCCAAGTTTTTGCTCCCATGAAAAAGCTACAATAAACACTCTTGCACACGTTTCCCTGTGCATGTGTTAGCATTTCTCCAGAACGCTATGTTGGAGAGTGTGAGTGTCTTCTGTGTTCCTAGATAATGCCAAAATGTTTTCCAAAGCAGTGGCATCGTTTTACCCTCCCACCAGCTGGCATGAGTGTTACCATTGTTCCATGTCCTCTCAAACACTTGGCATTGCCATAATTTTGATTTTTGATTAATGTGAGGGATGTGAAACATTATCTCATCATTGTCATAATTCGCATTCCACAAAAATTAATGAGGTTGAGTACATTTTCATACATGTATTGTCTTTTCTGTTTTTCTTTCTTGTAAATTGCCTGTTAATATACTTGGCCCATTTTTCATGGCATTGATTATTTCTTGCTGCTTTGTAAGCATTTTTAATATACTCTGGATAGGAACCATTTCAGGCTATATATATTGCAAGTATCTATACTTAGCACGTGGCTTGCCTTTTTTGAAAAATTGACTGGTTTTTTTAGAGCAGTTTTAGGTTCACAGCAAAACTGAGAGGGAGATACTGAGATTTTCATATATCCCTTGCTCCCACACGTGCATAGCCTCCCCCACTATCAGTGTCCCCCGCCAGAGGGGTGCATTTGTTCTAACTGATGAATTGACACACCATTATCACCCAAAGCCTATAGTTTACCTTATGGTCCACTCTTGGTGCTGTACATTCCATGGCTTTTGGCAAAAGTATAATGACATGTATCCATCATTATAATATCATACAGAGTATTTTCACTGCCCTGAAAATCCTCTGTGCTCCCCCTAGTCACCCCTCTTCCTCACCCCATCCTGAGCAACCCCTGATCTTTTTACTGCCTCCGCAGTTTTGCCTCTTCCAGAATGTCACACAGTTGGAATCATACTGTGTGTCACCTCTTTGGATTGGCTTCCTTCACTTAGTGATGTGCATTTAAGTTTGCTCTATCTCTTTTCATGGCTTGATAACTCATTGCTCTTTAGCTCTGATACCATTCCATTTTCTGGATATACCACAGTTTATTTATCCATTCATCTACCGAAGGACATCTTTTTGCTTCCAAGTTTTGGCAACTGTGAATAAGGCTGCTATAAACATCCATGTGCATGTTTTTGTATAGACATAAGTTTTCACCTCTTTTGAGTAAATACCAAAGTGCACTATTGCTGGATTATATGCTGAGTATGTTTAGTTTGGTAAGAAATTGCCAAACTGTCTTCCGAAGTGACTGTACCATTTTGCACTCCCATTGGCAGTGAATGAGAGTTCCTGATGCCCCACATCCTCCCCAGCATTTCGTGTTGTCAGAGTTCTGGATTTTGGCCATTCTAATAGGTGTGCAGTGCTGTCTTAGGTTGTTTTAATTTGCAATTCCCTGATGACGTATCAGGTGGAATATCTTTTTTATATGTTTATTTGCCACCTGTATATCTTCTTTGGTGAGATGTTGGTTAAGGTCTTTGGCCCATTTTTAAATCAGGTTATTTGTTTTCTTATTGTTGAGTTTTAAGTTCTTTGTATAAATATACTTTATAATTGGATAACAACTTTATAATTGGATAACAGCCCTTTATCAGATGTCTCTCTTACAAATATTTTCTCTCAGTCTGTGGCTTGTCTTCTCATTCTCTTGACTGTCTTTTGCAGAGCAGAAGTTTTTAAGTTTAATGAAGTCTAGCTTATCAATTATTTCTCTCATGGATTGTGCCTTTGATGTTGTGTCTAAAAAATCGTTGCCCTTCCCAAGGTCATCTAGGTTTTCTCCTATGTTATTTTCTAGAAGTTTTGTAGCTTTACATTTATGTCTATGATCCATATCGTTAATTTTTGTGAGGGGTATTTATCTCAGTTAAATTTGAATTTCAGCTAAACAATATGTAATACTTTGGTGTAAGTATGTCACAAATATTGCATGGGACATATTTATACTAAAAAAATTGTTTGTTGTTTATCTGAAATTCAAATTGAACTGGGTATGCTGCATTTTATCTGGCAACACCTGTCTGGAAACAGAAAGATCATGGTGAAGTGCATACTGCCTCAGAAATCTTCCACTTGGAAGTGACACATCATTCCCAATTACATTTCAATGGCCAAGTCAAATGGCCAAGCCCAATGTCACAAATTCAGAGAAGTATTATTATTCCAAAAGGAGGGCAACCTCACAAGAAGCAGAAAAATATGTTGAATACAATTATAACTTGCCACAAGCACATAACCATATATTTTTTCTAACAAAGCCTAGTCAACACCTTGGAAGCCTTCCTTTTCATACATAAGACTCAGAATTGAGCATATGTTAAATTTGTCGATTGCATATTCTTCATCTTGTTTGTGTTGTTTGAAGTTTTACTTTTACCTTGTAAAAGACAAAATGCAATTTTAAAATAACGATTATTAGTTAATTAAATTTATTAGCGTATTTTATACAGTTTTGTGTTAATCATTCTTTCACATCTTCTTTTTGGGTTTGCTTTTCTTCTTACTGAAACGTGTTCTTTAACAGTTCTTAGAGTCAGTGAGGTAATTTCTCTGATACTTTTATGTCTAAAAATGTCTTAATTTGCCCTCACTCTTAAATAATTGCTAACGGGTAATACAATTTTAAATGAACAGATATTTTTCCTCATTAGTTTGAAGAGATTAGTCTATTGTTTCTGGAAACCAATATTGCTCATCAGAGTATTGCTGCAGCCTGTTTTTTTCAGTAGCTTTTAATATTTTTAGTTACCAAAAAATGTTATGCACTTTTACCACATGTTGCCCAAGTATAGATTTATCTTTATTTATCCTGCTTAATATTCAGATTGCATTTCAAATTTGAGGATTCACGTTCTTCTTCAGTTATGGAAAATCCTTAGCCGTTATTTTTCAAATATCGCTTCTCCACCATTACGTCTTTTCTCTCGTTCTGGGATTCCTATTGGATGATTTTTGGAGCCTTGACAATCCATCATTTACGTCTCTTAGCTGTTCCCTTAATTTTTTCAAATCCTTGTCTCTCTGTGCTGTGTTTTGGGTGAGTTCCCCAGCACAACATTGTAATTAACTAGTACTTTCTTTGTGTTTAATCTAGAGTTCATGCTATCTTTTGTATTTCCTTCCTTTGTGACTGTATTTTTTTCTATCCAATATTCTAACTACTTTTTCATCTTCCTATTTTTCTTGTCTCATTTCTATGTTTGTTGTAGAATTTTCTAGTCTTCCTTGGAAGTTTTTTTTTATTTAATTACATGAAGATCTTAAGAAGACTTATTTGAAAGTCTTTGTCAGATTACTGCATAACATTAATTTCGTTTGGAGTGGATCTGTGTTTTGATGGTTGGTTTTGTTTGCTGTCTTTCTCAGCATTTGATTTCTTTTTGTTGGTGGAATTTTGGTGTGAAGTCTCATTTTGAGTGTTTTATTTTCCTTCTTGCTCCCCCACACCCCTGCCTCTGTGTCCACACTGTTTTGTGATTGCTTCCACCTGGCTCTCTTGAGCGTCTCCATTCCAAATCGAGTTCTACAACAGCATTTTGAGCTCCTGCCTTACCATAGTTCTGGGTCTCAGATAGAATCACCCACTATAGCAGATGCAGCTGGTGCTCCACCCAGCTGTTCTGGGTGTTGATACTAATGGATCACGCTTGCATCCTTTTACAGCCGATTGCCTTGACTGACAGGAGCTTCATTCCTGAAGGATTCACAGCTTCACTTTGGGAGTTGGCATGTGGCCATTGACTGATTGAAGCAGGAGTATAAGAACTCACTCCTGTTCCCCCTGGGCAGGACACCCTTTGTGACACAGTTTATACTACAGAGCTCTCTCCTTGTGGGATCAGGCTGAGACTAGGTGCTCCTTGAGCTGGTTCTGTGCCTATCTGCTTCTACACTCTCCTGCTTTCCTCTTGTCATTACAGGTTTCTCCTGAGAGAACTCTCTCAGGAAATCAATGACCCCAGCTCAAACTTTGCTTCTGGGGAACCCAACCCCCAATAAACCCAAGGTGGCTTGGTTTACCTCCAGGTCACACATTTATATCTGTTTTGTCCTTGGGCCCACAGCTTGCTTAAACCATTGCCTCAGATGGTTAGCAGTAGTTTTCTTCAGCCTCCTTTTACGATGGGGAGAGACTGAGAGGGAAGTCCCTTGTCGAGCAATGCTGCTGGCAACACTTAGATGGAATTTTTACTCTCCTTATGTCACAGAAGCAGACTCTTACCTGTTACCATGTCCTTCAGGACCCAGAGTCCAGTGCGCCTTTGGCTTCAACTGCACTTACAACTTTACATTTGCATTTACATTTGTTTCTAGTGCATCTTGTTTTTGAGCCTAACTACATCTCCCCAGTTGTTTATTTTTACATGGAAAAGTCATTGTTCTGGGTTTGGATCAGCTGGTTGCATCAAACCTAAAGAAGTCACTGAGATCCTTTTCTGTTTGTGTACATTTATACATTTTCCCTTCAAGGAGATACTCTTTTTGAGGCCTGAAATTTCCCCCAATTTTATTGCAATTGTATTTCTTTGTCAATAGATGCATTTTCTACAACATCATTTTTTTTTTTTCTGGGATAAATCACTTATAGTCATTATATAATATCCTTCCTATATACTGCTGAATTTAATCTGCTAGAACTTTGTCGAAGATTTTTGCATCTATTTTCATCAGGAATATTTATCTGTTGCTTTTTCTTCCCCCCCTCCCCTTTTTTACAATGTCTGTTTGTGGAATCAGGGTAATGCTGGCCTCGTAAAATGAGTTGAGAAGTATTCTGTCCTCATCTGTTTTTTGAAAGAGTGTTTATGATTGATTTCTTTCTTAAATGTTAAAATACACTAATGAAACCATCTGGGCCTGAATTTTCTTTGTGGGAACATCTTAAATTATGAATTAAATTTATTTAATAGATACAGGATGATGAAGATTTTAAAATTTCTTCTTGAGGTACTTTTGGCAATTTGTAATTTTTATCTAAGTTTTTAAATGTATTAGTATAAATTGGTTATTAAATGTACTTGTTATAATTTTATGACTTGCAGTGATAGCTCATCTTACTTTCCTGATATTAATAATTTGTACCTTTTCTCTTTTTTATTGATCAGTCCAGATTTATCAATTTTATTTATCTTTTCAAAGATTCAGCTTTTTGTTTAGTGATTTTTCTCTATTGCTTATCAATTTTCTATTTCACTGATATCTCTTATCTTTATTGTTTCCTTCCTTATTGTTATTTTGGGTTTAATTTATTCTTATTCTGTAGCTTCTTGAGTTAGAAGCTTAGACAAGTGGTTTTGGACCTTTCTCCTTTTTATATAAGCATTTAATAACATAAATTTGCTTCTAAGCACTTCTTTATATCCTATAAGTCTTAATATGTTGTTTTGTCATTTTTATTCAGTTAAATATGTTCTAATTTCCTTCAGGATTTCTTATTTGACCTATGGATTATTTAGAAATATAGTTTTTAATTTCCAAATGTTGTTTAATTTCCAAACTTGGCATTATCCAGATATCTTTATTATGATTTCTAATTTAATTCCATTTTATTTAAAAAACAACCTTTGTGTGTTTTCAATGCTTTTGAATTATTGAGACAGGTTTCTGTCCTGGAATATAGTCTATCTTGGCGAATGTGTCATGAGCAATGGAAAAGACATTGTGTTCTGCAGTTGTTGTGTGTAGTGTTCTATCAACGCCAAGTAGGTCAGCTTTGCTTGATAGCAGCATCCAGGTCTTCCATATCTTTACAGGTTTATCTAATTCTGTTCTCATTTATTGTGATAGCAATGCTAGTGCTTCCAGCTATAACTGTGGATTTGTTTATGTTTTTTAAATTTCAAATACATATTTTGTGTCTTGTGTTTGAAACTCTCTTATTAGGGGCATTCGCCAAATTTAGGAATGTTGTATCCTCCTGATGAATTGACCCTTTTATAAAATAAAATGTCTGTCTTTGTGCCTGGTAATATTTCTTATTGTAAAGTCTACTGTGTTTGATAAGAATATAGTCATTGCAGATGTCTTTTGATTAGTGTTTTGTGATATTTCTTTTTCTGTCTTTTTACTTCTAATTCACCTGTGTCTTTTTATTTAAACTAGGTCTCTTTTAGACATAATATAGTGGTGTCTTACCTTCTTATCCATTCTGAAAATCTATGCCTTTTAAATCAAGTGTTTAGACCACTTATATTAAATGCCATTACCAATTTGGTTATGTTTAAGTCTTTCATCTTGTGATTTGTTTTATATTCATACTATGTGTTCTTTATTTCTCTTTTTCTTTTCCCTTGTCTTGCCTTATTTTGGGGTAATTGAATATTTTTTAGAACTTAATTTTATTCCAGTACTGTGTTACCATTTTTCCCTCTTTGTTTTTATTTTTATTTAAATTTTTCAGTGGTTGCTCTAAAATTTACAATAATATTCTTCAACTTTTTCACTACAGTTCTTTGTGCTATTGTCATAGAATTTATTTTTATATGTATTATAAGTTCCAGAATACATTGTTATTACCTTTGCTTTAAACAGATAGCTGTCCCTTAACCAAATGAAAACATGAGAAAAAAATGTCTTTTATTTGTCCATATGTTTATTATTTCCAGTTCTCTTCATTCCTTGATATCAATCCAAGTTTTCTTCTAGTATCAGTGTCCTTCTACTTCATGAACCTCCTATATCAATCTTTACAGTGCACATAGGAGTTTAACCCTATGCATGTGAATCCTGGTGTTCAAGAAAAATTCAAGAGGACACCCATTCATGTTTTTGGAGCTCCTTTCCTGTAAGCTCTCTTCTTTTCAGAACTCTGCCTCATAACCTCTAATTCCCTCAGCTTTATTGAACTCCAATGTCAAGAACTCACTGAGACCACTTAACTCTAATTGGTATCTTCCTCCCCGTTTTGTGGTCTAGAATGCGTTTCAAGGAAGAAAGCCTGGACATTCATAGGAATCATCTTTTTTTGTTTTCCTTTTTCAGTTATCATAATTCTGTGTTGCCTGTTGTCAAAGACCAGGAACCAATCATTTTATATATTTTATACAGTTTTCTAGTTATTTACAGTGACAGAGTAAATTATCCATGGTTAGAAGCAGAAGTTTTGCGCATTTTATTTTGGAAAAGTTGCCCAGGTGATTCAGGTGTATAATCAGGGTTGGATGCCACTGAAAAGTTCCCAATTCCCTATCTTAATGGGGGTTAGGGTGACTGGATACATTGATGAATGAAATAGATGAATGGATAGGAGGGTAAATGGATATAGGAGGCAGATTTATGGGCAAGTAGCAGAGCCAGGTGTGTAGGCACCTATCCACTACTGTATATCTTCTCCTGATCACCTTGCAGAGTACATACTACTCTCACTAAGAGTCAAGGGGTTTCCTTGGATTCAGGCTTGGAAAAGGCAATGTGTGCTTTCTTCTGGCCACAATTCCCATGAAGCTAATTTTTCTGGATAATGTGACTGTGTAAATGACAAAAGAGGAAGAGAGTGGACTTTAAGGCCCTCCTTTAAAGCCATCCAAGGGAGGTGGTCCTGGAGAATTATGGGAATATGGTGTTTTAAAGGACAGATCTTGTCTCCTTTTGCACTTCCTGACTCTAGATCACCAATCTCCCACTGATGTGCTCATTTGTTTGTTGAACTGCATCAGAATGATTCACCTAAGTAAAAATTCCATTCTGTCTTAAAATAGCACCAAAGGACTAACTGAGATCTCCATGAAGTGATTTTCCAAAGAAATTGGTAGCCTGACAGGTACATCCAGTCTGCAAATATTTATTTTTGCCCTCGGGATATATACATTTTTTAATTTGAACTAGCTGCCAACATTTAAAAATAGAGAATTTGACATTTAAAAAATATGGTTTCCAGCTCCTCTTAAAAAACCATGAGAATTGGTCCCATTCCCACATGGCAACATTTCACAGGAGCAGAGGAGTAACTGCTTCCTCTAGACAAACCCTGTGATCTCCACTTCCCACAGTCCCCATGCAGCCCTTCTCTTTCATTTATGTTACCTCTTGGACTCTGATATTTGAGTTTAGGACCTTTACTCTAAAGACTAAGCATGGAATTTCTTGGTAAAGATGGAAAGATGAAGCCATATCACAGAACATCCTCCTCCAAATACATAACAAAATGAATAAAAGGGTTTTAAAAGAAGCAAAATAATTAGCAGTTGTACAAAAAAAAAAAGAATATAATACCATATCAGAAAAATTTAAAGGTAAGGACAAGAAAAGAAAGAGAAAATCCTGAGGTGGCTCAGCATTATTCTGCTCTCACTCCTGCCCTGAATAAGAAGTGCTAGAGAAAGAATGTGAGCAGACACATTCTTGAGATTTTTCACTATGATCCCCCAACCTAGAGAGAAGCAAAATGAGGCAGTGGTGAGGTAGCCTAAGGAAAGTTACATGAGACATCAGTGAGAGAAGAAGCCCCTGCCAGCCTCTGCATAATCTCAGGATATCAACAAAGGCAAATAAGCCCATGAAGATTCACCATTTTTCAAGATGACACATTGAACTGAGAGAATGAATTCTGCTACCTAGAACTCATACAATGATAATAACTTCCAGTAAAAAGAAATAAAAGGCATACAAAGTGGACAGAAGTAACGAAAACTGCACTTCAGATGAAAAATGTTCTTACATAGGAAATCCTAAGAAATCTATAAAATAACCATTATAATGAATGTGAATTTAGCAAAGTTGCAAGATGCTAGGTTGATATACTAGGTTGATGTGTTTTATATACTAGGACCAAATAACATGGGCTCTGAGGCAGGAGCCTGTTTAATGTATTCAAATAAAAGGAGACCAGTGTGGCTGGAGCAGCGTAGGAGAGGACAGGGTAAGTAGGAATGAAGGCAGACAGGTAGCAGAGCTGATCACATGGGGCCTGTCGGCCATTGCTAAGTCTGGCTTTCACTTTGAATGAGACACAAAGCAGCTGTTTTGAGCAGAGGAGTGAACTAATCTAATGTTTTTTTAAAAATTGAATTTGGCAGCTTTGTTGAGGAAAGATGGGTGGTGGTGGGAGTGGGGAAATGCAGAATCCAAGGGCAGAAACAAGAAGATCAGCTGGAGGCTTTTGCAATAATCCCGGAAAGAGATGATGGTGGCTTGAACCACGTGGGTAGCGGTGAAGCTGATAAATGATCAGATATATAACCATATTCTGGATGTATTATGAAGATAAAATGCCATAATTTGTTGTGGAATATGAGGAAAAAGAGGAGTCAGGGATGGTAAGGATTTTGACCTGAGAAAAGGAAAGAATGGAGTTTTCAATATCTGAGATAGGGAAGATGTGAGGACAGGATTACAGGGGAAAAGCAAGGAGCTCAGGTTTGGACATGTTAAGTGGGATGCCATCAGATGGTCAAATGAAGATTCTAAGTAGGCAGGTGGATATACAGATCTGGGGCCAGGGAGAAGTGTGAGCTATCAATAAAAATTTGGGAGCTGTTAGCAGAGAGATGATACTGAAATTCATAAAACTGGATGAGACCATCTGAGGTGTGTGTGTAAATATAGAAGATATTTTAAGATGTACTAGTCATGGCTTTACTACCTTGAAGTGTTGGAAGCTGCCTTCCTCTTTGTTACCATTATTTAGTACCCAGACAACAGTCCTTTTCTGGGGTACTGCCCTTAGATGCAAGTAAGAGCAGCTCCTGACCCAGGCTCTGCCCTTTAGAAGTCTCCACTGTGCCCCTTCCCTGGCTATGAACCTCCCTATAAGGTGAAGGGTCCATGGGATGAAAGGGAAGGGCTCACCCGGAGCCCATATCCTTCCTTCAAGACCATGCTTCTAGACCCAATAATTCCCTGATTAAATGGTCTTGAACTTGCCTCTGGGGCCTGCATACGCTTCTTCCCTGGGTCTATTCTCCTGAGGGTGGAGTGTGCCTCTGGGAGCCAGTGGGCACCAATTTGTGAGAGGTATGGTGGAGCTTAGATGTGTGGGCTAAGATATCTACATACACGTGCATGCAAGACCCTCTTGGTGCAGGATGGAGTCGGGATGGGAAGAGAAGGAGGAGGGTTCCTGGAGAATGGCAGGGGCTGGTTCTTCCTGAGCACCATGTTGCAAAGTGTTAGAGAATTCCAAATTGGAAACTGGCCTTCTATGCTGTTTCCAAGGTGTATTTGACAAGGTAGGAGGATAGAACATGTTTTATTTAACTGTGTGTGAACCTAATTTACAAATTTTAAATATTTTAAAATATGGTATGTGAGTCTTCATTTTAACTTGTTTTGAGCTCACCTGAGTGTCCTCCCACCCAGACAACTTCCAACACAGCGTGATTTAGGGCAGATAGTCCTTAAAATCCACTCCTTATGGAAGGAGCAGGGAAGGAGTTAACCATATTGCACTAACTTCCTGCTGCAGAACTGGATGCTTGGACTTATCCAAAATGGCCAAATCAAGTTATGTAATTTGAGCTTTTTATTTCACGCCAAACCAGGGGTTAACAGTGCTAAGGAAGCTTGAAAAAGTCCTGGTTCTTGGCTACCTGTTTAAAATCCCATGAGCTTGTGGTTTGGCATGGTTGATTTTTCGAAAACTCTTCTCTTGGTAAACCACTTTGAAGTTCTTTCCTGACGTCATCGCAGTTTCTGGTCTGGCACAATCTGGTTGTAACTTTGCCACAGAAGTAAACTGTGGCCAAAATGAGATTATACACAGCAGAAGCTTATCAAGCTGAATAAAACCTGTCCCTTGCCCTCATGTAGTTCACATGTATAGACTGTTGAATTATGAGATAAACGCCATAAATGGATACCAAGTGGGAACAAAAGGCAGTGAAATAAACTGCAGACCAAGGAAGACTTCATGGACAAAACCGTTGGGAAAGAAGTGGGATCTTGGCATTTGACAGACAGAGGTGGTGGGGGACAGGCAATTGATAAGGACGGGTCAGACAGAGGGAACAAGTTGAACACAGGATCATTGTGGACCTGTTCAGGGGACAATGATCGGTCTATTGCCGCTGTTGCACAGAGTGAGAGGAAGGCGTAGGTGACTCACCATGCTCTTTCTTGCTGCCGGGCTTTCCTACAAACTGTTCCATTTGCCCAGGATGCTCCTTCCACCAATGCCTCACATTTTGCTGAGCATCTCGTAGGGCTTCTATCTCTCCTTCATAACACTTATCACAATATAATTAAATAATTATGTAATTACTTGTTAATATTTGCTCCCCTTTGCTAACATACTCCATGAAGACATAGACCACATTTGTCTTGTTCATTGAGATATTCCCACTACTCGGCATGGAGTCTTGCACATAATAAACACTCAAAAAATACTTGGGGCCAGCCCGGCAGAGTAGTGGTTATGTATGGCGTGCTCCACTCCAGCAGCCCAGGTTCACGGGTTCAGATGCCGGGCACGGACCTACTCTACTCATCAAGCCATGCTGTGGAGGCATCCCACATACAAAACAGAGGAAGATGGGCACAGCTGTTAGCCCAGGGACAATCTTCCTCAAGCAAAAAGAGGAAGATTGGCAACAGGTGTTAGCTCAGGGCCAATCTTCCTCACACACACACACAAAATACCTGGGTAATGCATAAACGTATGAATAAATGAGTTGTTAGTAGATAACTGATACATTAATTAACAATGCTTTAATTGAGCAATAAGTCTGGAAGAGTAGGTTGCAGGTAGATTGTGGAGGTAACTGAATGACATGCTAATGAGTTTGGACTTCATTTGGTAAACAATGGTGTTCTATTCATTTCTTTATTCAAACTCAAATAAATACGCATTTAAGTGTTTATTTTGTGTCAGGCACTGTGTTAAGTACCACACATAAAATCATAATTAAAACACTTGCCAGTATCTTGCAGAACAGTAGAAGGAAGCTGATAAGCAAATAATTATAATAAAAAATGTAGCAGATCTTTGTTAGAGGTATGATCCAAGTACATGAGAACACAGACAGTGGACTAATTTATTCTTTGTGGGGGGAGAGTGGGACAGTGTTCCCCAGAAGAGATGACATCTCGGTGAGGAATTTAAGGATGAGTGAGATCTTTCCGGGTGGAAAAGGGGAGGGGGGAATATTATGGAGATTTCTGTTTCCAGCAATATAGAGGACCAGATGGTATAAAATCCTTCTGAAAAAAAGAAAGAAGGGGAAAAAATTAAAAATGCTGGATAAAATATAATGTAAAATCTTTTAAGCAACCTAGCTGATATCGCAAGAAAAGAAGAGAACACTTCAGACGCTAAATCCATCGTGGGAATACAAACCCATAGAGAGAAGGAAGCACTAAATCTGCTTGCTTCCCCAGTAACCTATAACCGCGGTGGTTTTGTTTTGTTTTTGACAGCTGCACTTGTAACAAATGAAGACAAGGACAGGACTTGAGAATGCCCCAGATGGGAGTCAGAACAGAGATCCCATAAAAAATTAAGACCCTGAAAGGGCTACACCCTCAGTGAAACAATGTCTAGGAGAACAAGACCCAACCGGTAAGAGAACCGGTGAGAAAGGAGGTGCTTCTCAGCTTTAACTCTGAGTAGAGGGAAAAATTGCTTCCTCCAAGAATTCCTGTCTGCAGGGAGGTCCTCATATGAACTTGGATTCAAATTCATACCACCTGTGTGGTGCAAAACACCTTAAACCAAAGGTCAAAAGTAATCCCTGAGTTAGTTCTCACAAGTAACTGGCAGGAGCAAGCACTAATCCTCTTTGGTGGATTGCCATTTAAACCCAACCACGAAGAATACCCACAGGTGATGTTTTAATGATCACATAAATAAAAATCCCAATATACATGAGAAAACAGCCACGGCAAATGAGAAATAGACCCACAAAGGAAGATACTTGACTCACAGATGAATAAAAATCGAACATTAAAAATATGATGAATGAGAGGCCAGCCCAGTGACATAGTGGTTAAGTTCACACGCTCCGCTTCAGTGACCCAGGGTTTGCAGGTTCGGATCCCAGGCACAGACCTATGCACTGCTCATCAAGCCATGCTGTGGTGGCATCCCATATACAAAATAGAGGAAGATGGCCACAGATGTTAGCTCAGGGCTAATCTTCCTCAGCAAAAAGAAGATTGGCAATGGATGTTAGCTCAGGGCTGGTCTTCCTCACCCCCACCCCCAAATTTGATGAATGAATATGATGACCAGGCAGATTTGGATAATAATCAAATAGAACTTATAGAAACAAAAAAACGGTAATAGGAGTCAAAATCCTTATAGAAATCAAAATCTCCTGGCTGAAGTGTTAATTATTTGACTTGAAGATAGATATGAAGAAATTACCCAAATATGTAGCATACAGAGATCAAGATATGGAAAATATAAAAGAAGTATTAAGAGACATGGGAGCATGGAAGGGGAAGTTGGGCTGGTGAGACACTGGGAAAAGCTAACATATATCTAATTGGAGTTGCAATAGGAGAGAATAGAAAGATTTAGAGAAGGCAATATTGAGAACTAAGAATTTTCCAGATTTTAAAAAATATACCAATTAGATTCAGAAATCCAACAAATCACAAGCAGGGTAAATATAAAGAAAATCAATAGCTAAAATCACTGTAGTAAACAGCACAGCACCTAGGAAGAAGAAAAGACAAGACGAATGAAGAAAATAAGAGAGAAGTCCTAAAAAAAAGTTAGAAATGACAAAGGGGACCAAATTAGAGATGTGGCAAAAGCTAAGATGATGATAAGACAAATAAAGTTGAAAACTTAGACAAAATGGACCAAAATTGTAAATACAAATCAACAAAACCAATTTATGAAGAAATGAAAGATCTGAATTGCTCTGAGACCGTTAAAGAAAATAAATCAGGAATTAAATTTTCTCCCCAAAGAAAACATCTAAAACAGATGGTTTTACAGGAAATTCTTTCAAACATATTCAAGGAACTCATCATTCGAATCCTCACACAACTTTTTTTTAAAGAATAGACGAAGAGGTAATACTCATTAATTTTATAAAGCTGGTATAAGAATTAATACTAAAATCAGGTAAATGCACAAAGAGAAAGGGAAATACATTTTCACTCAGCATAGGTGTAATGTCCTAGTAAGCCACATCTATAAAAACAATATGACTTCATACCAGGAATTCAAAGTTGGTTAAACATTAGAAAAACTATTAATGTACCTAACTACATTAACAGATTAGAAAAGAATTTATGACATCCTTAATAGATACAGAATAAGCATTGATAAAATTCAACATATATTCATATAAAAATATCTTATTCATTTAGTCTACCAGGGAAACTTCTTATCCTGAAAAAAGTTTATTGGACCAAAACCTACAGCTAACATCCTATTCAATGGTAAAATCAGGAACAAAATAAAAGTGGCCACTATTACCTCTGTTGAAAACTTTACTGGAGGTCCTTGCAAGCACAGTAGGTCAGGAAAAACAAATAAAAATATATGTGTTGAAAGACAGAAACACAAATGTTACTATTAGTCAATGATGTGATTTTCTGCCAGAAAACCCAAAAGCATTTACCAACAAATTATTAAAATTGATGAGAATGTTCAAAAACGTTGCTGTATTTAAGCGTTTAAAACTTTTAAAATGTAATACAGAAAAATATTGTATAAGTTCAAAGTAGCAGAGAATTCCTTAAACAAGACACAAAAAACAAAACCCTTTAAAACTGATTAATTCAATGTATTAAACATAAAATATGTTCACCAAAGGGCACTGTAGGGTGAAAGAGAAGCCACAATGCAGGATAAAATATATGCAATTCATACAACCCACAAAAAATTAGTATTCAGAGTATCTAATACATAAAGAACTTCTACAAATCAGGAAAAAAGATAAATGACACAATAGAAAAGCAGTCAGAATGTATGAATACGTGTTTCACTAAAGAGGTAACACAAATGGCCAATAACCTATGAAAAGATGCTCAACCTTGTTAGTCACCAAGAGAATGCAAATTAAAACTACAATGGGATACCGTTTCACACTACTAGATTGGAAAAAATTTTAGACGTTTACAGTGTCAAGTTTCACCTAGGAAGTAGACCAAGCAATGGGTCTCTCATATGCCACAGGTGGATGTGTAAATCCGTTCCACTTTACCTAGTAAAGTTGAAAATGTCCTTCGCTGTAGGAAACAGAAATTCTACTTCTAGGTATACAATGTAGAGAAACTCTTGCTCATAGGCCCCGTGAAAACATGAATAAAATTATTTATGAGTGAAGGTGGCTTCTAAGGGTTTAACTTTCATGTGAACGGGAATTTAAGGATAGCTGGGTTAAAAATAAAATGGAAAAAGATACCACTTGGCAGCTTTTATATATTGATGACAATGCCTCTTACATGGGCTTTAAACACAGGCCGACCTGGATTTGAATCGTGGCCCGCCCGTTTACCACCTACATGACCTTGTGTAAGCTGTTTGTACTCTCTAAGTCTTGGTCTTTGCCTGTCTAGCCTGATATGAGACCTATCTTAAAGATTGTTGTGAGAATTAGATATATGCAAAACACTTGACACACAGGAATGTTCCATGGACGTCAACTATTATTACCGCCCCACTGGAAGGATTGGACAGTGACCCACCAAGAAGGGAAAGGAGAGGATGGGAGCCAGCTACTTACTGAGCATCTCCAGCGTTTTAATCACTCTCTAAGAGAAGGAAAGATAAAATCTTTAGGGCTGGGTCAATTCAAATTAGAAAAGAGTGTTCCATTCAGGTGAAATTGAAGTGCAGGTACAAGGGTGTGGTGGAAAGAGCACAGGACTTAGAGACTGACGATCTGCACCTGAGTCCTGCCTCCACCACATGTTGGATCTCTAACTTTGGGCAAGTCATTTAAGCTCTCTGTCTCAATTTATTCTGTGTGAAAAGGAAATAATACACCAGGCTGCTGTGAGGATTAGGAGAGAAAACATGTACAAAAGCTCAGTCTGCAAAGGGTTATACAAAAGTCATGATGTCAAAAGTAATGTCATGTTTCTTTCTACTTTTCACCCTTCTCTCTGCAGAATTCCCCCTCCACACCTGTCTGGCACCCAACATTCTATTGCTGGTTCTAGGGCTCCTGCTTCCTTGAGCTCTCCCTCGCATTCATCAAAAGTTACCCTCCCCAAGTCCCAAATCTCAGGGTCTTACTAGAGAGCATGCTGATCTGATGAACTCGTATGTATAGGTCTATCAGTAGATAATCATGGATTCTCCCACTCCTCCCCCATCCTGTTAGCATTTGGCTATTCTGTAGGCGTTTTAAAGATGAATGTTTGGGAGGGAAAAATCCTTTAATGAAAATACTGACAAGTGTTCCAAATTTTAGGTGCTGTGGCAGTCTGTTGGGTGAGATTCATTGGGTTGAATGAGGCTTCTTCACATGACAGCCCAGAGGCATTTTCTTCCTCATTTATTCCTTGTGTCAAACTTAATGACTTCTCCTCTACCCCCAAATAAAGTCCAAAAAAGCTTCTGGGGGACATGGACACAGGTTCAGACCTCGACACCGAAGCTCACGATAGTAGAGATAATATCAACTGGCATTTTATGCTGCACAAAGAACTTTCTTATCTGTGGTCTCATTCAATCTTTGCATCAGTCCTGAGAGGAGAAAACTGGGATGGGGTCTGTGACCTCCAGTTTTGTAGATGAAGATGAGGCTCAGGATGTTGACGGACCACTTGCACAAGCTCACACACCTATCTAGTGGCTGAGTCTAGCTACACCTTTCTTGGGCTCCTTCTCCCTACCCGGTCTCTAGAGCACTTGGTCACACCTACCACCTGGGCTCCCCAAGAAAGGATGGTAGGTGTGGAGTCACCACAGACCAGTTCTTCTTCTCAGTGCTTGGTATTCCCAATTCCTGGGAGAGCTAATTGCCAGGGAGGGTCATGGTGAAAAGACCAACAGCCCAGCCAGAAGCCCAGAAAACCCATTAAAGATGCTGTGCCTCATACATCCTAATACATGCCACCATTGTCCCACAGGTTGGTTACTCTGGATGTGGCAAAATCCAGTTTTCCAGCACAGGCTGAGAGCAAGTGGTGAGGGCTCACCTGTATCCCTTTCACCTTCCCCATCCTTTTTCTTTTTTAAACAATTATTTTATTGGGGTCATGTAGGCTTACAATATTGTGTAAATTTCAGGTGTATATCACTATCTTCAGTTTCTGTATAGACTGCATCATGTTCAGAGAGTCCAGTTTTTATCTGTCACCATACATAGGTGCCCCTTTAGCCCTTTTGCCCTCCCTCCACCCCCTTCTCCTCTGGCAACCACTAATCTATTCTCCTTATCTATGCGTTTGTCTATCTTCCATACATGAGTGAAATCATATGGTATTTGTCTTTCTCTGTCTGACTTATTTCAGTCAGCAAAACACCTTCAAGATCCATCCATGTTGTCACAGATGGCATGATTCTGTCTTTTTTATGGCCGAGTAGTATTCCATTGTATATATATATATATATATATATATATATATATATATATATATATACACACACACACCACATTTTCTTTATCCATTCATCTGTTGATGGCACTTGGGTTGCTTCCACATCTTATGTATTGTGAATAATGCTGCAATGAACATAGGGGTGCATGTATCCTTTTGAATTATTGATTTCGTGTTCTTTGGATAAATATCCAGTAGTGGAATAGCTGGATCACATGATATTTCTATTTTTAATTTTCTGAGAGATCTCCATACTGTTTTCCATAGTGGCTGCACCAGTTTGCTTTCCAACCAGCAGTGTATGAGGGTTCCCTTTTCTCTGCATCCTCTCCAACACTTGTTATCTCTTGTCTTGTTAATTATAGCCATTCTGACGAGTGTGAGGTATCTTTTTGAATACCATGTCTACTCAGGCAAGGGAAACAAAAGAAAAAATAAATGAGTGGGACTACATCAGACTAAAAAGCTTCTGCAAGGCAAGGGAAACCATGAACAAAATGAAAAGACAACTCACCAACTGGGAGAAAATATTTGCAAACCATATATCCGACAAGAGGTCAATTTCCAAAATACATAAAGAACTCATATAACTCAACAACAAAGAAATGAACAACCCAACAAAAAATGAGCAGAGGATATGAACAGACATTTTTCCAAAGAAAATACACAGACGGCCAACAGGTATACGAAAGGATGTTCAACATCACTATTTATTAGGGAAATGCAAATGAAACTACAATGAGATATCAACTCCCCATCCTTTTTCATAGCTCTCTCGAGGTCGTGTCCATCCTCGCCCCCACTCCCCCGCAGCAACAGGTGGTTGACCCTGTCCACCAGCAACTTTTGAAATGATAATTAACCAGTCTGCCTAATGACTTAATCATGCGTTGCATGTCAACGGGCTTGGTGTATTCAGGCTCCTTCGCAGTCATTAATTAATTCTGCACGCAGCTGCCCCGAGCTGTAGGTCACCTGGATCACATTCAGGGTGTGCCTGAGTCACCATGACAGGCCAGGGATCTGCCTAAGGTCACCCAGCAGTGTCTGCAGCTCAGTCACTCCACCGGCCAATGGAAATCAAGGTTATGAAGTCACCCCTGTTCTCACACCTTCCTCCCCAGGGTCCAGTGCTCTCATACTGCCTTGCTCCCCATTCCGCTTATCTTGGTAAAGCCCTCCATTCAGACTTAAGTGTCCTGGTGCCCCGAGGGCCATCTTAAATAATGAGGTAGTCCAATGAAATAATTTACATTAATGCATTACAGATTAATAGACCTTCCTTTATTCCCCACCACAGGTATGTGCATTTTCAAAGAGGGTCTTCAGCAGCTCCAAAGCTTTAATCCATAGGGATGAAGTCCTAATGGTAGAATTCCAGGCACTTGTCCCTGTCAGTAGACAAAGGACTTTAGCAATGGGGCTCTTTGGGCAGCAGTTCCTCACCAACCCTGTAAGCCAAGGAAGCTTGAGGACCTTGCTGGTGCTGCCCCAAGCCCCTTGTCTTAGCTTGGGTTTAGTCATTTCACCCTCTAGGGACTAGAGAGGTGCAGAGCATTGAATGCAGGTGCAACGCATTAATTAAGAGCAGGAAGCTGGTTCTCCCTTAATTAATTCCACCTGAATCCATATCCCTTAGATGGCCAAGCTATGTGCCAAACCAACCTCTGAACCGATGTGACCTGGGCCAGCCCAGCACATGGTGCCAGATTTGAGGATAATCAAACACATGGCTCACGGTGGCTCGATGCGTGCAGGTGTGTGTGAGTGCATATGTGTGCGTGTGTATGCATGTGCCTGTGTGTGAGGCAGAGCAGCAAAGGTGACCAGCTGAGGGTGAATCCTGCCCAAGCCATTCTAGCTGGGAAGCCTGTGGGAACCAAAGAAACGAAGTCTAATAAAGTGCAGATGCATGACAGTGGCAGTTGGACTTTAAGTCTGTTCTCAATTACATGTTCTAATGAGGGGGTGGGGAGGCGCAGGGACGCAGTGGCTAATCCCAGAGCATTTACAAGGGGTTTTGGAGTAACTAGTTGGTTACTGGGAGACTTCTTATTTGCACTCCAGCTATTATTGTTAAAGAGGAATTGACTGTGATTGGAAATCAAGAGAGCCAGGCAGGACAGGGTGCCTAGGTCTCGGGAAAGCCATCTGGAATAGTTGTGGTTTTCTTGCAGCTCCTTATCTAGAGGGAAGGTTTGGAGCAGTTGATCCAGGTGGAAATGATGGCTACAAGTGAGTTTAGCTGGTGCACTGAGAAGGTTCTGGAGCAAACTGTCTTATCCTAGACTAAAAGTACCGCATGGAAAGTTGGCTTTCTCTCCTTGTTCATCTTTTGGGGCAGCCCTGAGAGTGGGTTTGGAATCAGATAGACTTGGGTTCACATCTGACTCCCCCCTCACAGGTTACGAGGGGATTAAATGCCTGCACCTCACTGTTCTCATGTGTAACAATTTGGCAGCATTTCTGTGGAAATTAAGCAAGATAATAATTATGATTCTCGCTTATGATAATGATAATTGTTAACATGTACTGAATGTTTATATTACCAGCTTACAAAGACCTTGTGCGATACAGAGCAGGAAGCTAGGGTTCAGGGAGGTGACATACGGGTGCTTAATAAATATTCATTTTCTCAAGACAGCGTGTGCAAAGTCATTCCATTTTGATTAAATTGAAAAGTATTTGTGTGGAACTAAAATGGAAAGGACGTTACAAGATATTTACTGTGGTTTTATTTAGATGAGTCTGTATGTGAACGTTATTTATTTTTTTTCGTGTTTATTAATCCATATTTTCTATAATTATTACTGACTACCTTGGTAGTATGAAAAGAGTCATCGTTGGGGTCGGGGGTGTGGGTGGTGAGGATGAAGGGTGTTGCTCCCACCTGCCTCTTTGGGGCAGTTGGGGCTGGAACCGTTCTGTTCAGTTAGCAGGGTTCACACTAGCTCTGGAGCCGTAGAGAAAATTCGGAATTGGGCACTTACTGTTAGTTCTGAAACTTGTGTTCTCCCTCTTTCATTTGCTTTTTAGCTTAGAATTACAAAGTGTATCTAAATCAATAATTCTGCAAATCATATTTGCCTTATTCATGTACACATGCATACACACATATATCACATATGTGTCCTTCCTGACTCCTCTGAAGATGGTTCTGAACACCTGGCCCCAATTCAATTATGTGTGACATCCACACATTTAGGCCCAGAATTCGTCGACTGAGAAATGAAGATCTGGGCACACCAAGCTCACTGCCTTGGGTCATAGAAGAGCATGTTGGAAAAGCGTCTGGGGATCAAAGAGGTGCCCAAGCCCCCTTCAGGACACGGGAAAGTCTTTCTGTTTGAGGACTGGTACTGTCCCTTTGTCCCTCATGGTTAACCACAGTGCCAGGGCAAGTTCAGGGTGGACAGAGGGAGACCTTTTTAGACTAAACCAGGCTCTCCCCTCGAGGTACAACAACGGCGTCTGGTGTGCAGGTGACTCAGCCTCGTGACTCAGGGGGCTCGCCCTGGAGGTAGGAGAGGAGGCTGGGCAGAATTCTCCCACAGCCCCACTGTCTGGTCTCCCAGACTCCGTCCCCTCAGTGTGGGTGACCTAACCACCGCCCGGGAAGGGCATGGATGGGACTACTAGTAACAGCACCCTTCATCAGATTTTAAGCACTTTGAATGTAGTCTGCATTAAGCCTCCCAACAACCCTATGAAATAGGTACTATTGTCAAGAGCTTCTTTCCACTGTTGAGGTAGTTGAGGTTACAGAGGCTGAGTAACTTGTGCACCATCACACAGCTAAGTCGCAGAGCTGAGACTCAAATCCAGGTCTGCCTGACGTCACAGCCCCCCGCTCTTCTCTCCAGCAATGTGCTGGCTCACCAGACTCGCCCAGCGTAGCCCGCCCCACCTTCCTGTCCTGCTCCATCTCCCACGGCTCCACTCGCCCACTGCACGCACACCAGCCCACTCTCGGTTCCGTGAACACACCAGGCACAGACTCACTGTCCTCTTCACGTGGGCTCGACCCTCAGCTTGGAATCCCCCCCCAAACACACTGTCTGTTCCAGTTTGAGTAAACTCCTTTGGGCCCAGATCAAGTTTTCCCTTGTCTTCCTATTTAGAATTAATCTTTCCTTCCTTGGCTCAATCACAATGAATACATATATGAAATTAAACATATACATACATGCATGTATAAAATATATATATTACATATATATATGCAATTTATAATTATATATACTATATATATGTATATAAAGTTTCTAAAACTCCCCGTAGGAGGCAGAATAATGGTCCCCCAAAGATGTCCATGCCCTAATCCCTGGAACCTGTGAATATGTTTCCCTACATGACAAAGGGGACTTTGCAGATGTGGTTAAGATTAAGGACCTTGAGATGGGGAGATTGTCCTGACTTATCTTGGGGAGGGGTCTCAATCTGATCACTGTGTCTTTAAAAGTAGAAGAGAAAGTCAGAAAAGAGAGTCAGAGAGATGTGACATGAGATGGACTGGACCCACCACTGCTGGCTTTGAAGACGGAGGAAGGGGATTATGAGCCAAGGAAGGCAGTGCCCTCTAGAAACTGGGAACAGTCCTCAGCTGACAGCCAGCAAAAGACAGGACTACAGTCCTACAACCCAAAGGAACTAAATTCTGCCAACAAACTGAATGAGCAGGAGACGATTCAAGAGCCTCCAGAAGGGAATGCAGCCTGCCAACACTTTGGTTTTAGTTCAGAAAGACCTGTGTTAGAACTCTGACCTACAGGACGATAAAATAATAAATTTGCATTGTTTTTAAGCCACTAAGTGTGTGGTTATTTATTACAGCAGCCATGAAAAACTAATACACTTTCGTAGGGTGTTATAACTTTTTATAGCATTTATGTCACTGTACCCACTGTAATTGCTTGAGTATGTATATTTTTCTCTCACTAACTTCTTATTAAAAGGACTAAGTCTCAGACATTTTTATATTTTTCTCCAGAGCCTCCAATGTACCCGAATTCTATTGCACGGCATTAAGTCATCTGTATTACCTGAGTGACCACAGTGTGCCCAGCATTATCTCGGAGATGCTGGGCAAATCACTGAGCTCAATTTCCTCCTTTGAAAGTAGAGATAATAACATCAGGCCTGCTGAATTGCAAGGATTGGGAAACAAGGTATATAGAGTCTAGCATGGTGTCTGGTGCATAGTAGGTGATCAATAGATAGCAGTGGTGCTCAATATCTTGTTCTGAGAGTGAGCAGTTAGTTTTGGGCAGATAGGGCCACATTGCACAGACACGGGCATGGTTGCACCTAAGCTCTAAGCTAACTGGAAGGCAGGTGAAATGCAGTTCAGGATGGTGGGTGGTTTCCAGAATCTGCCCTAAGGAAAGGCTTTCTCTATCAGATTAGCACCTTTGTCAGAGCCTCTGATGGGATGACCTCTCTGTGATCTGTAGGCTTGATGCTTGGATGCTTCTTACAACAGCACAACAAGCCCTGACTCACCAACCTTATGCGGGCGGCTGGGACCCTTGTGGCCACAGCCAACACTTAACCTCTTGGTCACCTGCAGCCAGGTATGCTCAGGCTTGAGCTGCAGAAAACCAGAAACCCTAGGCTTCTGGAATGAGGAGTTCAAAGAGGGGGCCCCTGGGAAACTGTGTTTCTTGGGGAAGCCTCTCTCAGGATTTGCCCTTGGCTTGCTGAGGACCTTAACTACGTCCTTATCCTAGATATTTAGAACCCCTTTTATTGTTGTTTTGTTTTTTCTTATTACAAAAGCAAAGTAGAATTATTGTGGAAAATACAGACAGGCAGAAAAAAAAAGACAGAAAATAGCCAACCAACCATTATTCCACCTACCCAGAGAGAACCACTCTTAACTCCGTGGTATTTTCCCTGTCAATCTTTTTCTGAATATATGTATACATATACACACTCACGTATAGATGTACATATACATGTACAAAAATAGTATGTGTTATAAACATCCTTCCACATGAATCAGTATACTTCTCTCACATAAGTCATTGGACTTGGTGGCATTCCATTGAATGAGGGTACTGCCCCAATTTTTGATCAGGAAGACATTTAGGCTATTTCCAGTTTTTGATTTTATAGCAGTATTATATATAGCAGTATTTTGATTATTATTATTTCGGTAAATATTTTAATATTTTATCTTTTCTCACACCTTTCATTATTTCATAATTTCTAGCAGTAATATTTCATATCTTTCATTATCTCCTTGGGATAAATTCTAGCAGTAGTGTTGCAGGGTCAGAAAGGAAATGCCTTTTTAAAGACAGTAGCCCTGAATTTTGGTTGGATCCCTTTCTTATAATTTCGCTTACAGATAATCAAAAACATCTCTGGGAACCAAAATAAAAGCGAATGTTATATCTTAACGTTACTGAGTCCCTCGCACAGTGCTGGCGTTCCAAAGAGCCATTTTAAAGCGGTATTTCCCTTTCGGCTTATTGTTGTTGCTGTTGTCGCTATTGTTACTATCTTCTGTATTGTTTTCCTACTCTGAGATTCTTTCCAGTTGGGCTCATGAGGGAGAAGTGGGCCACTTGCCGGGAGCTCCATTGACTTCACGTGGAGCATAGCACAGAGGTTCTGGTGCATTCCCTGTCAGAGCAGGTGAGGTAAGCTTTTCCTGACCCCACAGAGCCCCTCCACTCGAGACAATAGGTCTTCTATGCTGTTTGCCCAGTGACACCTGCGAGAGTGTGGCGTTCATTGTCATGACCTTCTCTTGGCAGGCTCGTCTGTTGAGCTTGGCTTCTGCTGACTAAAGTAAGGGAAGCTGACCTAGCTGAAGAGAGTAGCTTGAAAGAAAGTCTTAGTGTTGCCATACGGCCCGAGGGCTCCGTGTGAACCTGTCAAAATAAACAAATATGAATTAATCATCGCAAATGCAAACAAGTCCCAGCACTGAGCACAGTACATGGCACACAGTATAGGCATTTTTCTAGAAGTATTTGCTAAGTGATAATATGGATGCTAGATGGACAGTGTTAATTATCTCTTGCCTTATCTTGGTATAGATGGCGTGTAATGCAACCAGAGTCAGATATTTATGTCTCCAGAACATAGTCTAGATATTTATGTCTCCTTTCCCAAGAGAGATGCAGGATTACGCCTCATATGTAGAGTTAAATACACACTTATTCTTCAGCTGTTGAACAGACAAAGAGCAAAATGCTTGGGCTTAACAAGTGCCGTTAAGTTTATGTAAGGAAAAAGACTGAATTGCCAACTATAAATTGTGTGAGCATATAATAAAACTATTTTCATATATGGATGGTCTCAAAAATGTCACTTCCCAAGCAGCTTTCTTGGGGAGCTACAGGAGGATGCATTTTACTGAGAAAGAGGGAGAAAACCAAGCTGTGGAATCTGGGATCCAGGGATCCAGCCCAGGAGAGAGGCTCAGGGGATTCTTAGGATGATGATGAAAGAAAGACCAAATACTAGCAGCACAGCAGACTTATAGAGAAACCAGCCCAGACTGTAGGAGGAGAACCAAGGAGCTCTAGGAGGGATATATACCCCCCCTAAAAGTAGAAAATGGAGCCCTTTGATTACATGACGCGTTTGACTTCAGTGGGAGAAGTTTGATAGCTTTGGGGGACAAATTAATGTTAAGTACACAAAACCACAAAGGAAAAATAAGACAGTTGTTAACTATAGGAAAAAATATACAAGAAAGGAAATATAGCCATGGTACAATATGTGGCTCATCTATGAACAATATTTTCGTAGATGTTATCAGGTAAACAGTTAATATTGGATCAACAAAAAATCAATGTGATTCTACGTATGTGAACAAGGGAAGAGAAGTGTGTATGTTGTGGGGGTCATAGGAGGAACAAAGGAAAGGGGCCTAAAGAGCTGGGTCTTCATCCTCCATCACAGCAAGTCAAAAGGTAATGTCTGAGATTGAAAAATCAAGGACTAGCAGTACAAGCATGTTATCCCAAGATAGAGAGGTCAATTCCAAAGAAATAGCTAAAAAAGTCGAAAGCTACAGCCTTTTTGAGAGCAACTTAAGAGCAGGAAGTAGAGCAGGGACTGCTGTTTTTAATTGTGAGACTGACTGTTAAAAACTATGCACATATGTTTTTTTTAAAACATAAGTAAATAAAAGTGCCAGAGGATGAGTAAGTGGGGGAATTGATGCAGACTTCTCTCAGGGGCTTTTGATTGCTAAGCCTGTATTGTTGTTTTTTTAAATCATGTTCCCTAGTGTTGCCTCAGGGACAGTTTTTTCAGAGAGAAAAGGGATCAATGAGAAGGTACTGGCCTTCAACACTTTCATGGGTTTTACTGGGGCTCTTGGTAAGGTTTCATTTGAATTAAAGAATCAGTTGCTTTAAAAACTTTTTTTGAAGTTTAAAAACACAGACCTAGACACAACTTTCTAGGGACTAGATTTCTCTTGGCAGCCCAGTGTGGGTCCATGTGCCAAGCTCAGGGACTCCCTTACAACGTGCAGTGCTTTACCCTTCACGCAGGAGAAGGACCCCTCTCTCACCACTATGGCCTTGAGCTTTTCTGTCCAGAAGGAAGAAGGGATTCATGATGCACTGTCTACAGCTTTTTATTTATTCCCTTCTGGGACACAAGGCCTATGGCTGTGAGACTAATGATTTGGGATTTGGAGTGTGGTAGGATTCCAGAGAGAAACTGAGCTGAGAGCCCACATTCAGCCTCAGTATCCACTGCTCTACCCAACTGAACCGAGCCACCGTGAGCACAAACCCAAGAGTACACCAACCTCGCTCCTTGAGCCATGAAAGCCAGCAGTCATGTCATCTTTATAAGTTGTCAGGTACTGCTCTAAGCACTTCACATGTGTTGACGCGTTTAATCATCACAACCACACTAAATCTTCACACTTTACAGATGAGGAAACCGAGGCACAGAGGTGATGAGTAACATGCCCAGGGTCACATGGCTGGCACATGACAGAGCCAGGATCTGAACCTACACAGCTGAGTCCAGAGCTCATGCTCTCACAGCTTCCCGTTCTTGTCCCTCCAGTACACACACTTCAGTTCCCCTCTTCCTTAGATGCGCTCACATACCCTTTCACGGAGACTTTCAGTGAGGTAGTCTATGCCTTTTTCATTCTCTCATCCATTTGGTTTGTTCTTAATTAAACTGGAGTTTCAGCAAACATGAGACTCACTTAAAACCAGAGCTGGGAAGAAATCCTTCATTGACAAAACATCTGGCACGCACAAGCAAACCATTTGCAGTCATCAGGAGCAATCGGATACCTATGTCGTAATGGTCTGGAATTAAGCGTTGAAGTCTCACACCCAATGGCCGACACCCAGAGAAACTGCTCACTAATCTTGGTGCTTGGTGCTGGGTGGGGAGGTGGCGGGCTGGGTTTCTCCTGGGGAGGCCATGTGGAGCCAAAAGTTCCCTCCGCATGGCAGAAAACAGAGACTCTCCAGCGTAGCCCCAGGTAGAGTTGAACTGGGTGGACCCAGGCACGGAGTAACTGGCAGGGCGCTGCGAATGGGCCGGGGGGCAAGACAGAGGCTGGAGGTGGGCCCTGCCTCCACGACCTCCTGGCACATCCTCCACGCCCCTCACTCACTCCAGCCTCAGTGAAACTTCCTGTATTTCTCCAACACGCTGGGCTTGCGCCTACCTCTGAGCTTTTGCACTTGTCATTCCCTATGCCTGGAACGCCCTTCCCCTGGCCCCTCCTCACGCGGAGCTCCCCACACTGTTACCTCTTCACAGGAGCTCTCCTGTCCACCCTCATTTAAAGTAGCCACCTACTTTCCATGCTCATTTCTTTCCCATATCTAGTTTTTGGATAAAAACCTTCATAGCACTTATCACTAGCTGAATTTATTTATTGATTTTATTTTACTCATTTATTTATTGAAAGCCTCTTCCTCTGCCATGAAAGCAGGGACTTTGTCTTGTGTAAATTTCATTACCCCAGAGCCTAGAACAGTGCTGATATGCAGTAGAAATCCAATGACTATTTCTTCAATGAATGAATGAATGGTTTCGCAAACTAGCTATGTAGGAAGGCTCAGTCTTGAGTCGGTGTTGTAGGAGGGAGAACAAGGACTTCTAGCTGGGGAATTATCCTCTCATCAATCTTTAGCAAGTCATCTCCATTTCTAGTCCTCCCTCCTACCTACCCAGCACTGAAGACCTCACTCCCATGCTCAGGGAGAAAGTGTGAAGCCTTCCTACTGGGAACCCTATGACTCCTCTGGGAGGTTAAGGCCAGGATTATGTCAAGCCAGAGGGAGGTCTGAGTTCCTTTTAGCCCTGTTGTCGGGAATCATTTGGGAGGGAGTCAGTGGAGGGGAAGACCATCCTTCATGGATGCCTCCCTAACCCAATACAGTGCCCATGTAATACCAGGACAACCTGGCCTATGTCATTGATCTTGGGCTGTCCAGTCAGTGCTTTCCTTACTCCTATTCCTCTTCTCGGAGGTCTCAGGCTAAAGTCACCTCTATGCTGATGAAACGTGCTCTCTATGTGGGCTGAAACTTGCTCACACCTGTTGATGTTCCTCTTCCTTTCTCTTGTTCTGATCCCCACAATTAGAATACTCATCTCTAAGACATTCCTATCTTGCCAAGATTATGGGGACCATGATAGTAGGAAAGTCAAATCCAGCCTCAGTGGGACTTTCAACTCAAGCCTTTTCTCTCCCTATCCTCGAGCCCCACCCCAGTGTGGTGCAACCCATCCTAATGGGTCACACAACTGGTGAAACCTGAACAGTTGGAAGCCAAAGGAAGCACTTGATGACCAGAGGGCGGGGATGTGAGCAAGTGGAGGAGGAGTGGGGGCTTCAGGAGGGGGCCTGGGCGGGGAGAGGCACCGGGACTATTTATTTTCAAATGGAGATGGATTTTATATTTCAACTATTGTTTTTATCATAGTGAAATCTTATGAGGTTGATGTGAACTGGGCTCTGTATGCATTGTTATGCTATTTGGTTTTGATAAAAAGTGGCATTGTACAAGATGTTCCTTGGCCACGTAAAACCTCGCTGCATAGTTCATGGTGGCACGGGGCCATACCACAAGTTGTGCAATGTGGTGGCAGGGAATACAGAGCTGCTTCTCAGGGATTAAGGCTGGTATTTCAATTTGAACTTTAAGAAAGAGATTGAAGGAACAGGAGCAAAAGCAAGAAAGAAAAAGAAGGAGGGCAAAAAAGATGATTGAAAGGAAGGTAGGAGGGAAGGAACGCGGTGAGGAATGAAAGAAGGAAGGCAAAAGAAAGAGCATGATGCCACTTACGGGGGAAGAACCCCTTTGTAGGTAAGAGCAACAGGTTCTGAAAGAGACCAAATTTCTTTGCTCTTTTCACTGCTTTCTTTCTTGTTTACCTTCCTTCCAGAGCATTGCGGTATCGGTAAGTATATTCCTTTCTCTCCTTCTTTCCACGTAAGACTGGGAGTCAAAATGTCCGAGGAGCTTCTCTCAGTTTTGTGGGAGTAGAATAGTCTAGCAATGCTCTTTTATTAGCTCCAAGGCTCGGACCTTTTACCTCATCTAAATCTAAACCTGGAACTCTGGGTATTTTTCCGTCAGTGGCCTCAATGAGCTGTGAGGAGAGAAGGAGAAGACCACTTTCTTCTCATCACTTTCTTTTCATTTTGGCTCCTCAGAAGCAAAAAGCTAAGACCTACCGAGGCTCTTTGAGAAGATTCATCAGAGGCAAGGTGGCATAGTGGGAGGAGCACGACTTTGGAATCAGAGGGGTTACCTCTGAATATCACGCGGGGTGTTGAGAAGGTTGAGAAGCACCCAGAACATTTTAGGCATTTGATAACTCTTGGTTCCCTTATTGACAACTCACCTCATCTTACTAGAAAATTGTGGGTCATCATCTTATAAAATAACAAATTTATATCTTAGTCTGTAACTCCTAACCTTGCACTTGAGCAATGACCTTGCAGACGGTAAAAGTCTGACCCCGTTTCCGAGAAAAACTCACCCATGGTGTGAGAATTCACACAAATGGCTCCCACCTTGTGCTCTCTAATGACTGTGACCTGATTTAGAAAGAAGTCAGTCCGGTTGTGGCTGAGCCCCTGGAGAACCACGTCCAGACAAATCACACGCAGCAGAGCTCTGACCTGCCGATGTGAATGGTTGGCACTTGTGTTGGGACACAGTGAGTTTCCCCTTCTGTTGTCACCAACAACTGTGCAGCATCTGGTGTCCTCCCTTCCTGAGCAGATCAGCATTTGCTTAAAGAGAACCTGTCCACGATTTCCAGCTCCTTCTCCCACTGGGTCCACCACATTGTACCCTACACTCCTACCACCCTGACCTGGGTGTAGTGTCCAGATTATACAGGGCTACTGCACATAGCCAGGCCCTTGTGCATGCTGCTCCTTCTGCATGCAGTTCCCTCCTTTACCACCTCCACCTGGTGAAAAACTACTTATCTTCCATGACTCAAGTCCAGCCTCGACTCCTCTGTGCAGCTTTCCTGACTCCTCCCTGGAAGAACCCACCACACCCTTCTTTGAACCTCCAATATACCCTGAACAGACTTCTCTCATAGCCCCTGTGCCTCCTTCCATTCACCTGGAAGCTTTTTGATCCTAATGAAAATGTCTGATTCATTTCTGTATTCCTAATACTTAGCACTGTGTGTGGCACAGAGAGGGGATCAAAAATCGATTGTTGGATAAATGAATGAATGAAGTCAATAATAGGGGCAAAGAAACCTTCAGAAGATATGTTGAGATATCTGAAAAAGTGAAAGTCAGTTTTAGCATTCTGAGCTATTTTACCTTTGTTATAATTGCAAATTTATTTAAACTCTCTTCTAGTGAATAACCAGCACCTTCACCAGGAAACAGTACTTGGCATATGACATTGAATAGGTAAGTTTAAGACAGATGTGCTTTCTGAATAAATAGAAAAAGAGTATGAGTTTTTAAGATTATGTGGAAGTATATTACACTGACAGGGAGGGAGGGAGAAAGGGGGGAAAAAAAAGAAATAGAAGAAGAGAGGAAAGAAGATCAAATCATTGGGCCAGAAACTATATTAGGAGCTTTCATATACAAAATTTCACTTGCTCTTCATAAAGAGCCTATGGAGGTGGGAAATATTATCCCATTTTACACAAAAGAAATTTTGGCCCAGAGAATTTTTATACCTAGTAGACTTTGGAAGTTGACCAGAGCATGTCAGCCTCCCCATTCCAGGGGTTGTAGAATACTAGAAGTTAGCATGTGAAGGGTTTAGCAGATCATCTAGTCTTACTCCTTGAATTTATAGATGAGGAAACTAAAGCTCAGAGACATAGGAGTCTTGCCCCCGGTCACCCAGCAGTTGGTGGCAGAGGTGGGATTCAACCTCAGGTCCCAAGAGCTCAATCTCGTGAGGCTGCAGGACAATGGTCCGTGAATACATGAACACAGTCCAAGGTCATCCCACTCTGGGGTCTGGGTCAGGTTTATGCACCCGGAGTGGCTGCAGGGCCTAACAGCAGAGTCTGGGGACAAAAGCAATTTCAGAAATCAAACCAATTCAGGCTGATTCTGGGAAAAAGGGAAGAGCAGACTGCATATTTGACTGGCTCAAGTATTGTTTCTTCACCCTCTTAAATAAATGTTTATTTATGCACAGCCAGAAAACTGTAGATGAAGCCGCCATTTTAATTCATTACCCATCTCTATTCTTCTCTTTGGTGATATGCACTGGTCTTTTAATGGTGCAGTAGAAGATTATCCAATTATTCCAATGAATTTAATATTTCCTTTCTCATCTTCCATTGTGATAAATATCAAAACTTAAGAATTCATGAAAAAATTTCCAACTTTTTTCATCCAGCATTCTGCAGAATTCTTATTCTTGGCTTTCAGAGATGTGATACTTGAGTGTGCTGACCTGGTAGGAAGAGCAAATGCACACCTAGGGCTCTCTCTCCCCTGGGTGCTGCTCCAAGTGCCTTATAGGTATTATTTAGCTTGATGGTGATAAGAATCCATGAACTATTTATTTTTCTTAAGTCAGTTTTATTGAGAGATCATTTAAATACAGTAGAATTCATAGTTCTTAGGTATACAATATGGTGAGTTTTGACAAATATATACCTGTAAATAACCATACCACAACGAAAATATCAAATATTTCCCTTATTCCAAAAAGTATGCTTATGCCCCTTTATAGTCAGTCCTGTCTCCCCACCCCCAGGCATCCACCCATCTGTTTTCCATCCTTTCCTGGAATGTCATATAAATGGAATCATACAGCATGCAGCCTTTTGTTCTGGCTTCGTTCACTTAGCATAATGCTTGTGAGATTCATCCACGTTGTGAATTGCTTACTTGTGTTATCCCACTTGACCTCTGAGGACACTGACTCCCAGGCTGGAGCTAGAACCCAAATGCAGCCAGCCTGACAGCAGCACCTGCTTTCTTCTTCCCTCTCTACACCTCCAACTCGGGGTCGTGGCTCCGGGCCCCAGCCTGGCCAGTGTCCTAACACATGGAGTGGTCTTGGCTCAATGCTTCCCTTTTTGGGTTTTCCTCCACTGTACAGTCGTAATGCTAGTTTGGACCTTCCAGACGTTGTACAAAGTACGCAAGCTTCTTTGTTTAATTTTCAGGTTTGACCAGAAAATGTTCCCGCATAAAGCTACAGCGGAACAACTTGGTCAAGAAAAATGAACGGTTCACGTGCTCCCTAAGGAGGGGTCTTTGCCCCTGCCCTCTGAATCTGTGGATCCCAGTCCTTAGCTCTGGCTGCCACACAGCTGGAGTTGAATGAGTATTTACTGAACGGTGAAGACTGTTCCTATTCAGTCACTAGCTAGTTCCGTTACTTGCTAGCTGGGTGACCTTGAGGAAGTAACTTAGCCTCTTGAAGTTTTAGTCTCCTTACCCATAATATGGGGCTCAGAGGGTGTGTTGAGTATTGTGTGAAATAATGCACTTTCCAGCACAGTGCCAAAAGTCTAGCAATATCTCCATCAGCATTAGGCCCTTCTTATTTTCCTTCTGTCACAATTATCACTAGAACTGAATTAAAGTTGGGGTGTGATCATGTTGTAAAACATATAAAGAATTATGAAAATGTAAGATTTAATAAACTCACTCCACAAACATTTATTGACCTCCTACTACTTGCTGGGCCCTGGACTGGGCTGGGGGTGCAGCAGTGGGAAGACAGACTTGTCCCAACAAGGGGGATTATGCTGCTATCTCGAGTTACTCCTGACCACAAAGACCCCCAGCACATTAATTTTGTCAAATATGTATCAATAATGAGGATAATAACTGCTAACATTTATCAAGTCCTTTTTGGGTGCTAGCTATGGTGCTGGGAGCTCATTACATATATGGGACTTTGTTTCATCCTCACAAGAATCCTCGGAGGCTCCAGTATTCCTGTTTTCCAAGGGAGGAAAAAAAGCTCAGAGTGTTAAGCAACATTGCAGGTAAATGACTGAACTGGAATTTGGAACCAAAGCCTAAACTTTAAATCACTGTATTCAATGGTCTTTAATTATCTCATATTCACTAGAAATTAAATAGCAAGAGCTGCCAGCAGGGCTGCCATGATGCCCAACTCCCAGGACATACCATTGCCTGCACTGTCTGTGTGAGTCATACCCCTGGAGTGGTGCAGGGCATGGTACACACAGCCTATGGGACAACCCTGGCTCCAGGATGAAGGCCAGGACATGCTTGACACAGAGTAGGTCCTTAATAAATAGTGGTTGAATTTTTAAAAATGAGCTTGGCTTTCTGTTGGTTCAAGCACTCACCCAAGAGTTTACAGTCTGAAACAAAGATATCTATGCTAGACAGATGGAAAAACATACAATCATTGTAAAAGTTGTGGTCACCCATACAACCTGAGCTCATCAGCTTATCACCCCTGCCCAGGCAGGGAGCTTATGTTCCTGAGTTTGAGAAGATAAAGAGGAAGGTTATAAAATCATGTGACTTCCTCTTAGTCACAGGAGGCTTCATGGCGGGGCTGTGCTTCTCAGAGAGCTAGGAGAATGGGGAAAGGGAGGCATCAATGAAGCCTGAAGACTTTTTCAACACAGAAACTGCAGCATAAGCTCTTGGTCACTTCAATGCAGTGGCAAGGGATATGATAATTATGATCTGGCATTGACGAAGGGGAGAATCGTCCAGAATTCCTTTATAAAGAGGAGGACTCTCCTTTTAAAAGGAAGAATAAAAGAGAATTCCTCTACTATTCTTCAGATGACCTCCTCCTTCCTCTCTGCACATGTGAACCTCCTTTTTTGTTTATTCATTTATTCCTTAAGTTAGAGGTCCCCAAGCTTTCCCAGTAGAGGCACCCTTAGTGTCTCAGTACTTCTCACACAGTGTCCTAAGCCAAAAGAAATACCTTGCTGTTATATTATTAAGTCGTTAGGTCCATATGACTTCACAAGCATTTATGTCATAACAACTTAGTAGCTGTTAGAAAAAATAATACAAATACATTGAAAGCAGAAAAATTGATTCCTAACCACAATTACTTACTAATGAGATGTATGTGTCTTTAGGCACTGCACAACTTCTCAAAGTTTGGAATCAGATTGGGTACTGCCACTCTAATTCTCTATTCCACCATGATTTTCACAAAACTGAGAGAATTACACAATCTGAAGTCTTCCACATTGGGGGACACCTCAGAGATGGGGAAAAACTGTCTTGACCTAACATCCAGAGGAAGGTGGTTGCAGGCATTGGTTCTGAACTTCAGTCATGTCAAGACCGCCCAGATGATTCTCTTGACCTTTTCCTCTTGTTTGCAAGATGGGTGCTACAGTCCCGGATATCAAGCTAGCAAAGCAGGAAAGAAGGAGGAGAGGGCGTGCCAGCCTCACCTGAACCTTTTTACATGGAAGCAAAAGCTATTTCAGAGACTGCCCCCACTCCAGAAGATGTCCCCCAGCAGATCTCTTGGGTGTGTCATATGCCCATCACTGGCTGCAAGGAAAGCTGAGAAAACCAGCATTTAGCTGGATACAAAGTGCTTCAAGTCAGGGTCCAGTAGCAAGGAAAGAGGGGGTGGACACTGGTGAGCAAACAGCAGTATCTACTATAGAGCCGCACTTACTCATGCAAAGATCAGTAGGACAAGAATTAATTCCTGCTCTCAATAACCTCGGGTCTAACCTGGAGACGAATATGATCTTCTCCAAAATGTTGACTACTGTACAAAATGATAATAGGTACATATTGCCATAGGAAGGTACTTAATTTGCCTGGGAGGATCAGAGAAAGTTCTAGGAAAGAGCTGACCACACTATAGAAGAAAGGCATTCAGGAAGAGGAACAGCAAGCACAGAGGTCCAGGGATGTGAAGAAAAAGGTGTTCCATGATTTAAATAGCATATGATCCAGTGTTAGAGTACAGGATGAATGGCAGGAGGGTGGGGGTCGCAGGAAATGATACAGATCAGGCCATGGCATCAGCTACGGCTCTGCATGGCCACCAGCTCTGTGGAGAATAGTCTAAGAAGGGCAATAGACATTCACCACTTTTCTTTTTTCCTTTGGCCCTGCACGACTTTGGGAAAATGTTCTTTTCACACTCTACAGATCTGCCAATGACATGGCCCAACCTTTCATTTTCTGCATGTGGACCCCTGACCCAAGCAGAACCAGTGTCCTTTATGGGGACTGATATGGATGCTGAATGAGAGGCTTAAGAAAGACATAAACCTGGAGCTGCCAGTAGCCATATTGTCCTCCTTCAGAGACAGCTTGCTTGAAGAATGTGGGTAGGGGAGGGAAACTGGTGAAATAATTCTAACATCCTGGATCCAACTGACCTAAAATCATCCACGAGTTACTTAAGCTAATAACATTTTCCATTTTTATTGAAGCCAGTTTAAGCTCAATTTTATTAAGCTAGTTTGAGTTGGGTTCCTAGCACGTGCAGTTGGAAGGGTCTTGACAGAGGGGCTACAACCTGGAAGCAGGAAGACCCATCAGGAGGCTCTCTCCACACTGCCTTCTGACACCTGGCTACTGGCTGGGCCTTCACGGGCTCCAGGACCACGTGCCCCGGCTGCTGTGAGAGGAGCATCACTTGCTGCCTCTGAGGATCCCACCGTGCCCGCCTCAGTCTCTGCGTGCAGTCTGAGAGGCGTTGATTCTCACCCAGCTGGCTGGATGGCACTCACTTCCTGTGCTGTGAATGTCGGCTGCCTTCCCGGGCTGTTATCTGATCCACTATCAGCCAGTGGCATCCAGGAACACATCGGACTTCTAGGAAAAATGATGTTCTACGAGAGCAAATGCATGCGGCCGGAGTTGACGGTAACTCTAGCAGCCATGAACACAATGAAGGCCTGGACATTATTCGTGGCCTCTGGTATTCGGGAGCCTGGCACGAGCTCCCATAGTTGAGATAACCAGCCTATTACAGGCATTTCTGAGCTGGTAATTCAAATCCTCAGAGGCTGTAGGGCTGACTGAGGTAGGACATATCATTGCTTCCAAGGAGTTTCACCTGCAGGTCTTAGTGCCTCTTACATCCCAAACCAGCCACTTACCAGCTGAGTGAGCCTGGGAGCGTTACTTCACCTCTCAGTCTCCACTTCCTCAGTTTTCAATAGGTATCATAACAGTGGTTGCTAAGATACATTGGGTGCCCACTATGTACCAGGCATGCTAAGCTCTGTACATGTAGTCACCTCTCTTTGCAAGGACTGGCACATTTTGAGATTTTTAGTCTGGGTTTGTCATTGTTATTATTATCTGTGGTACCATAGGGACCATCAACTTCAATCAGATATTTTAATGAATAAGGAAATTGACACCAAGAAGCAGCGAGCAACTTGCCTAAAGTCATACAGCACAATCAGTGACAGAGCAAAATCTAGAACCCAAAGTCTCATCCAATTAGGTACACACCCCAAAGCAACAAAGATTACAGGGTACCTAGAATATTTAACCTAGAATACACATGACTTCTATGGAGAACACTTTTAAATTCTAATGAAAAACATAAAAACTGATCTGAGTAAGTGGAGATTGGAGATATTCTGTGCTCTTGGATGGAGAATTTCATATTATAATGACAACAATTATTCCAAGATTAATCCATAAATTAAATGCAATCAAATACCAGTTGGGCTTTTTAAAGATCTCAAAAAATGGATTCTAAAATGTCTTTGGAGGAAGAGAGATCCATGAATAGCTAAGTCAACTTTAGAAAAGAAGAGGGGAGAAATGCTTTATCAGTTATTGAGACATACTATAAAGTGATAGTAATAAAAACAGTTTGGTGTGGGTACAAGGATAGACAAAGAGATCCATGAAACATGTAGAGAGGGAGAGTCAGACCCACATATATACGGACCTAATATATGGCAGAAGGGGCATTGCAATTCTATGGGAAAGGCCTCATTATTTAGTAGACGCGGTAGAGGAAACTGCTTGATTATTTGGAGAAAAATAAAACAGGATCCCTACCTAAGGAGGTTCCAGATGAATTAAAGATCTCAATGTGAAAGATAAAAAATCAGATATTAGAAAATAAAACTGAAACATCTTTGTGACTGTCAACTTAAAAAGCAAATTTGCCTGTTATTTTATCTCAAAATGAGTTAACGTGAGATTATCCAAAAGAATTGCAATTTGGGCTGTGCATGCTATGGCAAACCATAGGCAAATCCAGAAAAGAAAGGAGGAGAGTTGCTTTTATAGAGAAAAGAGGGGAGTAGGGAGGGGCTCAGGGAAAATCCACTGGGGGAAAGGAGCTGCTCACCGCCAGCAACAGCTTCTCTCATTGGCTGAGCTGTTGCTGGGTGGGGAGAGAAGTCTTCCTTTAGTAGAAAGTAGTTTTACTTCCTGTCCAAGATGCAAGCTTCCATCTCTAAGTGTTAAGTGTAATTGATGACGTGTGATGGGGCATGAGAGCCCCCACTACAGGCCTTCTGGACCCCAGTTTAGTTAAGGTTTCTATTATTAATTTCCACAGTGACCTAGGGGTGGGAAAAGATTGCATGAACACAAAGATTTCTTATAAACAGTAGACATTATGGACAAAGTTACTAGATAGATGACAGGAAAGATAATGATTTTTGTAATATCTAAAATTGAAAAGACATTTATATATAGCATGTATGATATCCTACTACTCAACTAGAAGAGGAGAGCAACCCAGGCAGGAAAATGGGAAGAGAGTACCTTATAAATAATTACAGAAGAAGAACCCTTAAAAGTTAATAGATGAATGAAGAAATGCTCAAAGGCATTAATAGTCAATAACTAAAAGTTAAAGCAATAAGATATTCCTTTAAACCTATTAGATTGAAAAGTTAGAAAGCTGCCTAATGCAAGCGTTGGTTGGGTATAGGGATAAAGAACCCACATGCACTGATCTACACTCGTGAGAGTGTATGTGGATTATTTAATCTGGGTTATTTAATGAAATTAAGAATATGCATCCCCTCTGGCCCAGCAATCCCACTCCTGGGCATAAATCCCAGAGAAATTCTCACTGAGCTCTAAAAGGGGTAGATTGTATTATTGTTCACAATTATTTGCTCCCCTTTCCCAATAAAATAAAAAACTACACACCTCCCCCATCGCCATATGATTTTCAGGGTCTGCCTGTAGGAGATGGTACTTCTCTGCCCCAGTGTCAGGCTTGGTCATGTGACTTTCTTCCACCAATGAAAGAGGAGAGGAAGTGATGTATGTCATTTGAGCGGAAGCTTCAGGTTCTATTGCATGTTTCCTCCAGCTCTCTTGCTCTTTTTCCTCTGCCAGAAGTAGGGCTTGTCCCAAATAAAGGCTGTTCTTTCAGCCTGGATCCTGGAATAAAGACACATGGACCGGGAGGACACCTGTTCCCACCAGCTGCAACTTGTGGCATGAACAAGAAAGGAAGCTTTGTGGCTGTAAGCCACTGAGGTGTTTTGTTTTGTTTTCTTATTTTAGCAGCAAAACTGACCAAAACGGGGACATATGAACTAATTGTTCCTTGCAGTGTTGTTCATGGTGGCAGATGGTTGGGGGCAGCGTCAGTGTCCATCGCTGATAAAACATGGCACATGCTGTGGGACATTAAGCAGTCATAACATGCAAAAGATTACATGTTCACCTGAAAGTATGGGTGAACCTTAAAAATACAGAGTTTAGTGAAAATATTAAGAAGTAGAATCATAAATGTAACCAATGAACATAAAAAACAAAACTACGATACTTATTTCACAATAATACATACCTATAAAAAGATTAAGACATTGGCATGATTGTCTACGGGATGAGAGGAGAGGTGGAGTGGGATATGGAGATAAACAAAATTTTTAAGTGTCCAATCAATTACAAGTTTTAAAGAGTAATTTGAAGAAAAGAAAGAGGAAAAGGAATCCACAGCTCCTGACAACCTGGGCAGTGCATTTCTTCCACACCCCATTGCCTCTTGTCTTCTTCTTACTCCTGGAATAGTGATAATGCCTTAAATAATAAATTGCTTCATATGTTTTAGTTACAATATTTCCTCTGGCCCCCAAAAGAACTCTATAATATAAGGAAGACAGATGTAGCAATTCTCATTTAACAAATTTTTAGACGGAGCTGAGGTGTCCGCTGGTTTTGCTAGTAAGCAATTAACTGGCTCACCGTGACATAGAATGTGGTATGTGACAGGCACTATGCTGAGAATTTTATAGGTATTAACACATTTACATCTCACAACAATCTCAAGGGTGGATCCTATTGGTATCGTCATCTCCATTTTACAGCAGGGGAAACTGACACGTGATGGAGTGATTTGCCATGAAAATAGCATGTAGTAGATCTTGGATTTGAGTCTAGATATTCTGACTCTAGTGTTAGAGTGACCACATATTATAAAGCCCAAATTGGGACAGTTTGAGAGTGAAAAAGAGTGCTAATAATTCGTCTGGGGCTACATCCATACACTAGATGTCCTGGGAAAGCCAAGACACACAGCATGCTGCCAAATCCAAGCTTCTAGACATTCTGTTATGCTGCCTTTCAGAGGGAATCCCAGGCCCCTGAATCCATAGGCCAGTGTTCTTTTCATGAGAGCAGAACCGTTTAAAATCAGATCTTGCCAATTCCCAGGAAAAATAACAGCAGAAATTGGCTCACTGGGTATTTAGAAAACGGAAACGGGGAACATGATCCGGTTTCAGAACTGAAAAGTGGTTGAGTCGGGCGCTCGGGAACTTGGGTTGGAGCGGTCATTAGCAGGAGGATAAAGCCCCAGCCAGGTTTTGGCTCCACGTCAAAGAAAAAAATGATGAAGAATCTCGAGATGTGAGCTCTCTTTCCTGATCTGGGGCTAAATTGGCTGCTTGATCACTTGTGTTAGAGGAAATCACTTTCCTCTAACACAGTCTACTCCTTCTCTGTAAAATGGAGATATTTCTATTCATTTCCCCCAGCCACCTCATGAAGAGTTAATAATTACACCATAATAGCTACATTAAACTGACGCCTACAAAGTGGCAGCGTTCACTCACTGCCTTATATCCGAGGTCTCACTTATTCCTCACAATAACCCTATGAAGCAAGTATTATTATTATTATTGTTATTGTCATATCCATTTTACAGATGGTGAAACTGAGGCTAAAAAACATTCAGTTGCTTGCTGAAAGTTACACATGTTATAATAAATCCAGGTCTACCTGCCTCAGAGCCCATGCTCTAGAATGCATATTGGCTCCCCATGTGATTTTAGGTTAGCAATTCTCCCCATGCATGGAATAATGCCTGGTAGACAAAATGAGGTCAACACGCCTCACTCTAACCCATCCATGGACAGGGAGTAGTGGTGGTTCCAAAGATTAGCTTCATTTCCACTCATTTTTAGGGAAATCTTACACTCTCAAACTTGAAAAGAAATATTTGTTGATTGGAGTGGAAACGAATATCAAGAGAACCCTTTGGACATTTTTTAATACAGAAAGAATTGAGGATGAATAGGATCACAGGAAAAGAAAGTCTCCTCTCAGAAGGGAAGGAAAGAAGGTACCATGATGTAGAGAATTGAGTCACCATTACTGACATAACATCAATGACCCATGCTGGTGAGTAAAGCTCCACAACCCTTGTAGACGTTGACTCCAGCGGCCTGGAGCCTCTTGGGCATGCTCACCAAATTATTGAAATTAAGGACAACTTCTTGTGGGCAGGTCCAAGGAATCTCACACAACTCCAATCTGAAGCTCAACAGTCTTTATTAACTTGCCTTAGCTTTTGGAGATGGAGAAAAATGAAAGGACTTGGTGTTGGTATATGAAGCACCTTTGGGATAACTTTTCCTGTGTCAGGCAGTGATGGGCTCCCTCCCTCGTCCAGGCTGCATCTACGATAATCCAAGTGGACCTGCGTGCCCTTGCCTGTATATGACATACTGAAGAATCACAAAATAATGTTCACTCCTGTATGATCTGCAACCAAGATAGACCTTCAACTCTCACCTCTTCATTCACCTCAGTATTTTTTAAATTTAAATTCAAATCTTAAAATCTGAGAAATGGAGAGAGCTATAGTGGATTCTAGTTCTGTCTCCATCATCGATTGTAACTAGTGACTTGACCTCTTTGGAACTTTGTTTCCTTCTCTTGCTTCAACAAGAGAAGGAAAAATGAGATTTTTTTTAAGTCTAAAAAAAAATTCAGAGAAAACCCACTTTGAGAACATTTAGTCTCTTTGGGGTAAATAAGATCAAGCTTCCTAACAGCAATTTTTGGCAGAGCTCCTCAGCCAACTTAACTAAACTGAATAAATAGCTCAATGATGTGGTAATGTGGGGGTAAAGCCATGGTGGCTAGAAAAACTATTTGGCAGCTGCCAAAAAAAACACACAGATTTATAAAGGCAGTACTGACCCTAAGCCTTATAGGTAGAACAAAATTATTATTCCTTTTCATGCAGCTTAACTTTCATAATACTCTTCAGTGTCAGGAGATTAGCTTGGCAAATAACCAAGAAAGCAGAAGAACAGAGCTAGCTTTTAAGGTATTAGAATTCCCAAAAGATAGAGCAGAGAAACGGTTAGATCCCAGGGACAGAAATACCCCCACAAAAAATACTGCATTGCTGATGCATTTACACGAAGGACAAGTTTCTTCTCTCTGAATCACCTACCTCATGTCATCTCTCTGAAGAAGAGCCCACTGGAAGGTGCACTCAATCCTAATTTGGGATTCAATTGGTTAGGACCTTACTGACTAGAGGAGCTTCCCTCAAGCCCTCCTGTCTCCTATTTTCTCCTCCATTTGAATATTAATATAACCAGAGTACAGTGGGTAAGAGGACGTTGTAATACTCAAGTTGCAGATTCGAAGGATGCAGCAAGGTGATATTTTCAAATATATTGTGATTTCTTATTCCTAATTCCTCAAGCAAGAGTCATCCGTTATCTGAAGAGGATTGGGCAAAAATAGCAGAAACAGCAACAACTTATATTTATTGAGTCTTTGCTAGGTGCCTGGTGTTGTTCTGACCACTTACACCTATTATCTCATTCAATCTCCCGGCAGTCTTGTGAGAAGAGCACTATTATCATCGCCATTTTATTTTACTGATGAGGAAACTGAGGCACAGAGAGTTAGGAAAGGTGGAGCCCTGAGAGTCACTGGTCAGCTTTTGCCTTCCAAATTAGGCTTACTTCAGGGAAAATGGTTATGAAAACAAAAGATTTGATTTGCAAGTGCTTGGCTTTCATAAAAACTGTTTGTTGAATTATAACATTCATACAAACCAAAAAGTGCACGAATCAACTGTACAGATCAATGAAGTTTCATGAAGCGGACAGTCTTGTGTAATCAGTACCAGATCAAGAAACAACATTGGCAGCGCCCAGAAATCCTCTGGAAGTTTCCTCCAATTTCTACCACCCCCACAAGAGTATTTTGACTTTTCAAAAGAATCGATTTATTTCTACGTGTTTTTGAACTTTTTATAATTGGGATCATACCCGGTGTACCTTTTTTGTACGTTTGGCTTCTTTCATTCAAATTTTTATTGTGAGATTCATTCATATTGTTTTGTCGTCTCAGTGATGTGTGGTATTCTATATGCATATACCAAAATGTGCTTATCCACTTGACTGTTGGTGGACATTTGGGTGTTTCCAGTTTCGGGCTATAACAAACAGTGCCACTATGACTATTCTTGGATGTATCTTTCGGTGAGCATAAACACACATTTTTTTGGATACACATCCAGGAATGGAAGTTCTAGGTTATATGTTACACCTGTGTTCCCCCCCCCTTTTTTTGAGGAAGATTGGCCCTGAGCTAACATCTGTTGCTGATCTTCCTCCTTTTTTCCTTGTTTTTTTAACTCCTCAAAGCCCCAGTAGGTAGTTGTATGTCATAGTTGTACATCCTTCTAGTTGCTCTATGCGGGACACCACCTCAGCATGGCTTGATAGGCAGTGTGTAGGTCTGCACCCAGGATCTGAACTGGCAAACCCTGGGAAGCTGAAGCGGAGTGTGCAAACTTAACCACTATGCCACTGGGCCGGCCCCTGTCTATTCACTTTTATAGATATTTCTCAACAGTTTTCCAAAGTAGTTGGGGGACTTTATACACCCTCTAGGAGTATATGAACATTCTAGTTGCTCTCTGTCCTCACCAACATTTCTCTGTGGTCTGTCTTTTCATTTTGGCCATTATAGAGGGCAAGACTGCCTATATAATTTGTATAAATCAGTGCAAAATGAAAATTTGGAGCTCCTTATTTAAAATTATTAAGAATTTCAAGACAGTGACGGCAAAGCGTTAAACCAAGTGCAGGGTCCTTTTAAGGGTGAGCCCTGTGTGGCGACACGCTCATGAAGCCATCCCTGGTGGTGGGTACACAGTCATGTCACACTGTGATTTTCATTATATTCCCTAGAAGATTAATGAAATTGAACATATTATTATATGTTTATTAGCCATCTTCTTTTAAAAATGGTCTAATAAAGTTATTTGCCTATTTGACTTTTAAAAATTAATTTGTAGAAATCTGTCATATTTTCTAGATACGAGGTCTTAATTAGATCTGGATATGAGGAAGTGGATACTTCCTGGATATGAGGTCTTGTTATATATATAAATATATGCATTTGTGTATGTGTGTGTATCAAATCCCTTCTCCCCTCTGTGGCTTGTCTTTACACTCTCTTTGTGGTGTCTTTTGTTGAACAAGTTATTAATTTTTAGGTATTCTAACTTATGAATTTTTCTTTTATGATTAGTGATTTTGGATCACACTTGAGAAATCTTTGCTTTCCCCAAAGTCATGAAGATATTATCCTTTGTTTTCTTCTAAAAGCTATATTGTTTTACCTTTTCACATTTCGATCTAAAAATTTATCTGGAACTGATTTTTGTGTATGGTTGGGGGAAAGAGGGGTCAAGATTTATTTTTATCCGTATATCTGGCTATCTAATTGATCCAGCATGATTTTTTGAAAAGACCATATTTTCCCTCTCTGTGTTGTAGTATCACCTCTGTCATTTTTGGGTGATCATATGTGGATCTATTTCTAGATTCTCTACTCTCTTGCTGGATCCCTCTGCTATCCTTCTACCAACACCAATCCGTCTTAATAATAGGTCTCAATGTTTGGTAGGGTAAGACTTCCATCCTTATTACTCTTCTTTAAGATTGCCTTATCTATTCTTGGCCGATTGTATTTCCATATAAATTTCAGAATCAATTTGGTGTTTGAATTGTATTCAATCTATAGATCAATTGGAGAAGAACTGACGTCTCTACAATATTGAGTTTTTCAGTTCATGAATAAGTTATATTCCTTCATTTATTTCTGTCTTTGATTTCTCTCAATATTTTATAAGTTATAGTGTAAAAGTCTGAAACATTGTTCATTAGATTACTTGTAGGTATTTGATTTTTATGCTATTGTAAGTGATAATTTTTTTAAATTTCATTTTCTATTTGCTGGTGGCTGGCATGTAGAAATACAACTGCTCGGGCTAGCACCTCCTGTACAATGTTGAATAGAAATTTTGCAGCAAATATCTTTGTCTCATTCCAGAACTCCTGGGGAAAGCTTTTGATGTTTTACCATTGATTATGTTGTTTGCTGTTGGCTTTTTAGATGTTCTTTACAAATGAAGAAATTTTCCTTCTATTCCCAGTTTGTGGATTTTTTATCTTGAATTGGTTTTATATTTTATCAAAGCCTTTTCTGTATCTTTAAGATGATCATGTGATTTTTTTTCCCCTCCTTCTTTCTTTTAGTGTGGTAAGTTACATGGATTGATATTCAACTGTTAAACTACACATACATTCTTGGCATAAACTCCATTTGGTGATAGTATATTATCCTTATTATATAATATTGGATTCTAATAGATAATATTTGTTCAGAATTTTTCCAGTCACGTTCAGAAGAGAAAGTGGTCTGTAATTTTTCCATTCTTATGAATTCCTTGTCAGATTTTAGTTTTAAGGTTATTCTGAACTCCTAAAAAAGGTGGAAGCTGTTTCTTCTTTTTCTATTCTCTAGAAGAGGTTCTGTAAGATTAATTTATTTGTCCTTAAATATTTGGAAGAACAAACTGGTGAAATCAACTTGGGCCAAAACAAAGTTTTCTTAATGGGAAGGACTTTCATAGTTGAGTCAATTTCTTTATGATATATAGGATTGTTTAGATTTTTAATTTATTCTTCTGTTAGTTTTTTGTGTTTTTCAATAAATCTGTCCATCATCTTAATTGTCAAATTTATTTAAACAGAGTGGTTCATAAGACACTGTTGTCTTTCTAGTGTCTATAGTGATGCACTCCTTTTCAGTCCTGATTTGATCATTTGTGTTTTTTCTCTCGTTTTCTTGAATAGTTTACTAGGGGTTTATCAACTTATTAATATTTTCAAAACCAACATTTAGCTGTATTAATTTTCTCTACTGTACTTTTACTTTCTGCTGCTTTGATTTCTGTTTTTTTATTTCCTCATCTCTACTTTCTTTGGATTTAATTTTTTTCTTTTACCAGTTTCTTGATATGAAAACTTACATCACTGCTTTTTAGCCATTCTTATATTCTATAATATTCATTAAGACTGTACATTTCCCTAAATACTTTTCAAAGCTACATCCTAAAAGTTTTACTCTATATTGTTTTCATTATCCTTTCATTAAAACTAATTTCTATTGTGATACTTTTTTTGTTTCCTATGTTATTTAGAAGGTATTGCTTAATTTCCAAGCAGTTGGGCATTTTATCTTTTTTTCCTTTTCTTTTCTATTTTCTTTTTAATTTTTACAAGCTTACTTCCACTGTGGTCAGAGAACATATTCTATACTAGTTCAATCCTTTGAAATTTCTTGAGGATTGCTTTATGACCTAACATATGGTCAATTTTGGTAAACATTCCATGTACACTTGAAAAGAATGTATATTCTGTGGCTGTTGGGTACAATATACTATATACTTCAGTTAGGTCAAATTTATTCATTATTTTATTCACACTTTTGTATCCATACCAAATTTTTGCTTGCTTATTCTATTTGCTATCAAAATAAATCCTTTAAAAATCTCCCACTATGATAAGGATGTTCTATTTCTTCTTCTTCTTTCAATTTTTGATTTGTATATTTTAAAACAATGTTACCAGGTGCATACAGAATTAGAATTGTGATGTCTTTGGTGGATCAACCCCTTTATCATTGTAAAGTGTCCCTTTTCATCTCTAGTAATGCTATCGTTTTGAAGTTTGCTCTGTTTGATACCAGCAGAGCTAGTCCGGCTTTCTTTCAGTTAGTGTTCGCATGGTGTATCTTTCCATGTCATTTTATATTCAAGCTTTCAGAGCCCTTATGATTAAGGTGTGTTTCTTATATGCATCATATAGTTAGGTTTTGTTTTTTTAGTATATTCTCACAATCTTATTATTCTGATTATATAATCTATTTATATTTAACATAATTATTGACATATTATTGAGATAATCTAGACATAAATCTAGAATTATTTTCCTTCTGCCTAAAGAACTCCCTTTAGCATTTCTTCAGTTCAGCTCTGGTGGCCAAAAATTGTCTCATGTTTTGCTTGCACAAAAAAATGTTTCTACTGCGGGCCAGCCCGGTGGCGTAGCAGTTTAGTTCATGCTTGGCAGCTCGGGGTTTGCCGGTTCGGATCCCGGGCGCCTGCCAATGCACTGCTTGTCAGCCATGCTGTGGCAGCGTCCGATATAAAGTAGAGGAAGATGGGCACAGATGTTAGGCCAGGGCTGGTCTTCCTCAGCAAAAAGAGGAAGACTAGCAACGGATGTTAGCTCAGGGCTGGTCTTCCTCACACACACACACAAAAAAATGTCTCTACTGCATCTTCATTTTTGGAGACATTTTATTGGGTATAAAATTCTAGCTTGATAGTTATTTTCTATCATTACTTTAAAGAAGTCATTCCATTGTTTTCTAGTTCCCCTTATTTTTTTTTTTTTTTGAGAAGTTAACTGTCAGTCTCATTGTCATTCCTTTGAAAATAATGTGTCTCTTCTATTGCTACTTTTAAAGGTTTTCTCTTTATCTCTGGTTTTTAGTCATTTGTCTGTGATATGTGGATGTCATTTTCTTTTCATTTATCATGTCGAGTATTTACAGGGCTTCTTGCATCTGTTGGTTGATGTCTTTCATCAAAATTTTCAGCCATTATCTTTTCAAATATTGATTTATGAAATTCTTTCCTTCAGAACTCCAATTACACATGTATTAGACTTTTTTACCATGTCCCACATGTCTTTTATACTCCATTCTGTATTTTCCATCTTTATCTCTATGCTTCAATTTGTCAAAATTTTCTGTTGACCTGCTTTTCAATTTGCTAACCCTATGTTGTGTCAGGTCCAATCTATAATTAATTTATCTACTGAGTACGTAGTTCAGATATTTTATATTTTACTTCTAGAATTTCTATTTGATTCTTTTTTATAGATTTAAAGTCTCGTGAAATTCTCCATCTTCTCAGCTGTTTTCTCTATATTCTCCTCTATTTTCTTGAACATAGAAATCATAGTTATTAACATCTTTTATATGTCCAAAATCTGGATCCCCTGCAGTTTTATTTCTATTGCTTTGTCCGCGTTGTTTGTGTTTTGACTTCTGGTCATATGGTCCTTATGGTCTTATGGCTGTTGTCCTGTTCCTTGACATGCCACACTACATATAAAAATGGCAGGAGCATTAGAAAGGGTTTTCCTTTCCTATGTAAGCAGATAGAGTGGCTGTTTGCCTGAATCCAGTCAGGGTCTCAGCTGAGTCAAGCCTGGTGAGATGCAGTCTGCCTCTGGTTCACTCCTCTTCCTAGAGAAAAGCACTCAAGGAGTTTCAACTGAGAGCGAGTTTTGTTCACTGGGCCCCTCCTTTTGGATGATCTGGAATTCTGATCCTTATCCTCTAAGCACTGAGATAGCATAGAAAACGTCACTATGCTTTTCAGAGTTTTTGCCTTTGCTTTTTAGCCTCCAACTCACACAGCTTAGGAATTCAATAAATGTCTTAAGGAAAAACTGGGCGTGTATTTGAGGAGTCCCAATATCCACATGTCTTATTCCAACCCTTTAAAGTGCTAACTGCCAAAAACTCTGCTGACTTTTCTGTTCTCAGCAGAAAACCTGTGTCCGGGCACAGCCTGGATTCTCAGCCTCTGGCTTCTGCTAGAATCAGTGAATGCCAATTCCTTGGAAAAAGCAATAGCAGGTAGTCAGCATACCTCTCCTCTTTCCCCCACTTTCTTCAATCTTAGCCTTGAACCTTGTTGCCTCGGAAGCTCTCTGATGGATTTAAACAGATATTATTTTGCATTTTATCCAGCTCTTTTAGTTGTTCTCAGGGGAAGACCTGATTTGCTGCAAACCATTTCTTTCTATACCAAGACCCAGACTTTTTGAGAGGAAAAATAGTTCAAAGAAATATATGGGAAGAGAAAGCTTTCCAATTACCTATAGAAATAGATTGAAAAGACACTAGCAGAGTTAGATGACCCTCCTCTAAGGAGAGTGCCAGAGTGGCCCTGAAGGTCAGGTAGACAGAAGAAGCATGATGAAGGAAGCCAGTGAGGCCTTACGGCTTTATGGAGGAGGTCAGGGTCCTGACTAGCTTCTACCTGAGTAACCCCCTCCATGACTGGCCCCAGAAGGTCAAGCCATGCCCATAAATTGCCTCTGCTCAATGAATACTTGAATGAATAAATGAATGATTAAGAAAATAAGTAAATTCATCATCCTTGAATCATTGAAGCTTGAAAAACAGAAGTTCAACCATATTTTTAGCAGAAGTAATCAAGGGGACAAAATCTTTATTTTATATTAAAATATAATCTAGGTCATGAACCTTATAGTACCCAATAAGTGAGATGAGTCTCTATTCTAGATTCTAGCATTCAGTGGACATGCTGAAGGAGGTGGAAAGTGAAGCTCATGGTATGATGCAGGGAGGCATGTATGCAACATCTAGAAAGGGAAATCTCAGATGAGAGATGAGAGTCATGCTTCCACTTAGAGAATCTCCTTCTCCGAGATGCACTGTGCACCTCCAAGGCATGATGTGTAATCCGCACCAGCCTCTGCTCAGGTATATACCAGGTGACTGGGTGTAAAGGGGTTCATGAGGTTTGGCATCCCACATGGTTTGGTGACCCTTTTAGAGCCCTGTGGCTGGACAGTTTACTTTGCAGATTCTGAGCCTGGCAACTTCAGTGACTGTCCCAGCAAACCCAGGTCAGGGTGAGGGATGGGAGATCCTCAAAGACACGTTGGCTTCAGCACCTGAGAATTTCTGTTCGCTTTGGATCGATGGCATGATTTGCCAGTGCCTAGGAGAGCATACTGGCAACACTTGGGCTTCAGAAGAATGAAAGAAGTCTTGCTTTCCTTTACCCAGCCTCTAGGGCTCTGATGGCTGTTGTTTGGATCTGGAAGAGCCCCCACCTGTCTTCACTCTCCTGCCAAATGAATCTCAGGGTAGCTGCTGTGTTAAACTCACCCAGACTCAGATGATGATTAAAATACTCCTTACATCTCCTTCCTTTGGAAGGATTTTGGACAATGAATTCCTCCACTAAAAGAAATGTTAGTTATCATCCTATCAACATGACCTCCTCCACCCCCACACATAAACACACACCACACACTTTTTTTCTAATAAATAAGGCAAAAAGCCTTAGTCCTCAAAGACTTTGCTGGTAATTTAACAGAGATGATTTGAACAGAAAGTAGTCTCATATAGGTCAGAATGCGCAACACTTTCCCAATTATCTGCTTGTTGTCATTTATTCGTAGTAAAAATAATATTGATAATAAGCTTACCACATGACAGGTCAGCACATGCCACATATATTTTTTCATTTAATATTCACAAAAACCCTGTGAGGGACTTATTATTAGTATCCCTATTTTATAGAGAGGAAACTATGGCTCAGAGAGGTTAAGTGGTCTGCCCAATGTTGCACGGCTGGTAAGTGGAGGAATTGGGTTTGACATCTAGGTTCAAATCCAGCTCCACCACTTACTAGGTGTTTTTGTTTGGGTTCTCCCAGAAGCAGACACTGAGACAAGAATTTGAATGTAAATAGTTTATTTGAGAAATGCAGGGAACACTGGTAGAGAGGGGAGAGGTGATACAGGGAAGGGTCAGGAGCCAACACGGGGCTACTCAGGTGATATGCAAGCATCTTCTCTTCCTTTAAGATAGCCCCACAGTGCCTAACACGCTGCTTTGCACTGATGAGCAATCCAGAAAATGGGCAGAGAGACATTAGTGCAGGGGAAGGCTTCTGACACCTTGAGAATCTCAGTTGATCCATTTCCAATGAACGAATAAGTTCCCCATGGCTCTCTACTTTCTCACATACCATTTTTTTCTAGTTCCCCTCAGATGTTCTTCCTTCTGCAACTTTGCTCCTTGGGGTGATGGTTATCATGGCTCACGTCTGTTGAAATATTTGCCCTACCTAGGGAAACAGTCAGATAAGTAGGAGTGCTCAGCAGTAATGAGAAAGACAGAAGAGCAATAAAATGGTGGTAATGCCCAAGGGTGGAGTCTACATTCCTCAAATCCCTCCCTGACTAAATTTGCTTTGAGCTGGACTTCTTAGATCTCTGGGCATCCATTTGCTTATTTGCCTTAGGCACGGCACCTTGACGTAGTTACATTTGCTAATTATTTGATGCATAGTCCAGAAATGTCGATTCTGTAGGGAAGGTTGAGATATCAGCAGTCCATTTCCATTTTCAGATTCCATCTTCCAAAATGCTTTTTTGATCTTCTATTCCCAGACATGTTCGTGGAAAGCTTACTCAGTTCCTCCTTCCTTCTTTCTTTCCTTCCTTCTTTCCTTTCATTGGTAGAGAAGTGGGTGTGGAGCTTAAACTATAAGGCTAAGTGGTAGAATAAAACTCAGATTCGGCATCTATTAGAGGAGAAGGTAAAATCTTTTCAGTGGTTCCCACCTTGGGTACTCTGAATTCTTAGCGTTCTATAAATTTAAAAATACGGTAATGGTGGTCATGGTGCTTTCGTGACTGTATCTAATGGAAATTGTAATTAAACAACACAGGTTAATGGAAATGTCACTTTTATTTGGAAGCAGGAAACTGCAAGTGATAGAAACCTCATTCAATTTGCTAAAGGTAAAGAAGTTAATTTATTGGTGCCTATGACTAAGCAAGACAAAGACTGTCTTCAGACTCATTAAAATCCAGGTGTTCAAATGATGTCATCAGGGCTCCATCCTAGAGTGGCCAACCATTCTGGTTAGTCTGGGACACTGAAAGGCCCCCATCTTGGAAAACTCCTCAGTCTTGCGAAAACTGGGATTGGTCACCATTCCCTCTTCATCTGTCTGTGTTGGTTGGTTTTATTCTCAGGCAGGCTCTCTTCACATGGTAGCAAAGATGACCACTGACAGCTCTCGACTTGCATGAACCTTACAACTAGTAACCCCAGAAAAGAAAAAGTACCCATATCTTAAGAGTTCCAACAGCTTTTTGGGGATCACTCAGGTTAGCCTGCCTTGACTTAAATGACCTTCTCCAAACCAATTATTGGGCCAGAGGGATCAGGTACTCAGTTGGCCAGCCTGAGTTAACATCTGTTGCCAATCTTCCTCTATATTCCTCTTTTTGCTGGGGAAGATTAGCCCTGAGCTAATATCTGTGCCCATCTTCCTCCACTCTTCATGTGGGACACTGCCACAACATGGCTTGACAAGCAGCACATAGGTCCATACCTGGGATCTGAACCCGTGAACCCCGGGCCGCTGAAGTGGAGAGCATGAACTTAACTACTATGCCACTGGGCTGGCCCCTGAACCATATTTTTGACTACCTATCATATAAGGTGTCATAATTCCCAGAAAGAAAGGTGCTGAAAGACAAAAGAAGAGATGTCCTTTATACTGAACCATTTATTGAGTATTTACTCCCTGCCAGGAATTTGCGATATAATTATTACTGAATAAATGTTTGAGAGGGAAAGTCTCTTAAATAACACAGAATAGGGAAAATTTATTTAAAGAGCTTTTATTGGTGGAAAGACTGAGAAGAATTAAACTTGACCCTGACTCACAGAGCTATAGGAGACATCTAGAAGTGAATTTGCCAAGCACCATTCAGTTCCTTTAAACCAGGGCACTTCCAGCACTTCTGTTCTGTCCAACTTGCATGCAAAGGGTCAGGGCACTTGAGGTCTTCCTCTGTGTCATGATGAGGAAACTATCACATCATGCAAATCAGAGAAGGGAAGATAACTACGTGATCCACCACATGGAAAGATTTTCAAAGCTTCCCAAGGGCCATCTGTCCCAAATACTTTTTTCACTTGCTTCTTGGCTCCTTGATGCTTAAAATTCCACCCACGGAGTTAGAAATAAGCCTTAAAACGCAATTAGCTTTAAGGGAGAGAGGACCGTTAGATTGCAAATCAAACTAAGGTATGCATGACTGATATATCACGTCTTTCAAAGCTGGTTTGGCTTGAGGCAGGGCAGTGAGGTGCTGTTGGAGGGGAGGTAGCTGAGAAAGTCGGGAGAGGGGTCTGAAAGAACTTGGAAGAGCGTAGGTTGAAGCCAGATGAAGTGGCAGAAGCAAAGTCATGAGCAGTTCGCGAGTTCAGAGGCTAGGACTCTCTGGAATTCTTGGAAAGCCTGGTCTCTTTATTCTTTTCTCACACAAGGAGGCTCTGAATATTAGCATCTGGATGACTTCTATCAGTAAGAAATTCCAATTCTGGGGAGTAGGGCAATTACAGAAGAGGAGAAACATCTTGTGATCCTTCTGGAGAAGAAGGGTCTAGAGAAAACCCCTCCATCTGCCCTGACACCAATGCCCCCTCAGAGGCACACCTTCAGTTCCTCCAAGTAGCGTGGAAAATCAGCAGATCTTAGATCCACCACTAAACAGGACTGGGGACTGTGTGGATGACTTCATGCTTGGCTAGCTTGGGCCCTGGCCTTGGCTCAATCATTTTACAAAATGTAGAGGTTCATACAGATTTACTAGGGGCGTAGGCCATTGGTCCAAGGTTCAGTAAAAACCAACCAACAAACAAAAACACCCAACAGCAACACCATTTGCGTTTGGTCTTATTCATCGTGAGATTTGCTTCAAGTCTTTGGTCAAATGACAGCCCCTCAGTGAGGCTTTCACTGCTTGATTGAAAATAGCAGCACCCCACACCCAACTCTCTCTATCCTGCTGCCCAGCTGTGTTTTTCTCAACATCACTGATTTCTGCCTTCTAGCTTACGATATAATCTGCTTATTTACGTGTTTATCGACTTCCCCGAGGGAGTGTGTGGTCCACGCAGGCAGAGATCCTTGAGGGCTTGGTCCATTGCCCAGAACTTAGCACAGTGCCTGGCCCCCAATACATGGTCAAGAAATATGTGTTAAATGAATGAACACAAATAATTTGTACATGTAAAGGATTTAGAAAAGTATCCAGCACACATTCAACATTCAAAAATGTTAGTTTTCACTATTTTTATTATTATGTTTGGAGTTCAACAAGGTAGAAATATTTGTTCTAAGTCCTTAATGTTAAAACAACAGAAAATAGGAAATCCTTTTCATGAGTTTTAAAAAATAAGGCCAACACTCTGTCCCTAATGCTCTCTGCTGCTCAAATCTTTCTCTCTTCTGGGTCCAGATCACTTTGTTCTTACTTAGCCTTGATCTCTGCTGTGCACTGTCATCAGGGAAGGCAAGCTTCTAGATAAATATATATAGAAACTCCATAAAGGCAGTAATGGCTTTTTTCGGTTATGGGATTAAGGGCATCAACCAATGACCCATACATAAATTTTGATAAGGAGGATGACTCCAGGTTTTGTTTGTGCCCTGAGATGTTTGCTAAGCTCAAAGTGTGTGAGGAAGCAGATAGTAAAATGCAGTTGTGCACGCTGTGTTAAACACACTTGACCCTCCCCCTCTCTAGACTTTGTCTTCACTCAGTGTGGTCCTGGTTGGTTAGTGATTCTCAGGCACCATGTGAACCCTGCTTCATATATATGCCAAGGGGCTCTTTAGAGGCTTAAGGTGCCTTTTCTCAACTCCTCCCTCCAAAGCAAACATGGTGAGAAATCAGGCTGTCAAAGCTTTGCTCTCACCCACCACTTTAAAAGCTAGCAAACTGTTTCATGGGTATGATCTTGGCCAGGTCGCTCAGAATTAGATGGGGCAGGAGGCGAGGTACTCAGGGAGTGGCCCAAAGGCTTTTGGCATTGACCAAAAGGGCTGCCTGACAGGCAGTGGGGCACTGGGAGAGATTCCTGGTGTGGAGGAGATGCCCAAGGCTCGGGAATGGGTGGGAAGTGTTATGGCAGGGACAGCCACTAAGAAGAAAGAATTGTTCTGTGAAGCAAAACTGGGGGAGGTGGCCCAGAGTGTTGCCAGCTGAATAGCACCATGGGGCTCCTTGGGGCATGAACCTTGCTGCCTCCCTGCATGACCATTTCATGTTAGGCTAGTAGGAGTCTCAAGGGTGGAACTGAGGTCAGCATCTATTTGTCTTGCATTTGTTTGTCCTGTTTGGGCTCCCATCCATCTCCTGTGGGCATAGATGACCTCCTCTGTGGAGCTAAGCCTGGGTCCAGGAATAAGAAGGGACAGTCTTCATCCCAGTGCCCACCTACAGGTTTTACTCTGTAGAACCAGTGCCTCACTGTGGAGGTAAGGAAGGTGACAGAAGATGACTCAATTACTTATTCATTTATTTGCACATACTTGCAGGGCACTGGGCTAGGTGACGGAGATAATAACAATAATAAAATAATGACTATATGTGCCAGGATTGTGTCAAGTGCCTTCCTTGATTAATGAATTTAGTCGTTACAACAATCCTATGAGGTAGGTACATTATTCACATTATACAACTGAGAAAATGGACGTTTAGAGAGGTCAAGTAGCTAGACCAAAGTCACACATTCAGTGAGTTTAGAAGTAGGATTGAAATCCAAGTCTGTCTGACTCCAGATCCTCTTTTTTTAACCACCATAAAGATTTGGGTGGATCCCAACACTCATGAGGTTCACAGTCTAGTGGGAAAGACAAACAAATAAATATGTAAGAGATATGGTAACTGCTAAGGGTTGATTAATTTCAGCCACAGTGAAGTAATTCCTATAGCATGAAAAATTACTGTCTAAAACTTAGAATTATAACTAATTAACCTTTTTATCCTCTACAACAGGGGTTCTAAACCTTGGCACTATTAATATTTTGGACCAGATAATTCCTTGTTGTAGGGGGCTGTCCTGTGCATTGTAGGATGTTCAGCCAAATTGCTGGCCTCTACCCACAAGATGCCAGTAGGACACAGCCCCAGTTGTGACAACGAAAATTGTCTCCAGACATTGCCAAATGTCCCCTGGGGGACAAAATTGCCCATCTGAGAACCACTGCTCTGCAAGATTTAAACTTTTAAAGGGCAAGGATTATGTCTTTTCATCATTTTATTCCCCCACCCTCCACCCCAACATACACACATTTATGGAACACTCCACTCAATATCAGCAGAGTACACATTCTTTTTAAGCACCCATGGAACATTCTCCATGATAGACCATATTCTAGACCATAAAAAAGTCTCAGTAGTGATGTCAGCATCATGGCGGAGTGAGACTCCCTCTTTGAATCTCTGCCCCCTACGACACAATGAAAACATCATTCATATTCCAACAGAGCTCAATCAAACACTACAAAGGACTTCTAAGAAACCCCTGCTGCCATACATCAGACAGTGGAGGCGTGGGAAGCCCAAAAGGATGCGAGGAGAGGTAAGAAGTTGTACTCCCCCTCCCCAATCAATCGGCAAAGACAGCGCGGCTCACAGGGGGGGAGGGGCGGCCCACAGGGGGGGAAACTATCACCATCCGGGTGCTCTCACAGACTGTCGTGAGATCCCCACTGGGAAGTGACGACGGACTGTTTAGGGGGTGTAGCAAACACCCTAAGAGAGCCAGAAAGGAAACCCCCAGGTCGAGCAGGAGAAAGAGAGGACCCCTCCCCCCACACACCCCACATTTCAGCATAATCCCTCCGGGGGCTGCAGCGGGCTCAGAGCATACCACTTGCAATCTCCATCCAGTGGCAGCAGGGAGAAACTGCAGGACCAACTTTATCATGAGGGGAAAAAATAAGGCCATCCCCGTCGGATCCTTGCAACAATTTGTTATGGCTACAGACCAAAAGGAAAATGACAAACACCCAGAAACCAACCCTGAAGGCACAGAATTTGATAACCTGAATGACAGAGAATTCAAAACAGCTATCATAAACAAACTCAATGAAATACAAGAGAACACACAGAAACAAATCAACGAATTCAGGGATTTTGTCACAAAAGAGATTGAAACCATAAAGAAAAACCAATCAGAATTATTGGAGATGAAAAACAAAATCAACGAGATAGTGGAAAAAATGGAGTCTTTAAAGAGCAGAACTGACAATATGGAGGAACGAATTAGCATTATTGAGGATAGCCACGCAGAAATGCTCCAGATAGAGGAGGAGAGAGAGCTAAGACTAAAAAGAAATGAAGAAATTCTTCGAGAAATATCAGATTCAATGAGGAAAAGCAACATAAGGATAATAGGTATTCCAGAAGGAGAAGAAAGAGAAAAAGGAGCAGAGAGTTTGTTCAAAGAAATAATAGCTGAGAACTTCCCCAACCTAGGGAACGAGAGGGAAATAACAGTGAATGAAATCAATAGATCACCTAAATATATAAACAGGAATAAAAAATCATCTCACCACATAATAGCAAACTTGAAAAATACCCGTGACAAGGAAATAATATTAAGGGCAGCTAAACAAAAAAACAAAATAACATACAAAGGAAACCCCATCAGGCTCTCAGCTGATTTCTCAACAGAAACTCTACAGGCTAGGAGAGACTGGAATGATATTTTCAAAATCATGAAAGACAAAAACCTTCAGCCAAGAATACTTTATCCAGCAAAAATATCCTTCAAATACGATGGAGAAATAATAACTCTCCCTGATAAACAAAAGCTAAGAGAGTTCATCACCACAAGACCCCCACTACAAGAAATGCTCAAGAAGGCTTTTAGGCCTGAAAAAAAAACAAATGAGAAAGGGGATACAAAGATTTCAGCAAGGAGACTAAACCAGAACAAACTACAGTTGGATAACATCAAAAATTAATACAAGCTCATCACTGGAAACACACATTCATGACACAATCTGGAATAAAGAGATAACAAATAAGGAGGGAAAGAGGTAAGGGATTGAATCGACCCAGCCTCAGGAAAAAGGAGGCATCTGAAAATGTACTTTCTTATCCAGGAGATCGCTTATATAAACCTCACGGTAACCACTAAACAAATAACCAGAAGAGAACCACACATGACAAATAAAGAGAAAACCAAGAGAATGAGCATGCAGAAATACCAAATTGAATTTGCAGTCTGAAACACAAGGGACAAGAAACAAAGGAAATGCAAAAGAACCAGAAAAATGAACAATAAAATAGCAAGATTAAACCCTCATATATCAATAATCACTCTAAATATGAATGGATTGAATTCTCCAATCAAAAGACACAGAGTGGTGGGATGGATTAAAAACCAAGATCCAACAATCTGCTGCCTCCAGGAAACACATCTCAGCTCTAAAGACAAACACAGACTCAAAATAAAAGGATGGAAAACAATACTCCAAGCTAATGGCAAACAAAAGAAAGCAGGAGTAGCCATACTTATATCAGACAAAGTAGACTTCAAGATAAAAAAGGTAATGAGAGACAAAGAAGGGCAATTTATAGTGGTGAAAGGGACACTTCACCAAGTAGACATAACAATCATAAATATCTATGCACCCAACACAGGAGCACCAAAGTACATAAAACAACTGCTAAAAAACCTAAAAGGAGATATTAACAATAGCACAATAATAGTAGGGGATCTTAACACCCCCCCCTTACATCAATGGATAGATGATCCAGACAAAAAGACAATAAGGAAATAATGGACTTAAATGAAAAACTAAATGCAATGGACTTAATAGATATATACAGAGCACTCCACCCAAAAAAAGCAGAGTACACATTCTTCTCAAGCGCACATGGAACATTCTCAAGGATAGACCATATATTAGGAATCAATGCAAACATCTATACATTTAAGAAGATTGAAATCATTACAAACATCTTTTCTGATCATAACGCTGTGAAACTAGAAATCAACTTCAAGGAAAAAACTAGGAAAGGGACAAAGATGTGGAGACTAAACAACATGCTACTGAATAACAAATGGGTCATTGATGAAATTAAAGGAGAAATCAAAAGCTATCTGGAGACAAATGAAAAGGAAAATACACCATACCAACTCATATGGGATGCAGCAAAAGCAGTCCTGAGAGGGAAATTCATAGCAATACAAGCTCACCTTAACAAACAAGAAAAATCCCAAATAAATAACCTTAAACTGCACCTAACAGAATTAGAAAAAGAAGAACAGACAAAGCCCTGAATCAGCAGAAGGAGGGAAATAATAAAAATCAGAACAGAAATAAATGGAATTGAAACCAAAAAAACAGTAGAAAGGATCAATGAAACAAAGAGCTGGTTCTTTGAGAAGATAAATAAAATTGACAAACCCTTAGCCAGACTCACTAAGAAAAAAAGGGAGAAGACTCAAATAAATAAAATTAGAAATGAAAGAGGAAAAATTACAACAGACACCACAGAAATACAGGGGATTATTAGGGAATACTATGAAAAACTTTACACCAACAAATTGGACAACCTAAAGGAAATGGACAAATTCTTGGAAGCGTACAACCTCCCAAAACTTAATCAAGAAGAAATAGAGAATCTGAACAGACGAATCACAAGTAAAGAGATTGAAACAGTAATCAAAAACCTCCCAAAAAATAAAAGCCCAGGACCAGATGGCTTCCCAGGAGAGTTTTATCAAACGTTCAAAGAAGATTTAGCACTTATCCTTCTCAAACTATTCCAAAAAAATAGAGGAAGATGCAATACTTCCCAACACATTCTATGAGGCCAACATCATCCTGATACCAAAACCAGATGAGGACAATACAAAGAAGGAAAACTACAGGCCAATATCACTGATGAACATAGACACAAAAATCCTCAACAAAATATTGGCAAACCAAATACAGCAATACATCAAAAAGATCATACACCACGATCAAGTGGGATTTATACCAGGGACACAGGGATGGTTCAACATCCGCAAATCAATCAACGTGATACACCACATTAACAAAATGAAGAATAAAAACCACATGATCATCTCAATTGATGCAGAGAAGGCATTTGACAAGATCCAGCATCCATTTATGATAAAAACTCTCAACAATATGGGTACAGAAGGAAAGTACCTCAACAGAATAAGGGCCATATATGACAAACCTACAGCAAACATCCTACTCAACGGGGAAAAACTGAAAGCCATTCCTTTGAGGACAGGAACAAGACAAGGGTGCCCACTCTCACTGCTCTTATTCAACATAGTACTGGAAGTTCTGGCCAGAGCAATTAGGCAAGAAAAAGGAATAAAAGAACTCCAAATAGGCAATGAAGAAGTGAAACTTTCACTATTTGCAGACGACATGATCTTATACATAGAAAACCCAAAAAATTCCATCAGAAAACTACTAGAAACAATCAACAACTACAGTAAAGTGGCAGGGTATAAAATCAACTTACAAAAATCAATAGCATTTCTATACACTAACGATGAACCAACAGAAAGAGAACTCAAAAAGACAATCCCATTTACAATTGCAACAAAAAAATAAAATATCTGGGAATAAATTTAACCAAGGAGGTAAAAGACCTATACAATGAAAACTATAAGACACTATTGAAAGAAATCGAGGAAGACATAAAGAAATGGAAAAATATTCCATGCACATGGATTGTAAGAATAAATATAGTTCAAATGTCCATTCTACCTAAAGCAATCTACAGATTCAATGCAATCCCAATCAGAATCCCAATGTCAGTCTTCACGGTAATAGAACAAAAACTACTGAAATTCGTATGGGGCAACAAAAGACCCTGAATAGCTAAAGCAATTCTGAAAAAATAAGAACAAAGCTGGAGGCATCACAATCCCTGATTTCAAAATATACTATAAAGCTATAGTAATCAAAACAGCATGGCACTGGTACAAGAATAGACACACAGATCAATGGAACAGAATTGAAAGCCCAGAAATAAAACCACACACCTATGGACAGCTAATCTTCGACAAAGGAGCAAAGAACATACAATGGAGAGAGGGAAGTCTCTTCAATAAATGGTGCTGGGAAAATTGGACAGCAACATGCAAAAGAATGAAAGTAGACCATCTCCTATCGCCATATACAAAAATCAATTCAAAATGGATCAAGGACCTGAAAGTGAGACCTGAAACTATAAAACTCCTGGAAGAAAATATAAGCAGTACACTAATTGAGATTGGACATAAAGGGATCCTTTCACATTCCATGTCTACCCAGACAAGGGAAACAAAAGAAAAAATAAACAAGTGGGACCTCATCAGACTAAAGAGCTTCTACAAGGCAAATGAAACCAGGATCAAAATGAATAAACAACCCACCAGCTGGGAGAAAATATTTGCAAATCGTTTGTCTGACAAGGGATTAATCTCAGTAATATATAAAGATCTCATACAACTGAGCAACAAAAAAACAAACAACCCGATCAAAAAATGGGCAGAGGATATGAACATTTTTCCAAGGAAGAGATACAGATGGCCATAGACACATGAAAAGATGTTCAACATCACTAATCATCAGGGAAATGCAAATCAAAACTACACTAAGATATCACCTGACACCTGTTAGAATGGCTATAATCACAAAGACAAATAACAACAAATGCTGGAGAGGTTGTGGAGAAACGGGGACTCTCATTCACTGCTGGTGAGAATGCAAACTGGTGCAGCCTCTATGGAAAACAGTATGGAGAGTCCTCAAAAAATTAAAAATAGAAATACCATATGATCCAGCAATCCCACTCTTGGGCATCTACCCAATGGACATGAAATCAACCAACACAAGAGGCGTATGCACCCCTATGTTCATTGCAGCATTATTCACTATAGCCAAGAAGTGGAAGCAACCCAAGTGTCCCTCGACTGATGATTGGTTAAAGAAGATGTGGTATATATATACAATGGAATACTACTCAGCCATAAGAAAAGACACAATTGTCCCATTTGCAACAACATGGAAGGACCTAGAGGGTATTATGTTAAGTGAAATAAGCCAGAGAGAGAAGGACAGACACTGCATGAACTCACTCATATATGGAATATAAGTGAACACACGGACAGAGAGAACTGATTGGTGGTTACCAAGGGGAAGAGGGCTGGGGGGTGGGCACAAGGGGTAAAGAGTTACATCCACAAGGTGATGGACAAACAAAAATGTACAACTAAAACCCCACAGTGTTATAAACTATTAAGACATCAATAAAAAAATGGTAAAAAAAAAGTCTCAGTAAATGTAAAAGAATTGAAATCATCACATATATGTTTTATGACCATAATGAAACTGAATTAAAAATCTACAGCAGAAACAAATTGGAAACTTCCAACTATTTGAAAATTAATACATTTATAAATATCCCATGGTCTAAGAAGAAATCTCAAAGGAAATAAGAAAATATTTTGAACTGAAAGAAAATGAAAACACAACATATCAAATTTTATGGTATGTAGCTAAAGCAGCACTGATAGGAAAGTGTGTAGCTTTAAATGTTCATATTCTAAAGAAAAAAAGATTAAAAGTCAGTAATCTAAGCTTCTACCCCAAGAAACAAAATAAGGAAAGTAAATAAAATCCACAGTAAATAGAAGGAAGAGAAAAATAAAGATCAGAGTGGAAATCAATGAAATAGAAAACAACGGAAAAAAGCAATCACACCAAAAGTTGATTTTTTGTAAAGATTAACAAAATTAGTAAACCTTATCCTAGGTTTACCAAGAAAAAAAGGGGGAAGGCATATATATTAAGATCAGGAATAAAAATCACTATAGAACCTACAGAAATTAAAATATTATGAGGAATATTATGAAGCACTTTATGCCAATAAATTGAACAACGTAAAAGAAATGGACAAATTCCTAGAAAGACATAAATAATCAAAACCAACTCAAGAAGAAATACTAAATCTAAAAGCTAGCAATGAACAATCCAAAAATAAGATGAAAAAAATAATTTAATTCATAACAGCATCAAAAGGAATAATTTAGCATAAGCAGTGAGAGATACTCAAACCAACAAAATATAGCTGAGAGAAATTAGAGATCTAAATAAATGGAAAGTCATACCCTTTTCATAGGTTGAAAAACTCAGTCTTGTTAAAACAGTAATTCTCCTAAAATTAATTTTTGAATTCAACACAAAATCCTACAAAACAATCCCAGGCTTGTTTGTGTAAATTGAGAAGCTGATTTAAAATTAATATGAAAATGCAAAGAACATAGAATAGCCAAACAATTTTATAAAAGAAGGATTAAGTTTATACCTTATACCTATAAGGGATTTATACCACTTGACTTCAAGACTTGCCATCAACCTCCGACAATCAAGACAGTGTGGTGTTGGCATAAGGATGGACATGGAAAGCAATGGGACAGAACAGAGTCCAGAAATAAACCCACATGTTTATGTTCTGTTGATTTTCAAAAAAGATACCAAGTTAATTCAATGAAGGAAAAGATAGTCTTTTCAAAAAATGGAACTGGAATAATTGGCTATCCATATGCAAAAAATGAACTTAGACCCTGCCTCACTATACACATAAAATATTAATCAAAAATGAACCACATGGGGCCAGCCCAGTGGCGCGAGCAGTTAAGTTTGCACACTCCGCTTCTGGCGGCCCGCGTTTACAGGTTCAGATCCCGGGCACGGACCCACGCACTGCTTGTCAGCCATGCTGTGGCGGCGTCCCATATAAAGTAGAGGAAGATGGGCATGGATGTTAGCCCGGGGCCAATCTTACTCAGCAAAAAAAAGGAGGATTAGCAACAGATGTTAGCTCAGGGCTGGTCTCCCTCACAAAAAAAAATGGACCACAAACCTAAACTGAAGAGCTAAAAGTATAAAATTTCTAGAAGAAAACCGAGGAAAAGATCTTTGAGACCTTGGGTTAGGCAAGTAGTTCTTAGATATGACATCAAAACCACAATCTATAAAAGAAAAACATTTACAAATTGGACTTCATCAAAATTAAAAACTTTCGCATTTCAAAAAGCACCATTAAGAAAATGAAAACACAAGTCACAGACTGGCAGAAAATTTTGCAAATGATATGTCTTATAATGGAGACGTCCAGAATATATAAAGAACTTTTACACTCAAATAAGAAGAAAAACAACCCAAATAAAAATGGCCAATGGATTTGAATCAGACATTTAGCAAAGAAGACATATAGACTATAATAAGCACAGGAAAAGATGCTGAACGTCATATGTCGTTAGGGAAAACCATCATCACAGGGAGACATCACTGCATGCTGACTAGAACGATAAAAACTTTCAAAGACTGGCAGTATCAAGTGCTGATGAGGAAATGAAGCGATGGAAACTCTCATACATCACTGGTGACAAAGCAGAGTGGGGCAGTCACTTTGAAAAACAGTTTAGCAATTTCTTTAAAAATTAAACTTAAACTTACAGTATGATCCAAGCAATTCCACTCCTAGGAATCTACCCAAGAAAAATGAAAAAAAAAATCCACAAAGAAAACTTGCACATGGATGTTTATAACAGCATTTTTCTTTTCTTAATGAAAATTGTGTATATTTCAGGTGTACAATATGATGATTGATATACATATGCATAGTGGAATGTTTCCTATAGTCAAGCTAATTGATGTATCATCTCTTTAAACAGCTAATCTTTGTGTGTGATGAGAGCACCTGAAATCTGCTCTCTTATCAAATTTCCAGTATCCAGCACAGTAGTCTTAACTATAGTCATCATGCTGTATATTAGAACTCTAGACTTATTCACTCTACATAACCTCAACTTTGTACCCGATGACCAACATCTTCCTATTTCCCCCACCTTCCCACCCCCTGGTAACCACCTTTCTCCTCTCTGCTTCTATGTATTTGTCTTTTTTAGGTTTCACATATAAGTGAGATCAAGTGGCATTTTTCATAATAGCAAAAAACAGGAGAACTTTTGGGTGATTGAAGTATTTTAAACTGGATTTGGTGCACAATTGTATGCATTCACTAAAACTCGGAATGTCCTCTTACAACAAATGAATTTTATAGTCTGTAAATTATACCTCAGTAAACTTGTTAAAAATAAAAATGATTCAAAAAAGTTCTAAATGTAACAAATTAGAGTACTCGAGTTTGGGGCTATTATGCTCCTTTTGCCCCACTTCTGAAAATAGATGTTTTCCTGATCAGATTCATTCTGTGAGAACAGACAGGTCAGAAACCGAGTCTTTGACGCATGTGCTCATGATTTCTGTCTTACCTTCACTGCCAGTCGTAAAGTGGCAAAAACTAAGGGACGTTTCCTTGATGTTAATAGCTTGTGTTCTGAGCTTACTTTTAAATAGTAAACATGGAAAAAAGAATTAAATAATGTTATGCTAACCAAGTTATACATAATATAGATGATGTTCATAAACTACCAAAGTGATCTTGGATCTGTAAAAAGTGTTTGCAAGATAACTTACGATGCAAACAGACTCTGGTGCAGGGTTGGAGGGACCTGCCGCGAGTGGATGGGAGGCTTGAACAAAGTCCTTCCTCGCCAGGTTGTTGCATTTCTAGGCCTATTTTTTTTTTTTTTTTTTTGTGGGGAAGACCAGCCCTGAGCTAACATCCGTCACCAATCCTCCCCTTTTTTGCTGAGGAAGACTGGCCCTGGGCTAACATCTGTGCCCATCTTCCTCCACTTTATATGGGACGCCGCCACAGCGTGGCTGACAGGCAGTGCGTCGGCGGGCGTCCGGGATCCGAACTCGCGAACCCCGGGCTGCCAAACACAGACTAAACCGCTGCGCCACCGGGCGGCCCCTCTAGGCCTATTTTTAAGGTGTGATTCCTGGACCACCTTCACCAGACTCACCCAGAGACCAACCCCTGGCTTTAACCTGTCAATAAAGGACACGTTCCTGAGCATCACACCAGAATTCATGAATCAGATATTTACTGATTTGTGCTCTCTGGTAGGGGTTTAGGAGTAGTATACAGTGTCTGCATTTTTAACAAGCACCTCGGGCGTTTGTAAATGAACTTTTTAAATAAACTGTAACAACTCTTGATCTAGGTCTTACTTTCACCATTTGTGAATGAGGAAATTAAACTAGAATTATTTCCCAAGTTGGTTTTAACTCTGTGAGTTTGTGTATTTTCATTTTATCCATATATTTTACCTATCTTTTAAGTCCCTGATTTTCTTCTTAATCAGACTTTGAAAATTTTATACGTTTAGTCGTAAAGGGCTGGGACCTTCTCACAATGCATTCATCCTTCACTCTGAAAGGCCCTCTTTCTAATCAGGGTCCATACATCAGCTGATCAGCACGTGCTTTCAGCCTGTCTAGATGTGTCTGCTCTTATCAACCCTCAGGGCAGGAGGATGAGCTTTGTCCTTAACAACCAGTGCTGGCGAGAGTGGGGCTGTGTGGGAAGCAGACCAGGGGCTCAGATCCCACTTGCTGCACCCAGTGGACTTCACCATCTGACTCCCTTAGCCGCCCCTTTTATTCCAATTCAAAGGGGCCTAGTGTAGGGGTGAAGAGTGTGGCTGCTGGAGTCCACATGCCTGGCTTCAAATCCTGGCCCCCCATGTACTGGCTCGGACAAGCTCTTTGACATTGCCGTGTTCCTCATCTAGAAAATGAAGAGAAGAGTATCCCATCTCATAGGGTCATTATGAAGATTAGGATCATATTTGTGAAATGCTTGGGATTGTACCTGGCATTCAGTAAGCACTATGGAATTGTTTTTTCATATCGATGTACTTGTTTAGTTGATTTCAGGTGTCAATTTCCCATAGGACAGTCCTGAGGTGTCAGGGCAGTGCTCTGGAGCCTGTGGGAGGAACGGATGTTTGCTTCTGGATTTCACTGTTTGGGGGTCTTAACCCAGTCAGATAGGCATCTCCAAAGTTATGTTCCAAGGAGCCCCAGAGTTCCATAGTGCGTGTGCACGTGTGTGTGCATGTGTTCGAGCGGGGAGGACAGACAGTAAAAAGAAACAAGTAAGCATGCAATGAACGAGATAATCTCAGACAGTGGTGTTATGAAGTAAACAAAACAGAGTGAAGGGACAACCACGAGATTCTGGTCTTGTTGAACGGCTGCCCTGCGGCTCCTCTGGCCCATCCCTCCCCAGTGCTACCTAGACCCCCGCCTGCTACCTATCACCCAAGATCGGGCAGCCAGCGCCAAACAATTGCACACGTGGCGTCCACATGGCCACTCTTGATTTGCCCCACTCCTCTGGGTCACATGGGCCAGTTTCCCACACGCTGTGCTTCTCTTTATTTAAAAGCTCCAAATGGTTATTCCAGTGACAACCCTCTGAAAAATTTTCCATGAACTTGGAGCTAAAACCTTCCTTTATTTAATTTCACCTTAATTACATCAATTAGGCTCCTTTCATGTTTGCTCAACAAACTCTTTTGTTTCTTTCACTCAGCTCTGAGCAACAGCTGCCAAATGGGGCCTTTGTTCTGAAGGCCTCTTCTAATGGTCTTCACACCAATCCTGTTTGTTTTCCTCAGGGGCAGCTCCTCTCAAACCTGGAAAGTGTGACCACTGAGCCTCTGAGGGCAAGCTCAGTTGCCAGCTGCCATTTACTCCCCATTCAGTTCCCGGAACGGAAAACGAAGGCTTTCTTCTCTCATTTTGAAGGGATCTGTTTGCAGTTGTGCAGAGAAAGGTGTCGGGAGACCTCAGATACCTTGGGTTTTCTTCACGTTCTTGCTATATGACATCCCTGCCCATCTCCCAGCCTTCACCTCCTCACCCCCAGATCACTTTTGCGTTTTAAGGCTACAGAGATCTCCTCATAGTTCATCTCCCACCTCCAGTGCTGTCCCACTTCACCCCAATCTCCGTAGCTGTCTGCGGTGGATAATTCTAAAATGAATCCAATCTTACCACTATCTTACCTCCATGACACTCCTCAAACCTTTCCATAGCTTCTCACAGAATTCAGGGTAAATTGCTCACTCCTTAGCTTGATGGTCCAAGTCCTTCAGGCTCAACTCTCTGGTCCCAACTTCTTCAACCCATGGAACCCACTGAGGGGGCTTTTCTCCAAGATGGCTCCTATCAAATTTCTTCACTCCTTCTGTATGCAAGTCATTCCCCCATTAAGGGAAGGGACTATTTCTCCCCTTTCCTTGGATCTGGGCTGGCCAAAATGACTTGCTTGATCATTAGAATACAGCAAAAGTGTGTTCTGGAACTTCCAAATCTAGATCATAAGAAGCTTTGCAGCTTCCACTTGGGCCTCTTGGAATATTTGCTCTGGAGAAGCCATGTAAGAAGCCCAACTACCCTAAGTCTGCCATGTCATGGGAAGCCCAGAGCATGTGGCATGCTCTGGATAATGAGACACCATGTGGAGAGGGAGAGAAGCCAAGGAATACAAGGCACCAGAGAGGTTGATGAAGAAGCCATCTTGGAAGTGCACCATCAGCCCCGGTGATACCAAGTAAAGGAGAGATGAACCATCCAGCAAGCTCTCCACATTCCTTAACCACAAAATTATAATCAATACAAAACGATTGGTTTAAGCCACTAAGTTTTGGGGTAATTTGTTATATAGTAATAGATAACCAGAAAATCACTTCTTCAGACAATTCATTCAGACCTTCTTAAAGTCCATCCAGTGCTATGATGCATATTTCCATCCACTGTCCTTGCACCTGTGACCTCCTCTATCTGAAATACCCTTCCCATTCTTCTCTGCATGGGTGGCTCACCCCTGCTTTTTCCTTGAAAACCTAAGTAGCACTTTCTCTGGCTAGACTCTTTTTTCACTCTTCCCAGTCTGTGTAGAATGGTTCCCCTCTAAGTTTCATTCAAAAAATATCTAAGTCCCTACTATGTGCCAGACACTGAGGATTCAGCAGTGAAGCATAGTCCCAGGATGCTCTGTGCTTCCCCCTTCTGTCAAGGACTCTGCATTCTGTTTGAAATGGCTTCTACCTTTGTCTGACAATGAGCTCCCCCCAGGCAGAGGCTCTGCGTTTCTCTCTCCACATCCCGAGGATCTAACACAGTGCTGGTATGGAGTAGGTGCTCAATAGATTTCAACCATATGAGCAAATGAATTGTGACCCTTAGTTGGCACAAGGAAATCTTCCATTTCAAAGGTGAGAGGAAAGATTAGCAGAGGTACCATTCATATCCCTCTGCATGGTAGGTGTATCACTGAACCTCTGAACTGAGTGAGACCTTCTGTCTCTTCTGCCCTAGGGTAGCAAGCAAATAAGAGAATGGGAAGAGCTCAGACGCTGAAGGCTTTTTGTTTTGTTTCATCTTGGATATATCAAGGAAGCTGAGCAAGAGAACTGGTTGTTAAAGTCAAAGTCAAAGTCACGTGCTCTTGCCTGGGAGTGGATCAAGACTGAAAACCAGGATTTGCCCTTTTATGTCATGTTGTGCTCATCATTATTGTGTGCTAAGGACAATTGTGTGCTAAGACAGTGTGGCAGTTGTTTGTCAACATGGGACAGAGAACACAAAAGCCCAGAGAAACAAGAAATGGTTTGTCCGTTATCTCAACCAGGGATGATTTTTCCTCTTTCACCCTGGGACATTTGGCAAGGACTGGAGATATTTTTGGTTGTCACATTGGATGGAGGTGAGGGGCTACTGGCATCTGATAGAAAGAGGCCAGAGGTGCTGCTAAACATCCTACAATGCCCTGGACAGCCCCCACTACAAAGAATCGTGGCCCAAATTGTCAACAGTGCTGAGACTGAGAAACCCCAGCCTGGGGCACTGGTTTCCAACTTTAATGTACATCAGAATCACCCAGAAAGCTTGTTAAATTACGGGTTGCTGATTTCGGTAGCTTTCAAGTAGGGCCCCAAAATGTACATTTCTAGCAAATTCCCAGGGGAGACTGATGCTGCTCCTGGGACCACACTTTGAGAACCTTTGGTCCAGAGCTTCCCTTTCCTGTGTGGCAGAAGCTGAGAGCGGGGGGACTTTTACTGAGGAATGATGGGAAAATAAAGGAAGGGAGCCTCCATGCAGGTCTTTTTGGGGACCTCTCTGACCTCCCAACAGGAATCTTCCCCTCGGGCTGGTGAACTTCATTGTTGTTCAGTCCAAACACCTACTGGGAGTTGGAACTGAAAAAACAAAACAACAATGTGCCTGAAAGAAAGAAAGCAACCTGTACAAGGAAGGTTTGGGTCGAGCTTTTAGCACATTCCATGGAAGGACTCAAGGAGCAGATGAGAACAGTTCCAGTTCTCTGGAAGGGCAGCCGGACCAACAAAAGTTCAATTAGTAAGTCTTGGCAAAGAAAGACAACAAACAGTTTGGCAATAACAAATTAAGGCCATGCTTGGCTGTCACCCAGGCTCGATACTGTGTCCCTGCCAGGCTTTGTGAAAGGGTGGCTTTGAAGGCTTCTGAAAAGGGTCCATTTCTCAAACAATTCTGGCTTTGTTTGTGGTCACTCTGTTCTTCTCTCCGCTCCTCCTTCACTTATCGTGAAGGGCACAAACATGACGTTACGCTTCTGCCCTCGCAAGGGTTTGCCAAGAGGCTAAGAGAAGTCTGTTGCCCACTTCTGCTCTCACCCACGGAGCACACCCGTGATGGGACCTAAGGGAGAGGAGACTCCAAAAAACGGGCTTTCTAGTCCAACCCCTCAAGGTTATCTGCGTTCCCCAAGAAGTTGCTAATGGTATTAATGACAATAATGAGGTTGTCTAACATTTATTGAGCTTTTCCTGTATGCCAGACATAATTCCAAGTGTTCCACATCTGTGATTTATTTTTTTTGAAAAAGCTTTGAGATAGACATTTTATTATTCCCATTTAGACGAGCAAATAGAGGCTAAGAAAACTCAAGTCACAGAGCTAGAAAGTAATTAGTGACTCTGAGATGGGGATAGAGATTTTATTTCCTTGGTGGAAAATTGCAGTCTGACTCTTGCCAATTTTTTAACTGTTGTGTGCCAGGTGGGTATTCTAGAACTTGAGGAGTGCCCTGTACCAACAGTGCACGTATCTCTGCTTTAGGCGAATATGTCACTGGAGACAACTCTGAGCACCGTCAGGAGGAGCCCTGCTGGCAGGAACTGGGTGCTCCAACTGTGCTCTGGCTGCTGGCACTGATGGTTTCGGGCAAGGAATAAGGTTGGGTTGTATTTAGTGAGCACTCGGCACAGGAGAATACAAAAGGGCAAAAGGGCCTGCCAACAAAAGAGACAGCAGACCTCGCTGACTGTTTTGTGAAGTTCAGTCTCACTGGGTGGTTTTAGGTCTGACTTTCGTGATCATCAAGGTCACTCCTCACCCCCCGTCCCATGTCCCGACAGGGGCAGTGGAGGCTTGGGTGATGACCTGCCCAAGGATACACAGTGAGTGGTGGAAGTAAGACTAGAACTGGGGACCTCTGACTCTTGTTGCCGTGCTTTTTCCATTATATCTCTCAGCCCCGGTCACTGGTAGATCAGTGGCATGAGCCATGTGGGATTTCTGGACCAGTGGACTCAGTAAAATCCCCGGAATCACAGAATGTTAGCATCTAGAGAAACCTCACCTGGCAAATTCCCACCTTCTGCGAAGCTAGCATGACAGCAGCAGCGATATCATAGGCATGCTCTTGGGTCTGCAGGTGTGAGCCAAGGTATAAGGGGTGAGGTATGAGCACAACAGGATGCAGCATTGACTGCATTCAGTGAACATTTTCAAGTCCTACTGTGAGCCAGGCATGGCCAGGGGTTACAAAGTTTGGTAAGAGGGTACTCTCTAGGCATCAGTCCTATAAGAGCCTAAGATCAAAGAGACTAAGTCAATAGCTCCCAGAGAGCATCAAGGGAAACGCAGGAAATAAACATGGGGAAAGAATGTTGGGATCAAGTTGTTGGGGTCTTGAATGCCAGGCTGGGCCGGCCGGACTTTACTCTGAAGACAATGGGGGACCACTGGCGCTTCCTGAGTAGATTGCTGATATGGATAGCATTCTGCTTTGAGAAAAGGAATATAGCCTGGTGCCCAGATTTGGGGTCTGACACCAGGTGGCAGGCATGGCAGCTAGGAGAATACTGCAGCCATCCAGACAAACACTAATGTGCTGACGCAGAAATTGTACACCTAGGATGTATCAAATAGAAGTGAAAACATAGGTCCATAAAAAAGGCTGTTCAAAAAATGTTCATGATAGTTTTATTCATAATAGCCCCAAATAGAAACGATGCAAATAAATTTCCATTAATAGGAGAATGGATAAACAAATTATGGTTTTTCCATACAATGGAATACTACTCAGCAATATTAAAAAATGAACTACTGGTGAATGAAACAGCGTGGAGGAATCTCACAGATGTCACCCTGAGTGAGATAGCCCAACCTGATGAGTGCAGACTGTAGGATTCCATTTACATGAACTTCTAGAACAGCCAGACTAATCCACGATTAAAAATCAGAACAGTGGCCGTCTTGAGGGTGGGGAGAGATTGGGCAGGGATACAAAGAAACTGGGAGATAAAAATGTTCCAGATGATAATAGAAGCATGGGTTCAATGGATGTCTCCATTTGTCAAATCTGTACAACAAATATTTGAGCTGGGTAAATTTTACCTTACTTGGAAAATAACTGTAAAATAGTAATAACAATAATTGAGCAAGGGATGGGGGATGGCATAATATCAATAATTGCAGAAGCTGAGTGATAGGTACGTGGAGGTTCATTATACTATTCTGTTTATTTTGTATGTTTGAGATTTTCCATAATAACGTATTAAAAATAAATAATAGACTGAGATGAAGACAGTGGGAAGAGAGAAGCTAGGACAGATGAAAGACACTGTGGAGGCAGACTCAAAGTGTCTTGGCAACTACTTGGAGGCAGGGGCCGGTTTCCAAAAGTGAATGTTGAAAACGATGTGAGGTTTCGGTGGCAGTGCCTCTAACGAAGTGAAGAACAGCTTTCAGAGAGAGGGTGGTCAGATCAGTGTGAGGATGTACTGGTTCTGAAATGCTGGGGGGTGAGCAGATCGAGATGGAAGACGGAAAAGAAGGAGGATGGTGTCCTGTTTGAGCGTCTTGCGGGATCACTGGGGAACTTCAGTTGCTGCAATAAATTGTCCCACAGGCCTGTACATCTCTAAGCTAGCCACAAGTAGCAGGGGAGTCAGAAGTCCCCATGACTATCTACATTGGATGCTTACGTGTGCCGGGCCCTGTATCCCACTGAGGCTACAGCTTTGTGAGAGAGACAGGTACGTAAATATAAATTCAATATAACGTGGTTAGTGTGATGATGAAGGTATGAAAATCATGCTGTGGAGGCCCAGAGGAGGGGCTCTTGGCTCAGCCTGGCCAGGAGACAAGGGGCAGACCCGAACCACAGGTGTCCTTGAAGAGGAACCCGAGCTCAGATGGAAACCACGGCCAGCTGGTGCTTCTGGAGCTTGAAGACTTCCTGGATGCCTAGGGAACACCATGCTGTGAGCCTTATACAGATAACAGACTACTTGGGCTAGAACTCACACAATCATGGAATTCTGGAGGTGGAATGAACCCTGAATTAGATTCAAAGAATATTTATTATTGGGCACCGACTGTGTGACAGACATTGTGCTAAGTACTATGGAGGGATTCAAACACGAGAAAACATACAGTGCCTGCCTTCAAGGAGCTCCCACCTGGGGACAGAGACAGCTGTACAACTGTGTATCACAGAAAGTTACTGTAAAAAGGGTGGTAACTTACTATACAGGGAAAAAAATAATGCGAAGAAGAGAGAAACGACTCACAACTGGAGACCACAGAACAGCCCACTCATTTTTGCAGAAGAGGAAAGCAAGTTTCAGAGAATTCATGTCACCTGTTCAAGACTGCACAGTTTTTCAACAGTTTCAGTTGGTTTCTTAGAAGACTGAGCTATTTGATCCCAACTCTGGTGTCACGACCTGGGCTTTGTTTCTAATCCAGTGCTGCTTCTGTGGCAGCACTCCAGCTTGTCCATATTTACTGTAGTTGAACACACTCGCTTGCCCCCTTCACCTGCTTTTCCACTCCCCTTCGAGGTAATGGACTCTGGCTACAAGGTGCTCAGAGTGGGGAGAAGCCACTGCTCCCCTGAGTGCTGTGCACCGGGAAACTCAACCTTGGACAAACGGCACCACTGACTTGCTCCTATAGGAAGCCAATCTCAACATCAATTAGGCCTTTCACATAATCTCTGATTTGTGATTAAACACATTTTAAAAACACAATTAGTTATGGGCCAGAGCTACGGAAGCCTTTGATTCATAATTGGCTGATTGTTTCCAGAAAATTAATCAAGGGAACAATAATGCCCAGTTGACTCTACGAGCCCCATTGCAAACACACACCCTAATCCCTGCAGCTGCCCAGGGCTGAAGGGACTTCTTGCCAAGTGGGCCCCTACCCACCTCTCCCACCCTCAGTTTTTCAAAGTGTGTATGGGATTATGTCACTCCCTGGCTCAAAACCCCCCAGAAGTTCCCCATTGGCCTTGGAACAATGTCCCAACTCCTTGTCCTTGGCCTTTGTAGCTCTTCATGCTCCAGCCTCTGCATGCTGTCCGGCCCCAGGGACCTTGCTCATTGTGTCCTAGCAACCCTGGCCTTTCAGATCATGGGATCTCAGTAGCATACCCCATTAGCAAACCCGTATTCACCCATCTCTTCTTTCGCTCATTCGTTGATTCATTCCGTAAATAGTTCATGTGACTTTATTAGGTGTCAGCCCCACTGCTAGGTATTGGGGGGTTGAGTGATGAACTGGGAAGTCAAGGAGGTTCAATTCTCAGAGGAGGACATTAATCAAATAATCTCACATCTACACAATTACAAATTGTGAACATACAAAGAGTTGGAGGGAGGACATTCCAGACAAAGGAGACAGAAAGGGCAAAGGTGCTGGGGAAGAGAAGAGCCTGGAATAGTTGAGGCACCAACCACAACAGCAGTGGAGGAGGAGAAACAGGAAATGAGTTGAGGTTGGAGAAATAGCAAAGGGCCATATTGTGCAGAACCTTGTAAGCCAAGGTAAGGAGTCTGAATCTTCTTCAGAAGGCAGGGTTTTAAGTGGGGGGGGGGGTGACACAATAATCTATGATGTTAAAGGACTGTTGTGGGCTACTTGGTGGAGAAAGAATTAAAGGCAAGCCAATTTGGGAACAAGGAGACCTGTTAAGAGACTATTATGAAAGACCAGGCCAGTGGAGAGATCAATTGTCCTGGTTTGCCTGCAACTTAGGGGTTCCTGGGGGATGGAACTTGCATTACTAGAACCTGGAGAGTCCCAGGCAAACCAGGAGAAATTAGTCGCCTTCCAGGTAAGACATGGTGATATCTTGAATTATAGGATGACACTAGATGGAAGGATGTGGACGGTCTAGAGGCGGGGGACTTTTTGTTGATGGACTGAACAAAAGGGGCAGAGAAAAAGGAGGACCCTCAGGTTCTTTTTGCAACCAGTTGGTAGAGCCTTCTATTGAGAAAGAAAAGACTGTTTCCCATTTCTCTGTCTGCCTCAGGGACTTTAGAGCAGAAAGCAAGCCGACCTAGAAGAACAGAGTGAAAGAAACTATCTCCTCATTGTGTAGTAACTTCCAGGACTTTAGGCAAATAATTGATGTCTTGTACTCGGGCCAAAGCCATGGTCAGCCAGGAGTTTACTTTGTGTCTTGTTTTCAAGAGATCAAAGCAATTTAAAACTTCATGATGATCTTCATGAAATCCTCATGTGGCACAAACTAAGAGAGAGGCAAAGATACAAACAGAGGGAGATCCAAATATCATCATTACTGCTAGTAAAGCCAATGCCTCACTACGCTCACTGGATAACTGAAAGCAGATGAGAATGCATATTCTTTCAGAGAGCTGGTTCCTCCCCAAAGGGAGGGCTGTGTGGTACAATGAGCACAAACTTTGGGCTCCAATCCAGCCCCGGTCACTTACCAGCTGTGTGACCTTGGCAAGTTACCTAGCCCCATGAGCCTCTATTTCCTTGCCTATAAAAAGAGGATAATAATCTACCTTGCAGGGTTAAGATGAAAATTAGAGATAAGGTACACATTTGCTGCATAACAGGCTTTCAATAACGGTACCTCCCATTACCTCTGTGCCTCACTCTCCACATCTGTAAAAGAAGGGTGATCTCCATTATATCCACCTTATAGGATGTTTGTGAGCATTGAATGAGATTATCCATGTTCAATGCTTAACATGGCTCCCGGCACATATTAGAGGGAACCAAATAATTATTGACTATTTGCTATTATTAATACAGTCATGAGTTGCCTAACAAAAGGGATACATTCTGACAAATGCATTGTTAGGCAATTTCGTCGTTGTGAGAACATCACAGAGTGCACTTACACAAACCTAGATGGTATAGCTTACTACACACCTAGGTTTTATGGTGCTAGTATTATGGCACCACCATCATATATGTGGTCAGTTGTTGACCGAAACATCGTCATGTGGTGCCTGACTGTAACGGAAAGAGTTGCTACTGGCTCTCCCACTCTCATTCACTTCTGCTCATGACTGATATTATGCATGTGTGGATCAAGGAGACCTTCACCTTGCACAGAAGTCAGCTTCCAAAGGTAGTACATAAGGTGAAAGTCACAGGTATTCAAAATTCTACTTGAAAATACCTTCCAATCCCCAAAAAGTAGTGTGCTTGGTTTTGTGCTTACGACTCTGTAAATTAATATTATTTATAAATTTATAATGCATTCAGAAACTTACACTGCATAATAAAAATTATGCATGCAAAATTTGCTTTTACAATATCTCACAGTGTTTTAGCATTTTTGCCAAGTGTGAGTAGTTGAATTCCTATGGGTTAAATCATGTGTGATGTGATTCCTCTGTGATTATCAAGCAAAGCCAGTCCTTTCTGTCCAAAGCCAAAGGGACAATTGATATAGTATTTCCTAATGCCACCATAGTCAGAATTAAAAATATAAATGAGCAAATAATTCATACAGTTAACTAAATACAAAAAATAGCTACATCCATCAGCATTTATTGAGCAACATGTATTTTGATTTATAATAAATCAGCATGTATTATGTGCCAGACGCTGTGCTAAATGCTTTACCTGTACTGGTGAGAAACAGCACAGCCCTGTGGTTAACGCTCTTGAATTAATTGCTTGGGTTCCAGTGCTGGCTCCACTATTTACTAGCTGTGTGACCCTGGGCAGGTGCTCATCCCCACCTGAGCATCAGTCTTCTCATCTGCAGTATGGGGATAACAACAGCACCTAACTCATCGGGTTGTTATAATAGATGAGTAATAAATGCAAAGTGCCTGAATAATGTTCAGCCTATGGGAGGCACTCAGATTTTAGCTTCTGATATCATTACTTCATCTGCACATTAAAACTATGAAGTAGGAACATATCCTTTCACTATTGAACAGACAAGAGTGTCAGGACAGAAAGTTTATATAATAAAGTTTAGTTAGTATTTACTACAAACCCAAGATACACTAAATGCCTTACATAGGATCCCTCACTTAGTCCTCACGGCAACTCTGTGATGTAGGTGCTATATCAACCCCCCTTTTCAGATGAAGACTCCAAGGCTCAGAGGGACCACTGATGAAGTCTAAGGAATTGGTTTGGAGAGAAGCCCACTTGAATTTCTAAATATGGGACCAGAACCATTGCTAATTCAATAAACTGCACTTTTCAGTTTCTCTCCATTCTGGGTCAAAAGAGATCATCTTCCTTTAAATTTGTTCTGTCTCCTTACCTCTAAGTGCTCTTTGCCTAGCAGTTATATGTGTGTAGTGTGGCAAAGTCAGTGATTCACTCATTCCCTCAACAAGTTCATTGGGAGCCTGCTGTGCTAGCTGCTGGGGACGCCACAATCAAAGATCTGCTCCCTGTCTACACTTGCACTAGCACGTTAGGAGACAGAGAGAGAACAACTGTTTCCCATATAGCCTTTATCCACACACATAATCTCTTGAGCTCCCTTCTGGGAGAGGTTTCCCTGGTGATCATAACTCAGTCCCCAAGACGCTGACCACATGAGCTCTTCCCAACAGCCAATTGATCCAACTGGCTCTGATTAGCTCTCAATCAAGGGAAAGCTGCCTTTGAATATAGGACATTTTCAACAAGGGAAAACACAGATAAGCAGGATGTGTTAGAACTTGTGGCAGAGGCTTAATCATTTGATTTTTCTCTACTTCTGCAGAATGATTTTTTAATGTCTTCAGGTTAAACTGGTTCACCTGAGTTGCCCTGATTTGTGTCTATGCCTCAAGGTTATTGACTAACAAACAAGCCTGGACAGCAGTACAAGGTTCTGGTCAACCCAGAAGTGTTAGGAAAATATCTGAGTTTTTACATCAATGGTGTTAGTATTTTTCCCAGCTGAAGTCTTAGTTTGCCTTGAAAAATCACATGAGCTTAAGTGGGCCATCCCCCACCAGCAGCCTCATTTGGTCTTTTCTCATTAGGGCTGTTACCAGACCCAAACACAGGTTCTTTTACCCACTGCACAGTAGGGCCAATAACTGAAATATCAGGCTTGTGGAAAGGAAAGAGGATTTGTTATTATCCAAAAGGCAGCCAGATGAGGAGATGGGAGTTACAACTCAGATCCACCTCCTCAAAGGGAAAAAGGTAGGGGTTTTTATCTGGGGTTTTAGGTAGGGGAGGGAGAGCATGTGACCTTGCTGGTTGATGCCTTCCCACCGGCCTGCATTTGGCCTTGAAGACAGAATTTCTTTCCCTTGACTGAACTTTTCTGGTTAGTTTTCATCTTCATCCTGCATTTGGCCTTGTGAGGCTGAATCTCGATGACTGGACCTTGACTTCCTGGGAAAGACAGCTCACTCATATACTGAATGAGTATAGGAGGGACAGAAAGACCTGGTTAATTTTAAACAACAGTTGATTATGCTGACTATGCACAGCTGCAGTTAGCAAAGCTTATCTCAAGTTTTTTTGCTCTAGGGAAGATTTCTTCTTCATGCTCGGTTTCAGGGTCAGTCAGCTGTTGGGACCCTTTCAAGACTAACATTCTGTAATTCTTGGATTTGATTTATAAGAATGTCCTAGACTCCCAGAAACCCTCACCCCTGGGGCTTGACTTTGTATGTTACTGACAGAACTAGACTTCTGTGATCCAGTAGATAGGAAGAGAAATATGGAAGGTACTTTTAAGCTAGGAAAACTGCACATGAACTCCTCATTGGTTGGTTGGTTTCTACACTGGGTTATAATAATGGCTGTATTTATTTTCCTCATCATAAGATGTTCTAGAAATACCTTTGAGTTCAAACAAGTAGACAGGTGAAGGCATTTTTTAACATTGTCAACCCAAAACCCACGTGGTCCCAAAGAAGGCATGCCCTTTCATCGCCAGGCAGCCTAGGCTGTTCCCATTAGGTTCCTTTTCCTCACCTCGTTCATGTTTTCTAACCTAATTAGGAACAACAAGGGCATGGCAAAGGTGTTAAGCAGGTATTTTGGTACCCAGGATTTCAAGAACTCCACCAAGCTTCTACCAGGACTGTTCAGGTTTTCAGAGCCAAACCAACAGGAAGTGACTTTTCCTATTCCCACTCCACCAAAAGAATAAAAGAAAAATTGCCAAATCTGGTTTGGCTTGTGACCACAGCAATGCCAAAGAGAAGGGGCATGACTGAAAGAAGAAGACAATAAACCTGAAGCCACCGTCCCTATCCCCTACAACATACACACACACTGCTGCCTCCATCTCTTTCCCCAGTTTGGTCAATGGACAGTTACACCAGTATTAATCTCAGCAAGGGTAAAACTGAAAACATTGAGAACCCTTAGAATTTCCCTCAGATGAAGCCCTACAGGACAGGAGATAATTCAATTAATTGCCATTGGACTCTGGAAAAGGACAGTCTATCTTGATTTCTGCCAGAGAAAACAACAAATCTCTCCTCCTCGGCTCTCTTAATCTCACGCCAAATGAAACAGTCACTCTTTTTCCCAAACTGTAAACTCCAGTGTCAAACCTGTTTGTGATGACGATGTTAACAGTTTGCAAATCTGAATTTCAAGTGGGTTATTCATGAACCAGTAGAAACAAAGCTTGATGAATTGAGGGTTCTTCTTCTAAATGACATTGAGTACCTTGGTCCATGGTGGTCTTATGATCTAAACTATACAGAGTTATCACTTAAGTGAAATTCAGATTATAATAATTAATTTTCCATTGTTTTTTTCCCCACAGAAATAGAGGTTTTTTTTAAAAAAAGTGATTATTTGTTGTAAATAAATGTCAACAGAGAAATCATTAAAAATTATACCTGTGGAGCCAGCCCTGGGCGTCGTGGTTAAGATCGGCCTACTCTGCTTCAGTGGCCCTGGTTCACAGGTTCAGTTCCTGGTAGCAGACCTACACCACTTGCCAGCCATGCTGTGGTGGTGACCCACATACAAAAGAGAGGAAGACAGATGTTAGCTCAGGGCCACTCTTCCTCAAGCATAAAAAGAGGAAGATTGCCAACAGATGTTAGCTCAGGGCAAATTTTCCTCAGCAGAAAAAAAATATATATATATATACCTGTGATGCCAATTTTTTCATAAGAAATATTAACTTGGGGATAGGAGGTAGGGTTGAGTGGCTGAAAGACCAGAATATTCAAAACCTCAATACCAGGCTCAGCTCTGCAAAAATCAGTCTGTGACCTCAGCTAAAATATAACTTTGGGCTTTCTTTGCCCTTGATTCATTCGTAAATAAAAGATTTGGGTTGGACAGTTTCCAAGTTTACTTTAAAAACCTAAGTTTCAACAACTTTATTTTAATTATAATTGGTGCTTTCCTCACTGCCTTTTACTGTCAGTGATTGTCACTTAAGCTAATCCTGACCTTATCTCAGACATTGTGCTAACACGTCCTTCAGTATATAATATCAGTGGGATAAAACTTTGGGACTTCAGACCAGCTTAATATCAAAAGCCCTTCCTAATGACATCTCCCCAAGACCTGACAGCTTCTAATAACTTCCGGTTAGGGCACTTTTGTTTAAGCAATCATCCCTGCATCTGCTCTCCTTCGTGGGCTGTTACTGAAACATGTGCAGAGGAGTTTCAGGTCCTTCCTGGCCCCTCCTTCCCCCCATCTGCAGGGCTGTGAGAGAGAGAGAAATAGAGAGAGAGAGACCGTCAACCACACAGAAAGGAAGACACATAGGAGATATTGATCTGTACTGCCCAACTCTATGACATTTTCCAGTCATAAGCAATAACTTTCTACTCCTTTTTAACAAAGAACTATTGTCAGCTTTCCAACATGTCTTAAACAGGGAGCTGCTGGTCAGGTATTAAATGAAGCAAATATACTGGGTGTCTCTTTTAATCTATGAGTTTTAGAAACCTTATAAATAAGAGACTATTTCTCAGAAGCTGCTCTCAGGAGGAAACTCCACTTTCTGTGGCTATATATTTTAACATGGTAAACAACATTTTTTCCTAATGTTAAAAGTAATTCATGCTCATTATAGAAAATTCAAAAAATACAGAAAATTATGTAGAAGGAAAACTAAACTTACATGTACCTAGAATTCTGTTTTTTCTTAACAATTTGGTGTGAGTGCCTGCACATGGCGTATATGCTATGTATGACATATATTTACATATATTTGTATAGTTGAGATCATGCTGGGGCTATAGTTCTCAGTGATTCAGTAATGACACAACCATCCATCTCCTTCAAAGGTCACATAAAGCAAGGCTTGCTGCTGACACATTAGGGCTGGGAGGATGAGGGCCATCATCCAGAGTTAGCTGTCCCTGGGGAATTTCCTTGTACCAGGTGCTTTGTTAATCTCACAGATTCCACTGCAGCAACTCATGGGATTATACTTACCACACATCACAGTTTTCCATGCTTCCAGGACAGGTACGATGCTACCCAGACCCCTTCAAAGACACGTTCCTAAACAAAGACTGCATTTATATTTGCTTAATCAACACCACTTTTGCAAATACTTTCAAATCTTTTCTGAGATAGGTTCTTCACAATTTTGCAGGTACAGTGGTATTAGAACACCTCCTGTTTAGCCAGTCAAAAAGATTTTTTCCAACCCTCCTACTCAATGTATATTCAAAATTATATAGGAATGTATATCACATGAAATAGTGATTAAGCCTCACTCTGAAACAGCAGGCATGGGGAAGGTCTATGTCTTCGTTGAATTGCTATCAATGGTTCCTTATTACAGACTGCCACAGGACATGCTCAGTGCCCGCTTGGTGTTGGCATTCTCCTTGGCACCCAACACCATACCTCAGAAAGGATGGTTGAATTGATTTTAATGTAATCACCAAGAAAAGAACTGCTGACTTTTATCACCAAATATCCCACAGCCACTGTTTTGTTCTGGCTTGGGAAAAAGCCTAAAGGCGGGTCTAAGTAACAAGGCAGCACGAGATGGGTGAAGAAACCTTGGAGACAAAAGGACTTGCCCTGGAATCACAGCAGGAGGCTAGGTTAGAATGCAAAATTTGGGGTTTAGCTCATGTGGTCACCAGGTCCCTTGCTCTATTTAACTCTTTGGAACCGACCCAAAGAGTTCTGCTCCCTTCTCTCTCTTGTTTATAAAACTTTTGAATTTGGTTATTTCATTAATTTCAGAAACATTTATTGAGGACCTAATATGCACACAGTATATGAAAAGTAGTTCATATAGCATACAGCTTTGACATATATGCAATACAAGTTGGGCAGAGCTGAATTCAAACCTCAGCTCTACTTACTAAGTCATCACTTTAGGCAAGAGAATTGGTCTTTCTGTGCCTCAGTTTCCTCATCTGTAAAACAAGATTAGTAGCAGTATATATATCCCTCAGGGTTGTCACAAGAGTAAACTATTGCTATTAGCATTATTTTTTATTATTGTAGCATGTGCTAGACACCATGAATGGTACAAAAAAAATTCAACCATCAATCCCAGGAAAGTAGACACCTTATGAACTGAAAGAAATTAAATCCCAAATGAGGTGGTATGTGCTGTATGAATTCAGACAAGAGAGAGTCAATAAGGGCTAGAGTGGTTAAAAAAATGTTTCATGGAGAAGAAAGGACTTCAATTGTTTTATCGAAAATAATACTCCATGAGCACAGGGAAGAAGATTTGGTTGAGACACGTGTGCTTGAAGGATGTAAGAGTGGATATAGCAAGGAATAAGTTTGAAGTCAGGCTGGGGAAGGATTGACTGTTCAGCTAATGATTTTATTTTATTTTTTTCCTTTTTTTAAATTGAGGTAACATTGATTTATAACATATAAATTTCATGTGTATATCATCATATTTTGATTTCTTTGTAGACTATTATAAGGTGTGGTCCATTTCTTTTTACAGTCTTATGGAAATAAACAAAGACCTACCAAATGAGAAAAGCAAAGGCTATTTATTCTGACCTTGCTGTAGCAAGGGAGTCAGCCACATTTTGGCAAAAACTCAAAAACAGGCAGAGGAGTAGGAGAGCTTTCTAGTGGAAAGAAGGGAAGGCATCAGGTGTGCCCCAGCTCGAGGCTGTGGGCGTGGGGAAGCTGCAGGCACACAAACTAGAAGCGGGGCCTCCTATGTGACTGGTTAGGGGCATATTTGGCTCACTCTGGTTGGTCCTAAGTTGGAAGCAGGGACAAAAATTAGGGAAGCTGTCAGTTATTAATCAAGTCTTGGCCATTTGGGGCCAATTGTTACAGAAGTTGTTGTTAGCTTCCTGGATTGTCATCGGAGATAGCAATCCGGCTTCCTGCAAGTCTGACTTACAGCAGGTTGGCTGCCTGGGTTATTTATTGTAGATAAGGGGGTTGGTTTACTGGGCAGGTTGCTGCAGGTTGTGAGTCAAAGTTCTATTTTTATATATGGTCTGACTATTGTCTGTATATTCAGTCTCTCGGTCAAGTGGAGAAATAGACTACAAAAGATTGTGGGGACAGGAGCAAAACAAAAGAGATTAGAACATTAAAAGGACAATGAGAGTGCGGTTGGGGAAACCAACTTTGGATAAAGTAGTCAGGGAAGGCATCTCTGAGGAGATGACAACTATGCAGAGATCTTAAAGATGAGAAAGGGCTAGCCGTTTGAGGAGTAGATGGAAGAGCATTCCAGGCAAAGGGGCAGAGAGAGTACTCTGAGCCAGAAAGAGCACGTGGTGTTCAAAGAAATGAAAGATCAGTGCAGCTAGACAGGAGCAAGCAAGGGGAGAGGGCACAAGATGAAGCTGGGGAAGGAGGCAAGAGTCAGGTCGGACAGAACTTTGTACGCCATGGTAGAGAATAGATTCCACGGGTGCAGGGAGCTTAGGCAGAAAAAAAATCAAGGAAGCTGTTGCAGTAGCCTAGGTGAAAGATGGTGGGGGCGGTCTGGATTAAGGTAATGGGAAATAGAGATGAAAAAAGTGGTCAGGTCCTTGAGATGTCTTAAAGATAGGACAAAGAGGACTTGCTGATGGCCTGAATATGGAGGCACTGGAGGTTGGGGATAAAGGGAGGAAACAGAGAGAATTCCAGTGATTGTGGCATTTACTGAAATGGGGATACTGGATAAAGAGGAAAATAGTTTTTTTTGTGAGGGAGAGAGAAACCAAATTTAATTTAGAGATTGAGGAAGCCATTAGTGTAATAAAAATCATCTAGAGACGGGAGGCAGGACGGGTTCAAAAGCCGGAGACCTCTGGGTTGAGCTTATATTCGCAGTCCACACCTCATTTAGCTGAACAAATAGACACCCAGATAAAGAACAGGTGAGAAAGACAAGAGCTACAAAATGGAAGCTGGAGATAAACTCCAGCTGGGAATACCTGACCCCAAAGTTACTCGTCAGTTCAGTTAAAAACACACACAACAGGGGCCGCCCGGTGGCGCAGCTGTTTAGTTCGCGCTTGGCAGCCCGGGATTCGCGGGTTCGGATCCCGGGCGCCTGCCGACGCCTGTGGCGGCGTCCCATATAAAGTAGAGGAAGATGGGCACGGATGTTAGCCCAGGGCCAGTATTCCTCGGCAAAAAAAGAGGATTAGCAACGGATGTTAGCTCAGGGCTGGTCTTCCTCACAAAGAAAAAAAAAAACACACACACACACAACAAAAAATGGAATGGCTTGACATTGTGTGGTCCAGTTACCTGGTCTATTGGCTGCACTTGACGTGTCTCTTATTGACACTATCATATGTAAGACATGGTCCATTCCTGCTTATAGTCTATGGAGAGGAGAAGTGGCCGGGTTCAGGTGAGCTAGTAGTCATTAAGAGTGAAACTGTCTCAGCTGTTTCTTGCTTTCTAGAAAGCTGATCTTGCTTTCTATTCATGGAGAAAACAAAGGCATCAAAAGAGAATTTCCAGATTCCCACCACAACATCTACCAACTGCTGGCATGTAGCCCCATATATTGTGCCCTCCCTCCTGCTCTGATTGGAGAATTGTCCATGCTCCAATCTGAGCCAAGATTTCCACCTGTGCTCTAGATCCCATCCTTTCTCACCAATTCAGGGACATTGTTCCAGTAATTCTTCTCCATTACTGGATGATTCTCATCAACAAACAAACTCACTGGTCTTGCTTCCATCATCAAACAATAATTGCAAAAAAATATTTTTAAATCTTCGTTTCACTTTGACTTTACTTCCCCCGCCAGCAAATGTCCCATTTCATTGCTGTCATTTTCAGCAAAACTCTGAGACAGTTGTCTCTTTTTGATGGCTAGAATCTCTCTCTTACCATTCTCTTTAGTTTTCCCTTGCTCAGGTATATTGAGATATCATTTACACGCTGTGAAATTCACCCTTTTTAAGTGTACGTTTCCATGAGTTTTGACAAATGTATGTAGTCACCCAGCCACCACCACAATCAAAATATGTAACATATCCATTACCTCAAAAAGTTCCTTTGTGCCCCTTCTCCCCATGCCTAGTGACCACTGATCTGGTATTTGTCCCTATATGTTTGCCTTTTCCAGAACGTCATATGAATGGATTCCTACAGTCCTGCTCTTTGTGCATGGCATCTTTCCTTTAGCACAATGCTTTGGAGATTCATTCATGTTGTTGCATGTCTCATTAGCTTGCTCCTTTATATTGCTGAGTAGTGTTCAAGTCTATGAATGGACCACAATTTTTTAATCCATTAATCAGTTAATAGACATTTGGATTGTTTCCTGTTTTGGCAATTATGAATAAAGTCTACACAAACATTTACATTTGCAGGTCTTTGCAAATATTCCTTCCAGTCTGTGGCTTGCATTTTTGTTTTCTTAACACTATCAAAGAGAAAAAGTTTTAATTTGATGAAGTCCAATTTATCAGTTTTTTATAGTTTGTGGTTTTTGTGTCATATCTAAGAAATCTTTGTGTAACTCAGCACAATAATCTCATATTTTCTTCTAAATATTTTATAGTTTTAACTCTGACATTTGTGTCTATGATCCACTCAAAATTAATTTTTTGTATGGGGTACAAGGTAAGAGTGGAAGTTCAATGTTTTTGCATATGGATGTCCAACAATTCCTGAAACATATATTGAAAAGCCTATTCTTTCCCCACAAATTACCTTGGCATCTTTGCTGAAAATTAATTTTCCACAGATATAAATGAGCCTATTTCTGGACCCTCTATTTTGTTCTTTTTTTCCATGTGTCTATCTTTGTGCCCAAAACATATTGTCTTAATTACTATAGCTTTATAGTAAGTCTTACCTAAGAAATTAGGTAATGCAAATTTTCTAATTTTGTTCTTTTTAAAATTGTTTCAGCAATTCTAAGTCCTTTGCTACTTAATAAAAAATTTAGAATCGGATTGTAATTTTATATAAAAATTTCCTGCTGGGATTCTAATTGGGATTCCATTGAATCTATAGATCAAATTAGAGAGAACTGATATTGTAATGACGTCTTCCAACCCATGACACGGTACAGCTCTGCATTTTTTTCAGATCTTGTTTAATTTCTCTCAGAAATGTTTTGTAATTTGCAGCACACAACCCGTGCACGTATTTTGTTCAATATAGCTCCAAGGATTTCATGTTTTATGATGTTACCATAAATGGCATTGTGCTTTAATTTCAAATTTCAGTTGTTCTTTGCTGGTACATAAAAATAAAATTCATTTTTATATGTTGACCTTGTATCTTATGACCTTGTTACACTCATTTGTTAGTTTTACTAGCTTTTTGTAGATTCTTTGGGATTTTCTATGTACACAATCATGTTGTCTGCAAACAAACGTAGCTTTATTTCTTTCTTTCCAATCTGCATACTTTTATATCTTTTTATTGCTTTATTTCACAGCTTAGGACCTCCAGTTAAAATGTTAAGTAGAAGTGGGAGTAAATACCTTTGCTTTATTTCTATATCTATTAAAAAATTGAATTGTTATGAAAAACCTTTCCACACATACAAAAAGCTCCATGCTCAGATGGTTTTGCTGGTGAAATCGACCTAATATTTACGGAGGAAATGAAACCAATTTTACACAAAGTCTTAGTCATTCAGTATTAAGTATGGTGTTATCTGCCTACACTTAGTAGGTGCCCTTTATCAAATTGGGGAAGTTTTCTTACATTCTTAGTTTGCTGAGCCTTTAAAATATAATTTTATTAAATTATTTTTCTTCATCTATTGGGATGATCATATAGTTTTCACTTTTAGTTTGTTAATTGATTGATTAATTGATTTTAAAAAAATGTTGAGCCAAGCTTGCATATCCTTGGATAAACCCAACTTGATCATAATGTATTACCTTTTTATGTATTCTGGATTTGATTTGCTAAAATTATGTTGAGGATTTTTGTGTTCCTTCAGTCTGTAATTTTCTTTTCTTATAATTTTTTTTTTCTAATTTTGGTATCAGGGTAATTCTGGCCTCAATCAATGACTTCAGACATGCTCCTTCCTTTTCTGAAAGTGTTTGTGAATAATTGGTTTTATTTCTTCCTTAAATGTTTAGGAGATTTTACCAAGAAAACCATCTGATCTTGGATTTTCTGTGAGAAAGGTTTTTAACAATGAATTCAGATTCTTTACAGTTATACCCTTATACAGATTATGTATTTCTTCTTAAGTAATCTATGGTAGTTTGTATCTTTTGAGGGATTTATCCATTTCATCTAACTTATCAAATTTATTGGCATCAAGGTCATAATATTACTTATTATCCTTTTAGTGTCTATAGGATATGTTGTGATTGCCTCCATTTCATTCCTAATATGTTCTCTCTCTCTCTCTCTCTCTCTCTGACTAGAGGTTTATTAATTTTATTGATATTCTGAAAGAACCAGCTTTTGGTTTTACTGATTTTCTATTATTTGTTTTCTATTTCATTGATTTCTGCTTTTATCTTTATTCTTTCTTTCCTTCTACCTGCTTTGTGTTTGAGTTGCTCTTTTTCTAGTTACTTAAGGTGTAGCCATAGAATATTGATTTGAAACCTTTTTTTCCTAGTTTAAGTATTTGATGTTATAAATTTCCAACTGAGTACTGCTTTAACTGCATATCACCGATTTCGATATATTATTTTTTATTTCCTACCATTTAAAATCTGTTCTAATTTCTCTTGTGATTATTTTTATTTCACCCATGAGTTTTTCAGAAGTGTGTTAATTTCCAAATATTAGGCTATTTCCCAGATATCATTCTATTATTTATTACCGACATAATTCTGATGTGGTCAGAGAACATATTTTGTGTAATTTCAATCCTTTTACATTTTTTGAGATTCATTTCAAAGTCTAAAATGTAGTCTGTCTTGGTGAATATTCTAGATAAACTTGAAAAGAATATATATTCTGCTGCTGTTTGAGGGAATGTTCCATAAATGTTCATTATGTCAATTTGTTGTTCAACTCTTCAATATCTTAGCTGATTTTCTGTTTACTTGTTCAATTAATTACTGTGAGAAGGCTGTTGAAACCCTCAAATATAATTGTATATTTGTCTGTTTCTCCTTTTAATTCTATCATTTTGTTCTCTGTGTATTTTGAAGTTCTACTATTAGGACATAAACATTTAGAATTACTGTATCTTCTTGATTCCTTTATCATTATGTAATATTGCTATTTATCCCTAATAATATTTTTTATTTTGAAATCTACTTTGTCTAACACCTAGTTATCTCCTTTAACTTTCTCTTTATTAGTGTGTGCCTGCTATATCTTCTATCGTTCTTTTTCTTTTATCTAATCTTTGTTTTTATATTTAAAGTTAGATTCTTGTCAATGACATATAGTTGACTCTTGCTGTTTTATCCAATCTGACAACTTTTGCCTCTCAATTGCAGTATTTAGCTTATTTATATTTAATATAATTTTTTCATATATTTAGATTTAAATCTATTATCTTGCTATTTGTTTTCTATTTGTGACATCTGATCTTTCTTCCTTCCTTTAGACTGTGTGTTTCCCATGATTCTGTTTTTTCTTAACTATTGGCATATTAGTTATACTTCTATTTTTTAAAAAGTGGTTTATCTAGTTATTTGACAGCCTCTGTGTGATAGTTCCACTCTCTGGGTCTGGTTCAATGTATTGTTATCATTTAACATTGGGTTATCTTATTCTTCATTTTTGACTGATTCTGAACACTGTGTGTCAAAGAAGAATAGATACTAAAGTGAATAGTATTTACACTTGGAAATGGCACTCCTTCTGCTTTTTCTGTCTGTTAGTTTGGGGAGGTTGAGTCAATCTTGATATTTAACTATGCAAGTCAGAAAACAGTGGGATAGCATTTTCAAAGTGTTGAAAGAAAAAGACTGTCAACCAAGAAGTCTATATTTAGCAAAACTCTCCTTGAAGACTTAAGGAGAAAATAGACATTTCCAGATAAACAAAAACTGAGAGAATTCATTGTTAGCAGACTTGATCTACAAGAAATACTAAAGAGAATCCTTTAGGCTGAAAGTTGCAAGATGGTAACTTGAATCCACACAAAGAAATAAAGAGCACTGGTAAAGGTACTACATAGGTAAATATAAAAGACAGTATACATATATTTTTGTTGTAACTCTTTTCTTCTCTTCTCTGATTTAAAAGATAAAGCAATAATTATAAAACTGTGTTGATGGACTTCTAATCTATAAAGATGTAATTTGTATGACAATAATAGTACAAATGAGGAGGAGTGAATGGAGGTATGTTGGAGCAGTTTTTGTATACTATTGAAATTAAGTTAGTATTACTTTGAACTATATTGTTTAAGATGCTAATTGTAATTTCCAGAGTAACCACTAAGAAAATAGTTTTCTTAGTAAAAAAAAAAAAAAAAAGAAACAAGGGAATTAAAATAGGACACTAGTAAATATTTATTTAACACAAAAGAAGGTGCTAATTGAGAATAGAGGAACAAAAAGAGGTATGAAATATAAAAAACAAACAGCAAAATGGCACAAGTAAATCCTACCTTATTGGTAATTACATTAAACATAAATGGATGTAACACTCCAATCAATAGGCAGATGTTGCAGAATAGATTTAAAATGATATGACTATATGCTGTCTGTAAAAGACCCACTTTAGATTCAAAGACACAAATGGAATAAAAGTAAAAAGATTTAAAAGCCACCCCATGCAAGCAGTGACTAAAAGAGAGCTGGAGTGGCTATACTAATATCAGAAAAAATAGACATTGAGAGAAAAATTGTCACTAGAAACAAAAAAGGCATTTAAAATAATAAAATTCTCAGTCCATCAAGAAGATATAACAATTATAAATTTGTATGCACCTAACAACAGTGTCACAAAATACATGAAGCAAAAATGGTCAGAACTGAAAGGAGAAATAGACAATTCAACAATAATGGTTGAAAAATCCAATCCCCCACTTCAGTAATAAATAGAACAACTAGGCAGAAGATTAACAAAGAAATGGAAGACTTGAACAACACTAAAACCAACTAGATCTAACAGACATCTATAGAATACTCCACTCGACAACAGAAAACATACACTCCTCAAGTATACATGGGACAGTCTCCAGGATAGACCATACCTGAAGCCATAAATTTAAAAGAATTGAAATCATACAATGTATATTCTCTGACCACACTGCAATTAAATTAGAAATATACAGGAGGAAATTTGGGAAATTCACAAATATGTGGAAATTAACCAACATTATCTTAAATAACCAATGGATCAAAAAAATTTACAAAAGAAATTAGAAAATACTTTGAAATTATGGAAATGAAACACAACATAAAATTTATGGGATACAGCTAAAGAAATGCTTAGAGAGAAATTTATAGCTGCAAATGTCTATATCAAGAAAGAAGAAAAATCTCAAATTAATAAACAAATTTTCTACCTGAAAAAAACTAGGAAAAGTAGAGAAAACTAAATTCAAACAAGCAGAAGAAAAGAAATAATAAAGATTAGAGTGTAAATAAATGAAATAGGGAATAAAAAAGCAGCCGAGAAAATCAACAAAATCAAAAGTTGTTTCTTTGGAAAGATCAACAAAACTGACAAACTTCTAGCTACCCTCACCAAGAAAAAAATGAGAAAAGACTCAAATTAATAAAATCAGGAATGAAAAAGGAGACACTACTACTGAGCTTATAGGAAAAAAAAAAAGGATTATAAGAGATTACCATGAACAACTGTGTGCCAACAAATTAGATCACTTAGATAAAACAGACAAATTCCTAGAAAGACACACACTAATGAAACTGAATAAATAGATAATTTGAATAATTCTGTTCGCCTGGTTTCTTAGGTGAATTCTACCAAACATTTAAACTCTTCCAAAATAGAAGAGGAAGGAACATTTCCCAACTCATCCCATGAGGACAGTGTCATCCTGATAACAAAACCAGACAAAAACTCCAAAATAAAAACTTCACACAAAAACCCCCAACTAAATATCAGCAAACTGAATCCAACAACATGTAACCATACTCAAGTGGTATTTACCCCAGGACATCCAATATCAATCAATGTATTAATAGAATAAAGGACAAAAACCATACTACCATCTCAATAGATACAGAAAAAAACATTTGACAGTATCCAACATCTCTTCATGATAAAATCTCTCAACAAACTAGGGAATTTCCACAACTAGATGAAGAATATCTACGAAAAACCTACAGCTAACATCATTTTTAGTGACGAATGACTGAATGCTTCTCTCCCTAAGATCAGGAACAAGACAAGGATGCGTGCTTTTGTGACTTCTATTCAACATTGTACTGGAGGTTCTAGTCAGGGCATTAGTCAAGAAAAAGAAATAAAAGGCATCCATATTGGAAAGGAAGAAGGAAAAATATCTCTATTTGAAGATGACATGATTGCACACATAGAAAATCCTAAGGAATCCACTAAAAACTATCAGAACTAATAAACAAGCTCAGCAATGTGGCAGGAGATGTAAGATCAATGTACAAAATTCAATTGTATTTTTATACACTAGCAATAAACAACCCCAAAGTGAAATTAAGAAAACAATTTTACTTACAATAGCATCAAAAAGAAGAAAACACCTAAGAATAAATTTAACCAAAAAAATGGAAGACTTGTATGCTGAAACTACAAAACATTGTTGAAATAAATCTAAAAAGATGAAATGACATCCCATGTTCATACATTTTAAAATTTAATATTGCTAAGATGGTAATACTCCCCAAATTGATCCACATCTAGCTCTTCAGGGGCTTCTTCACCACACATCCTGGGGAGTTTGCAGGAGAGTGCCCTGAGAAGGCCACTTGGCCAGAAGACGGCAGAATGCAGGCTGGGATCCTGGCTGGGGGGTCGTTCCCAAGGGAATTCTTGTATGCCTGCTAGAAACTGTGGAGTAGAGTGGAGGTGGACTCTGTATAAGTTCCCAGATTCAATGCAATCCCTATCAAAATTCCAGCTGTCTTTTTTGTAGAAATGGAGAAGCTGATTTTAAAATTCACATGGAAGCATGAGAGATCCAGAATAGCCAAGACAATCTTGAAAAAGAAGGACAAAGTTGAAGAACTCACACTGTCCAATTTCCAAACTTACTACAAAGCTACAGTAGTCAAGACAGTGTGGTACTAGCAGAAGGATAGACATATAAAACAATGGAATAGAATTGAGAGTTCAGAAATAGAACTCACATTTATGTCAATTGATTTTCAACAAGGGTGACAAGACAAATCAATGAAGAAAGAAGTCTTTTCAACAAATAGTCCTTTTCAACTGAACACTCACTTGCAAAAGATTGAAAATTCAATGGTCTAAATGGATGCCGACCTCACATCATACACAAAAATCAATACAAAGTGGATCATAGACCTACACATTAGAGGTCTAAGCTATAGAACTCTAAAACTATAGAACTCCTAGATAAAATACAGGAGTAAATCTTTCTTTATGATCTTGGGTTAGGTGATGATTTCTTAGAGATAACACCAAAAGCACAAGCAACGAAAGAAAAAAATAAATAAATTGAATTTCATCAAAATTAAAAACTTTTGTGCTCCACAGGACACTACCAAGAAAGTGAAAAGACAACCCACAGAAGGAGAGAAAATATCTGCAAATCGTATAGCTGACAAGGGACATGTATCTGAATATATAAAGAGCCCTTACAACTCAATGATAAAATGACGAACAACCCAGTTACAAAATGGGCAGAGTTTGAATAGACATTTCTCCAAAGAAGATATACAAATGACCAATAAGCACATGAAAAGATGCTCAACATCATTAATCATTAGGGAAATTCAAACAAAAACTGCAATGAGATACCACTCACATTCCACTAGGATAGCTATAATCAAAAAGACAAATAGCAAAAATTGTTGGTGAGGATGTAGAGAAATTGGAACCCTCATACGTTGCTGGTGGGAATGTAAAATGACACGGCCACTGTTGAAAGCAGTTTGGCAGTTCCTTAATAAATTACATATACAGTTACCGTATGACCCTACATATGACACTCATCGGTATGTACCGAAGAGAATTGAAAACATATGTCCATACAAAAAATTGTACACAAATGTTCATATTGGCATTTGTTTATAGCCAAAAGTGGAGACAACCCAATGTCCATCAACTGATGGGTGGATAAACAAAATATGGTATATCCATACAATGAAATATGATTTGAAAATAAAAAGAAATGAAGTACTGATAAATACAACTTGGATGACCTTTGAAAACATTATGTTAAGTGAAAGAAGCCAGCCATAAAAAACCACATATTATACGTTCCTGTTTACATGACATATCCAGAATAGGCAAACTACAGAGGCAGAAAGTAGATTAGTGGTTGCCAGGGTCTGGAAGGGGAGGGTCGGGCAGGGACGGGGAATGACTGCTAATGGGTATAGGTTTCTTTTTGATGGAAATGTTCTAAGGTCAGATTATGGTGATCATTGCACAACTCTGTGAATATACTAAAAACTACTAAACTTTACACTTTAGATGGCTAAATTACATAATATGTGAATTATATCTCAATAAAGCAGTTTTTAAAAAAAATCTTTGGAGTCGTTCTTGACTCCTCTATTTCTTTCACACTTCATGTCCAATGTATAAGGAAATCCTGTTGGTTAATGTACCTTCAAAATATAACCTGAATCCTTCTTGCCTCTTCCACCCCTCCCACCCTGGTCTAAGCCACATCATCTCTTATGAACTTCTGCAGTAGCCCCAAAGAGGTCTCCTTGTTCCCCTACAATCTCAACACAAGAGCAGCAGGATCCTTGTAAAATCTAAGACAGATCGTGTCACTCCTCTGCTCAAAGCCATGCAATGATTAACAAAAGCCAGCATGGGGAAAACCATAAGTCAGACTGACCGAGGACTTCAACAGATGAACTATAAGGGAAAGAAAGGGGTGGAGGAGGACCTGTGGGCCAAAAGTGACTTAAAAGACATGCTAAGATTAAACTACAGTAACTAAAGATGAGATGCAAACTTGGGTGATAAAACAGAGAAACCAAGCAAGTGATGGATAGACAAGTCAGGATGGCGGTTACATTTGGGCAGAGGCAGGGGACTCTGAGTGGGACAGAGTTCGTGGAGGAGCTCCAAGGAGACTGGCAAACTTACCTCTTGACCTGGAAGGTGGTTAACAGAGTGTAGGCCTCATAAGAATTCCCTAAGCTCTACATTTGTTTTGTGTGTTTTTTCTGCATCTATATCTTTCATTTTACAATAAAAAGGCTAAAAACACAAACTGTGATGGCTCGCCATATCCCTCGATGAAAAGCCAAAGTCTTAGAACAGTTCATGAGGCCTCATGGGATCTGGCCCAGGGTTACCTCTTTAATCCCTTCCTCTCTCCCCCTTTGCTCCTCCATGCCCACCTTTCCTCCCTCTGCTCCAGCCACAGTCATCTCCCTGCTTTTTCTTGAACATTCCAGCCTATTCCATGTTGCTCTAGCTCTTCCCTCTGCCAAAACATCCCCTAGACTAACCCCTTCAGCCCTTTCCTGTCTGCTCAGATCTCATGTTCTCAAGGAGGGGCACATGGTCAACTCTATTTAATACAGCCGTCTGCCTCCTAGCTTAACGTGCTGATCCCCTGACTCTTCAGTTTTTCTGTTTTCCATGATCTATATCACCTTCTATTATAAGATAGACTTCACTTGTTTACAGTGCTTATTTTTGTGGTCTGTCACCCGGCTAGAATGTAAGCTCCAGGAGAGCAGGAACTTGATCTGTTTCATTCACAGATACATCTGATGAGAAAGGCGAGGCAAAGGGTAAGGCCTGAGCCACTGGTGAAGGTCTGATGAGCCAATTTTAGATTTAGTTTACTTATACAGACAGTGCAAAGAGGAATAAACCAAAGGTGCCAGCTCCCTGTGATCCTGTCCCCCACACCAAAAAGGACAGCCCTGAAACCTGATGTAACCTGATGGCTAAATGTGAGTTGTGGGATACCCCGTTGCTGGGGAGCCGAATCTAGACTGCAGCCAAGCGGTTTTATATTCTGCAGCTCTATTCCGAGGAGGGCCAGGCAGAAAGCCCTACACCTCATCAGAGCCCAGGAGGTGATGAGAAATGGTTTCATGATCACCTCCCAGAGGAGAGAGAAAGGTGAGGCGAGAGGGCCTCAGAGCAGACCTTTGCAAGCTTCACATGCTCCGGTGTTCTGGGAGGACCACAAGGCATCTTGTCAAGACTCAGATAAGCTACAGTTCGAGCCTCTGCCCGGAGGCCTATGTGGATATGGGCAAAGCTGCTGGGTGCCGGGGCAGCGCTATTCTCCCACAAGTAGACAATTCAATAAATATTTATGTATGAATACATGAATAGCTGAAACCCGCCCAACTGGATTGACCTATGAGGAGAGACAGCAGGAGATATAAATACATTTTTTGGAAAAACATGTGGTCGAGAGTGAGGAGCATGTGCTCTGGAGTTAGACTGCTCAGGGTTCTAAATGCATGGCCACAGAGCAGCTGGACAAGCTTGGGCAGATGGTGTTGCATAAGCGATTGCTCTAATCTTTATTAACCTCATATTTTATATTTGAATATAAGATTTTACATTTGCAAAGATTACTTGGTGCATTTGCCTTCTTTCCACCCCCACCCCCTACCCCAGTGCCGGGTTTTGCATTGCACTGGGAATTTGACTGTCATTATTCTTGGTAAATTATCGAGGTGATAGAACCACCTCATGGAGAATGGAGAAGAGGAAAGAAAAAGCACTCGTATCTAACAAGCTTAGCAGAGTTGCTGTCAGCATTTTAATATAATTCCTTCTATCTTCCCCCATACATATATGATATTCCTTGAGGACCTAATATGTGGTGTATATTAACTCATTTAATCCTCACGATAGCACTTTAGCTAGGTGCTATTATTACCTTCATTTTAAAGAGGAGGAAACAGAAGCACAGAGAGGTTTAGTAGCTGGCCCAAGATCACACACCCGGTCAGAGCTGGAATTCGAACCTATGTAGTCAGCCTCCAGTACGCGTCGTGCATGTAACCGCTATCGTGTCGAACAAACGACTTTACGTTCTAGCATGAAAGCCGTCTTAGTCTGCTTGGGCTGCTATAACAAAACACCACAGACGGGGGGCTTAGAAACAGCAGCAACGTATCATTCCCAGTTCTGGAGTCTGGAAGTCCAAGATCGGGGCTCCGGCACGGTGGGGCTCTGGTGAGAGCCCTCTTCCCGGGTGCAGACTGCCGACTTCTCACTGTAGCCTCACAAGATGGAAAGGGTGAGGTAGCTCTGTGGCACTAATTCCATTGGTGAGGGCTCCACCCTCATGACCTAAGCACCTCCCCAAGTGCCCACCTCCTAAGACCTCACCTTGGGGGTTAGAATTTCAATATATGAATTTGGGGAGACACAAGCATTCAGATTATAGCAAAGTCAAAATGCTTTTCGTATTTTATGGTTTCCTTAGTCACTGCCCCTAGTTTTGTACATTTATGTTGTTTTTAAATTCTCACTTTTATAAACAAGGTGAGATAAATATCTTCGTACACAACGTCTTTTCTGTGGTTAAGATTATTTCCCAGAAGTGCAGATACACGGTCAAAGGTAAGAACATGTACTTGGCCCTGGATCCATCACCCAGTGGTTTTCCAAACTGGCCCATGCCCTGTCAGTAGCCAGTACCTTCCCGCCTCAGCCCTGGATGTTCTGACCCAGGAGGGGCTGGCTGGCTCCCTGGAAGCTCTATTTTTATTAACTCTCCTGGTGATTCTGCTGCTGGCCAGTTTTTGGGATGCTTGACCCATCCAAGTGTCCTCCCTTTCCAAGCAAATACTCTAGGCTTTTATCGGAGTTAACTCTTTGCCACCACCTTCAGAAGCACATCCACGATAGTACCTCCAATTAAAGAGAAGTAGCTGCAAACACTAATTCAGTCAACAAATTCAGTAAAAAGAAATATACAGGTGCTGATTTAGGTGCTAGACAGGCAGCAGTGTCCCCACTTTCATGGGGCTTACATTAGGGTATGATTCAGCAGATAACATAAAAGAAAACAAATAAGTTAAAAAAGATAATTTCAGAGAGTGATATATGCTGTGGAAGTACCAAAATGGAATAATGTGATAGAGCATGGGTGTGGGGGCATGGAGGGGGTACCTTACACAGGAGGTGACACTGTATGAGAAGAAGGACGTGCAGATCTGCCAGAAAGCATTTCGGGTCGAAGAAACTGCAAACTTGGAATGTGTGAGCAACAGAAGAAAAAGGCCGGCATGGGTGGAATGTAGCTGGTGAAAGGAAGAGGGTAGAGGAAAGGAGAAGGAGGCAGGGGTCAGACGATGAGGGGCTTGCAGGCCTTGGTAAGGAGTGACTGTGGCTACATTCGGGACACCACTGGTGGGGGTCAAGCAGGGGAATGACATGCGATGATGGGCATTTTTAACAGACCACTCCAGTTCGTGTGTGTAGAAGGGAGTGGACGGGGCAGGGGAGCAATTAAGAGACCACTTAGGAAGCTCCTGCAGTTCCAGGGAAGAGATGATGGAGGTTTGGCCTAGACTAACGGTCACAGGGGTGCAGAGAAGAGAGCAGATTCCCGCTGTGTTTGGAGGCAGACACTCCACAGAAGAGCTAGTTTCCCGCAGGGCTTTAGCTCAGAGCAGACACTGAAGGTAATCACTGATGAGTGAACCGAAGTGGAGGGTCTTACATTCTAGTTCAAACTCTCTCTCATCACCCAAGCTTGTGACCTTGAACAAGTCTCTATCACTCCTGGCCTCATTTTCCAGGGTTGAAATAAACATGTAAGATCATTTCTAGCTCCAACACTTTCCTATTGATTTTTGATGTAATATTCTCTACCTCCCTCCTCCTTTATTCAACAAATATTTGTTGACTAAGCACCAGCACTGCACTAGGATTGATGAATCAGTCAGACAGTAAACCTTCTCTGTGGCACTGACAGCTTGGGAGAGGTGACTGATATTAAACAAATAATTGTGCAAGGAATTATTTAAATCGCTACTGTGATAAAAGCAAGAATCACAGGGGAGGTAGGCTTGACAGGAGGTGATGGAAAGGCGTCCCTGAAGAAGGGGCATTTCGGCAGTGGCATTTGGTGAGGGCATGGACTGTGTTTTGTGAACTTTACTCTGCAAGCCCCAGTCGCCTTTAAAGTCAGCTGCTGGTGAGACTGAAGTGACTCCAGCCCAGGCCTGCCACAGGGGCCACGGTTCTGGGAACATTCTCTCCTGAGGTCAGTTAGTTCTAGTTCAACAAAGCCAAACATTTTTCCTAGAACTGAATGTCATCGGGAGGCACATCCTATGACCGGGTGCCATGATACCCTGGAGTGAAGGAGGCATTTGGGAACACGTCAGACACCTTGGTGTCTTTCTCTGCCTCCACCCAGGTTCTGGGATCCAAAGCCACTTGCTGAGGCTCCTGGGGCCAGATCTGGCCTGTCCATTTGGAGCCCAGACACCCTCCCCACTTTCCGTTTTGAGGACTACGTCGGGAGTGAGTCTTCAGTACGAGATAGAGAAAAGCGTTTCAAGTTGCTTCGGTCATTTTTGAAAGTGACTGACTCTAGTTTCTCCATCCACCCTCCTCTTCCCACCCGACTGTCACACGAAGGCACTGAGACAGGATCTTCACTGGGCAGGAGTTTCCAGGATCTTGGGGCCGATGTCTCCTCTGCCTCAGCAACGGGAGCCAGAGCTTGATCACGCTGCTTGCTTCCTCTCCAGAGGACGCTAGATGAACCCTCACTCTGTGTGAGCTCACCCGCTGGCCAGGGTGTTAGCATGCCTCGCAATACTGCAGAAGGAGAAGAAACGCTTTTTCAGAGACCAGAGAGCAGAAAAGGAGGAAAACTGGGTCTGCAGGGCCCAGCCCCAGTGTACCAAGGAGAGCCCACAGTTCATAATGAGGGTGCCCTGCTTGCCAACTGGTATTCTGATCAGGAATGCTGAAGTCATTAAAAAAAATCCATCTTTATGGAATATTTCCATAACTCTGAATAAGAGCCCATGGCCCCACACGCTCCGCCATAGCAAGGCAGTGCGTTGCAATAGTTAGGTGAACAGATTCTGCAACTGGACTCTTGTGACTTTTAAACCTTGTAACTTCAGGTAAAACAGCCTGTCAGCTTTACTTTCTACATCTTTACATGGAACTGATAAAAGCACACCTATCATAGGTTGTTTTTAAATTTTTAAATTGTATTTAATTTTTTATTAATATCTTAATAGTTTATAACATTTTGGTTGTACATTACTGTTTGTCAGTCACCATATAAATGCTTCCCTTCACCCCTTGTGCCCATCCCACTCCCCCTTGCCCCTGGTAACCACCAAATAGTTTTCTCTGTCCGTGTGTTAGTTTATCTTCCACATATGAGTGAAATCATGTGGTGTTTGTCTTTCTCTCTCTGGCTTATTTCGCTTAACATAATGCCCTCCAGGTCCATCCATGTTGTTGCGAATGGGAGAATTTTGTCTTTTTTATGGCTGAGTAGTATTCCATTGCATATATGTACCACATCTTCTTTAACCAATCATCAGTAGAGGGACACTTGGGTTGCTTCCACTTCTTGACTATAGTGAATAATGCTGCAATGAACATAGGGGTGCATAAGCCTCTTTGGATGATTGATTTCAGGTTCGTTGGGTAGATGCCCAGTAGTGGGATAGCTGGGTCACAAGATATTTCTATTGTTCTTTTTTAATTAAGATATAACCGACAGATAACATTATATTAGTTTCAGGTGTACCTAACATGGGTTTTTAATGTAAAAACTAAATGAGCTGCTGTAGGTCATGTGCGTAGCATAGGGTCTGAGCTCCACCACTGATGTCGGGTCATTACCAGATGTGCACAAGAACCCGTGTTCTCTGCCGTTGCTGCTACCCATTCAGGGCCGGGCTAGTCCCCAGCTCCTGAGCACAGGTGGCCACGTGGTCTGTGGAAGGAGCTACAGATGGAAGCAGGAGATCTGCTGCCAGTTCCCCCTGTGACCTTGGCCAAGTCACTACATCTGAAGATTCAGGGTGTGAACATGAAAAGAATTAAATCAGACTCTAAGATCCAAATTAGCACTTTTATCATTTTTTAGGACGGCTCAAATTAGGCACTGGGAGGAAAGTAAAAGCTCCAAATTAGTGGTGTGATTTTCAGGCTTCCCTTTGCCTTTCAGCCCCTTGATACCCCAGAACCACCAGCCCCCCCCGCCCCGCCATGCTTTCCTGGGTCTTCCTGGCAGGAGGGCACCTCTCCTGAAGGAATTTTCTCTATTGAACATCGGTGCTATGGGTGACTCTGGAGAGCATCTGTCCTGCCTTTCTTCCTTTGCCAATGAAGACCTGAAACCAAGGTCCAAAGACATGAAGGATCTACCTACCATCACGTGACTGTGGTCCCAGAGGCCGACCGGAACTGCTCTCTCTTACTCTAAGTTGGCCTCACCCACTGCTTCTCCTCTCCCACCCAAGTAGGTGGTGGGGGCACAAGGAAGGAGAGATGCCTGAACTCCTATTGTGAGGAGCCTTGCTTGGAACTGAACGACCTCCAAAGAGGCCAGAACACAAGGATTGAGAGGTCTGTCTCACTTCCAGTTCTGGCCCGAGCTGGCTATGTGTTTTGAGTAAACTACCTAATTTATTTGCACCTTTTTCTCACCCCGACCCCAGCCACTCTTAACTCTGACCAGTCACTATACAAAAAGGCCCTAAGGTGATAAAACCTTGTTTTAGATATGAAGCCACCCAAAGGGATTACTCAGCCCCTGGCTCCTCCTGAGGGGATCCATTTGAAGCTTTCAGCTCAGTTCCCAGGATTCTGCACTCAGCTGTGGAGTTTTCTCTTCCAGTGGGTGAACAAAGCTCATTTAGAAACCCAAACCTGCCCACCAGCCCCCGGGGTCCGGGCCCAACTCCTGGATTTGTGTGACCCAGCAAGGAAAGTGCTTGCTGCCGGATTCAAAGGGCCCTTTATGCATGGCTAATTCCATAATAGAACACTGTGTCTTTGAGGGCCTGGCAGCAACTGGTCCTACCTGTTTAGAGTCAGGACATTCTGTTTGCTGGAGGGATGAAGGGAGACCAGCACACACCACATCTCATCCTCGTAAATGCCATTTCAGGTTAATGATTACCACGTACAGTAGTACTGTAGTCAAACTCTGCACACACCGAGGGCCCTTCCCATGGAGCCTGGCGGGCAGCGCATAAAGGGGGTCATTGTGTGCACTGGGTGAGGGAGGGAGAGGTGCCCACGGGTGCCAAGTGTGGTCTCATAGCTCATACACTCAGGAGGGGGAGGTTGGGACACTGTGCACATATTTTCTCATTTTATAAGACAATCTATTTACATTCACTATTGACACTGGGGTACTGTTACCAAAGCTGGAATTTGTGTCATTCAATAAAATACCCTATCAGCCTAACCTGACGTTACAGAACATCAACTAGATCCCACAAAAAACGTTCCCATCCCTGGCCAGAACCGGTTCTCTCGTAGCCAGAGACATCCTCCTCCTGCTGGGAGTCGTGTGGGCTCGTCTGCATGCTGACAGGTAGGGGTGTTTCTAACCACCTGAACGACTGAACTCGACGGCTGCCAGGCCCCAACCAGCTTCTTCTGTCTGCCAGAGACGAAGCAAGAATGTTCCCCTCCTGAGGTCTCAGTTTACAGGCTTTTCACACTGATAATTAGGCAAGGTTTGCCACCTGCACTCCTGTTTAGAGTTCCTCCCAAGACAGTCCTGGCATCGCCTTTAATCGGCCCAGCTGTGGCTCCACCTGCTTCCATTGCTGCCTCCAGACAGAGGGGATTGCTCCAGGGCTAGAAGGCTGTGACCCTGGCCAATGCTGTCGGTCAGCAAAACCAGTTGGATGATTTGGCAGGACCAAGGAGACTGTCCTCTCCTATGAAAAGAAAAAATCCCCCAGTGCCTGAAATTCCATCTTTCGCACACAATTATTCTGTGTCAAGCATTGCCCTCTGTTGCAATTCTCATTTCAAGTCCAAACAACTCTGGGAGGAGTGGGAATACAAATTCTTAGCGTTGAAATATATTTATTGGGAAATGTAGCTCAAAAATCTTGGGTGTTGGAGGTGGGGGGCTGCAGTGAAAATGGGGGAAGGGAGTCCAAGGAGTTGGAAACAAGCTGGGTGCTAAGGAGGGGTTGTGACATCAGAGGCACAATGGGAGCGTTTCCTGAGCAGCCAGAGTTACCGATTCTTGTTTCCTCTTTCCCCTTAAAAAAACAACAAAAACATAGGCTTTCAAGCATGTGAATTAATAATGACTGTAGTGGACACTGTTGTGTGTCCATCCAGCAAACAGCATTCTCCTTTCTTCTGCGAGCCTTTCCTCCTAGGCCCACGTGGTTGGGGTGAAGCTGACTTCTCCCCCAGTGATAGTCTTGCTCCATCAGATCACTGCATCCCACAGTCCCACTGGCCACAGTCACTGTTACATGGATGGGCAGGCATATGGCCTGGGCCAAGCCAACAAAACTCAAATGTGGGTCTTTTGCAGAAAGTATTGGCAAAGGGGAGCTGTCTTCCTCCTGCTGCTGCTGAGCTGATGGATCATAGGCCCAGAGCAGCTCATGGTCTTCTTACCATGGCATGTGGAGGCCCCGCCCGGGAGTGAAACCAGTTCAGAGGAGGATAGAACTAACACTTTCAGAGAGCCATACTCCTTATGATGGCATTCAAACACCTCGATCTGACTACACCTGCAGCCAGCATACCCTCAGACATTCTAGTTACGTGAGCCGAAAAACTTCCCCCTCTTCCTTAAGCCAGTTTGAGTTTCTGATGCAAGAGAACAAGTTCTTGGTGGAACACTGACTTTGTCATATGGCTCAAATGGTGCTAGTCCCCAGTTGCTGGCAGTCTTCTTCTCTACCTGATTCTGTCACATTCTAGAGAACTTGGCCCAAGCCTGGGCCTCAGTGTACCCATCAGTTAATTGGGAAAATAATGAAGCAGATGGAAAGGAGGGAAAGAGAATTACTGATATGGAAGAACTTTGCTCTCCCTGGGAGAAACACACTGTAGAAATCCAAAGTCTTATGTTGGTGAAGGTGGACTTCACACTTTGGCCTTGAGAGGACTCTGAAGCTTTGTCACTCAAAGTGAAGTCCCTGGACCAGCGGTGGGCATCATCTGGAACCTGTTAGAACTGCAGAACCTCAACTTTACCCCCGACCTATGAATCAGAATCCATATTTTCACAAGGGCCTCAAGTGATTCGGCTATGCATGAAAGATAAGAAAGCACTGCTCAAGGGCCCCTGGGAGGGCAGAGCCCAGGAACACTCAGATCTGTTTCGCATGCTGGAGGACCACACGTGATCTCAGTGAAATTAGGTTCCCTGGCTGTCAAAGAGTTTGAAAAGTACTTATCACTTCAATCTCCACATTTCACAGAGGGGAAAACTAAGGCTGAGAAAGGACAAGCGACCTGTCTAGGATGAGAATCAACTGCTCAGTCAGGATGCAAAGCAGATATTCTGAAAATCCTTGTGACCTTGGGCAAAGCTTTCTGACGTATGACACCAAAAGTACAACCCATTTAAAAAATTGACAAATTGCACTACATCAAAATTTAAAACTTCTGCTCTTCAAAAGATACTGTTGAGAAAATAAAAAGACAAGCCATAGTCTGGTAGAAAATATTTACAAAATATAGATTTGATTTAGGACTTTTATCCTCTCAAACTCAATAATCAGAAAACAAACAACCCAATTAAAAATGGCGAAAATATTTGAATACTTTACAAAAGGAATTATATGGATGGCAAATAAGCACATAAAAAGAGGTTCAACGTCTTTAGTTATTAGGAAAGGCAAATAAAGCCACAATGAGATACCTGTACACACCAGCTAGGCTGGCAGAAAGGAAAACCAGACAACACAAGTGCAGCAAGGAGGCTGTGAAACATCTGAAATGTTCCTACATTACTGGCAAAAATACGAAAAGGCAATAGCCACTTTGGAAGCAGTTTGGCAGTTTCTTACAAATGTACACTTACATGCATCATAAGACCCAGGAAACCCACCCCTAGGTTTGTACACAAGAGAAATGAGAACTTATGTTCACCTGCAAGAAAAGTGTATATGTGAACATAACCAAAACCTGGAAACTACCCAAATATCCTTCCACTGGTAAATGGATAAATAAACTATGGTACATCCATAAAACGAAACACTCCTCAGCAATATAAAGGAATGAAAAAAGAAGGAACGTGAATGAATCTTAAAAGCACTGTGCTGAATGAAGGAAGCTAGACTCGAAAGGCTGTGTACTGTGGGATTCCTCTTACGTGACGTTCTGGAGAATCAAAACTAGAGGCACAATATTGGATCAGTGATTGCCAGGGGTTGAGTGGGGGAGATGACTGACTGTAGAGCAGCTGGATTAGTTTGTTAGGGCTACCGTAACAAAATGCCACAGACTGGTGGAAATTTGTTGTCTCGCAGTTCTGGAGGCTAGAAGTCTGAAATCAAGAGGTTGGCAGTGTTGGCCCCTCCTTAGGGCTCTGAGGGAAGGCTCTTTTCCAGGCCTCTCTCCTTGACTTGTAAAAGGCTGTCTTCATGTTTACATGGCATTCTCTGCGTGTGTGTGTCTGTCTGTCTGTCTCCAAATTTCCCCTTTGTAAAGGACACCAGTCATATTGGATTAGGGCCCACCTTAATGACTTCATTTTGACTTGATAACCTCTGTAAAGACCCAATCTCCAAATAAGGTCACATTCTGAGGAGCATCATCATATGGGGTATGTTCATCATATGAATTTGGCAGGGACACAATTCAACCCATAACAGGGACAGAAGGGAACTTTTTGGGGCTATGGAACTGTTCTATATCTTAATTATGGTGGTGGTCCCATGTATGTTTGTATTTGTCAAAACTCACAAAACGGCCCATGAGAAAGGGTGAATTTTACTGCATGTAACCTAATTTTTTGTGTGTGTGAGGAAGACTACCCCTGAGCTAACATCTGTTGCCAATCCTCCTCTTTTTGCTGAGGAAGACTGGCCCTGGGATAACACCTGTGCTAACATCTTCCTCTACTTTATATGGGACGCCACCACAGCGTGGCTTGACAAAGGGTGCATCGGTCCGTGCCTGAGATCTGGAACTGCGAACCCCAGGCCACTGCAGCAGAGCATGTGAACTTAACCACTATGCCACCAGGCTGGCCCCTGTAACATAATTTTTAAACTCTAAAAAATAAAGCAGATCTCCCCAACTTCTCTTCAAAAGATGATTACTCTTCCTGATCTACCACACTGTCCTGACTCTACTGTGTGTTCCAGGCATCCATGACGGTCAGGGATTGTTTTTTCAGAACCCCAAGTCAGTCACAGTTTCACAGAAAAGGCTACTTTTCTGCTAGGTGCATTTATCAATAAGCAACATTCCACCAAAGCGTTAAGATCCCATCACATCAAATGGCACATTTAATGAATTGCCTTTCTGGAGCGGGACGAAGTAATACAAAGTGAGGGCCAGCTGGGAGAATCTGGTTTGGGACCTGCCAAGTTCAGCTGGAGCTGGGCTCCACTCCCGGGGGCAGAAGCTGCACATTTTCTGGGGTCTCAGCCCCACCTGAGGCCACACAGAGGACAGCCGCGGGAGAGCGAGACAGGAGATCAAACAGCCTGCCAGTCACACCCAGATCCACAGGAGAGAACCCAGGAGGTGACTTCATCTTCGCAGGAGGGGAAGGGCGGGGGACTCGCTTCACTTCACTTGTGGGGGGCCGGGGGAATGTGTAGGTCAGACACAGACAGACCTTGCTTCCCGAAGGAGGAAAAGTGTTGGAAGGGGCCAGAGATAACAAACCCCGGAGCGCGCCCCCATGTCCTGGCAGCTTCTCCTGCCCCTGTGCGTTCTTACCTGTCTTATTCTGCCACCATCTGACTTTCAGCCATTCTGCAGGTCACTGACCGTACCTGCTCAGGCCGAGTGGAATCACTTGAGCAGTGGTGGAAGCAGAGAGTCTCTGTTCCTTCCTCTTTCCCTGTGTGTGTGCGCGTAAACTAAGCCAGGGTGTACAGGGATGGCTGGAGAAGAGAAACCACGTTTCTGGAAGGATCCGAAGTGTGCTCCAGCATATGCTGATTCCCTGGCCCCCCGAACACCCCGATTTCATCAGTCTCACGGGGGTGGCGTGGCCGAGACTGGGCACTGAGGCCGGCTGCAGCCGACAGGAAGTCAACTGGACAGGAGGGAGCTCCGGGCGAATCTGCTCCAGGGGCCGGATCAGAACGTCCCCCAGATGCGGCCGAGCAGAGTGAGAGGAGGGTGGCCGCGGCAGCGCGTGGGCCGGCCTGCTGTCGCGTGTTGCGGGCTGCGGGCCAGGCCTCTGGGGTGTTTGACAACACGGCTTGTTCTTTCCGGTTGTCTGTCGGAGAGGAGCTCACTGTTTTGTTAACCTTCTCAGCCTTCACATTTTCCTGGACGCTCTGTCTGGCTTCTGTCTGGCCCTGCTCTTTTGTCTCTGTGTGTTTTTATCTCAGGTATTTTTTTTTTTAATCTTCTAAATTTCATTTCCCCTAATTTTATTTCCTTAACTGAAACAAAGACTTCCATTTCCACGGGCTGTTTTCTCGTCTGTAAAATGCGGGTGGTGGAAGCGTGCTTCTTTCAGTCAGTTCTATGTCCAAAGAGCAGGAGATTTGGATCCAGGGGGTCTGGTTTCCGAGATTTCTTTCCCACACATTTGTGAAGACTTCTAGGGACTATGTGCTACGCTACACACAGACACTCACACACACACACCCACACACACACGTCTCTCTCTCACTGTCTCTCATTTAATCTTCACAATAACCCTGTGGAGTACTATTATCACCCCCACTTTACATATGAGGTAACTCAGATGCAGAACTTAACTGACTCCCCCCACATCACACAGCTAGTCTGAGGTGGGGGGCAGGTAGGATTTGAATATCAGGGTTCATACTTTTTCCCCCAGCTTTATTGAGATATAATTGACATGAAATATGTGTAAGTTTAAGGTGTACCATGTGATGGTTTGACATATGTATATGTTGTGAAATGATCGCCACAATAAGGTTAGTTAACACATCCATCACCTCACATAGTTACCATTTTTTTTTTTGTGGTGAGAACTTTTAAAATCTACTCTCTTAGCAATTTTAACATATAATACAGTGTTGTTAGCTATAGTCACCATGCTGTACATTGAAGAGATATCTGCCCCCCATGTTCACTGCAGCATTGTTCACAACAGCCAAGACACAGACACAACCTAAGGGCCCATCGACAGACGAATGGATAAAGGAAATGTGGAACATTATTCAGCTGTAAAAAAGAAGGAAATCCTGCCATTTGGGACAACATGGATGATCCCTGAGGGCATTTTGCTAAGTGAAATAAGTCCAACAGACAAAGACAAATACTGTATGATCTTACTTATATGTGGAATCTAAAAAAAAAGAACTCATAGAAACAGAACAGATTGGTAGTTGCCACAGGTGGGGGTGTGGGGGTGGGGAGACGGGTGAAAGTGGTCACAAGGAACCAACTCCCAGGGTTCTTACTCTCCCTGCACATCCTGCACAACAAGAGCTAGACGTTTGGGGTTCCAATCACTCACAAGGTACCACACTAAGCACTGCGCAGGCTTTGCTTCCTCTGCCTTCTATTCAACCTCGGCACAGCCCTGAGAGGCAGGTGCTCCAGCGATCCCCATCTGACAGGTGAAGCTGAGGCACAAACAGGTGGAGTAACCTGCCCAAGTCCCCCAGCCAGTTAATGGTGGAGCCAGGACTCAGAATGAGGTCTGCTCGACCCATTCTCTTACCCAACTGTGCCAGAGCGCCAAGAAAAGCACTCGGGTCAGGGCAGGGGCAAGTTGTGTGGCTGAAATTGGAGGCTCCTTAAAGGCTCTATCCACAAGCAAGAACAAGAATCTAATGTAGGGGAACATTCTCACTTTTTCTATAATTGACCCTCTCATCTTTTTCTGGTCATTCGTGCTATTGGTCACTAAGTGGACTTGTGTCAATATCTGGATACAAGACAAGTAACTCTTACCTGAAATTTAGGATATGCACATCCATATATGTAAAAATATGGAGCAGAAAATAAGCTAGTTGATGGCTCATAGCCCATGGTCCACTTCTGAGTTAAAAAAAAGACTGAAAATACTGCTGCTGCTGTATTTAGACTCAGCTTTTCACTTTCAGATCCCTCCTGAGCACTTTGCATCGCCCTGGGCAGAGAGAAGGTCCTTAATAAATTGTTCAGGTGACTGAGTTTTTTCTAGTCTTTCTTTCCCATCCACTGCCAAGGATCTGAGTTACCCACGTTCTGGAAAGGGAGGAGGCAGAGGCAGCAGATGGCCCAAGACAGCAACATGGGGGCTCTGCTGGGCTCACAGACCTGTGATGCCAGGAAGCAAGGGGGCGGGGGGAGGGGTCACATGGCTGAGCAGTAAGAGTCAGGGCCTGTCTCAGGCAGGGCCCAGCTCAGGAAGAGAGACATAATCCAGCATCAATGTCTGGCCAGCCTTCCCTTTGTGGTACCTCTCCACCCCCATCACCTTCTCACCTCCAGGTCACTAACCATTCCCATGAGTCCTTCCCCCTCTCAACTAATTTCTGCTAAGATGTTTATCTATGAATTGCCTTACAAGGACTAGCTACCAGACAGTATTTGAATTTTAACAGAGGACTTTTAGAGACCCAGAAGAATTTATCACTGAATTACAGTCTTTCAGAGCGAAGGGATTGAGCCATCAGCTAATCCGGGGGTCACATGTTCACCTGTCTCCAGGGGCGGGCAGTACACGCAGGTGTATGAAGCAGGCCCATGACAACAGGGGGTGGAGGAAGACTGGCAGAATGGAGAACGCTGCCCCATCTAAAGGCAGTCAAACTCTAGCTTTCCAAAACGCTCTTCAGGCACAATAACAGAAACACAAACAAAGCAAAACAAACAAATACAAACAGCTACACCCTAAATGCAACCTTTTCTGCCCCTGGCTTGGATCCTGGGGCAGAAAAAGGACATTAGTGGAAAAACCAGTGAAATGTGAATAAAATCTGTAATTTAGATAATAGTAATGTACCAATGTTAATTTCTGAGTTTTGGCAAATGTACTATGAGTGTGTAAGATGTTAGTATTAGAGGGAGTTGGGTGAAGGGTACACGAGAATTCTCTGTATTCTCTTCAAAATATTTTTGTAAATCTAAAATTACTCCAAAGTGATACTTTTATGAGAAAACAAAATAGCTACATCCATAGGTGAGATCTATGATAAAAATAGCTTTCACCTATTCAGATACAAGGCTTATTATATCTGAGTGCTTTATATGTACTAATCCATTTAATCCTCATGACAATTCTATCAGGTAAATAAAATTCTTACCCTCCTTTTATGGATGAGGAAACTAAGGTACAGGCAGGTTAAATATCTTGCCCAAGGTCACACAGTTACTACGTGTTGAAGCCAGCCTTCTAATCCAAACGCACAGTATTTTTTTCCTATGCCAGCCCACTGCGGGATGTAAAACACAGTTGCTACCTCTGTTAGGACCAGAGGCTCACTAAACATCGACTTTTAACCAGGGGGCAGGGCAGGGACCACAGCAAGGTGAGGGACACACCTCCTCAGGGGCAACATTTAAGGGGCACCACCTCACACCCCTTAGGATAGCTACTATCAAAAAAAAAGTGTTGGGGCTGGCCTGGTGGCCTAGTGGTTAAGTTTGGCACACTCTGCTTTGGTGGCCTGGGTTCGCAGGTTCAGATCCTGGGCACGGACCTACACCATTCATCAAGCCATGCTGTGGCAGCGTCCCACATACTAATAGAGAAAGATTGGCACAGATGTTAGCTCAGGGCCTGTCTTCCTCAAAAAAAGTGTTGGCAAGGCTCAGGAGAGAGGAGAAATTGGAACCCTTGTACACTGTAGATAAAATTGTAATATGGTGCAGCCACTGTGGAAAACAACATGACAGTTCCTGACAAAATAAAATATAGAATTGCCATATGATCCAGCAATTCCATCTCTAGGTATATATCAAAAAGAATTGAAAGCAGGATCTCAAAGAGATATTTGTACCCCCATGTTCACAGCATTTTATTCCCAAAAGCTGAAAGGTGGAAGCATCTCAAGGGTCCATGGATGGATGAATGGCTAAGCAAAATGTGGTGTATACATACAATGGGATATTATTCAGCCTTTTAAAAGGAAGGAAATTCTTATATATGCTACGTGGATGAAACTTGAGGATGTTATATTAAGTGAAATAGCCACAAAAAGACAAATACTGTATGATTCCACGTTATGAGGTATCTGGAGTTGTCAAATTTATAGAGACAGAAAGCAGAATGGTGGTTTCCAGGGGCTGGGGGTGGGGGGAGAGAGGGGAGTTACTGTTAACGGGGACAGTTTCAGTGCAGGAAGATAAAGAGTTCTGGAGGCGGATGGTAGTGATGGTTCCACAGCAATGTGGATGGACTTCATGCCACTGAACTGTGCACTTAACAATAGTTAAGATAGTAATTTTATGTGATGTGCATTTTACCACAATTGAAAATAAAAGAAAATTTTAAGGGGCACTAAAAAACACAATCATCAAGATAAATAATGTTCTAATGCAACATTTAAAAAATCAAAATTAATGCAAAAAGCCCACAAGGAAAAAAGTAACAAAATTTTAAATAAAGACAGGATCAGGAACAGTGTCGTGTCAAATTATACTGGCGTCTGAGACGAGAGAAAAATCGACAACACTGATTCTGAAGTACACAGGCCCTGGAGAGCATCTATCTTAGGGGTAGATGGGGCATGTAGACACTGAAAAAGCTCCCTAGATGATTCTGGTATTCCACATTCCCTATCTCCCTCCCCCCAGAAGAAAAGAACTATTTCAGCACGTATTGGAGGAACAGATCCAAAGTAGTTAACTTTCACTTACTGGAGATCACCGCTGGTTAGCAAATGAATTTATGGTGGAACGTCTGGGAGCTCAATGGCCAGAGAAGGATGCATTTTGGGGCTGCATGTCCTGGTGTCCCATTCCAGGGTGGTTCTGCCTTGGGCACCCTGTGACCCAGGTTTGAAGTGCTCATGTGGACTCCAAGCCTGCATATCTGTGGCTGGATCTTTTGGACATTTTACCCACCTTCCAGCTCCAGGCTGATTTCAAAATGTTCAGCCCTAACCACCCAGCACCCTGCTGCCCTTTGCCAATTCCCTTGGGAAGTTACCGTGGGGAGGTAGCAGTGGGACAAGTTTATGCAGCCACACCTGGGGTTTAGGTACCTCCATTAGCAATGCAAATGCAGGGGAGTGTCAGCTGAGTTGTTAAATGGAGCACTTGGCACGTCTTCACACCCCACTGGGGTTCATCTGTCATCCCCTCTTCAGCCCTGGGAGCCGGGTGGATGGACTACATGTGCTAACCAGCTCAATTAATATTGTCTCAGGGCTCCAGATTTATGGAGGCTTATTTCTTAATTTTTGGATCCCAGTGATTAGAGTCATGAGATCCTATCGTTGGCCCTGTAGCCTCCTGCCCTCTCTATTGTTTCTGTTTTCTTTACCAGGGAGCAAACAACTCCTTCCGTTCCCTTTTTGCTCAGCCTGCAGGGTCTGGCTGGCCCTGTCTGCCTCTCTGGCATCACCAGGCCCCCAGCAGCGCTGCTCTCCCGGCCTGGGGCCTTTGCTGATGCAGCTCCTTCCGCCTGACTTACCTTTCCCCTTCCTGCCCTTCTCCGTTCCCCAAACACTTGGCCTCTTCCCATTGTTCAGTGGTTCTCAGCTGGGAGCGAGTTTGTCCCACAGGGGACATTTGGCAATGTCTGGAGACATTTTGATTATCACAACTGGTCTGTGGGATTGGTGCTGCAGGCAGCTAGTGGGTAGAGGTCAAGGCTGCTACTAAAGATTGTACAGTCTAGGACAGCCCCCCATGACAAAGAATTATCTGTCCCCCAATGTCAATAGTGCCCAGGTTGGGAGACACTGGCCCAGCTCACCAGATCCATCAGCTGTGGCTCAAGCATCCCCAGGAATGCCATCTCTGACCAAACTTTCCTGCCGTCCTCACCCCCTCCCCCTCCCTACCCCAAATGCACACCAGACTATGCCAATTTCAGGGCAAGCCCCTTCTTTCTTTTAGAGTACCCACCAAAATTTGTCATCATATTTTTGTGCTTTTGTTTGCTTAACGTCTACCCCCATGTTCCAAGCTGCACAAGGTCAGGGACCTTGTCTATGCTCACTTACCTCTGTGTCCCCGGAGCAGAGCAGGTCGCTTGATGCACAGTAAGTTCTATTGGATCTACTGGATGAACCAATGGATACGTCCTCCTTCTAGACCCCTATGGAGGACCTACCAGGTTCAAGGCAGCCCCTAGGACCTCCTGGAATGAAATAGCTGGGAAAGGGCTCAGCCCGTGTGTACCACTGGGAGCTGAGAATGAGGGATGAACAGATCCTGATTAAGCCTCTTCCTCCCTCCCCCACCCCCCACTCTACCTCCTGTTTCCTCCCCTTTCTCCTTCCCCCTCCCCCTCCCTCTCCTTCTCTCCCTCTCCTTCTCCTTCTCCCTGTTTTTGTCCCTCTCTTTCTCTCTACCCCCCTTTCCGTCCCAAGAAACAAATATTGATTGAGCACCTACTGAATACCCAGAACTATTAGGTATCAAGTATACAACAATGAGCGAGACGGACACAGAATTTGACTTCATCAATCATCAGTCTTTGGGAAAGACAGTCATTAAACAAGCTATCACAAGTGTGATGAACACCCCAAAGGGGAAGGAGATGGGGCTGTGAGAGTCTGTGCCAGAGGGATCTAAACCGGAGGGGAAGGGTCAGCAAGGACTCCCTCTTCTTTTTCCTCCTCCTCACAGTCCTCCGGTGGGACCTCTGTGCCCATCCCTGGGCTGGGATCAATGTGAATAATGTGCTAAACTGTAACCCTTGGGAATCATTTCCAAGGTGGTGGGCACAGCCCAGGGATGCACCAGACAAGTGCTGGGTACACACAGAAAATGTTAGAGCTCCTTAGATTGAGTCTCACCTCACCCTTGTTTGAGTCGTAATATGGAGGAATATTCGACCAAATACTTAACTGTCTTTGGTTGGGTCCCTGGAGACAGACTCTGAGGTAGAGCCACATGTGGGTTTGTTCGGGAGTGGTCTCAGGTGACACACAGGTGAGGAGGTGAGGAGGGCTGGGGTGGGTGGAGAGAGGCTGACCTGAATGCGCCTGCACCAGAGGCCACGCCTCCCCACAGGGAGGTCGGAGCTGGGATGGCCCTGCAGAGTGGTCCTGAATTGAGGCAAAGAAGTTGGGCCTTTGTACCCCCATCAGTCAGTCACTGGCTGCAGGCCACCCCTGGGAGGACGTGACCTCAGGTGAGCAGTTCTCTTCGGCCAAGGGCAGTTTCCAATGAGGAATGCGGCCGTGAGGCTTCAGTGACTGATATTCCCAGCAGCTGGGAGATGGAGGCATCTGCTCCAAGGAGGGGATCTGCACAGGTTGGCACAGGAGCCACCACAAGAATCTATTCATACAGCACCACACAGGAATTTCACACACGCGTGCGTGCACACTTTGGGGATTGTGTGCCCCCAAATGTTCTGTTGGTAGGGTCATGCCATCCAGAAAGTTTGAAGACCACCAATTTAGAGTAGGGGTACCCAATTGATAAAGGACCCCTTTTATCAGCTCACCCCACACTTCCATGTCAATTATGGGTCCCATGTTTCAAAAAAGTTCCTCTCAAACTGCTGTAGTAACTAATGCATTGATTTCCCTATTTAGAAATTAATGAAAGACAAAAACAACTCTGGGTGATAGAAAGCAGGACAAGGAAACACCAAAAGTCATCTGATTTGGAATTCTGACATGATTAAATTTTAGTTAATACAGTGGTTAAGAATCTGGGTTTGGAGCCTGGCTCCCCGGGTGCACATACCAGTTCTACTACTTTGTGAACTTGAGCAAGCTGGTTAATCCGCCTCATCCCTGTGTCCTCATCTACAAAACAAGGATAACACAGCACTTACTTCATGGATTATTGTGCGGATTACACGAACTAATGCACATAAAGTGCTTGAGACAGTGTCTGAGACACAGTAAGCACTCAACGGATGTTACCTACTATCCTTAACCTGTGTGGTTTGTTTCCCAGGGCAATGGAGGATTTGGGCTTTTGAAACTATCATGGAGCCCCTTGTATCAGTTAAGATTAGGCTTGACTATGAGTGACAAAAAACCCAAAGTAAGAGGTAAAAGTTAATTTCCCTTTCATGGTATGCATTGCCAGGTAATATGGCAACTCCACAGTCTTCAAAGACCAAGAATTCTTCTAGCTTCTTGCTCTGTTATCTTCAACATGAGGATCTCACCTCATGGCCCAGCATAGCTACTCCAGCCCCAGTCATCAAGTCTGCATTCCAAGACATTTGGAAGGAGGAGGACACACCCCCTACCTTTAAGAACATTTCATGGAGGTTGCACACTCACTTCTGCATCCATCCTTTGCACCAAAACTTAGTCTCATGGCCAAGCTTAGCTGCAAGGGAGGCTGGGAGATGCAGATTTTGTTTTGGGTAGCCCCATATTCAGCTAAATTGTGGAGGGGTGTCTATTGCTTAGGAAAAAGGAGAGATGGGATATCAGAGAAAAATTAGCAGTCTCTGCCAAATATCTCAACTTTGCTCTTAACATTGGAAGGGCAGAAAGGTTTGGTAATGACCCAAAAAATTTCGCTGATAACTCCTGGTGAGTCCAGAAGGACATACAGAACTGTTCTCCCTTTGGTCTGAAGCTGGCCGCTGTGCGCCCGCGGGGCCCGGCTTTGGCATGGAATCTGGAACCAATTCTGACTGAGTCACCAGTAGAAGGGCTTCTTCTCTCCTGGCCTCCACTTCCCTCCTCTTCAGGGAACTCTCTCTTCTCGGGGGGCCTCTCTAGTCACATAGCCCCCAGGGGCCCTGGGCCCCCTAAGCCCTTCTACTCTCTTCCTCGTTCCACCTCTTCCCCTCCCTGGCCTCTAAGCTGGTTGTTCAGCCACTTCTTTTCATCTGGTTTTCAGAGCTGTGGTCCTTTTCCCTGGCTGGAGATGAAGACACCTCCGGACGGCCGTGCTCCAGGAGAGGAGGGGGTGAGGTAAGCCTGCCCCCGGGGAGCAGGGGTAGCAGCCCCGGCCAGCCTTCTGTTAGACACAGACGTGTTAGCTGCACGGGGGCGCCTCCTATGGCCCCTCCCGCTGTTCTGCAAGGTTGCTTGGCCTCTTCACCTCGAGGAACTTTTGACAACAATCCCCTCTCGTTAGCCGGCCTTGGTGTGTGCCTGCCCCAGAAGGAGGAGGTGGTGGGTTCTCAGCTGTGTCCTGGGACAGGTTCCCCACTGCCCTCCTCAGAGACCACTGAGGTTCCAGCTGAGAGCTGAGCCTGTGAGGTTACTCAGGTGACCTGCAGATGGCAGTAGACTAAGGAGTAATCCTTGTCAAGACCCAGACAACTGCCCAGCCCAGCCAATCCTTGCATGACCTCTTACAATAATTTATTACTAAAGGGACCTAATAGTTCCTGGCTATCCACTACATGCCAGGAACTACGCCAGGGACTTAAATTAGTTTGTTACATCCTTACAACAGCTCTTTGAGATGCGGCATTTTAGCTCCATTTACAGATGAGGAAAATAAAGCTCAGAGAGGTTGAGTAACTCCCCTGAGGCTGTAGATCTTGGAGGTGGTGGGGCCAGGACTAGAACTCGGGTCTGATTCTCAGATGTCCTTTATCCTGTAAGAGTTGCCTCTCGCTTAAATGCATATGATTGGTCAGTGGTGTGGGGAGAGCAGGTGTGGAGAACCAACAAATTTAATGCAGTGTATATTTACTGAGCCACTACTAAGTGCCAGGCATTGGGGACACAAAGACGAATAAGACACAGCCCCTCAAGGAACATCAGTTTAGCCAGGGAGACAGTCATAGATGCAGATTATTTCTAGTCAATTTATTAAAGGCAAAGATATAGCACAGGGTGTTATGGATACCCAGCAGCGTAATCCATACCAGGCTGGGGATTTAAGGGCTAGGTGTGGGAGGTATCATAGGAGGCTGCCTGGAGGCGGCAATCTCTGAGCTGAGTCTTAAAGGGTGAATTTGATATAGACGGGTAAAGAGTGGAAAAGTCATTCCAAGCAAAAGGCACAGCATATGCAAAGGTCAAGATGTAGGGCCAACACAACATCCCAGGCATAAACTCTATAGGTATTGGCTCCAGTGTAGCATTCTAATACACATAGTAAACATTTTTCACCAAATAATTGTGTTCTCCTACAGTGCCTGAGAAAACATTTCCGGTCACCCAGTTGATTCATTGATCACGTTCTTCTTGACTTTTTCACCTGCCTTGGCCTGGCTCACATTTCCACCTCTTCTCCCAACTTCCTAGCTCTTCATAGAGAATGTCCATTTTCACCAGCGAACATCTTTGTCATGTTTCTGGACTCCGTCTTGCTTGTGTTCATTGGAAGCCAATTGGACGTTGTACGTCTTGGCGTTCTGCTGAGATCCTGGATGAGTGAAGGCTGCCATCTTGAGTGAGGGAAGTCTTCGCAGGGACTTTGACCTACCTAAGGAAGACTGAGCCATTGGCTTCCTCCATCCTCTCAGACATGGTTCTAGGGAGCTCAGCCCATTAAGAGAGCTCTGCCTCCTTCTGTTCCCAGATTTCAGTTGCCAGGACTCCTCGGAGGGGGGGGTGGTCGTGTGTCTTCAATCCCTCCAGCTTCGTGTTGCTGTGGCTTCTTCACACCTCCACAGTGGGTCCCAGCCTCTTCATTTCCCCTTCTCGGCTTCCTCCAGGCTCCTTCTTCCCTCTCTCCATGCACACTGTAACGTATACTCAGAAAATTACATCTTACAGGTGTCAGCCAGAGGCAGGAATTTCTAAGTGTGGGATTTTAATATCGGTTCCAGGTGCTCTTTCCCTCAGCACTTACTGGGGTGGGAGCCCCTCTGGAACCCCTGAAATCATACCAGCCTGTTAAGAAGATGGTACTATATAGAGTTAGGAACATGGGTGCTGCACTCAGACAAACCTGAGTTCAAACCTGTGCCCTGCTGTTTCCTAGCTGGGTGTCCTCGAACAAGTGACTGACCCTCTCTGAGCTTCTGTATTCTTGTCTGGAAAGTGGAGATGATAAGAGCACCACCTCAGAGAGATGCTGGAGGTTGAGACGAGACCATGTATGTGAAGCACTTGGCATAGAATCTATTGTTATAGCACCTCCTGCCAGCTCATCGGCTGCTCTTGCTCACACACTCATTTAACAAATATTGAATGCTACTGTGCCTCAGGAGCTGTACTAGGCCCTGAGAACACAGGAGTGAACAAGATGAAGGTGCCGGTGCTTGTGGTCACGTGATCACAATGTGTGAAGACGTTGAGAACAGGCCTCTTTGCCTCTATGGCTAAATAGCTTCAAGGGGTGACACCCCTGCTCTGTGCACAAGCCCGGGAAAAAGGCTGCCCATCAGCCACTCTCCCAGTCTGTGATGTGGCTTACTCCCGAGAGTTTCTAAAGAACTGTATTTAATTGGTTTTCTGGTCTATGAAAAGCACCCAAAGCAAGTTCAACTGCATAGAACCATTGGTTCCCGTGTTCTTGGCTGTCTCACCGAATCACCCGAGGAGGACTTCCCGGGCTCAGGAAAACGAGGGCTGCCGCTCAGGTAGAGGCAGCTCTGCACCTGAGTGTGTGCTCATGCGGCATGACTGTAACGAATATCTTTAAAAATTGTCCTTACGTTTTGTGGTGATAAAATCCTACACACTCGTTGTAGAAAGGTTGAAAAACACAGAAGACAATAAAGAAAAATATATAAATGGTTATACGAATAGTTAGTGGTTTAATGCGACGTTCTCAGTGTGTGGTCCAAAGACCCATTAGAGGTCCCTGAAGCTCTTTTCGGGGTCCACAGAGTCAGAATTCTCGTAATAATAATATCAAGCCATTATTTGTTTGGTTCGCTCTGATTCTTTCATGAGTACACGGTGGAGTTTTCCGGAAGCTACCCGACACGTAATGACATCATCACTCTAACAGCTTGTGTACTCATGCATTCCTAGCTTTTTAAATTTTCTAATTTTAATTTTGAGTCTAACAACTATGCACAGATATAGCTCACACAAACAAAAGTTCTTTGTGATCTTCAATAATTTTCAAGCACGTAAAGCGGTCCTGGGAGCAAAATGTTTGAGGACTGTTGGTTTAGTGGATAGCATATTTTTTCCAGTCTTTGGCCTATGAATATGTCTAATCATTAGAAATTGTCATCATATTATATGTATACTTTGTATCGTGCTTTTTTACTCAGTTAATATACTACATATACATATTTATGTAAGACATTAATATATCTTTATATTATATCTCCTAAACAATAATAATAACACTCTCTGAGCCAGGCACTGCTCTACTTCACATAGCAACCTTTTGAGATAGGAACTATTATATTATCCATTTTAAGGAAATTAATTGATGGTAATTAACTTACCCAGGCTTATAAAGCTAGGGGAAAACAGAACCGGAATTCAAACCGAGGCAATCCTGAAGTTCAGAATTTCATCTGAATGTTCCAGAATTTGTGTATTCATGCTATAGTTTTCAGACATTTAGGTTTTCAGTTTTTCACTAACATAAAATAACACTATATGAGTGTCCTTGAACATCCAGCTTCTTTGGGCTCGCTGATAATTTCCTTGTAATCAATTCTTAGAAGTGGAATTGTTAGGTCAGGTGGGGTGTTAACTTTTTCAGAATTTTGATACATATTGCCAAATTATTTTACAAAACGTCTATACCCATTCACACCTCCGCCCCAAATATTGAAGAACTCTTATCTCGCTTCATCCTCCCTGATATTTCTGCAAACGTGATAAGCAAAGGAAAGAGAGCTCCTGGCTTTCCTAGGCATTTCTTTAAGCTCTAGGGAAGTTGAACACCATTTAAAATCTTTCTGACCACTTACATTTCTCCTACTGTAAATTGTTCATTTTTACAATGTATTTTTATCTAACGAGCTTAACGTGATTTTTATTCACACTTTCCTGAGTGTGATCAGTGATCACTTGGACACTGAATCTAATGACGACACCACTGGATACAAAATATCTGGAATTCCTTTACGAGAGTTGCACGTAAAGTAGATTACAAGCCACAGAGAAAAAGAGGCAATTCTACGTATAATGCATTATTATCACTTTTTTAAAAATGCTATTTGTATTATTTTTTTTTAAATCACAACAATATGTTGCTTACAAACCTTATTTACCAGGTTGTAGTCAAATAACTTTTTGGCTGTCCGCTGATACCAGGTCTTCTCTCAAGGGCCTAGGAGTTCTTGCAGAAGTTACCTGTGGCGGACTCTGTTGGTGCCCTGCCTAGATTCCCTCTCAGCCAGCTGGTGCGCCCAGCCCCCAGGTGCTGTGAGTCAAGGCTGCTAATGACCTACAGCTGCCCCTGCTTTGGAGCATTCTTGCTGAACCAGAGTGGCCAACCCCTTAGGTTAGGCACCCCCTCACACCCCGAGGGCAGTCAGTAGCCAATGACTAACACAGGGATACAAAAGACTGACATCCTTACCACATGGGTGATCCAACCAGGTGGTGCAATTTGCACTCCAGAGCTTTCTGCGGGACCAGACTGATGTCAGTCTTCAGCCAAGACCACATCCTTACTTAGCATTCTTCCCTTGCCCCATTCTGTTTTCCTCACTTCTCTTCTCCTAAGAGCACTCTTTCAACAAATCACTTTCATAAGAATCCTCACCTTAGGTTTGCTTTTAGGGAACTCTACCTAAGACAGTTGGTACCAACAGTGGTCGTAGCAAATAGACTCTAAAGATGGGATCCTAGTGGTGGGTCACCCACTGACTGGCTGACCATAAGGGCCCCTCCCTGGCAGTGGGCGGAGTATTGATAGTCTGCGGCATGCTCTATCAGTGCAGTGGCTAAGAATTTGACCTGTGGTGAGTCAGGGGATGCAGGAGATAATGTCCCTGGCATTTGCAAGGTATGGAACAAATAATAAAGCTAAGACTGTTGCCAAGTGCCGTTGATTCACTGAAGAGAGAAAATGCAAGGCTTGAATGTGTTCACCAGCTATTTGAAACTGAGAGCCTCTTTGGTGGCCCTTGGAGACAGTCATCTTCTGCAGCTGGAGGGCAGACAGAGCTGAAGAGCAAGCAGAGAGGCTAATTGCAAGGAGATCAGAAGTTCAGTGCAGGCTGAATTCTCAGCTTAGGCAAATACCCTATGCCAAAGGTGGGAGCCCGATAGGAAAAGAGTGGGACCTGAGACTCGGAATACAGATATCTGGGGGGATGCACTTGAACCTCCAGATTCAGATTTCCCTGAACCCCTTTGGCATGCATAAATGGCCCACTCCCCCTTGTTGGAAGATAAACTCCCCTTCCCTTTTCCTGAAGATAATACCAAGTCTCAGATGAGGCTGGTGCTTTATAAGATAACGCTCGCCCTTCTTAGGATCAGCTACCACCTTCTCCCTCCTGGCCACCAGACCTATAATTAGGGTCAAATCTCAGCCTAACACCACTGGGAACTGCCAGGCCTGCAAAGAGAGGAGAGGAATTACATGCCAAAGATGGTACAGGAACTGGTTAATGTCTATCAGCAGGAACTGGGTGAGCGTGCCCAGGAGTGGGTCGTGAGGATGCTGGATGAAGGTAGAAATTAAGGAACATCTGTCAACATGGGATTAAAGGCCTCAGAGACACATCTAATACACTGCTGGGGCCGTTGTTAGCATCTTAGAGAAAGTGATAGGTTGCATTAAATGGGATAGAGGTGCCAGACTGCCTGGTGGACTGTGCGGAAGGGATTAAGTCTCAGAAAACTGAGCGTGCTAGAATGGGTCAACTACAGAAGACTGAAAAACCAAGAGCTGACTGTTCCTCCATTTACCAAGCTGGGAGGGGCTGGGAGAGGCTGTGGGAGGGTTCCAGAACCATTGAAAGCTCTGTAGAAGCTGTTCTCTCCAGACTGGGGCTGACAGAAGATGCTACTCCAGAACTAGGCTCCCTAGTATCAGTGAGAAAATACGGTCCCAGAAGAGCAGAGACCAGGTGGGAATGCTTAACGATCAGAAGCAAGGTGGAGGTAATTACTGCGAGGGCAGCAGTACAGGAGTGGGAGGTCTGATGTGAAGCTCTCTATGAAGGTGGCTAACAGATCATGGTGTCCCAAGGCCAAGACGGATTGTAGCCAATAAGAACATTTGCTTAACATATAAAATCAAAAGAGAACAAGAAGAGACAAACAGAAGGCCGAGGTCAGCCATCCCAACAGAAAATCAGGATTTCTTGCCCAGTTTCCAGACCTGAGTCAATTCTCAGATCCAAACCCCACTGACTGCAAAAGGAATTGGGTCCCCATGGGAGGAGATACTACTGCAGCATCATAACAAGGACCTATGGCTATTTATGCAGTAACTATATACTGGGGAAAAGGAAATACCCAGTTTTTCCAAGTGCTGTTGGATACAAGGTCAGAGGTAAAAAAACCTAAAGTGCCATCATGACCCCTTTGTAAGTAGGGGCATATGCAAGTTGGAATAAAGTGAGTCCTGACCCAGGTCCGTCTCACAGTTGGTAAACTGAGTCCATAGATCCACCCGGTGGTCATTTCCCCAGCTCCCAAATGTATAAATGGAACGGACAGTCTTAGCAGTTTGCAGAACAGTTCTGTTGGTTCTTTGATCTGTCAAGTAAAAGCAATTGTAGTAGGAAAGGCCATGTAAGCCCCCAGAACTACTCTCTTTGGTCACGATAGTATATCAGAACACTCTGCATGCTCTGGAGAATGGCCACCCTCAAAGACACAGAGGATGTAGGGTGATGGCCCCCATCATATGCTCGTTTAATTGATTAGCCTGGCCCCTGAAAAACTGGATCATGGGGAAGGAGAGTGTACTGCTGCAAACTTAACCAAGTAATACCCCACCTGCAGCTGTTTTTCACTAGAGCGGATTAACACACACTCACGTAGGTGATATTCAGCTATCACCTGGTAAATACCCATCAGAAAGGAGGATCAGAAGCAGCTGACATGCATACAAAATGAACAATAATGTACATTCACAGTTTTGCCTCCGGGCTATGTTCTTTTACCCCTCTCTGTCACAACGTAGTCCGAAGGGACCTAGATAATCTGACGATTATGCAGACCATCACCTTGGCCCACTATATTGATAACATCATATTAATCAAACCTGATGAGAGGTGGAAAATTCTCTAGATACATGTGCTTCAAGGAGTAGGAGATAAGCACTATAAAGATTCAGGGACTGGCCACATGGGAGAAGTTTTTAGGGGTTCAGTGACCCAGGGCATACTGGGTTACCCTATCTAAAGAAAAGGTCAAGATTTTGTACTTTGTACCTTATACAACTAAGAAAGAAGCACAGTGCCTGACCGGTCTCTTTGGGTTTGGGAGGGAGCACATTCCATGCCCGAATACTGATCCGTTTATTGGGTGACACAGAAGGATCCTAGATTGAGCGGGGTCTAGAACACCCCTCCAGTAAGTCTCTTACACTAGAATCCCCATCCCAGGCTCCACTTTTAGGGAGCCCAGCCTGAGACAAGCGCTTCAGAGGAGGCCAAGTTGCTCAGAGCCAAAAGATAGAACAAGTGGGTCTTAGTTATATTGAGTTTTCTTCTGGCTGAATAATCTAGGCTTATTTTTTTGCGGGGGCGGGGGCCCTCTCTAGGCCTCCATGTTCTCATCTGTAAAATGTAGAGTTTGTGTTAGTTCAGCATTTCTTAAGCTTCTTCCATCAGATAACAGACATGACGGATAAGATTTACATGCGTGACACACTCCCAAGGGTGTGCCCCTGGGCACCCGTAAGACAGGTGGTGGGTTATGTGCAATTCCCAGCAGACTGGCTGTGACTCCACCCCTCCCTTCCGCTCAGGAAAGACATTGGAGTGCAGTGGGGCAAAAGGGGGATAATGTGGTAGGGCTAACCTTGACTCTGTTCTGATTCATTTTTAAAACATCGTTAGTGATCTGTGGTACTTTAATATGTTTTAAAAATTACTTTAAAAATTACTTTTAACAAATTTCACAACTGGTGGTTAAAAATGCTCTTTAAGATTACTTTCCACCTCCAAAGTTTTAGATTCTGAAAATGAGTCCCCAAAAAAGGAGTTCCAAAATCTTTGTCTAATGTCAGTGCCACTGTGATACTTGAAGCCAGAGAACTAATTTGTGTATATAAATTTGGATATAAGTTGAATGTGTATTTGGTAGGAGCTTCACCCATCGTGACCCTTATTTGGAGTAATTCTCCGCATATTTACCAATTGCCTGCTCTTGTGCTATTTCTAGGATTCTAGAAGTCTAAGTTGTGATGAGTTGATTAAAATTTAATGCCCTTACTTTATGTTAGTATTTCAAAAAGTGCAGGTTAATAAGACAGAAAGGGGTTCTGTGGTCAGAGAATTTGGGGTCAATTAAGGTTAATCGGGTTTCTTAATCATAGAACTTCTCAAGTCCTTCAATCTAATCTGTTAATATGCCTTGTGAATCTCCAGGAGAGAAATTTAGTCTGCAGTGTTTCTCAAATATTTTGAACATGGAACCCCCCAGAACAAATGTTTTCAGGAAAACACTTTGGAGAAGTCTGCCTTACAGCAATACCAGATTTCAATGGTTCCTGAGAAATTTGAGATAACATTGCTATGATACCGTCTATGTTGGCTTACCCACCACCAATAGAATTATGCTCCCGAGTGTCTACTAAATGTGCTTCACTCACATCCCCATTACTTTTTTCCCCATCTATAGATTCCAGAAAAGCAAACAGTGGCTCCACTCTGGAAAGTGTATTGCTACCCCTCAGGTGCTGACAGACTTTTTGTGGGGTAACGGACCAGCGGTCAAACACCCAATTCTGGTCCTTGCTCTGACACTCGAAAGAAAGGTGACCAGGGGTGGGAGACTAAGAATTAATGAGATACAAGGATTACAATAAGAGTGGTTGTGTTTGTGAAATGAGATGATATTTTAGAAATATTGTTTAGAGATATCTTTTTAAAAATAAAGCATTTCCAGACACAAAGTCTGTGAGCATGTTGAAGATGGGAATCTGGAAAGTAAGACCATTAATGGTCAGATTTATTGAATCCTCTGTGCCTGAACTACACCAAATATTTTACCTTCAGATCTTTGCTCACATGCCACCTCCTCAGAGAGACCTCTCCTGACTATCCTTTCTCAGATTAGCCTCCCTGTCACTCTCCATACCCTCATCAGGCTTTATGTTTCATAAAATTTATCATGGCCCAACATTATATTATTTTACTGCTTGTTTGTTCCCCTGACTAGAATTTAAGCTCCATGAGGACACAGATTTTGTGCATTTTGTTCTATGCTGTATCCCTAACACCTGGAACAGTGCTTGGGACAGCGCAGGCCTCAATAAAATAGTTACACAAGGAAGACATAAGTGAATGATCTCGTGGAATTCTAACCACAGCCCTATGAACTGAGTCTTATTATTATCTCCATTTGGTAATTGAAGAGACGGGGCCACCAAGAGATCAAGTCACTTGCTTAAGGATATAGTAGGTGGTAGAACCTGTATCCAGACCTAGATGTGACTCACAGCTTTAGCCACCAGGCTGTACAGCCTTTTACAACACTGAGCACAGTGTTGCTTCTCGGAAGGTGGTATCTGGCCTCCGTGGGGACTCATTAAAATGTAGATTATTGGGGTTCAAGTTGATATATTGAAACAGAATGGATGGAGGGAGGGCTGGGGGAGAATAAAGGTCAGGGAAAGGGATGAGATGGAGAGAAAAGGGTGGTATCTGTCTCCATTATCAGTTCCCAGATGGACTGGTCTGACCTCTTAGGATGCCTGTCTGAGTTCTCCCAGAGAGAAGGGATGCAGGAGAAGCAGAAGAAGCTATTTCCCAGGGGCTCTGTGCCACCTGGGACGCTTGGATGCCCAGGTGACAAGATCGGCCCAATCTGGCCCCTTTCAGGTGGGCAGCTCTGTGAGGCAGCCTCGGTCCAGACACCAGGATGGTCGTGGAGACCATGGAGGGAATCTTGGAAACCGGACATCATCAACACAGAGGCTAGAATGGAAAACAATAGAATGGAAACAATTTCTGTGGAAATGCCTGTGCACCACCACCTGGAGACTCCCAGAAAGCCTCGGAAGGTGGGCAGAACTTACTAGGGTGTGAGGTCCCTGTTTAAGTAAGTGTGGGCAAGTGCTAGCTACTGACTTTTGAATTGTTGTTGTAGTGATTCCATTAGTACCTACAGATATTATTTTTCTCTCCCAAGGCCCCTGTTTTCCTTTGTCTAGTTGGGCCCAGGTGGTTCTGCTCCTTCAGGTCATGCTGGCCCATTGGGGTTTCACCCTGAGGTGAGCCAGAGGGCCAGACGAACATGCAGCGTTGACCTTTTCCTCTCTGGGACTATCTGTAATTCTCCAGTGGTTTTAAACAGGGGAGGGAAAGAAGTCCGGAATAGAAACTACATGGGAGGATTTGGAATCAGCTCTGGAGTCCCACCTCCTGGCGTCCCATCTCTGTGGACATGGGTGAGCTCCAGAGAGAGAAAGGAGCCTTTTGTCCTCCCCTTGGTCCAGGCCCAACCACCTTGCTCTGCCTGAATTCCACAGTGTCACAGGACTTGAATGAAGTTGTCCTTGACTTCTAGTAGCTGAGCTCTCTCGAGAGGCCCCTCCAGGACGGGGCTGTCAGCTCGCTGCTCCTTTGTTTACATATTAGTTAGATGAAATACACCCGCTCAGATTGTGAAACACCATTCATTGTTTTTGGCTAGTTGCTCCTTGGGTGTAGTCAAGAAGGGTTATTCTGAGGGGTTCAAAAGTTTTTCATGGCAATGTCAACTCCGTAGTTATGGCCCTAAATAAAAACCTTGACCTGAGAAATGAGAAAAACTCCCAAAAGGTGAGGTAAGTAATTAAACAAGACTGCATTTTATTGTGTAAATTCTATTACATTTACTGTAAAGCTAAACTTTCAATAACCCTTATAAAGTCTTCACAGGTAATGACTTAACCATGAATCCTGAGTTCCAGGGCTGCAGAACAGAACACGTTTGTCCTTTAAATGCTATTGGGAAAGAGAAACCAGATTAAAATAGAAAAAAGCAGTTTTCCCAGTCTCCAGTCGTTGAAGGTTTGGCTTGGATTCAGGAGTGGAATCCTGGTTTTCCCCCCAAACCTCCCCAGTACTGGGTTATGCAAATCTTAGGTGTAGCAAGAGCTGGGCATGAAATCAGTTGCAGCTCTGGAATGTTTGTAGCATACATGCAACTTGGTAGAATATTCTGTCTTCTCCTGGGCCATTTTTCTCCTCATTTCCCTGGAAATGCGAGGTGTGACCATTGCTTTCAGGCCCACAGGTTGTGCAACTCCAGAGAGCACCATGAACTTATGTGAATGTAGCCCCTAGAGTTCTGCAAAACACTGACCCTGGTTTCTTTATAAAGGGGACATTCATACAACTGCCTGCAAAAATGATGTTCATGTCCAGCTGGATATTTCCTTCTGGTATTCTTTTCCTACCTCTTGGTTCACGTTAAATGATGTTTTTAGCCTCAGTCTATTTTACCTTTTCCTGTTCATCATTCAAAGACGGGACCTTTCATCCAGTACCAAGGGTCGTAACATGCAACATCTGTCACAAGGAAGATTGGTAGGTGAAAAAGAAAAGGTTCTAAGTTGCTCCAAAGGAGCTGGAAAAGGTGTGAGAATTTGTTCTAGAAAAGGTGTGAGAATTGGCTTTGTGATAGAAAGGAGTATTTTAGACCTCAGATCTTGTATCTGGTGTTGAGTGTTAACAGACTTTGAGGTGAAATAAGCGCATGGTGTTCCTGGCAGATGATGAGAAAGCAGGTGTCCCCCTCCCCCCACCTCCCAATTGAAATAGGGTTTTTGTGCTTTCTGCAACAAGCCTTTACTTACAAAAACAGCCGGTTCCCTTGGGAAGTATGCATCCAACTAATCCTCCAAATAAATACTTGGCTTCAACAGAGAAAATAAGCTCGCCATATTTGGCATAAGCGTGATGGCACTTGCCTTGAACGAGCAGGCCCGCTTTGCCCATTAGGCACTGCAGGCAGAGTGCCTAGGCCGGGGCCAAGAGCATTTCAAGAGCAGATTAAAATACCTGAGATCTGGGAAGGAAAAAAAGAAAAAAGAAAGAAAGAAACCTTTTCCTTCCAAAATACGGAAATTGTGAAATCAGAATTTTAAAATGTTTAGTGACATTACTGCAAATTATACCATGTCAACTTCATCAGTTATTAAATATGATATTCATAAGCATCTCGTTACAATTAAAAACCACTTGTGGATTAGATTTTCTTAGTGAAAATCTCCCATGGGTCCCCAACGATTGCTCAGAAATCATAACCAAGTGTGAATCAAAGGAGTTGATCATAGAAAATAATTTCGAAAGCCAAATTAGAAAATGCCTTTCAAGTATTTTGGCCCCAGATTATGGTGGATGTGTGTATACTTGAACACATTTGAGAAGGTATGCGTAGAGCTGCCTAGGACCTAAGAGGATCCTCAGGTGGCCCCGCGGGTGGGTCATTTCTCCTCCCTGGGATATTCCTTAATTGTCTCTACAATCCACGTCCTTTCTCTGACTTAAACCTTTGGAGGAAACCCCTCTGAGAACTTTCCCTTCTCCTGCTCCACTGGTCTCCTTGACTATTTCTTTAGCAATCACCCGTAGAGAGATTTCGTATTTGCTTGTGTCACGGACAACTTACATTCCTTTATTTTTATATTGAGGGCTTTCTTAAATCTATTTTATGTATTTGTGTTATATTTCTACTAAAGTGGGGGCCTGGGAAGAGAAAGCATTTATCCATTCCTTTCTTTATTCCTGAGTTGGGTGCTTGGGATACAACACTGAGTATGGCACAGTATGTGGTCCCTTCCTTCAAGAGGTCCGCAGTCAAGGAAGGAAGATAGACAGGAGAGCAAACATATTATAGCACCGCTGCCTCCTGGAGGTTTACTCTCTGTTGCTTCGACTGGCACTGGGTTCAACATGTTTTTATTTATTTAATAAGCATTTTTTGTGTGTCAGGTACTATTCTCAAAACATATGCTGTTTAACACTTTTGCAAATATTAACCCATTCAATCCTCAAACCAGTCCTATGAGGCATTATTATGCCCATTTTACAAATGAGGACATTGAAGCACAGAGAAGTTAAGTAATTTGCTCAAGGTCAGTCACAGAGCAAATAAGTAGCAGAGCCAGGATTTGAACCCAGACAACCTGGCTCCAGAGCCCACACCGCAGGCGTCTAGGGTATGAACTGAACCATATGATCAGTACCAGAGGGCTTCATAGAAAATGCTGCATAACTAATTATGCTCAGGTGAGGTGAAGCAGGCGGGGAGGTCTTCACAAAGATGATATTTGAATTGCTTTGTGTGAAACAGGAATTTGCAAGCAGATAAGTTTGGAGTACGGAATTAAGAAGTGCATTCAAGCAGAAAGAATAGCCTGTACCATAGTCTGTATGTATAAAACAAACAAACAGATATGATGATTTGTCTTGGGAGATGCAGATAGTTTATATGGCTGGAACTGAGTGTGCTTGGAGAGGATTCATGGAGACGGGACTTGAAAGGGAAGCATTCCTCATTTTGAGGAATTTGGCTTTTTGTCAGTTTTGACTTTGGTCAGTTAAATGTTGATGGCCTCCCCCCACTTCCACTCCTTCAAACCCACAAAAGAAAAGCTTGATCAATTCAATTAGGCAAAAGAAATGTTTTAAATATTCTTGGAAGAAAATAACAGGAAGTCAAAAGTCAAACAACAAACCAGGATAAAATATTTGTACTGCACAGCACAGTCCATTTTCCTGAATGTACTAAGTGTGTTTACCAATCAATAAGGGAACTATGTGAGGTGACGAATGTTGACTACACTTATTGTGGTGATCATTTCGCAATATACACAAACATCGAATCATTATGTCGTATGCCTGAAACTAATATAATATTATATGTCAATTATACCTCAATAAAAAAAATAAGGGCCAAAAAAGGCCAACAAACCAAGAGACAAAGGACATCACAGACGGTCTAAAGAAAAGACATCTAAACATTTGTAAAGCTGCTCTGCCTACTTATAAGAGAGATGCACATAAAACCAGAGGAAGACAGAATCGTCACTGTGGTTTGGCAAAGATCTGAAGGTTTGGTAACGCACCAGCCCAGCCAGGGCTTGGGGCAGCAGCCACTCTCATGAATTGCTGGTAGGAAGGTAAATTAGCACCGTCTCTGTGAGGGCGACTGGACGATATCTATCAAAATTACGCATGTGCGTATTTTTTAACCTGACAATTCCACTCCTAGGAATTTATTCTGCAGGTATATTTATACGTGGATAAGATGTCGTACACACAAGGATGTGTATGTTACAACATTGTGTGTAACAGCGAAAGACTGGAAGAAGAAATCCTAAATGTCCTTCACTATGGAATGGGTTAAGTCCATTATGGCACATCCATACTGTAAAATTCTTTGATGTCTTTAAAAAGAACAAGTCTGTCCTATATGTATTAATGTGACAGAATCTCCAGCATACAGTGAAAAAGGCAAGGACAGGCGGTGAGGTTTGTCACCATCTGTGTGTGCACATGTGTGTAAGGAAATATCTACAGAGGCTTGAATATGCATGAGACGCTTCTGGAAGAATCGTTAGAAACCGATGACACTGGTTGCCTCTAGGGAAGGAAGCTGGGTAGCTGGGGAGAGAGGGACTATGAAGATCTACTTTTTATTGTATAATTTAGGTGTCTTTTGAGTTTTTTTGCTATGTGTTTTATATTTTGATTTTTTTTGCCATGTATTATCTGATTTTTAATTATTAAGTTTTAAAATGTTGGTTGACTGCCTCTCCTTCACCACTGCATTGTTTTGCATTTGGTAGGAGGATCAATTGAGATATATTTCATGGTTTAATTTTCCGTAAAACTCCAAACTAAGTTATCTTCTTGCAGGAGGGAGAAGAGGGAAGAGCTTGGCTGCAATAAACTGGAGTTGCGGGTAGAAGACGCCTTGAAGAGGTGCTGCTTCTGTCCACCCGCTGGTGTGAGGCCAGACCATTGGCCTCCCTGCAGGACAGGTGGGTGGGAGAGAGAGAGGGTGTCTAGGGGAAGGTGTGCGGCCACACCCATTGGAACACTTTTGTTGAAACACCTTTCCAAATGCTGGTTTTCTGGTTACCTAAACCCAGAGATAAAGGTTGTGAAACTCCTGTCTGGCCTCAGTTTGGGTTACAACCCTGCATGTGTGTTCGCTGACACATTCCGGCATGTACGTGATCCTCACTGACACTTACTGGAGCAAAGCTCAGCTGTGCTGAAAGGGATGAATTTATGTATCTACCTTTAGTGAAGTATCTGGTATCAATCTGCTTTGCTTTAATGTGCTTGTGTAACCTCACGGAAGGACTGATTTTCTCAGATAATAAGGATGAGTGCAGAAGACCCAAGTGCCCGTTTACAAGACACTGTGTTGAGACCTCTCAAGGTGTAATTAATCAAGAGAATAAAGGATCAAAGATCATTTCAACCGACAAGGCCAGGCCCTTCTAATTAGTGAAAACTGCCCAGTTGCCTACAATATTTTCTTTGCCAGGAGACAACTCCTCTCCTAAATGTTTAAGTGACTTCTCGTTGGGCTGGTTTCAGAGGATTAAGCTCAGTGTAATTTCATCTTTCCCAGGTGTGAGACACTTGTGTGTGCAGTAATGTGATTCGGCACCGTCAGGGAAAATAGGGTGTCTTTGTCAGCACTGTTTGACAGAGTCAAACCCCTGAATCATGACCTCACTCTCGGCAGGCCCAAATCCTGTGCAGTTACCACTTGCCCTTCTGCTGAGAGATGTGAGGGTTTGGCTGCTGGCACACGGTCACACTGTGGAGTGGAGTGGAGATGGAGCAGAGTGGAGATGAGGTGTGCCAGCGGCCAAGCTGGACTTCAGAAAGCGTTGCCTTTCCCGTTCCTTTGAATTCCAGATTCTGAGGGCTGAGCAATACTATCTCTATTTCTGTCAAGGGTAAAAAACAAAATACTTAGTAATTAATTTGTATTTGCTTTAGCTAGTAGTTAGGTCAAATATTTTTCTGATTCTTTGGGTAATGTCCTCAATAATGTTTTCCTGCTGAATATTTGTGTTTTTGATATATAATATGTACTATAGTATATAAAGTGTTAGCTACCATTTATTAATAAGAATAGCTAATTTTATTGAGTTCTAACTAAGTGTCAAGCACTGTTCTATGTGCTTCCATGGATTATTGCATCTAATGCACACCACTATAATTATCTTGTCCATTTTACAGATTGGAAAGTGAAATGCAGGGGAAGTTAAGTTAGCCAAAGAAGGGAACAGGCCTGGTAAGTGGTGGATGTGGGATTTGAACCCAGGAGTCTGAGTCTGGCATTTTAGCGCATAACCACCAAGTTATCTACCTCCATTTATTACATGGCAGACACATGACAACCGTAAGTGGTGATGATTGCCATCCCCATTTTACCGATGGGCAAATAGAGTCTCCAAGAGTTGAAATGAGTTATCCAGGTCACACAGGTAGTAAATAGTTAACGCTAGCTAGCTCAAATCCAAATATGAGCTCTTAACTCACAAGTCATCTGACCAAGAAAGGTGAACCTGTTTCTATCTTGGTCCACGTAGAGCCTAGCACACGCAGTGGACAGAGATATGGGCCATACTGCAGTATGTCTGCACTTGTCCATACAGAGAGAAGTGAGAGACAGCTGTGTTCTGAGCTAGGGATTATAAAAATTTTTTACTCTAAGTCTTGCTGTCTTCCAGTAGCAAGAGCAAGAAAAGAGTCTTGAAGGGATGGAACCTTAAATATCGTAGGTCAAATCCTGTAATTTCACAAATGAGGAACTATTGCTTCAGAGACAGAAAGCAACTCATGCACAGTCACAGAGGACATGTTAGTGGCCTTGCCGAGGTCAGAGCCAGAGTCTCCTGACGCCCAGGCTAGTCGTCTTTCTTTCACACCTTTTGTTTCTGCCGAGTTTTGCTGAGCTGGGCACTGCAAAAATACTGTTTTGGCATAGTTCCTCATTGTGTGGTTTAAGGTCAATCCTGTTCTTCAATATTACACTTTAAAGTTCTTTGTCTGAAGTCTCTACACTGTTAGCCTAAACCATATGAATTTGCTGCTTTTATGGCTCAAAAAGATTGAATATTATCGACTTCTTATGATTCTACCTGATAGTTTTTCATTTAGGTAGTAGCAGCTAGCATAGTCCGCCTTGAATTTAGTAAATCAAGAAATCATGTTGTCTTATTGGGTTGCTTCTTTATCCAAACACACCTTCTTAACCTATCTGTATACTTTCTACTCATTCCTTTCCATCCAGAAGGAAACACTGAACAACTCGGAGAGTAGAGGATGGACACCATAGCTAAGACTTGCCCAAGGCTACCAGGTATGATGGCCTGTTAGTGTCCTCTGTGTTCTTGGTAATTAAACTTAAAGACATTCCTTAACCCCACCATCATGACCACCAAAAGCAGGTCAGACTTCACCGTCCATCCTCATAGCTCCCCATAGGTCTCGTCTGTAGAGCTTGTGAGATTTGGCTAATCTCTCCTGGCTCCATAAGAGCAGGAACCTGACTGGTTTTGGTCATGCTGTGCCTCCAGCACTTAACACAGAGTCCAGCACAGACTAGGTGCTCAAGAAATATGTATTGAAATGATGAATAAATAAAAATTAAAACATAATGCTTTGTTTTATTCCTGTCCTCACCATCCAGCAACCTAATGTCAGAATGTTTTATTTAAGTTTAAATCCATCAGTGGAAATCTGTAGAAAGATTCCATTTGTCACTTTGAGAGGCTCACCCGCCCCATGCTAGCCAGTGACCTCTACCAGGAATCAGTGTACTCAGAAGGCAGCCCTGGCAAGGACTCTCCTTGAAATTTCTTGTATGAGATTTCTTGTATTGAAATTTCTTTGTATGACCATGAGGCTAGTGTGTAGATTAATTAAAAATTTGGATCTCAAGCTTTAGGGGGCTTTAAAACCCATCAGCCAGACATCACCATAAACAGAAATCACCATGATTTCTGACCATTGGAGTGAACATTCTGGTAATGCCCCTCAATGCCCTGGTCGGCACATATGCACACACAACAGGTCAAAGCCAGGCCCTGCAGTAAATCCAACCATGTGGACATGGGCTGGTAGAGCCACTCCTGTAAACAAGGGCAGGGGCTGGAAATGAGAGGAGCGAAAATGGAAGGTCCAATCTACCCCAGTTCATTAGGATCAGATAAAATCTCTGGAATAGATTTGAGGTGGAAGGGAAATCTTCAGAAATTTGAGCCTACCCAGAGTCTTCATCCCCCATCACTGACCAGTTCTTCTTGGAGAAAATGATCTGACCCTAGGATGAATCCATAGCCTGTCAGTGATTTGGAAGGCCAAATCCACCCAGATGACCTAGATGCTGCTGTATCTTTGTCCCAGAGTGGGACTTGACATGAAACCTGGTGTCACTGCAGAGAACCGGACTTTTAGTGATTATTTGCCTAAGTTCAGGCCTAGAAAGAAAGATCTTCCACTTGGAAGGAGGACAGTGTGACCTGGTGTCTTACCTGCCTTGCAATCTTCTAGTCAAGATCATTATCTGCAGGCTGGGCATACTAGAAAGTAGAATCTTCTCCCCTGACACCTCAGCAGGGACTATGATCTGCTCTGCTTATGGAACATAAGAAAGCCAGGCCCTGGGAAGTGGCTGAGACAGATTGCTTGGTTGAGAAACCAATTCATCCAACAGGACTTAGTTTAAGTAGTTGTTCTGAGCTTGGGTTGAAGTTGATGGCTGCACAGCCAGAATTCCCTGTGTCTCTGTCATTTCACTACCAAGCTTCTCCAATGAGTGGTCTACACATGCTTCTGAAGGTCGCCTCCTTGACCCTCTGACATCTGGCTTCCATTTTTCAGTTTTCCCCAAGCTCGGCCATCTCCCCTTTTGGATCTGGGTTTGTCAGTACTTTCTATGGTTGCCCTTGCTGTTTCTCTTACTGGTTCCTTGCTATTATCTCTGCCTCCAAGGTCCAAGTAATGGCAAGATAAAGATATTTTGTAGCCTTCTAACTTGGGGTGAGCCTGATTTATTCATATGCTACACTGGCTGTGGAAGACAGAGTCCAGTTCAGCCCCAAGTTCTGACTTGTGAGAGCCCGGATGTATACTTCGCTTAAATTTCCAGCTGTGTGACTGACCATATCCTCTAAGCTAAAACATTGAGATATCTGAGCACCAAATGGTTATCACAAATGATTGTCACAAATTGTTATCACAAATGTCCCGTTTATTGCCCTTCTTCGTACATCTTATCAGAGGGTGCATAGTGGAAGACTGTTCATCTCAGATGCATAGACGCTGGGTGGCTCTATGAGGAAGAACATGTTGGATTTTAAAATTTAAGGACTTCAGGCAAATTTCATAGAATGCACCAATTCTCCTTTTTGCCAAATTCAAGAAACAAAACAAAATAAAAAATCAAACTACTATTTATTAAGCAATATACTTGACACTTTGCATACCTGATCTCATTTATACAACCCTTAAAGGAAGTATTTTCATCCCCACTAAAGGAGACTTGTCCAAAGTCACATCATGGATAAATGGAGATAGGACTCAAAGTTATGTTTTTCTGAAACTAGAGTCCATGTTTTTAACAGTACTATGCGACACTTTTTTTCTCAGTCTTACTCTTGATATTTTAGCAGCGATAATATTTTACCTTCTCCCTTTTGAAACTCTCACATCTTAAACTAAATGTTATGCTCCTCTGGTTTTCCACCTACTTCCTCTTTCTCTATTTCCTTTGTTGGTTTCTCTTCTCTTTTACACTCTAGAATGTACCCCAAAGCTTAGCGTTTCTCCACACCCTTGGAAAGATCATCTATACTCATGGCTTCAATGAACACTTCCACGATCTCACCAGATTCTAAACACCAGAACAATAGAGACCGGATCAGTTGTTCACTGAAAAATCTTGAGCATCTTGCAGAGTGCCTGACACATAGTTGCTGTTCAATAATATTGTTGAAAAAAATGAATGGATGAATGGATGGGTTAATCACTGATCTGCTGAGAATTCCCAGATACTCTTTTTCCCAAAGTCTAGACCCATATTCCAGCTACCTACTGGATATTTTCACCTTAGTGTTCTGCCATTGCTATGTAATGGTAGTAAGAGTTTGGTGGAACCACTGAGGGTTTCAACAATTTGCTGCAGCAGCCACACCACTTAGACATGCCCATGTTTTCCCATTGGAGGCAGCTGTATTATCAAAGTGGGTTATAGACCTTCTACAGGGGAGAATAGAATCTTGGTTTCTTCCAACAACATGGGTTTGAGCTTTTTTGAAAGGGTCCCAGTGCAGCAACTGGGTGGAGTCCTTGCTAAGTGGACATGGATGGAGAAGGATCGCTGGATCTGAAGTCACTGGTAGCTCATGTGAGGGTGACAATATCACCATACTCATTGAGTAAATGCATCCTAGTGCTGAGTGCCCAAGGAGACTTAATTTCAGGTCAAGTCCAGGCATGGAAGAGTAATGAGCTCATAGACACGAAGAATCATGATCCTACTGGGGCCTTCAGATCTATCTCTTGGTTGCCTCCTCCTGCTACGAGTCCTCAAATATTTCCGTAAAACTTGACAGTAATGCCAAATTTGGTGGCTGTCCTTAGTTACTAGGGGTGTGGTCCACTGAGGATTTTTTCAGTCTGAAATAATAAGTAAAATGACTTTGGGGAGGTATCATCAGAGACTTAGAGGCTGGATAACATCTACTGACTGAGTCATCCTGTCCACTTAATTGTTTCATACCTACTCTATTGATCTTCACACTTCATGCCACTGTCATATGCCTCTCTTCATGTTTCTACTTCAGACCAATTTGATCCCAATTTTCCAATCTTTCTCCTTCCAGGCTCCTGAGCAGCCAGTCAGGCCATTTTCCACTGCCAATGAGTCTGTATATATTTTAACCTTGGGCCATTTTTTATGTGTGTACAAAGTGGGTGACCAGATTCATCACCTGATACTCTGCCCATTGGAAGAATGTTTGCCTCTCCACTTTATCTTTTAAGGCCATCCCTGGGTGGGGATATAGTGCAGCTGCTGGCCACTTTTGGCTTGTACCTACATACTAAGTTGACCCATCCATAAACCAAGCCCAGGATTTTTCCTCCTCTGTCAGCTAGTTGTGAGGAAACCACCACATGACCATGAGTGTGAGCTAGGTGAGAAGTGCTCATGTAACAATAATGAATGACACAGAAGCTTGAGCTATCTGCTATTGCAATTGCTTGTGATTTCTGGCCAAGCTCATGCTTGATCCCAGGTGTACCACTGCCATCTGATGATTGTGGTTGGGCCTGTCTGATCTATGACTGGGGGGTCTGACAAAAGCCAGTTCACGATGATGATAAGTGTTCTGGATACATGGTCACTGGGGTATTAGTCAGGGTAATCCAGAGAAACAGAACCAATAGGCTATCGAGATCGAGATCTAGATGTACACACACACACGCGGAGAAAGAGAGATTTATTGTAAGGAACTGGCTCATGTGATTGTGGGGCTGGCAAGTCCAATATCTGCAGAGCAGGCCAGCAGGCTGAAGACACAAAGAAAAGGTAATATTTCAGTCTTGAGACTGAGGACAGTCTGGAGGCAGAATTTCTTCCTCCTCAGCACACCTCAATCTTTTCCCTTAAGGCCTTCAACTGATGAGGTGCACCCACATTATGGAGGGTAATCTTCTTTACTCAAAGTCTACTGATATAAATGTTCATTACGTCTAAAAAATACCTTCCGAGAAATAGCTAGACTGGTATTTGACGAGACATCTGGGCACCATAGCCTGAACAAGTTGGTACATAAAATGAACCCTCACCCTTGATGTCTCACAAGAAGTTCTGTCTCTACCAGGGCTCAGGAGCACACCAGAGGTTTTCGGAGGGCAAATAACCTTGCATTGCAGAAGCCCAGGACCCACATAGTGATTCTACCACTGGAATTTGCCATAAACTACACATGACACCTTTTCCCACTACAGATTCTCAAATACCATAGGGTCTTCTGGATCCCTCCATCCAAGAAGCAGGGCTGCTTGCATCACGATCTGGAGCTGCTGCAGAATTCTTTCCTGCTCTGTGTCCCACTCAAAGCTGGTAGCCTTGCAAGACACCTGGGGTAGAGACTCCCAGTGTATAGGCTGGAGCAATAGTCCCAAGTGAGATATGCTGCCTCCAGAACCCAGAGAGATCTACGAGGCATTGTGCTTCCTTCTTCCCAGTGGGAAGTATAAGGTGTGATAATTTGTCTTTCACTTTGGGTGGGATATCCTAGCATGCCCCTGACCATTGGATGGACCTTTAAAATTTTTTCTCATGTGTCAAGCCTCTGAATCTTCATAGAGTTTATCTCCCATTCACTGGAGCAGATACTAGTTACTTATTGCTCATTTAGCTCATTTAGCATAATGTCATCAGTGTAGTGGATCCATACCCTGTTCTGTGAGATCTACAGAAAGTCCACATCTCTTTGGAGTATATTGTGAGAGTGAGAGCTAACCCCGCCCTGAGGGGAAACTATAACTATTGCCTATTTCACATGAAGGCGAACCATTTCTGATCCTCTTTTCTGATACAGAAATCGATGGCTCCGGACCACGTGTCTGAGGCCATGTTAATCTTCTCTAGCAAAGATGCCATATCTGGGATGGCAGCTGCAGTTGGGTTTGTGATAGTCTATTGTTATTCTCCAGGAGATCTGTCTGATTTCTGCAGGGGCCCAAATTGGTGAATTAAGTGGAGATAAAATGGGGGTCTCTACTTCTGCCTCCTTTAAATCTTTAAGGGTAGCATTAATTTCTGCCCTCCCTCCAAGGATATGAATTTATTTTTTATTTAGTATCTTGGCTGGGGGTAGGATGGGAGCAGGTGGCAGTTTCAAAGACTTCTACTTGGCCTTCTCTACTACGATAGACAGCTTTCACCCCACAGGCCAAGGATCCAATGTGGGGATTGCACCATCTACCAACTATGTCTATTCCAATTATACATTTGGAAATGACCTATAGGTGGGTCCATGGACCCAATGGGCCTACTGTAAACCAGAACTTGGCCAACAGTCCATTTATAACCTGGCCCCATATGACCACACTTTAACAGAGGGGGCGATGATGACACTTGGGTCTCTAGCTATCAATGTCATCTCAGACCTTGTATCCAACAGTGGTTCAGTGCTTGGGTGTTCCTGCTTTCCACAAGGAAAACAAATCAACTCTTCCATAACCAGCCTTATGTCCCAGCTTTCTTGGTCAAGCACTCAGAATTATCCCCATAGAATGCCCCTGGCTTCTGCCAGTACCTGTAGGTAAGTGTTGCAACTCCTTGGGGGTCCCTTTCCTCTCTTATAGAACCTAGAACAACACTGGCTGGGGTTATTCTGTGACTTAAGCCTAGTTATGCACCTCGTGGTCAGGAGAGGAGGTGGGAACAGATCCTGAGGGATGCTGTCTTGAAGGGGAGAGGCAAAGAGAAGTGCTAGCTCCTAATAGGGAGGGGAATTCACTTCTGCAGGCTCAGGAAGTTCAGGGAATCTCAGAATTAAAGATTTTCAGGGGCATCAATACTGATTTCCCCCTCTGATGTGTCAAGGTCCCATTCTTTCCCAATAAGACTTGACCCTATGATGGTAGATGGACCTTAGTTGGGAGTTTAACATTCTTTGACTCTCAGATACTCTGATGATTAAAACCTGAGCCTGTTCTCCAGTTTTCTTAGCTCTCCAACTGCAGATGAGATCTATTGGCTACCAAGGAAACCCTTTGGCTTTCACCATTGGCTCTCAATAGCCTATTAATCACCCTCAGCATTTTGTTATCTTTTACCAGAGCAACAGTCACAGTAGCCTTCCAATCATGTTGTTGTTACAATGACTATTTCCTCTCATAAGTTTCAGATGTCTGATAAACTGGGTGTGCTCGTGTTTTCCCTTCCTTGGTACACTATTTCACTTTACCATCAGTGAAAGTTTTAACAATGGGACCATCACCTGGTGCCAGGGGCTATCTGCTCCACCTACTACAAGATGGGGTCCTCAATGTCAACTTGGTGGTAAGCGATTCAGCTCCAAACTCTAGCTTGTATCTACTTTCTCAGACCACTCTTGCTACTGTCACAGGCTGAGAACCCCAAGAAGTGGACTCTGAGACCAAGTTTAGTGTACAGGATGTTTATTAGGTGGCGTCCTTGGGACAACATATGTGGATAGAGTAACCAACTCATTCTGCTTTTCCTGGGACATTTTTGGTTTTAGCACTGAAAATCCAGCATCCTGGGAACCCCCTCAGTCCTTGGAAAACTGGGACTGTTGGTAACCCCACCTGTGGAAGGGAGGGATTGAACAGAAGGAGAAGTCAAGCTGTAATGCAGGCCTAATGGCCTCAGCTGACCCCAAGGAGAAAGAATTCTGGAATTAAATTGGCCCATCAGACATGTCTAGCATCAAGCTGAAATGGCCAGACCTTGTTAACCAAATGGGTGAAAATATTTAAATTGTACTAAGTTTAACCTCTTATTTTTCAGTCTAAACCAACACAGCCAACTGGGTAGCATGAAATGAATAGTAATATTAATAAATGGGTTTGTTATGAAATTGTACCTGATTTTATGCAAAATCTGAGTAGTATATCCACCAACACAGGACTTTACAGCATTTATTTTGATTTAGCCTTAATTTGATTCTTCATTGTTAGTGCCTATATTTGTATTTCTTCCTGTCCCCCCAAATCAACATATTATGTAAATTTTTTTATGGTCCTCAATCCTTTTCGGAATGAGCGTGGGTATATGTAAATCAAGTATAAATGTGATGACACCATATATATGTTGCTGAAGAATCCATGCTGTGCTAAAAATAATAGGATATATGAGATTGACAAGGCTGAGGCAGACCACTAAAAGTTTACAGGACCATGTAACCAGAACACCAATAAAAAAAAACAATATTACTGATAAAATGCTAGCAGTTAGCTCTTTTCTAGTGTTTACACCAACATCACTATTAGCTAATCATTTACTTCCTTATAATTCCATGGGGTTGTGCTTACTCCATTAAGATGTAGGTCTTAGATTGGCATTTGCTTCTAAAAGACTGTATTTTTGTGAAATTTAAGACTCTGATCCAGTGCAAACCTCCTTCATTAATTCCTTGTTTTCAATAGGGGGAGTGTCTTGTCAGTGTCTTCTTCCACACCTGCCCCAGGAGTCTCTGAATGAAAACACCGGGGCTTCTGAACATACCAAATCAGGCTTTTTTTTTTTTTTTTTGGCAATAAAGAATGAACTTCTGCAGATTTTCAGCTTTCCCCTCAAGGTTTTCATATTTTCTAAAGCTTTCTCATTAATTGTGAGAGCTTGCCCTGATTGCTTGAAAACAACATCCCGAGAAAAATTGTGTGTGAACCAACACAACTTCCATGTTATGCCAATAAACATCATTTCTCTATTTACTAATTCTGTATGAAGTAATGTGAATGAAACGCTGTAGTCTCATCAACATTAATGTGTTAGCCTTTATTCCACACAACTGCATAGCATTTGGCTTGATATATAATTAGTCAGGGGTTGTATCAGTTAAGACTCTGTTATGAAAGAACACATCTCAAAATAACTTGAGTTAAAAAAAATTGTTTACCCGTCTAACTCAAAAGGCTAAGGGTGAATCCAAAGGCACTGCTGAGTCCAGGAACTGAGACTCACATTTCAGTAGAAGGTTCTCTATTAGAACGCTCTATTTGTATGTCTTGGCTCTGCTTTTTATGCTTCTCTTCATGTGCTGGTTTCATTCTCTTCAACGGAAGACAGATTTCCTCTGTGTGGCAGGGAAGATGGGTCCTGGCATCAGGAACCACACACTTGGAACAATCCCTGTGGGCAGGGGAATGGTGTGCCATGATTGGCTAGGCCCGGGTCATGTGCTTATGCCTGCAGCTGGAAGGTGGGCAGGACATTGTGACTGATACTCATTCCAGAACTTCATGGAATGGGGGGTGGGGTGGAAGTGGGTCCAATGAATGAGGGAACTGTGCAGGCTCAACAACAGCTCACCACTACAGACATACCAATTCCTGAGTACTGAGAAGCATTGAGTAAAAAAGAAGCTGAAATTAGAAGTTAAGAGACTCTTAGGAAATAGCCAAAAAATGGAAGAAAGTTAAGTGATTCTGCTCAAGGTCAGTGTAAAAATATTAAAAATGCTAACATACATGCTGAGAATATAGGTGTCAGGAGAGAAAGCATAAATCAGGACAGAAGATTAAAAGAATAAAACGAATGGGGGCTGGCCTGGTGGCGTAGTGGTTAAGTTCACCCGCTCCACTTCAGTGGCCTGGGGTTCGCAGGTTCAGATCCCGGGAGCAGACCCATGCACCACTCATCAAGCCATGTTGTGGCAGCATCCGATATCCAAAATAGAGGAAGATGGGTACAGATGTTAGCACAGAGTTAATCTTCCTCAGCAAAAAGAAGAGGATTGGCAATGGAATTTAGCTCAGGGCCAATCTTCCTCATGAAAAAAAAAAGAATAAGACAAAAAATATGTTGACCGAAGAAAAATTCACTGCAAGTCAAATAGCAGATATTTATTTGGGCAATTAGAATTGCAATTCAGGAGACACAGATTCAGGTAGGAACCCAAAGTGTGTTCCGAGAAAGATTAGGAGACAAGGATCTATAAACACAAAAAGAGATCAATTACTCAGGTTGTTTTGCAAAATTTGTGATTGGTGCCGGCAACAACTGTTAGGTCTTGGCTATCTGTGATCAGTTGCTAAAGCCATCTTTAAGGCAAAAGTTCTTATCCATAGGAGTAAGCACATTTCTTGAAAGAAGGTCAAGATGACAGCAGTGAAGCAGAGTTCAAAAGTTACGTTCTATCTGCGCAGAGATGTGTGCATGCATAAGCCCAATTTCCCTCATGGCCTCCGAGCTCCATTTTAGAAGCACTGACATATGTTACTCCATTTTGTTGTCGCTGTCCACAGATATATGTTTAAAGAATAAAAAGAAAGAGAACTAAGAAAAAGAAAAAAAGTAATAAAGCAATGAATAAAATATCCCTAATTAAGAATGGGTGGGCAGAAGGAATTGAAGAAAAGAGAAACTGGTAGGAAATCCCAGAGTGTGAAAGTGTTCAGAAAGATTACCAGTGAAAACAAATTCTTTAATATAATGTGGAATTGATTTACAGTCAAGTTTTTATTTCACATTGAAACTATAGGTGGTAGTTTGTTTCTTAAGTAAATAGAAAAAAGTGCCTGAAGAATTTGTGAGTGGCAAAATGAATGATTGAAGATTAACAGCGAGAAGTAGTTAAGGCCTGGGTTAAAACCACACTTATCTGTAAGCTTGGTGAGTCAGAATCATTGTAAATGCTAAATGGTAATTCTTAGGAAGTTACCCGGGGCAAAAGTAATATCATGTAATATCAAAAGTAAAACAATGTCATTCTTGTCTGGGAAGGGAAATCAACAACTTGAAATAAGAGTTCAGTTTTGCTTTCTGGATAAAAAGAGGCAAAGGAGAAAACTGTAATAGGTCTGAAATTTAGAAAAATGGAGGAAAGAAGTCTTTTTCAGAGAATTTCTATAAAAAGCACACATTGAATGCTGATACGTTGATGAATGTGGATCAAAATGAGTTAATTCATTCCCTTGTGTGATAAGATCACTAGTTAGAGATGTCATGCAATTAAGTTAACAGCAATAATTGCTAACAACAAAGGAATTTAAAGGGCAGAATTATACCTGACATCCTGTAAAAGGAATGGCTTTTAAAGCACCAGTGGAAAGTGTCTCTTAGGTGCAAAGTCCTCAGAGGTTTGAATTTAAAACAGAATCAACAGGTTTCTAAGTCACATGAGATAGAAGTCATCAGGATCCTCACGTCCATGAGGAACTACTAGAACAAAGTGGAAAGGACAGAAATGTGCAGATCATCAGTTTCTATAAATTCATTCTTAAGAATTGTAGAGGGAGGGGCCGGCCCAGTGGCGCAGCAGCTTAGTTCACGCTTGGCAGCCCTGGGTTTGCAGGTTCGGATCCCGGGCGCCTGTCAGCCATGCCGTGGCGGCGTCCCATATAAAGTGGAGGAAGATGGGCACGGATGTTAGCCCAGGGCCAGTCTTCCTCAGCAAAAAGAGGAGCATTAGCAATGGATGTTAGCTCAGGGCTGGTCTTCCTCAGAGGGAAAAAAAAAAAAAAGAATTGCAGAGGGAGATAGGGAAATAATTGCTTCTTTAATAATATCATAATATTCTATCACTGTGATATTAATCACCTCTGCGATATTGTTAAAATATATTGACTAAACATATTTTAGTTTTACAAAAATGTCAGATAGAATATACCTGAAATTCATGTAAGGAGTGAAAACAGATAAGTCAACCTGAAAATATCCCTACGTTCATTGTCTTGAACAATTTAAAAATTTACAAATGAAATGCATAGATCTGCATTTGCTGAGAGATTTGCTCACCCAGGTTGAGAGAATGCCACAGAATGGAGAGCTGAAGGCCCACCACAAGTTCCCACCTCTACCGCTCACAGGTCTTGGGCGGGTGAACCTTTCTGAACCTGTGCTTTCATTTGCCACTGGGGGTTTATTCAAAGAAGAAATATTTCTCATTGTCTGCTACATGTGGCACAGGGCTGGGGAGATCCATAGGACATGCCCTGGCTCTCCAGAGGCTGATGTTCTTTGACGGGTGACAATAACACTGAAATCACAGGATTGCTGAAAAGATGACTAGCAGAGTGAAGGCGCTTGCTAAACTATTAGATTTCATGCAATTATTATTATTAAATGTAGTTAATGATTAAAGTTATTTGGAGACGGCTAATATCTATCTACAATATTTTTATAATATGTACATTGGAAAAACTTAAACGTGGCCCATCCAGGAAGAGGAAAGGTTTGAAAGGTGTCTCCCTGCCCCAGACATGTCCCTTATGGTTTCCATCTTTTGTGTCATACTTATAAGAGCGGTCCCTATCCAAAGAAAATGAAAATATTTAATATTGGGCCTTCATTTTTCATATCCAAGAGAATCTTGGATCTCTCAAGGATTTTTCTTCCTAATAGGAAATGGTATTTTTATTTACAGAAATCTTGAACCACTCTCCTCAGACATTCATTACGTAGCCTGACACAAAGGGCCACATATTCTATGCTTGCACTTCCATGAAAAACCCAGAAGAGGTAAATGCATACAGTCGGAAAGATGAGTGGCTACCAGGGACTGGGGTGGGAGGAAGGAGGACTGACTGATTAATAGCTACAGGGTTTCTCTGTTGAAAATGTTCTTGAACTAGATCAAGGGGACGGTCGTGTCACCTTGTCAGCCTACTTCTTGCCATGTCAATGAACAATTTGAAAGGAACACAGAATTAACTTTTATTTAAGTGATTGTTATAAGAGAAAACACAGGAAACCCTTAAGTATATGTAAGAGAAAAAGAAAACTTCAAGCAACCTGCAGTAACAGGGGAGGGCAGTGACTCTGCGGTGCCGGAGCTCAGGGCCTGAGGCTCGTGGCTGGGAAGACGCGAGAGGGGTTTCTAGGTCTCAACATGGACAGGAAGCTGCAGCTGGAGGATGCTGTGTCTCCGAAGCTGAATATCTGTCTCTGAGCTCTGGGGGGCGGTGGAGTTGGAGCGGGTGCCAGATCTTCAACTGGTTCTGGATCTCTCTCTGCAGCTGGTGCTGGAGATCCAAGCAGAGAGAATACCGTCCACAGGACTGCCTTTCCGTGTCCCTCCCAAGTAGTGGAACCTCTCAGACCAGTCAATGAGTCTCAGTGCAAGACCCCACCTCCAGAACATCCTCCCGGACTGGAGTCGGTGGGCAGAGGGCTCTGAGCCTGCTCGTTGCTCCAGGCCCAACCCCGGGCTCTGGAGGCTCTGCTCTGGGTGGCCCAGCCCCATCCCCTCTGCACGCGCCCACATCACCCACCCGGAGTCCTCCTCACCCTCGGTCCCCGCCTCGCTGGGCTCACGCTGCTCGAGCTCTGAAAGAAGATGGAGGGCACGCTGCTGCAGGCCGGAGCCCGCTTTGAGGAACCGAGTGAAGGCCAATATCATCTTGAGGCATTGAAATGTGGGGGGCTCGAAAAAATCCTCAGGGTAGCGTTCTAGCCAGGTGCCCAGAATGAAGGCGACGGCCCTGAGGATAGACAGGCGGGCAGCAGAGTCAGAGAGCTGGCCTCTCCTTCCACACGGCCCTCCCAGGGCACCCCTGTGGGGTCCTGGGCTCCTCTCCTGTGCCTCCTGCTCCTGGCTGTCCAGGGACCAGTCCCACGTTTGGTCCACCTGCAACCTGGCGGTCCTGGCAGAGACAGGCCTGGTCACCAAGGAGGGACTGGCGAAGATCTGGAAGCACTCTCCTCAGACATGACCCCCGCTTCCCAGGCCCCACACTCCCCTCGCAGCGTGGAGAGGGGAGCTCCTCCTGCTCGTTCCAAAGCCCACTCACTGTTTCCTTCGGTGGAAGGGCCCACCGTCGTCCTCCGTGTAAGGAAAGAGCCATCCGTACCTAGAGGAGACAGGAGAGCTTCACATCGACTGTCCTGGGGACGGTCCCTCCTGAGAAGTCGCCTGTGACTGTGGGACTCCTGGCTGGAAGGGAGCCCTGGAGGGCGGGGCTGTTGTCTGCTCTGTGCACTGGATCGTGGCCCGTGCCTGGAAGTGTCTGAGCCTAGTGGGGCCTCTTCTCGACGTGATGAATGAATGAGCGCCAACCTGCCACGTCACAGGCATTTGAGTGGGCCTGGGGCCCCCAGCTCAGCCGAGGGATCCCTGTTCTGGCTTCAGCCGGGGCAGAGACCGAGATGAAATCTCCAATCTCCTTTTCCAGTGGGAAAACTGCTCAGCCCAAGGCCCCGGGGACAGTGAGGGATGAAGCAGAGGCTTCGTCGTGGGGAAGAGGAAAACGATGGATCGGCACAAGCACGGCCCCTCCAGCAGACCTTTGCATGGGGCCAGGCTTCTAGAAAGTGCTTTGCGTGCGGGACCTCCTGGAGTCCCTACAATATCCACACGAGGTGGACCCTCTGTTCACCCCACTGCTCAGAGGAGCAAACCGAGGCTCACAGAGGCGCAGTGACCTTCCCAGCACTCAGAGCTGGGAGGTGGCTGGATCACCACAGTGCTGTGGAGGGGCAGGGCGCTCACCTTTGAAACAGTAGTCTGATTACTTGGAAGGGACTGCCAAAGGCCCTGTACGAGGAGAGGACGCTGTGGATGTACGCGGGGTCACCTTCCAGGAAGGCGGGCACCAGGTCCTGCACCAGCTTCTTGAGTGAGCCAGCCTCGATGGTCCACACCTTGCGGGTCTCGTCCTTCCAGATTGTAGATACACTTTCAGCCTGTGGTGGGACAGAGGAGGGGCTCGCCATCAGAGGCAGCACCCTGGACACCAAGAGGGCTGGGGGCTGAGTGCCCACGGCAGGGAAAGTTGCTGGAGTTAAAGGTAGAGTCTGAGGTGGGGCATGATTCAGCAGATGAGTATCTCAGGTCAGTTTGTCGGCAGAGGCTGGGCAGCACCTCCGTGTATTAACAGCATCATCCCTGGGATTTCTGACAAGAGATCCCAATGTGGAGACGAGGACACACAGGCTTCTCCTGGGCTGGGAGGGACCGGGAGAGTGGGACATGCAGGATGGTCAGTGCAGCGCTGTGGACATGGCCACCGCAGGTCCCACATCGGGGCAGGGCTGAATCACTGTGGTGACCGTTCTCCCTTCTGGAATGTTGTGCAGCCCAGTGAGACCCCAGCACCTGAGCTGGAGGGGCCGCGGGGACGTGTTCCTCGGGACAGCAAATTGCAGAGCAACAGGCATAACACCAGGAGCCCCGTGTCCTTTTGGGGAAAAGCATCCCTAGCCGTCGTGAGGACGTGCGAGACCTGGAGAAGGTGTGGAAGGATTGCCAGGACAACATGGACACTCGGGGCTGGGAGGGCAAACAGGAGATTGTGTAGAAAAACGCAGAACCACTCGTGATTGAACATGAGGTGAAATGGTGTAAAAGCCTCCTTTCTGGTAGTCCTCCAAATATGTGGACAGTGACTTTGCATGTGACCAAGGCAAGGGCTGGGCAGTGGGGGCAGGTTGGGAGATGAGATGGGCATCCAGATTCCTTTGGGGGAAGGGGCCTAGGAGGGAGCTCAGGGGAATCTCAGGGCCTTCTGGGAAATGGGGTCCTCTTTGGCCTCAGTGGGGCCCAGCGTGCTAGGTCCCTCAGCACCTGCACTCACCCGGAACCAGCTGTCTAGTCCGTTGGTGGTTTTGGGCGTCTCCTTCTCCCGTAGGGTGGTGGCATACAGGATCACATCGACCTCCTCCTGCCCAAGCCCCTGGGTGGAGCTCTGTAAAGACAGTGCCCAGCAGCCAGGGGGAAAGCCTCAGAGCCCTGACTGGCTGTCTTTGCTGGCTCTCACACGGCTGTGACTCTCTCCACTCCAGACACACACACACACCACAGTCTGCACGGACCTCCACCGAGGAGGCAAGAGATGACAGGCTGAGAGGGCCTTTGGATTAACATTGGCACAGATAAGAGGCACCTTAGGAATCCCCTTGCCATCCTGCCAGCCCTGTCCTGGGATGTGAAGAGGACAGGGACCCGCAGGTTATCAGCTGCCCACCAACCTGTTCCTGCCAAGGGCGGATCCTCCCCACATGTCCGTCTTCCCCCCACACCGAAGAGGAGGGGATGGGGTGTGCCCAGGGAGGGCTCACAGAGGTGGCCTGACCTGGATCGGCCTGACCTAGTCCGCCTCGTGTTACCTTAGAGAAGCACCTGGCAAAGGGCCAGAGGCACCCAGCATGAGATTGGACCCAACGCCTACAGCGGCTAAAGAGATTCTCCCTCCGGGGGTTCTGGCAACCAGAGCCCTGGTAGGGCAGGATACGGCGGGCGAACATCTTCCTCGACCGTCTGTCTCCGGCCAAGTGAGCTGGGTGTGAGGGTGTGGCAGCCTGGTGAGGGCCCTCCCAGTACTGTTGGGCATTGTTGTGAAAGCGGTGACTTCCTTGCCTGGTGACCCCCTTACCTCAGTCCCCTGCTTGGATATGGCCCATGTAAGCAGTCCTCTGGGCTGTTCACCCCCCTTCTCCATGCAGTGTCACATCTGTACCCGGGTACTTCGACACACCTGTGTCCACCGGCCCCCGGGAAGGTCTGGGTGCAGCCAGGGTCCCGTCTGTGAGACAGACACAGACACAACTCCTCTTTCTTACCTGTTGTGCATCCCGGATAAGCCATTGTGCCTCTAGGGCCTGTCTGCCTCCTGTCTGCGCCACGGGGACTGTTTTAGCATGGACTTCCTAGAGACGTTCTCAGGCATGCGTGGGAGGATAGCGATGAAATTGGAGGAGTGGTGTCCCATGTAGGGGATGCCTCCAACCTCTTTTTGCTTCCTCCTGTCACCTCCCCCGTGTCCGCTTCTCTTCTGATCCCACCCCATAGTTCGTCCTTACACCTAATGTCACTGTGTGTGTGTGTGTGTGTGTGTGTGTGTGTGTGTGTGTTAGTGCTCACGCTCTGGATGCGCAGAAGAAAAGAGCCCGCACAAAGGGAGGGATGGTCAAGAGCTTCCCAAGATCTGAGGGTTTCTGATTTCCAAAGCAAATCCCAGAGGAGGGGTTCGAGACTTGGCCTAGAAGGTCAGAACACACCCTGGCCTCGAGACGCTGCCTGTCATGTGCCGTGGGCCGGTGCCTGCCTCTCTGTGGGCCTCAGTTTCCCACTTATCCAATGAGGGGTTAAATTCAGAGCTGCATGAGCATGAGCTCAGCATAAAGGTGGGCCGCCACCCCCTCCGCCCTGGGTGTGATGTGGACTGGGGAGCACTCGGGGGTTCCCCTGCCCTGGGCTCCTCCTCAGAGAAGAACTTGCCAAGTGCCCGTCTAGGTTGCTGATCGCTCAGCCTCACCGCCAAGCCGTCTCCGGATGTGTACGCAGTTCCACCAATGGTGTTGTCCGGAGCCCCTGAGAAGCCTGCGTGCAGCCAGGGCCCCGTCTTTGAGGACGCAGAGCTGGGTGCGTACCTGGCTCCAGCTTCTCACCAGTCCGTGATTCTGGGTGAGGCATTGAACTTTGGGACTTCCCCTTCTCCCCTCAGGGGCTCCCCGTGATCACCACCTCCTGGTCTACACATCCTGTGTAATCCACTCCCCTTGAGTGTGGACCGAACTTAGTCATTCCTTTCTTTTCCATACAGGATGCCAAAGAGATCCAGTGTCACTTCCAAGATTTGGGTATAAGCAGTCCGTGCTTACCCTCCTGTCCCCTCTGACGTGTGCTCTCTCTCTCTCTCTTTCTCTTCCTCGGATCCCTCGCTCCGGGGACCAAGCCTCTGTGTTGTGAGGTGCAGTAGAGAGAGGCCCGCGTGACCTCGCACTGAGGGAGACCAACAGACAGAGGGGCACGCAGGCCTTCAGTCTGCAGGGAGCCCTGCCTGTCCCCCTGAGCGCGCTCAGAGCCTGCCTCACTGAGACCACAGCCCGACCTCCTGAGAGACTCTGGCAGAAGCACCCGGCTGAGCACTTGTGGATTCCTTGTCCCCTGAAACTGTGAGAAATAGTCAATATTTTTTTAGGTAAGCCACTAAGTTTGTGGAATTGTTGTCACACAGTGTTAGCAATCGATCTCTAATTGGGTCATCATGCCCTGGCCCTGGCCCGGCTCTCCTCCAGCCTCCCTCCCTCCCCAACTCTCCTCCAGAGCTCCCTCTGGCCACACTGGTTTCCTCTCTAAGCTCCTCTCTGGCCAAACTCACTTGCGCCTCCAAGTGTCTGCACCGTTGTGCCTTCTGCCAGGCTAACTATCCCTGAGTTTGTGCAGGTTGGTTCCCTCTTGTCATGCTGCTGGAAATCAAATGTCATCTCAGTGCAGACCTTTCAGACCCCCGGCCTAGTGGCCCCGGCACTCCATTGTATTACCTGCGGTTTTTCCATACAGCATTAGCTCTTTTCATTCACATGGTTTTGTCCATCTTCCCCTCCTGACTGTGAGCTCCTGGAGGGCAGGAGCTTGTTGGGATTTTTCCAGCACTGGCCGTATTTGAGTGCTCGGGGGACAGGTGCTGGGTAAATAGATAAGGTCCATCTCACCACTGACCCGCTCAGTTATTAGAGCCAAGTTGACTTCCATCATTTAAAATGGACTAGGTTGATAACTATTGAAGGTAATCCTGTGATTTAGGCTTTTAGTGGGTATATCAGTTTATGATGAATCACCAGATAACTCCCCACATCTCTGTAGCATATCACTCGATATTTCCCCACATAACGGTGCTGGGTAGGTGTTCAGGTTGGAGAGACCACGCTCCTTAAGCTGGTCCTTCAGGAGCCCACAGTTCTTCCCTCATGTGCCTTCTCCATCCCTAGGACATCGTCCGCATCTGCATCCATCAGCACCAGGGGAAAGGACATAAAGCAACGGACATGGAAGGATTTTATCAGCCAAGTCTAGAATGGCACACATCAGTTCCTTGCCTCTTCCTCTGGCAAAGACGTGGTCATAGGACACACCATGGAGCTGGATCATGGAGTCCAGCTGTGTGCCGCCAGAAAAGCAGAGTGGATTTTTTGTGGACAGTTAACATTCTCTGCCACAGTGAGTACCTCATTTAGATTTATTGTGTTTTTTGAATCTTTCTTGAGTTTTTACCGCGTGCCAAGCACTGTGCTAAGAGCTGGATGGAGAACTGAGTGAAGAGTATCTTGCCCCGGGAGGAGCTCCCAATCTAGAGAGGGAGACTAGATGTGGTATGACGTGCCTGCCATCCTAAGGGAAAAGGATAAAGTGACAGTACTCTGGACGCTCAGTGAATGATTCTAGATTGGGAAGCTTATCAGGAGCTCATATCATTTGAACTCCACTTTGAGACATAATCAAGATGTGGTTGGTGGAGGAAGATAACAACAGGGACTACGGAAGCAGTTATTTACGTACAAGATATGATAAGGAATACAGCCATTCAAATCATATATTCAAAAATATTAAAGGGTAGGGATAAGTATTCATATTAAATAAAAAGTCTGGGAATATAGGGTGATCTCATTTTTAGAATAACTATCTAAATTTAGATGAAAGTATACAAGTATTTGGAGTGATAGATTTTCCATTTTCTAAAATGTTTTATTGTTAATTATGATGAAAGGAGTCCATAAATAACTTTGTTGTGATATAGTACCCATTGAAACACAGCTCATCATTTCCCCCTCCTCCAGTTGCTGGCGACCACCGTTCTACTCTCCACTTCTATAAGTTTGGTTATATTAGATATCCCATGTGAGTGGGATCATGCGCTATGTGTCCCTCTGTGATGGGCTTATTTCCAGTAACAAAATGTCCTCCAGATTCATCCATCATGTCTCACATGGCAGAATTTCCTTTTTTCTTAAGGCTGAATAACATTCCATTATAATATATACCACAGTTTCTTTATCCCGTCCTCCATGGACAGACACTTATGTTGTTTCCACATCTTGGCTGTTGTGAACAACACTGCGAAGAACGTGGGAGCGCAGGTATCTCTTCAAGATCCTCTTTTGAATTCTTGTGGATGTAGACCTAGAAATGGAATTAGTGGATCGTGTGTCAGTTCCATTTTTAATTTTTGAGGTCTCTCTCTGTACTGTTTTCCATAGCAGCGGCACAATATCACCCTCCCACCAACAGAACATACAAGGGTTCCGACTTCTTTGCATCCTAGCCCGCACGTGTGCGTGTGTGTGTGTTTGTGTGTGTGTGTGTCTGTGTGTGTGATAATAGCCCTCCTAGCGGGTTTGAAGTGATATCTCATTTTCATTTTGATTTGCACTTCCTTCAGGGTGAGTGATGTCCAGCATCTTTTCACATACTTTCCAGCCATTTATCCGTCTTCTTTGGAGAAATGTCTGTTCAAGTTCTTTGCCCATTTTTTAATCAGGTACTTGTTTTCTTTTTGCTGTTGAATTGCATGAGTTTCTTATATATTTTGGATGCTAACCCTTACCTGATATATGATTTCTAAGTATTTCCCCTCATTCTATAGGTTGCCGTTTCGTTCTTTCTAAAAAGTTTTTCCAGGTTGATTGAGATTTAGTTGACATACAACATTGTACAAGTTTAAGGAATACAATGTGATGATTTGCTATCATATATACTGAGAAATATTTCTGTAATAAGAGTTAGTTAACACGTCCATCACCCCACATAGTTAAAATGTTGTGTTTGTGTGTGTAGTAAGACATTTTCAGATCTACTCTCTTAGCAACTTTCAAGTGTACAGGACAGCATTATGGTAACTGTGTTGTATGTGAACTGTGGTCACCATGCTGGTTTTTTGGAAGGTTTGATGCATTCTCCAGCTCTTTCCTTTCCCAGTGAGAAGGTGAGGGTTTCCTCCTGATTGTATGACATTGTAGCTGGGGTGGAGATTATGGCCAAAGGGTGTCTCCAATTTTCCTACTTGCCTTGACGTGGCTGGTTTCATTCTTTTGCAAGGTGCAAGAGCCTATCAGCTAGTTTCTGGATTTCTCACCAAGGAAGTTGATCTATTTCTTGTTATTGAATCAGTGTGTCCATGGGGAGGACACCAGGACTTCCTACTCCATCATCTTTCAGATGTCACCTCCCCCCTTATTTAACTTGGGTTTTAGTGTTACGTTATCCTGATAGTGTAAGTTGAGAGTGTGATAAGCAAAATTGTTAGACGGCCCGAGATTCCCACTTCCTTGTGTAATTGCCTCTGTGGAACACTCTCCCTTTGATGTGCATGGGTCCGTGGATACAATGGATGCCATTTCTGTGGCTTTTATTCAAAAGTGAAGGGAATTTTTTAGAAGCAATAACAGTCTCTAGTGAGTTGACCTTGAGTTTATCAAGAGAGAGAGTGTTCTGGGTGGGCTCGACTTAATCCAACGAACCCTTTGAAAGAGAGTCAAAGCCTTCCCTGAATGGAGATATCAAGTGAGAGAGAGTCTTTTGTCATCCTTAAGGAGCAAAGTACTGTGCGGTGGAGGGGTCACACATGGCAGAGAACGGCAGGTGGCCTCTAGGATCTGAGAAAAGTTCCCAGCTGACAGCCAGCGAGGAAGTGGGGACCCCAGGCCCACAGTGGCAAGAAATTGAATTCTGTCAACAACCAGCGAGCCTGGCAGAAGACCTCAAGCTTCAGATGGGATTGCGCCCAAACTGGCATGTTGATTTCAGCCTGGTGAGTCCTGGAGTAGAAGAGCTAGTGAATCCACGCCCAGCCTCTGGATGCACGGAAACTTCGATATAATAAATGTGTGTTGTGTTCAGCTGCTGAGTTTATGACAGTTTGTCACACAGCAAGAGAAAAGTCATACAGAGGGTTTCCATCACCCGATTTGCCCTTAGGAATCCTTTTTGTAACAAAATTCTTACTTTTTCCTGGAAGATTTTTTCAAAATTGGCTATAAAATGGTCATTATCTGCTGCCTTATTAAAATAAATATCTTTGGACCATATTTTAAATTTCTATGGTGGTTATTTTTTCCTGATGACTTTGTGTTGTTTTTTGATGAAATTGTGTTAAATGAAACTTTCCTTGAATGTCATGCACTTCAGTTAGATTTTCCAATTTGTTGGTGTAAGGTTTTACATACTTCTAATGTTTACTTAGAATTTAAATGTTTTCTTCTAATTTAAATATTTCCTTCTAATTATCACATTTCTGTATGTATCCATACTTTCCTTATTTTCTTGATGTTATTAAAATTTTTTCTCTTTAATCAGCTCTCCAAAAGCATTGTGTAATTTTTAGTCTTTAAACCATCTCTTGCTTTCATTAATTAAACCTCCTCTTCTTTTCATCTTTAGATTTAATACCTCCCTTTTTGTGGCTTTATGTATGTAAATTGTTCTCATTTTTAGCATATTCAATTCTTTTATCAAAACAATCTTTCCAAGAAAGTCTAGTATACAATATGATGAAATTTGTCTGCTCTTGTTGAATTACAGTTATGGTGGGAGGGGTTGGAGAAGAGCTTTTGCCTTTAGCATGGGAAACTCCAGATAAAATATCCTCAAGATTTAGAAGAGATCTTGAGACATACTTACTAGGATTTCAATTACTAAAGATTTTACAAAAGAAAAGATGTGTGATGTTGTGTGTTTTTTCTATATTGATCTTTCTGTACTGATTTGACAGGTGACCCTACCATAATTTCTTGTAGCGAGACTGTAACTCCAATGATTCACTTCTTTGTTGGTTCTGTCTATAAGACTGTCAACTGTGTTATACGTCCAGGAAAAATGGAGGTCTAATTGCTGGCCTTGCTTCTCTGCTCATGTCCCTCCAATGTGCTCAGTTAGTGGGATACATGGATGCTCTTGTTCTTTGCTTTTCTTTCCAGTTTTTCTGTCATAGTATAACTTACTGCTTAGCATTTGTACGATGTGTCACATTTTTCAACACTGTTTCTTAACTGCTCTTTCGTGGATTCCTTGTAGGATTCTGATAAGTTGGTATAAAAACGGTTCTAAGACTTCAACCAGAAAAATCACAAAAATCATTCCCTTCTCTAATGTTAATGTTCTTAAGTAGGGATTTTCAGTGGACATGCTGGGTCATCTTGTCATTCTGTGAACTGGCCCATCCTTTTTCCTTTAATGTGTCTATACTCATAAATTTCTTAAGTCTTTGGTGTCTTCTAAAAAGCCCTAGTCAATGACAAAACACTTATTAAGAAGCAAACAACAATGAAAAAAGTGGAAACATATGAGAACAACGTATTATCCTTATTTCTAAATCTTGATTTTGGCTACTTTTTCCTATTGTGTGTTCATGGTTATAAGTTTATATTTTATCCCGGTAATATTTTTCCCAGTTGTGTGATAGACTTAAATCTATTTATTAATAATTGGAGTTTCTCAAGCCTCTGTTTACATATGGATTACATAGAGTTAATCATCTGAAGTTCACTGACTGCAGCCCACTACTGCTCACACGGCACCTCCTGGTCAGGTCACGGTTTGCAGTGTGCTCACATCAGCCTGGCAGCCATGGTCTCCAGGTGACATAGGATACTTACTTCAGCGCTTGCTCTGATCTCCAAATTTGGTCCACCCCCTCTGGGAAGTCACATGATCATGCCTAATGCTGCCTTTGCGCATGGTATATTTACGAAAATACCGACATCTTGACAAAGGATTCTGTGTCCTAGTGCTCCATATGCCACCAAATGTCATTATTTGTTTCCTACCTCTAAGTGGAGGGATATCTCCTTTTTTTATCTCTTCTTCCACATTCAAACATTACAATTTGTCCCTGAAGTCGCACTGTATCCCCCAGGAAAAGGTTCCTACAGTTTTGGCCATGGGCTCAGAAATGAGTCTGCAGACTTGGTTGGTAGCAGCAGAAGTGCTTTCTTCTCTATTTTTCCTTCCATCGTCATATCAGCATCTCTTTCACCTGGGTCCTTCCTCCTTCAAATCCCCTTCCCCTGGGTGGGACAGGTACTATTGCTAGTGGTTAAGGCTGTGGCTGCTGGTGCTGCGATTCTGGGTTCAAATTTCTGCTTGACCAGTTACGAACTTTGTGACATTCAGCAACTTACTTCATCCTTCTGTGCCTCAGTTTCCTCTCTAACATGGGGATTAGACTCCCTAGGTTTGCTGAGAATCAAATGAGTGAGACATGCAAAGTCCTTTGAATTATGTTTGACATTATAAAGTCCTTGATCAATATTAGTTGTCAGTGTATGCTTAGACCTGTCTGATGCCTCCGATGGCTAAGATCAGGTCGCATCTATGAATTTATGGATCACTTATAGCCTCTATATGCATGTAAGATAAATATTCTTTCCAAGCTAAAAACTGTATGGAGCCAAGAGAAATAGTTTCAATACATTAGAGAAAGTTGGCAGAGAACCAAAGTGTAGGTGCCGCACATTTCACCAGGATGTATTTTGATACTGATAACGCATGACTTTTATCTGTACAAGTTCCAGGCCATAGACCTGAATTTCAGAATTTGTTTCAAACAACTCAGAGGAGTGGTTATTTCCCACTGCCAGGCTGACCGATAGCTGGAAAAGATACCAGGAAGGAAAGCGGATTTAAAACTGAAAGGGCAGGACATAAAGCACACGTCTAACCGACAAGAACAGAAACAAAAGAGTGTTTAAACCAAAGACAAAATGAAAGGTGAAGAGTTCTGGGCTTCAGCCACATGAAGTCACAGAGCTTTAATTCTCGATGGGCAGCCTGAGAAGAGAGTAGATGACGTTCCCGAAATCTGGGCCTTCTGCCAAAAGGGATTTCGAAGTGGAGAGTTCTGATTCAGGCCTGTGTTCTTGGGGAAGAGGAACCCTGGGGACTCTGGGTTGACTTCAAGGGGCCCGACAGGGCCTTCTGTCCCGCTGAGAGAGATGGGCACTCTGGAGGCCACAGAATACGGAGCAAAGTGCTTTTGATCGGGGCCAGCTCTGGGCTTCATGCTTTTCTAAGGTGAGATTGGTAAAGAATCCTAAGCTCTCTAAGTCTCAGTTTCCTCATCAACAGAACAGAAATTTTATTTTGGTAATAAAGATGTGATGTGTCAACAAGGGCCAAACTATCCCTTAGCTACTATAGGTAGAATGCCTGCAACCCATAAGATTTGTAAGGGCCTTTTAAGATGTTTGAGATATAAAATGTTTTTCTCCTTAAGTTATAAGTGGAAAAACTAGAAAGTTGAAATTGAGAGTGATTTTAAGACCACGATTACAAAAGTCCTCTCAATCTTTTAAATGTCAAAAATGATATCATGCGGAATATGGATGCATCTTAATAAATATGATACCAAGTGGAACAGCCAAAATTAGCAGGCTCAGGAAAAGCCTTGTGTAATAGCAGGGGGTTTGGAACATGTTAGGTCCTGAATTAGTATTAATTCTTTTTCTGTTTCATGGCCTTCCCTGGAAGCCTTTTGAAATGTGGGAGGAAGTCCAAGGTCACATAATTTAAGTCAGGTGTCATCAAGGTAGTCAATATGATGTGGGGCATGAGATGATTAATAATTTACTTTTATTTTTACTGTTATTTCATTTTACTGTGTGCATCCTAGATGCCAGGTACTCTTCTAAGTCACATATATTAGCACATTCAAGTCTCATAACAATCCAGTGAAATAGATATGGCTATTATGCCAATTTTACAGAAGAGAAGATGAAAACATAGCAATGCTTGGCAATTTGTCAAAGCCACATAGTGGTGGAGCCAGAATTTGAACACAAGGATTTTGACTTTGGAGCCCAAATTACAACCACTAAATGTCACTTGAGGTACACAGGACATATATGCAGTAGTACAACACTTTGGGGCATGTCTTTCTCAGTTTTGAATCCAAAAAGACAGCAAGTTTAAAGCATTTCTTCCCCGTTGCCACTACATGCAGGACGCTGATCACAGGTAGAATTTGAAATCTTGCAAACACAGAACAGACGGCTGGAGTTAGGGCAGTGATTTCTTGTTTTCAAATGTGAGGACACCCACTTAAACTTCCCAAACTTCACACACGCTCTTGGCATAGTGATACTTTTGGTAACTGTCATCTGAGAAAATACATAACAGAATGGCACCCAATAGCACATGTGTATTAATTATTCAGTCTATTACGGACAGTGCTGGGAGCACATGGAAATTCTTGGACCTTTTTCATCACTCAGTGCCATCTTAGAATGGAGTTGCAGAGAAACCATGAATTACAATATCACACCCATATTCCCAATAACTAGGTAGGGTGGCATCTAGAATTGTTCTGGGTATATTGGAAAGAAACAAAACCTATTTGCTGCCATTGTTTTCTGAAACTATTCCAAAAGGATTCAGAGATATAAATGAAACAAGTGCATAAGCAAAAACCGCGAGCTGAAAAAAAAAAAAAAAAACCAGGATTCCTGAAGGAAGAAGAAAGTATTTCCGTACAAACGGGATATGGGCTGTCTGGAACATGAAGAAAGCCCACCGAACATATTGACGACTCTTCCAGACACGACAAGACATTGTCTACTTCTCAGTGAGGCAGGAGCTAGAGATCTCAGAACTGATCTCAGAACTGGCTGTGTATCCCATATAGTTTCTAAATTTTGGCATAGTAAGCTGAAAAAGATTCCCATTTCAAATTGTGTATTCAGCAATTTCCAACCAATTTCTCTGCTGACTCATACAGTCTGGAGTTAAAGAACTTCAATGTGATTTGTTAAAAAGTTTCTATACACTTAAAAGTGTTCATACCACCTTCCAGAAATTCTATGTCTATGAATTCATCCTAAGAAAGTAATCAGACATATGTGTAAATATATTTGTATAAGGATAGTTATAACAGCATTATTTGTAATCAGCAACATTTGGAAACACCTGAATGTTTATCCAGGGGAAACTAATTACTGAGATATACTATCCCCACAATACAATGCTAGACAGGTACTTAGTCTGGGTTCCATAGAAAAGAGATCCCGAGACCAGGCTTAAGTGCCAATCCTTACTGGAAGGTGTACTTCCAGAGCAGCAAGCATGAGGCAAAAATGAACGAGGCAAAGAGGGATGAGAAGCAAAGGCTTGCCTTCTGACGGGCTGTACCAGAAAATTGTGCCTTGGGATAGATCTGAGGAAGAAGTTGAGAAAGAATTTATCCCTTGGCCCCGGTCAGTCTCCTGTTGACCCCTGATCAAAGTTCATCTCTCAGGGAGTTAACTCCTCCAAACTTCTGGGTGGTGTCCCTGCCTTTTTCTTCAGCCAGTGGGGAAGCCGGACTTCACGTACTGGGTATGCTTCATTCAAGTCTGGAAATGGCGAAAGGAGCCAGAGACTCTGGGCGTGGGGCTGGGTGGTGTCCACAGAGTCATTTACCAACGCAGTGGCTGAGACTGAGCCGTATGTGTCAGGAGGCAGCCGGGCTGAGAGAATGGGGGGAGGCACGGAAGACATGGACATTGAAACAGACAAAAACCAAATGGAGCAAAGGTCGACACATCCACAATATAATGGTGAGAAAACAAGAGGCTAACATATTTACACAATCTGATACTGTTTTTATAACTCTACACATACACAAAAGGAGACGGGAAGAGGAGAATACTAAAAACATATCCATCACCTCTAAAACTTTCCTTGTGCCCCTTTGTTTTTGTGGTAAGAGCATGTGATCTATCCTCTTAACAAAATTTTTAAGTGTCCAGTACCGTGTTGTTGACTATAGGCAGTGTGCCGAACGACAGATTTCTAGAACTTATTCATCTTGTAATCTTGTATAACTGAAGCTTTGCAGTACGTATACTCTTTTCATTGGACCCCACATACGGAGTGCTGATGTAGACCAGTTATTCCCAGCGCCTTCCCACCCCGCCCCCTGCGCGTCCTGGGAGGCAGCCCCCTTGTCTCTGTTTTCTGCCCTGGAACCCAGTGCCTGACTCAGTGCTCCACTTCAGGTGTCCCGGACACTGCACTTGGGAAGAGGTCTGTGTTTTCATAGTGTGAAATGACAAAACAGTGACTTCCACGAGAAGGCACCCCAAAATATTGAATTTTACAGAATTAGTTTTTGATTTACCCGCATTCCGATGCAGCTGTCTCAGTTTGAATACGGCTGCTTTTGCTGACAGAACCAGGGAGCCCTGCAGCACTCCTGCAGTTTCTCCCGTGGCCACCAGAAGGGAGTGCGTGGCTGCTTATGACGATGACGCCACCCCCCTTGGACGGTTTTACTTGACAAATTAAGCTTCTTCAGAATATGTTTTCTAACCTTAGATAATTTCGTTAAGAATTCCTTTTTTGCTTTTTTGCTTTAATTTCTTTGGAATCTAATGAAAATTCCCTACAAGTAACAACTATACGTAGTGGACTGAGTGGAAGATGTCCCTCGTTACACATGCAGACGCGTCAAATCGTGAACGACTGAGTGAAGGTAGATGCTTACCTAAAATATTATAAAAAATTGATCCAAAATGGATCAAGGACCTAAATGGAAGAGCCAACACTATAAAATTCATAGAAGAAAATGTAGGAGCAAATCTCAACGACCTTGTATTTGGCATCTGTTTCTTAAGGATGGCACCAACATCAACAAGAGAAAAAACAGATAAACTAGAGACATGGCCGCCAACATTACTACCTTTCCATTTGGCTCTTAATGCGCTGCAGGTGCCAGGTGAGACATGCACAACGTTTCTCAAGTAATTCTCCCAAGCACACATGAAACAACACCCTTTACTTTCTCCTTTTTAGAGATGGGGTCACTGAGTCCCAGAGGTCCCCCAGGTAGAAGGAGGCTGAGCAGGGACTAGAAGCCAAGTCTCTCTGTCTTTGACTGCTGTGCTCCCTCCTCACTGCTCTTCCCTGGAAGTCAGGGCTCCAGAATTCTTCTAGATCCAATAAGCTAGGTCTCGAGACCTCCCTGAATGCAGGGGACAGTGTCACCCCCTACGACTGTGGCTCGGGACGTAGGCTGGGAGCAGCTGGCCGTGGGCACTGTGGGCTCTGCCAGTCCCAGAGCAGCCGATCCCTGGGCAGGAGGAGGTTTCTCTCTGGGCAGCAAGGATGAAGGTTCATGTGACTTCAGAGGTGAGAGGTCCCTCCTGCAGCATCTGGATGCAGCCTCTTTGTCAGGTGGACCCCACGGGGATTTATAAGCACTAGGTTCCAATCCTGCCTCTGCCTCTCTGTAGGGTGTCAAAGGGGACACTGTCTTGAAGCCTCAGTTTCCTCATCAGTCAAACAGGGGCACTATTTCTACCTCCACCCTAGAAGTGTTATGGGGATTCAGGAGAGGTGTTCCTGTCCACAAAAGACCCTGGTAAGGACTCACCAATCCTTAGCTGTCCCTGATGTTACCCCAGTGCCAGCCCACTGCAACCATAGGCTCGCTGCCTCTGCCCACTGGGTTCCCTCTGCCTGGCAGGCCTGACTCCCTCCAACTCCATTGTTCACCCAGAAGCCTTTCTTTCACGTTCTAGTTTGGGGAGGGGGCTGTGCATCGGTTGGGCTCCCACAGCAGTGGGACTCAGCCCCTCAGCCCCAGGCCAGCCCTGGGGCTGGACATGACCCACAGACCATGTCCTTGTGCCTGTGGACATTGTCCTGAGTGTTGAGACCTGTACTCTGGAGTTTTCCCAAGTGCACCATCTGCTCCTTGGGCCAAGTGTTGGGGCGCCCAGTGAAGGGGCTCCCCCCTTCCTAGGCAGCGAAAGTAAGCTGCCCTGAGCTCCATGGGACCTGCCCTCCCCACCCTGCCTGTGCGATCATCGGTACATGGGATCTTAGGCTTCCACGGCCACCAGGTGTCCTGGTGTCCTTTTAGTGAACCCTTTCCCCTTCCTGCAAACCAAGACACAGTCCACACCCCTGGCCATTATGGTGCTGCCCCAGCCCCTGTAGCCCTTCTGCTTAGTCCGCTCTGCTCTCCACGCTCACCTGCTCCCTGTTTAATGGGGCTTCTCTCTCTTCCTCCAAGGAAAGCCCCATTTCCTCTCTCTAACGACCTGTGTTCTCTGATTGGGAGACTCCCTCCTCCGGCAGAGAAGAGAGAGGTTGCTGACCGTTGCCTCCCTCAGAGCCTCAGATAAAGTGGACTCCCCCTAACCTCACTTCGAAGGAGGTGAGGGCTCCCCCCTTGTCTTCATTTGGAGACTTTAGCGGGAAGCAGAGCCGCCTCCATTACACAAACGAAATGTGAGGGACACCAAGGGTGGGCCCTGGCAGGGGCGGGGGCAGGGCGTTGCTGCTGGAGGAGCCTGAGGGGTGTTTAGGGGCTCTGCCCAGTGCCAAAGCCCTGACCGAGGCTCTCCCCGTCCCGCAGCTTCCATGAGCACCTGCTGTGCTTCAGAAAGGTCTCCCTTGTTGACGCAATCTCGTGTGGTTCTTGCTGTTGCAACTCGAATCTTCATCTGGATGGACACGGTGAAGGTCGTGTCTATAATTCCCTAACCTGCCCTTAGAGCTTCCTTCCTGAGAAAGCGGCCCAGACAGGGTGGAGGGGGGCGAGCAGACAGGAGTGGCCCAGCCTGTCCCCTCCACTGGCCTGGAAGCAGGGCCTGGCTGCTCTCTTTAGAAGCTGAATTCTGGAGCGGGAGGGGCTGGGGTGGGGTGGCCTGGGCCTGGGCCTGCGGGTGTCATGGGCAGGGGCCTGGCTGAGGTGTGTTCCAGGAGATGGAGCAGAAGATGTTGTGGGGGAGGAAACCTGAGGGAGGGGCTGGGCGGGCCCTGCCCTGCTCCCTGGGTCACTCCCAGGTGCCCTGACGGCCCCACTCCTGGCCTGTCTAGCTCCCTCTTTCAGGTGTCACCTCCAGTGTCTCTGGAGTCCCTGCTTTCCCAAACAAGACTCAAACTTCATGAAGCCATTGTACATATAGAGACTGCAGCCAACACCTCAAAAGTGTGTATAAATTGCGTCCCAGAAATTCTGCTTCTAGGGAGGAGTTCTACAAAAAATAGAGACGTGTGGACACAGAGGCACCTTTCAGTACAATGATGAGAGGGAACAATTGGCAATGGTCCAATGGTTCACCGCTGGGGCTGCTCGCCAGAATGTGATGTGTGGCTACTGAGAATGCACAAAGGGACAGGACTGACTGTGCATGCCCACCTGTGGGACATCCGGTATTATGAGAGCACAACACTGGGGTTCTCCCAGCGCCACCTCCCCGCCACGCACCACTGCACTTAAAGGGAGAGGACTGAAAAGCTGGATACCGCTGGTTAGGGGCAATTATTTCTTGGTAGAAGGAGCGTATCTTTTTTTCTTCTTCATATTTAAATGCTTATTTTACTACAGTAACATTAATCATCTATCTAAAACCTCCAAAAAGTCGGTAATGTATTTTATTCCATAATCTAGTTGTACTAAGTGGAAACGTTTAATCTGTGATTCTAATGTTTTTATAATTTGCAAATTGGAAAAACTTAAACGTGGCCCATCTAGGAAGAGAAAAGGTTTGAAAAGAGTCTCCCTGCCCCAGACACGTCCCTTATGGTGTCCAGCTCTCGCGTCATACGTACAAAAGCGGTCCCTCTCCAAAGACACTGAAAATATTTAATGTTGGGGCTTCCTTTTTACTACATAACCTTTGATCGATCAGGGACTTTTCTTCCTAGTAAAAAATGTTATTTTTATTTACAGAAATCTTGAACCACTCTCCTCAGACATTCATTACGTAGCCTGACACAAAGGGCCACATATTCTATGCTTGCACTTCCATGAAAAACCCAGAAGAGGCAAATCCATACAGTCGGAAAGATGAGTGGCTACCAGGGACTGGGCTGGGAGGAAGGAGGACTGACTGATTAATAGCTATAGCTACAGGGTTTCTCTGTTGAAAATGTTCTTGAACTAGATCAAGGGGACGGTCGTGTCACCTTGTCAGCCTACTTCTTGCCATGTCAATGAACAATTTGAAAGGAACACAGAATTAACTTTTATTTAAGTGATTGTTATAAGAGAAAACACAGGAAACCCTTAAGTATATGTAAGAGAAAAAGAAAACTTCAAGCAACCTGCAGTAACAGGGGAGGGCAGTGACTCTGCGGTGCCGGAGCTCAGGGCCTGAGGCTCGTGGCTGGGAAGACGCGAGAGGGGTTTCTAGGTCTCAACATGGACAGGAAGCTGCAGCTGGAGGATGCTGTGTCTCCGAAGCTGAATATCTGTCTCTGAGCTCTGGGGGGCGGTGGAGTTGGAGCGGGTGCCAGATCTTCAACTGGTTCTGGATCTCTCTCTGCAGCTGGTGCTGGAGATCCAAGCAGAGAGAATACCGTCCACATGACTGCCTTTCCGTGTCCCTCCCAAGTAGTGGAACCCTCTCAGACCAGTCAATGAGTCTCAGTGCAAGACCCCACCTCCAGAACATCCTCCCGGACTGGAGTCGGTGGGCAGAGGGCTCTGAGCCTGCTCGTTGCTCCAGGCCCAACCCCGGGCTCTGGAGGCTCTGCTCTGGGTGGCCCAGCCCCATCCCCTCTGCACGCGCCCACATCACCCACCCGGAGTCCTCCTCACCCTCGGTCCCCGCCTCGCTGGGCTCACGCTGCTCGAGCTCTGAAAGAAGATGGAGGGCACGCTGCTGCAGGCCGGAGCCCGCTTTGAGGAACCGAGTGAAGGCCAATATCATCTTGAGGCATTGAAATGTGGGGGGCTCGAAAAAATCCTCAGGGTAGCGTTCTAGCCAGGTGCCCAGAATGAAGGCGACGGCCCTGAGGATAGACAGGCGGGCAGCAGAGTCAGAGAGCTGGCCTCTCCTTCCACACGGCCCTCCCAGGGCACCCCTGTGGGGTCCTGGGCTCCTCTCCTGTGCCTCCTGCTCCTGGCTGTCCAGGGACCAGTCCCACGTTTGGTCCACCTGCAACCTGGCGGTCCTGGCAGAGACAGGCCTGGTCACCAAGGAGGGACTGGCGAAGATCTCGAAGCACTCTCCTCAGACATGACCCCCGCTTCCCAGGCCCCACACTCCCCTCGCAGCGTGGAGAGGGGAGCTCCTCCTGCTCGTTCCAAAGCCCACTCACTGTTTCCTTCGGTGGAAGGGCCCACCGTCGTCCTCCGTGTAAGGAAAGAGCCATCCGTACCTAGAGGAGACAGGAGAGCTTCACATCGACTGTCCTGGGGACGGTCCCTCCTGAGAAGTCGCCTGTGACTGTGGGACTCCTGGCTGGAAGGGAGCCCTGGAGGGCGGGGCTGTTGTCTGCTCTGTGCACTGGATCGTGGCCCGTGCCTGGAAGTGTCTGAGCCTAGTGGGGCCTCTTCTCGACGTGATGAATGAATGAGCGCCAACCTGCCACGTCACAGGCATTTGAGTGGGCCTGGGGCCCCCAGCTCAGCCGAGGGATCCCTGTTCTGGCTTCAGCCGGGGCAGAGACCGAGATGAAATCTCCAATCTCCTTTTCCAATGGGAAAACTGCTCAGCCCAAGGCCCCGGGGACAGTGAGGGATGAAGCAGAGGCTTCGTCGTGGGGAAGAGGAAAACGATGGATCGGCACAAGCACGGCCCCTCCAGCAGACCTTTGCATGGGGCCAGGCTTCTAGAAAGTGCTTTGCGTGCGGGACCTCCTGGAGTCCCTACAATATCCACACGAGGTGGACCCTCTGTTCACCCCACTGCGCAGAGGAGCAAACCGAGGCTCACAGAGGCGCAGTGGCCTTCCCAGCACTCACGGCTGGGAGGTGGCTGGATCACCACAGTGCTGTGGAGGGGCAGGGCGCTCACCTTTGAAACAGTAGTCTGATTACTTGGAAGGGACTGCCAAAGGCCCTGTACGAGGAGAGGACGCTGTGGATGTACGCGGGGTCACCTTCCAGGAAGGCGGGCACCAGGTCCTGCACCAGCTTCTTGAGTGAGCCAGCCTCGATGGTCCACACCTTGCGGGTCTCGTCCTTCCAGATTGTAGATACACTTTCAGCCTGTGGTGGGACAGAGGAGGGGCTCGCCATCAGAGGCAGCACCGTGGACACCAAGAGGGCTGGGGGCTGAGTGCCCACGGCAGGGAAAGTTGCTGGAGTTAAAGGTAGAGTCTGAGGTGGGGCATGATTCAGCAGATGAGTATCTCAGGTCAGTTTGTCGGCAGAGGCTGGGCAGCACCTCCGTGTATTAACAGCATCATCCCTGGGATTTCTGACAAGAGATCCCAGTGTGGAGACGAGAACACACAGGCTTCTCCTGGGCTGGGAGGGACCGGGAGAGTGGGACATGCAGGATGGTCAGTGCAGCGCTGTGGACATGGCCACCGCAGGTCCCACATCAGGGCAGGGCTGAATCACTGTGGTGACCGTTCTCCCTTCTGGAATGTTGTGCAGCCCAGTGAGACCCCAGCACCTGAGCTGGAGGGGCCGCGGGGACGTGTTCCTTGGGACAGCAAATTGCAGAGCAACAGGCATAACACCAGGAGCCCCGTGTCCTTTTGGGGAAAAGCATCCCTAGCCGTCGTGAGGACGTGCGAGACCTGGAGAAGGTGTGGAAGGATTGCCAGGACAACATGGACACTCGGGGCTGGGAGGGCAAACAGGAGATTGTGTAGAAAAACGCAGAACCACTCGTGATTGAACATGAGGTGAAATGGTGTAAAAGCCTCCTTTCTGGTAGTCCTCCAAATATGTGGACAGTGACTTTCCATGGGACCAAGGCAAGGGCTGGGCAGTGGGGGCAGGTTGGGAGACGAGATGGGGATCCAGATTCCTTTGGGGACAGGGCCCTAGGAGGGCGCTCAGAGGAATCTCAGGGCCTTCTGGGACATGGGGTTCTCTTTGGCCTTGGTGGGGCCCAGCGTGCTGGTTCCCTCAGCACCTGCACTCACCCGGAACCAGCTGTCTAGTCCGTTGGTGGTTTTGGGCGTCTCCTTCTCCCGTAGGGTGGTGGCATACAGGATCACATCGACCTCCTCCTGCCCAAGGCCCTGGGTGGAGCTCTGTAAAGACAGTGCCCAGCAGCCAGGGGGAAAGCCTCAGAGCCCTGACTGGCTGTCTTTGCTGGCTCTCACACGGCTGTGACTCTCTCCACTCCAGACACACACACACACCACAGTCTGCACGGACCTCCACCGAGGAGGCAAGAGATGACAGGCTGAGAGGGCCTTTGGATTAACATTGGCACAGATAAGAGGCACCTTAGGAATCCCCTTGCCATCCTGCCAGCCCTGTCCTGGGATGTGAAGAGGACAGGGACCTGCAGGTTATCAGCTGCCCACCAACCTGTTCCTGCCAAGGGCGGATCCTCCCCACATGTCCGTCTTCCCCCCACACCGAAGAGGAGGGGATGGGGTGTGCCCAGGGAGGGCTCACAGAGGTGGCCTGACCTGGATCGGCCTGACCTAGTCCGCCTCGTGTTACCTTAGAGAAGCACCTGGCAAAGGGCCAGAGGCACCCAGCATGAGATTGGACCCAACGCCTACAGCGGCTAAAGAGATTCTCCCTCCGGGGGTTCTGGCAACCAGAGCCCTGGTAGGGCAGGATACGGCGGGCGAACATCTTCCTCGACCGTCTGTCTCCGGCCAAGTGAGCTGGGTGTGAGGGTGTGGCAGCCTGGTGAGGGCCCTCCCAGTACTGTTGGGCATTGTTGTGAAAGCGGTGACTTCCTTGCCTGGTGACCCCCTTACCTCAGTCCCCTGCTTGGATATGGCCCATGTAAGCAGTCCTCTGGGCTGTTCACCCCCCTTCTCCATGCAGTGTCACATCTGTACCCGGGTACTTCGACACACCTGTGTCCACCGGCCCCCGGGAAGGTCTGGGTGCAGCCAGGGTCCCGTCTGTGAGACAGACACAGACACAACTCCTCTTTCTTACCTGTTGTGCATCCCGGATAAGCCATTGTGCCTCTAGGGCCTGTCTGCCTCCTGTCTGCGCCACGGGGACTGTTCTAGCATGGACTTCCTAGAGACGTTCTCAGGCATGCGTGGGATGATAGCGATGAAATTGGAGGAGTGGTGTCCCATGTAGGGGATGCCTCCAACCTCTTTTTGCTTCCTCCTGTCACCTCCCCCGTGTCCGCTTCTCTTCTGATCCCACCCCATAGTTCGTCCTTACACCTAATGTCACTGTGTGTGTGTGTGTGTGTGTGTGTGTGTGTTAGTGCTCACGCTCTGGATGCGCAGAAGAAAAGAGCCCGCACAAAGGGAGGGATGGTCAAGAGCTTCCCAAGATCTGAGGGTTTCTGATTTCCAAAGCAAACCCCAGAGGAGGGGTTCGAGACTTGGCCTAGAAGGTCAGAACACACCCTGGCCTCGAGACGCTGCCTGTCATGTGCCGTGGGCCGGTGCCTGCCTCTCTGTGGGCCTCAGTTTCCCACTTATCCAATGAGGGGTTAAATTCAGAGCTGCATGAGCATGAGCTCAGCATAAAGGTGGGCCGCCACCCCCTCCGCCCTGGGTGTGATGTGGACTGGGGAGCACTCGGGGGTTCCCCTGCCCTGGGCTCCTCCTCAGAGAAGAACTTGCCAAGTGCCCGTCTAGGTTGCTGATCGCTCAGCCTCACCGCCAAGCCGTCTCCGGATGTGTACGCAGTTCCACCAACGGTGTTGTCCGGAGCCCCTGAGAAGCCTGCGTGCAGCCAGGGCCCCGTCTTTGAGGACGCAGAGCTGGGTGCGTACCTGGCTCCAGCTTCTCACCAGTCCGTGATTCTGGGCGAGGCATTGAACTTTGGGACTTCCCCTTCTCCCCTCAGGGGCTCCCCGTGATCACCACCTCCTGGTCTACACATCCTGTGTAATCCACTCCCCTTGAGTGTGGACCGAACTTAGTCAGTCCTTTCTTTTCCATACAAGATGCCAAAGAGATCCAGTGTCACTTCCAAGATTTGGGTATAAGCAGTCCGTGCTTACCCTCCTGTCCCCTCTGACGTGTGCTCTCTCTCTCTCTCTTTCTCTTCCTCGGATCCCTCGCTCCGGGGACCAAGCCTCTGTGTTGTGAGGTGCAGTAGAGAGAGGCCCGCGTGACCTCGCACTGAGGGAGACCAACAGACAGAGGGGCACGCAGGCCTTCAGTCTGCAGGGAGCCCTGCCTGTCCCCCTGAGCGCGCTCAGAGCCTGCCTCACTGAGACCACAGCCCGACCTCCTGAGAGACTCTGGCAGAAGCACCCGGCTGAGCACTTGTGGATTCCTTGTCCCCTGAAACTGTGAGAAATAGTCAATATTTTTTTAGTTAAGCCACTAAGTTTGTGGAATTGTTGTCACACAGTGTTAGCAGTCGATCTCTAATTGGGTCATCATGCCCTGGCCCTGGCCCGGCTCTCCTCCAGCCTCCCTCCCTCCCCAACTCTCCTCCAGAGCTCCCTCTGGCCACACTGGTTTCCTCTCTAAGCTCCTCTCTGGCCAAACTCACTTGCGCCTCCAAGTGTCTGCACCGTTGTGCCTTCTGCCAGGCTAACTATCCCTGGGTTTGTGCAGGTTGGTTCCCTCTTGTCATGCTGCTGGAAATCAAATGTCATCTCAGTGCAGACCTTTCAGACCCCCGGCCTAGTGGCCCCGGCACTCCATTGTATTACCTGCGGTTTTTCCATACAGCATTAGCTCTTTTCATTCACATGGTTTTGTCCATCTTCCCCTCCTGACTGTGAGCTCCTAGAGGGCAGGAGCTTGTTGGGATTTTTCCAGCACTGGCCGTATTTGAGTGCTCGGGGGACAGGTGCTGGGTAAATAGATAAGGTCCATCTCACCACTGACCCGCTCAGTTATTAGAGCCAAGTTGACTTCCATCATTTAAAATGGACTAGGTTGATAACTATTGAAGGTAATCCTGTGATTTAGGCTTTTAGTGGGTATATCAGTTTATGATGAATCACCAGATAACTCCCCACATTTCTGTAGCATATCACTCGATATTTCCCCACATAACGGTGCTGGGTAGGTGTTCAGGTTGGAGAGACCACGCTCCTTAAGCTGGTCCTTCAGGAGCCCACAGTTCTTCCCTCATGTGCCTTCTCCATCCCTAGGACATCGTCCGCATCTGCATCCATCAGCACCAGGGGAAAGGACATAAAGCAACGGACATGGAAGGATTTTATCAGCCAAGTCTAGAATGGCACACATCAGTTCCTTGCCTCTTCCTCTGGCAAAGACGTGGTCATAGGACACACCATGGAGCTGGATCATGGAGTCCAGCTGTGTGCCGCCAGAAAAGCAGAGTGGATTTTTTGTGGACAGTTAACATTCTCTGCCACAGTGAGTAACTCATTTAGATTTATTGTGTTTTTTGAATCTTTCTTGAGTTTTTACCGCGTGCCAAGCACTGTGCTAAGAACTGGATGGAGAACTGAGTGAAGAGTATCTTGCCCCGGGAGGAGCTCCCAATCTAGAGAGGGAGACTAGATGTGGTATGACGTGCCTGCCATCCTAAGGGAAAAGGATAAAGTGACAGTACTCTGGACGCTCAGTGAATGATTCTAGATTGGGAAGCTTATCAGGAGCTCATATCATTTGAACTCCACTTTGAGACATAATCAAGATGTGGTTGGTGGAGGAAGATAACAACAGGGACTACGGAAGCAGTTATTTACGTACAAGATATGATAAGGAATACAGCCATTCAAATCATATATTCAAAAATATTAAAGGGTAGGGATAAGTATTCATATTAAATAAAAAGTCTGGGAATATAGGGTGATCTCATTTTTAGAATAACTATCTAAATTTAGATGAAAGTATACAAGTATTTGGAGTGATAGATTTTCCATTTTCTAAAATGTTTTATTGTTAATTATGATGAAAGGAGTCCATAAATAACTTTGTTGTGATATAGTACCCATTGAAACACAGCTCATCATTTCCCCCTCCTCCAGTTGCTGGCGACCACCGTTCTACTCTCCACTTCTATAAGTTTGGTTATATTAGATATCCCATGTGAGTGGGATCATGCGCTATGTGTCCCTCTGTGATGGGCTTATTTCCAGTAACAAAATGTCCTCCAGATTCATCCATCATGTCTCACATGGCAGAATTTCCTTTTTTCTTAAGGCTGAATAACATTCCATTATAATATATACCACAGTTTCTTTATCCCGTCCTCCATGGACAGACACTTATGTTGTTTCCACATCTTGGCTGTTGTGAACAACACTGCGAAGAACGTGGGAGCGCAGGTATCTCTTCAAGATCCTCTTTTGAATTCTTGTGGATGTAGACCTAGAAATGGAATTAGTGGATCGTGTGTCAGTTCCATTTTTAATTTTTGAGGTCTCTCTCTGTACTGTTTTCCATAGCAGCGGCACAATATCACCCTCCCACCAACAGAACATACAAGGGTTCCGACTTCTTTGCATCCTAGCCCGCACGTGTGCGTGTGTGTGTGTTTGTGTGTGTGTGTGTCTGTGTGTGTGATAATAGCCCTCCTAGCGGGTTTGAAGTGATATCTCATTTTCATTTTGATTTGCACTTCCTTTAGGGTGAGTGATGTCCAGCATCTTTTCACATACTTTCCAGCCATTTATCCGTCTTCTTTGGAGAAATGTCTGTTCAAGTTCTTTGCCCATTTTTTAATCAGGTACTTGTTTTCTTTTTGCTGTTGAATTGCATGAGTTTCTTATATATTTTGGATGCTAACCCTTACCTGATATATGATTTCTAAGTACTTCCCCTCATTCTATAGGTTGCCCTTTCGTTCTTTCTAAAAAGTTTTTCCAGGTTGATTGAGATTTAGTTGACATACAACATTGTACAAGTTTAAGGAATACAATGTGATGATTTGCTATCATATATACTGAGAAATATTTCTGTAATAAGAGTTAGTTAACACGTCCATCACCCCACATAGTTAAAATGTTGTGTTTGTGTGTGTAGTAAGACATTTTCAGATCTACTCTCTTAGCAACTTTCAAGTGTACAGGACAGCATTATGGTAACTGTGTTGTATGTGAACTGTGGTCACCATGCTGGTTTTTTGGAATGTTTGATGCATTCTCCAGCTCTTTCCTTTCCCAGTGAGAAGGTGAGGGTTTCCTCCTGATTGTATGACATTGTAGCTGGGGTGGAGATTATGGCCAAAGGGTGTCTCCAATTTTCCTACTTGCCTTGACGTGGCTGGTTTCATTCTTTTGCAAGGTGCAAGAGCCTATCAGCTAGTTTCTGGATTTCTCACCAAGGAAGTTGATCTATTTCTTGTTATTGAATCAGTGTGTCCATGGGGAGGACACCAGGACTTCCTACTCCATCATCTTTCAGATGTCACCTCCCCCCTTATTTAACTTGGGTTTTAGTGTTACGTTATCCTGATAGTGTAAGTTGAGAGTGTGATAAGCAAAATTGTTAGACGGCCCGAGATTCCCACTTCCTTGTGTAATTGCCTCTGTGGAACACTCTCCCTTTGATGTGCATGGGTCCGTGGATACAATGGATGCCATTTCTGTGGCTTTTATTCAAAAGTGAAGGGAATTTTTTAGAAGCAATAACAGTCTCTAGTGAGTTGACCTTGAGTTTATCAAGAGAGAGAGTGTTCTGGGTGGGCTCGACTTAATCCAACGAACCCTTTGAAAGAGAGTCAAAGCCTTCCCTGAATGGAGATATCAAGTGAGAGAGAGTCTTTTGTCATCCTTAAGGAGCAAAGTACTGTGCGGTGGAGGGGTCACACATGGCAGAGAACGGCAGGTGGCCTCTAGGATCTGAGAAAAGTTCCCAGCTGACAGCCAGCGAGGAAGTGGGGACCCCAGGCCCACAGTGGCAAGAAATTGAATTCTGTCAACAACCAGCGAGCCTGGCAGAAGACCTCAAGCTTCAGATGGGATTGCGCCCAAACTGGCATGTTGATTTCAGCCTGGTGAGTCCTGGAGTAGAAGAGCTAGTGAATCCACGCCCAGCCTCTGGATGCACGGAAACTTCGATATAATAAATGTGTGTTGTGTTCAGCTGCTGAGTTTATGACAGTTTGTCACACAGCAAGAGAAAAGTCATACAGAGGGTTTCCATCACCCGATTTGCCCTTAGGAATCCTTTTTGTAACAAAATTCTTACTTTTTCCTGGAAGATTTTTTCAAAATTGGCTATAAAATGGTCATTATCTGCTGCCTTATTAAAATAAATATCTTTGGACCATATTTTAAATTTCTATGGTGGTTATTTTTTCCTGATGACTTTGTGTTGTTTTTTGATGAAATTGTGTTAAATGAAACTTTCCTTGAATGTCATGCACTTCAGTTAGATTTTCCAATTTGTTGGTGTAAGGTTTTACATACTTCTAATGTTTACTTAGAATTTAAATGTTTTCTTCTAATTTAAATATTTCCTTCTAATTATCACATTTCTGTATGTATCCATACTTTCCTTATTTTCTTGATGTTATTAAAATTTTTTCTCTTTAATCAGCTCTCCAAAAGCATTGCATAATTTTTAGTCTTTAAACCATCTCTTGCTTTCATTAATTAAACCTCCTCTTCTTTTCATCTTTAGATTTAATACCTCCCTTTTTGTGGCTTTATGTATGTAAATTGTTCTCATTTTTAGCATATTCAATTCTTTTATCAAAACAATCTTTCCAAGAAAGTCTAGTATACAATATGATGAAATTTGTCTGCTCTTGTTGAATTACAGTTATGGTGGGAGGGGTTGGAGAAGAGCTTTTGCCTTTAGCATGGGAAACTCCAGATAAAATATCCTCAAGATTTAGAAGAGATCTTGAGACATACTTACTAGGATTTCAATTACTAAAGATTTTACAAAAGAAAAGATGTGTGATGTTGTGTGTTTTTTCTATATTGATCTTTCTGTACTGATTTGACAGGTGACCCTACCATAATTTCTTGTAGCGAGACTGTAACTCCAATGATTCACTTCTTTGTTGGTTCTGTCTATAAGACTGTCAACTGTGTTATACGTCCAGGAAAAATGGAGGTCTAATTGCTGGCCTTGCTTCTCTGCTCATGTCCCTCCAATGTGCTCAGTTAGTGGGATACATGGATGCTCTTGTTCTTTGCTTTCCTTTCCAGTTTTTCTGTCATAGTATAACTTACTGCTTAGCATTTGTACGATGTGTCACATTTTTCAACACTGTTTCTTAACTGCTCTTTCGTGGATTCCTTGTAGGATTCTGATAAGTTGGTATAAAAACGGTTCTAAGACTTCAACCAGAAAAATCACAAAAATCATTCCCTTCTCTAATGTTAATGTTCTTAAGTAGGGATTTTCAGTGGACATGCTGGGTCATCTTGTCATTCTGTGAACTGGCCCATCCTTTTTCCTTTAATGTGTCTATACTCATAAATTTCTTAAGTCTTTGGTGTCTTCTAAAAAGCCCTAGTCAATGACAAAACACTTATTAAGAAGCAAACAACAATGAAAAAAGTGGAAACATATGAGAACAACGTATTATCCTTATTTCTAAATCTTGATTTTGGCTACTTTTTCCTATTGTGTGTTCATGGTTATAAGTTTATATTTTATCCCGGTAATATTTTTCCCAGTTGTGTGATAGACTTAAATCTATTTATTAATAATTGGAGTTTCTCAAGCCTCTGTTTACATATGGATTACATAGAGTTAATCATCTGAAGTTCACTGACTGCAGCCCACTACTGCTCACACGGCACCTCCTGGTCAGGTCACGGTTTGCAGTGTGCTCACATCAGCCTGGCAGCCATGGTCTCCAGGTGACATAGGATACTTACTTCAGCGCTTGCTCTGATCTCCAAATTTGGTCCACCCCCTCTGGGAAGTCACATGATCATGCCTAATGCTGCCTTTGCGCATGGTATATTTACGAAAATACCGACATCTTGACAAAGGATTCTGTGTCCTAGTGCTCCATATGCCACCAAATGTCATTATTTGTTTCCTACCTCTAAGTGGAGGGATATCTCCTTTTTTTATCTCTTCTTCCACATTCAAACATTACAATTTGTCCCTGAAGTCGCACTGTATCCCCCAGGAAAAGGTTCCTACAGTTTTGGCTATGGGCTCAGAAATGAGTCTGCAGACTTGGTTGGTAGCAGCAGAAGTGCTTTCTTCTCTATTTTTCCTTCCATCGTCATATCAGCATCTCTTTCACCTGGGTCCTTCCTCCTTCAAATCCCCTTCCCCTGGGTGGGACAGGTACTATTGCTAGTGGTTAAGGCTGTGGCTGCTGGTGCTGCGATTCTGGGTTCAAATTTCTGCTTGACCAGTTACGAACTTTGTGACATTCAGCAACTTACTTCATCCTTCTGTGCCTCAGTTTCCTCTCTAACATGGGGATTAGACTCCCTAGGTTTGCTGAGAATCAAATGAGTGAGACATGCAAAGTCCTTTGAATTATGTTTGACATTATAAAGTCCTTGATCAATATTAGTTGTCAGTGTATGCTTAGACCTGTCTGATGCCTCCGATGGCTAAGATCAGGTCGCATCTATGAATTTATGGATCACTTATAGCCTCTATATGCATGTAAGATAAATATTCTTTCCAAGCTAAAAACTGTATGGAGCCAAGAGAAATAGTTTCAATACATTAGAGAAAGTTGGCAGAGAACCAAAGTGTAGGTGCCGCACATTTCACCAGGATGTATTTTGATACTGATAACGCATGACTTTTATCTGTACAAGTTCCAGGCCATAGACCTGAATTTCAGAATTTGTTTCAAACAACTCAGAGGAGTGGTTATTTCCCACTGCCAGGCTGACCGATAGCTGGAAAAGATACCAGGAAGGAAAGCGGATTTAAAACTGAAAGGGCAGGACATAAAGCACACGTCTAACCGATAAGAACAGAAACAAAAGAGTGTTTAAACCAAAGACAAAATGAAAGGTGAAGAGTTCTGGGCTTCAGCCACATGAAGTCACAGAGCTTTAATTCTCGATGGGCAGCCTGAGAAGAGAGTAGATGACGTTCCCGAAATCTGGGCCTTCTGCCAAAAGGGATTTCGAAGTGGAGAGTTCTGATTCAGGCCTGTGTTCTTGGGGAAGAGGAACCCTGGGGACTCTGGGTTGACTTCAAGGGGCCCGACAGGGCCTTCTGTCCCGCTGAGAGAGATGGGCACTCTGGAGGCCACAGAATACGGAGCAAAGTGCTTTTGATCGGGGCCAGCTCTGGGCTTCATGCTTTTCTAAGGTGAGATTGGTAAAGAATCCTAAGCTCTCTAAGTCTCAGTTTCCTCATCAACAGAACAGAAATTTTATTTTGGTAATAAAGATGTGATGTGTCAACAAGGGCCAAACTATCCCTTAGCTACTATAGGTAGAATGCCTGCAACCCATAAGATTTGTAAGGGCCTTTTAAGATGTTTGAGATATAAAATGTTTTTCTCCTTAAGTTATAAGTGGAAAAACTAGAAAGTTGAAATTGAGAGTGATTTTAAGACCACGATTACAAAAGTCCTCTCAATCTTTTAAATGTCAAAAATGATATCATGCGGAATATGGATGCATCTTAATAAATATGATACCAAGTGGAACAGCCAAAATTAGCAGGCTCAGGAAAAGCCTTGTGTAATAGCAGGGGGTTTGGAACATGTTAGGTCCTGAATTAGTATTAATTCTTTTTCTGTTTCATGGCCTTCCCTGGAAGCCTTTTGAAATGTGGGAGGAAGTCCAAGGTCACATAATTTAAGTCAGGTGTCATCAAGGTAGTCAATATGATGTGGGGCATGAGATGATTAATAATTTACTTTTATTTTTACTGTTATTTCATTTTACTGTGTGCATCCTAGATGCCAGGTACTCTTCTAAGTCACATATATTAGCACATTCAAGTCTCATAACAATCCAGTGAAATAGATATGGCTATTATGCCAATTTTACAGAAGAGAAGATGAAAACATAGCAATGCTTGGCAATTTGTCAAAGCCACATAGTGGTGGAGCCAGAATTTGAACACAAGGATTTTGACTTTGGAGCCCAAATTACAACCACTAAATGTCACTTGAGGTACACAGGACATATATGCAGTAGTACAACACTTTGGGGCATGTCTTTCTCAGTTTTGAATCCAAAAAGACAGCAAGTTTAAAGCATTTCTTCCCCGTTGCCACTACATGCAGGACGCTGATCACAGGTAGAATTTGAAATCTTGCAAACACAGAACAGACGGCTGGAGTTAGGGCAGTGATTTCTTGTTTTCAAATGTGAGGACACCCACTTAAACTTCCCAAACTTCACACACGCTCTTGGCATAGTGATACTTTTGGTAACTGTCATCTGAGAAAATACATAACAGAATGGCACCCAATAGCACATGTGTATTAATTATTCAGTCTATTACGGACAGTGCTGGGAGCACATGGAAATTCTTGGACCTTTTTCATCACTCAGTGCCATCTTAGAATGGAGTTGCAGAGAAACCATGAATTACAATATCACACCCATATTCCCAATAACTAGGTAGGGTGGCATCTAGAATTGTTCTGGGTATATTGGAAAGAAACAAAACCTATTTGCTGCCATTGTTTTCTGAAACTATTCCAAAAGGATTCAGAGATATAAATGAAACAAGTGCATAAGCAAAAACCGCGAGCTGAAAAAAAAAAAAAAAAAACCAGGATTCCTGAAGGAAGAAGAAAGTATTTCCGTACAAACGGGATATGGGCTGTCTGGAACATGAAGAAAGCCCACCGAACATATTGACGACTCTTCCAGACACGACAAGACATTGTCTACTTCTCAGTGAGGCAGGAGCTAGAGATCTCAGAACTGATCTCAGAACTGGCTGTGTATCCCATATAGTTTCTAAATTTTGGCATAGTAAGCTGAAAAAGATTCCCATTTCAAATTGTGTATTCAGCAATTTCCAACCAATTTCTCTGCTGACTCATACAGTCTGGAGTTAAAGAACTTCAATGTGATTTGTTAAAAAGTTTCTATACACTTAAAAGTGTTCATACCACCTTCCAGAAATTCTATGTCTATGAATTCATCCTAAGAAAGTAATCAGACATATGTGTAAATATATTTGTATAAGGATAGTTATAACAGCATTATTTGTAATCAGCAACATTTGGAAACACCTGAATGTTTATCCAGGGGAAACTAATTACTGAGATATACTATCCCCACAATACAATGCTAGACAGGTACTTAGTCTGGGTTCCATAGAAAAGAGATCCCGAGACCAGGCTTAAGTGCCAATCCTTACTGGAAGGTGTACTTCCAGAGCAGCAAGCATGAGGCAAAAATGAACGAGGCAAAGAGGGATGAGAAGCAAAGGCTTGCCTTCTGACGGGCTGTACCAGAAAATTGTGCCTTGGGATAGATCTGAGGAAGAAGTTGAGAAAGAATTTATCCCTTGGCCCCGGTCAGTCTCCTGTTGACCCCTGATCAAAGTTCATCTCTCAGGGAGTTAACTCCTCCAAACTTCTGGGTGGTGTCCCTGCCTTTTTCTTCAGCCAGTGGGGAAGCCGGACTTCACGTACTGGGTATGCTTCATTCAAGTCTGGAAATGGCGAAAGGAGCCAGAGACTCTGGGCGTGGGGCTGGGTGGTGTCCACAGAGTCATTTACCAACGCAGTGGCTGAGACTGAGCCGTATGTGTCAGGAGGCAGCCGGGCTGAGAGAATGGGGGGAGGCACGGAAGACATGGACATTGAAACAGACAAAAACCAAATGGAGCAAAGGTCGACACATCCACAATATAATGGTGAGAAAACAAGAGGCTAACATATTTACACAATCTGATACTGTTTTTATAACTCTACACATACACAAAAGGAGACGGGAAGAGGAGAATACTAAAAACATATCCATCACCTCTAAAACTTTCCTTGTGCCCCTTTGTTTTTGTGGTAAGAGCATGTGATCTATCCTCTTAACAAAATTTTTAAGTGTCCAGTACCGTGTTGTTGACTATAGGCAGTGTGCCGAACGACAGATTTCTAGAACTTATTCATCTTGTAATCTTGTATAACTGAAGCTTTGCAGTACGTATACTCTTTTCATTGGACCCCACATACGGAGTGCTGATGTAGACCAGTTATTCCCAGCGCCTTCCCACCCCGCCCCCTGCGCGTCCTGGGAGGCAGCCCCCTTGTCTCTGTTTTCTGCCCTGGAACCCAGTGCCTGACTCAGTGCTCCACTTCAGGTGTCCCGGACACTGCACTTGGGAAGAGGTCTGTGTTTTCATAGTGTGAAATGACAAAACAGTGACTTCCACGAGAAGGCACCCCAAAATATTGAATTTTACAGAATTAGTTTTTGATTTACCCGCATTCCGATGCAGCTGTCTCAGTTTGAATACGGCTGCTTTTGCTGACAGAACCAGGGAGCCCTGCAGCACTCCTGCAGTTTCTCCCGTGGCCACCAGAAGGGAGTGCGTGGCTGCTTATGACGATGACGCCACCCCCCTTGGACGGTTTTACTTGACAAATTAAGCTTCTTCAGAATATGTTTTCTAACCTTAGATAATTTCGTTAAGAATTCCTTTTTTGCTTTTTTGCTTTAATTTCTTTGGAATCTAATGAAAATTCCCTACAAGTAACAACTATACGTAGTGGACTGAGTGGAAGATGTCCCTCGTTACACATGCAGACGTGTCAAATCGTGAACGACTGAGTGAAGGTAGATGCTTACCTAAAATATTATAAAAAATTGATCCAAAATGGATCAAGGACCTAAATGGAAGAGCCAACACTATAAAATTCATAGAAGAAAATGTAGGAGCAAATCTCAACGACCTTGTATTTGGCATCTGTTTCTTAAGGATGGCACCAACATCAACAAGAGAAAAAACAGATAAACTAGAGACATGGCCGCCAACATTACTACCTTTCCATTTGGCTCTTAATGCGCTGCAGGTGCCAGGTGAGACATGCACAACGTTTCTCAAGTAATTCTCCCAAGCACACATGAAACAACACCCTTTACTTTCTCCTTTTTAGAGATGGGGTCACTGAGTCCCAGAGGTCCCCCAGGTAGAAGGAGGCTGAGCAGGGACTAGAAGCCAAGTCTCTCTGTCTTTGACTGCTGTGCTCCCTCCTCACTGCTCTTCCCTGGAAGTCAGGGCTCCAGAATTCTTCTAGATCCAATAAGCTAGGTCTCGAGACCTCCCTGAATGCAGGGGACAGTGTCACCCCCTACGACTGTGGCTCGGGACGTAGGCTGGGAGCAGCTGGCCGTGGGCACTGTGGGCTCTGCCAGTCCCAGAGCAGCCGATCCCTGGGCAGGAGGAGGTTTCTCTCTGGGCAGCAAGGATGAAGGTTCATGTGACTTCAGAGGTGAGAGGTCCCTCCTGCAGCATCTGGATGCAGCCTCTTTGTCAGGTGGACCCCACGGGGATTTATAAGCACTAGGTTCCAATCCTGCCTCTGCCTCTCTGTAGGGTGTCAAAGGGGACACTGTCTTGAAGCCTCAGTTTCCTCATCAGTCAAACAGGGGCACTATTTCTACCTCCACCCTAGAAGTGTTATGGGGATTCAGGAGAGGTGTTCCTGTCCACAAAAGACCCTGGTAAGGACTCACCAATCCTTAGCTGTCCCTGATGTTACCCCAGTGCCAGCCCACTGCAACCATAGGCTCGCTGCCTCTGCCCACTGGGTTCCCTCTGCCTGGCAGGCCTGACTCCCTCCAACTCCATTGTTCACCCAGAAGCCTTTCTTTCACGTTCTAGTTTGGGGAGGGGGCTGTGCATCGGTTGGGCTCCCACAGCAGTGGGACTCAGCCCCTCAGCCCCAGGCCAGCCCTGGGGCTGGACATGACCCACAGACCATGTCCTTGTGCCTGTGGACATTGTCCTGAGTGTTGAGACCTGTACTCTGGAGTTTTCCCAAGTGCACCATCTGCTCCTTGGGCCAAGTGTTGGGGCGCCCAGTGAAGGGGCTCCCCCCTTCCTAGGCAGCGAAAGTAAGCTGCCCTGAGCTCCATGGGACCTGCCCTCCCCACCCTGCCTGTGCGATCATCGGTACATGGGATCTTAGGCTTCCACGGCCACCAGGTGTCCTGGTGTCCTTTTAGTGAACCCTTTCCCCTTCCTGCAAACCAAGACACAGTCCACACCCCTGGCCATTATGGTGCTGCCCCAGCCCCTGTAGCCCTTCTGCTTAGTCCGCTCTGCTCTCCACGCTCACCTGCTCCCTGTTTAATGGGGCTTCTCCCTCTTCCTCCAAGGAGAGCCCCATTTCCTCTCTCTAACGACCTGTGTTCTCTGATTGGGAGACTCCCTCCTCCGGCAGAGAAGAGAGAGGTTGCTGACCGTTGCCTCCCTCAGAGCCTCAGATAAAGTGGACTCCCCCTAACCTCACTTCGAAGGAGGTGAGGGCTCCCCCCTTGTCTTCATTTGGAGACTTTAGCGGGAAGCAGAGCCGCCTCCATTACACAAACGAAATGTGAGGGACACCAAGGGTGGGCCCTGGCAGGGGCGGGGGCAGGGCGTTGCTGCTGGAGGAGCCTGAGGGGTGTTTAGGGGCTCTGCCCAGTGCCAAAGCCCTGACCGAGGCTCTCCCCGTCCCGCAGCTTCCATGAGCACCTGCTGTGCTTCAGAAAGGTCTCCCTTGTTGACGCAATCTCGTGTGGTGTGTGGTTCTTGCTGTTGCAACGCGAATCTTCATCTGGATGGACACGGTGAAGGTCGTGTCTATAATTCCCCAACCTGCCCTTAGAGCTTCCTTCCTGAGAAAGCGGCCCAGACAGGGTGGAGGGGGGCGAGCAGACAGGAGTGGCCCAGCCTGTCCCCTCCACTGGCCTGGAAGCAGGGCCTGGCTGCTCTCTTTAGAAGCTGAATTCTGGAGCGGGAGGGGCTGGGGTGGGGTGGCCTGGGCCTGGGCCTGCGGGTGTCATGGGCAGGGGCCTGGCTGAGGTGTGTTCCAGGAGATGGAGCAGAAGATGTTGTGGGGGAGGAAACCTGAGGGAGGGGCTGGGCGGGCCCTGCCCTGCTCCCTGGGTCACTCCCAGGTGCCCTGACGGCCTCACTCCTGGCCTGTCTAGCTCCCTCTTTCAGGTGTCACCTCCAGTGTCTCTGGAGTCCCTGCTTTCCCAAACAAGACTCAAACTTCATGAAGCCATCGTACATATAGAGACTGCAGCCAACACCTCAAAAGTGTGTATAAATTGCGTCCCAGAAATTCTGCTTCTAGGGAGGAGTTCTACAAAAAGTAGAGACGTGTGGACACAGAGGTACCTTTCAGTACAATGATGAGAGGGAACCATTGGCAATGGTCCAATGGTTCACCGCTGGGGCTGCTCGCCAGAATGTGATGTGTGGCTACTGAGAATGCACAAAGGGACAGGACTGACTGTGCATGCCCACCTGTGGGACATCCGGTATTATGAGAGCACAACACTGGGGTTCTCCCAGCGCCACCTCCCCGCCACGCACCACTGCACTTAAAGGGAGAGGACTGAAAAGCTGGATACCGCTGGTTAGGGGCAATTATTTCTTGGTAGAAGGAGCGTATCTTTTTTTCTTCTTCATATTTAAATGCTTATTTTACTACAGTAACATTAATCATCTATCTAAAACCTCCAAAAAGTCGGTAATGTATTTTATTCCATAATCTAGTTGTACTAAGTGGAAACGTTTAATCTGTGATTCTAATGTTTTTATAATTTGCAAATTGGAAAAACTTAAACGTGGCCCATCTAGGAAGAGAAAAGGTTTGAAAAGAGTCTCCCTGCCCCAGACACGTCCCTTATGGTGTCCAGCTCTCGCGTCATACGTACAAAAGCGGTCCCTCTCCAAAGACACTGAAAATATTTAATGTTGGGGCTTCCTTTTTACTACATAACCTTTGATCGATCAGGGATTTTTCTTCCTAGTAAAAAATGTTATTTTTATTTACAGAAATCTTGAACCACTCTCCTCAGACATTCATTACATAGCCTGACACAAAGGGCCACATATTCTATGCTTGCACTTCCATGAAAAACCCAGAAGAGGCAAATCCATACAGTCGGAAAGATGAGTGGCTACCAGGGACTGGGGTGGGAGGAAGGAGGACTGACTGATTAATAGCTATAGCTACAGGGTTTCTCTGTTGAAAATGTTCTTGAACTAGATCAAGGGGACGGTCGTGTCACCTTGTCAGCCTACTTCTTGCCATGTCAATGAACAATTTGAAAGGAACACAGAATTAACTTTTATTTAAGTGATTGTTATAAGAGAAAACACAGGAAACCCTTAAGTATATGTAAGAGAAAAAGAAAACTTCAAGCAACCTGCAGTAACAGGGGAGGGCAGTGACTCTGCGGTGCCGGAGCTCAGGGCCTGAGGCTCGTGGCTGGGAAGACGCGAGAGGGGTTTCTAGGTCTCAACATGGACAGGAAGCTGCAGCTGGAGGATGCTGTGTCTCCGAAGCTGAATATCTGTCTCTGAGCTCTGGGGGGCGGTGGAGTTGGAGCGGGTGCCAGATCTTCAACTGGTTCTGGATCTCTCTCTGCAGCTGGTGCTGGAGATCCAAGCAGAGAGAATACCATCCACAGGACTGCCTTTCCGTGTCCCTCCCAAGTAGTGGAACCTCTCAGACCAGTCAATGAGTCTCAGTGCAAGACCCCACCTCCAGAACATCCTCCCGGACTGGAGTCGGTGGGCAGAGGGCTCTGAGCCTGCTCGTTGCTCCAGGCCCAACCCCGGGCTCTGGAGGCTCTGCTCTGGGTGGCCCAGCCCCATCCCCTCTGCACGCGCCCACATCACCCACCCGGAGTCCTCCTCACCCTCGGTCCCCGCCTCGCTGGGCTCACGCTGCTCGAGCTCTGAAAGAAGATGGAGGGCACGCTGCTGCAGGCCGGAGCCCGCTTTGAGGAACCGAGTGAAGGCCAATATCATCTTGAGGCATTGAAATGTGGGGGGCTCGAAAAAATCCTCAGGGTAGCGTTCTAGCCAGGTGCCCAGAATGAAGGCGACGGCCCTGAGGATAGACAGGCGGGCAGCAGAGTCAGAGAGCTGGCCTCTCCTTCCACACGGCCCTCCCAGGGCACCCCTGTGGGGTCCTGGGCTCCTCTCCTGTGCCTCCTGCTCCTGGCTGTCCAGGGACCAGTCCCACGTTTGGTCCACCTGCAACCTGGCGGTCCTGGCAGAGACAGGCCTGGTCACCAAGGAGGGACTGGCGAAGATCTCGAAGCACTCTCCTCAGACATGACCCCCGCTTCCCAGGCCCCACACTCCCCTCGCAGCGTGGAGAGGGGAGCTCCTCCTGCTTGTTCCAAAGCCCACTCACTGTTTCCTTCGGTGGAAGGGCCCACCGTCGTCCTCCGTGTAAGGAAAGAGCCATCCGTACCTAGAGGAGACAGGAGAGCTTCACATCGACTGTCCTGGGGATGGTCCCTCCTGAGAAGTCGCCTGTGACTGTGGGACTCCTGGCTGGAAGGGAGCCCTGGAGGGCGGGGCTGTTGTCTGCTCTGTGCACTGGATCGTGGCCCGTGCCTAGAAGTGTCTGAGCCTAGTGGGGCCTCTTCTCGACGTGATGAATGAATGAGCGCCAACCTGCCACGTCACAGGCATTTGAGTGGGCCTGGGGCCCCCAGCTCAGCCGAGGGATCCCTGTTCTGGCTTCAGCCGGGGCAGAGACCGAGATGAAATCTCCAATCTCCTTTTCCAATGGGAAAACTGCTCAGCCCAAGGCCCCGGGGACAGTGAGGGATGAAGCAGAGGCTTCGTCGTGGGGAAGAGGAAAACGATGGATCGGCACAAGCACGGCCCCTCCAGCAGACCTTTGCATGGGGCCAGGCTTCTAGAAAGTGCTTTGCATGCAGGACCTCCTGGAGTCCCTACAATATCCACACGAGGTGGACCCTCTGTTCACCCCACTGCGCAGAGGAGCAAACTGAGGCTCACAGAGGCGCAGTGGCCTTCCCAGCACTCAGAGCTGGGAGGTGGCTGGATCACCACAGTGCTGTGGAGGGGCAGGGCGCTCACCTTTGAAACAGTAGTCTGATTACTTGGAAGGGACTGCCAAAGGCCCTGTACGAGGAGAGGACGCTGTGGATGTACGCGGGGTCACCTTCCAGGAAGGCGGGCACCAGGTCCTGCACCAGCTTCTTGAGTGAGCCAGCCTCGATGGTCCACACCTTGCGGGTCTCGTCCTTCCAGATTGTAGATACACTTTCAGCCTGTGGTGGGACAGAGGAGGGGCTCGCCATCAGAGGCAGCACCCTGGACACCAAGAGGGCTGGGGGCTGAGTGCCCACGGCAGGGAAAGTTGCTGGAGTTAAAGGTAGAGTCTGAGGTGGGGCATGATTCAGCAGATGAGTATCTCAGGTCAGTTTGTCGGCAGAGGCTGGGCAGCACCTCCGTGTATTAACAGCATCATCCCTGGGATTTCTGACAAGAGATCCCAGTGTGGAGACGAGAACACACAGGCTTCTCCTGGGCTGGGAGGGACCGGGAGAGTGGGACATGCAGGATGGTCAGTGCAGCGCTGTGGACATGGCCACCGCAGGTCCCACATCGGGGCAGGGCTGAATCACTGTGGTGACCGTTCTCCCTTCTGGAATGTTGTGCAGCCCAGTGAGACCCCAGCACCTGAGCTGGAGGGGCCGCGGGGACGTGTTCCTCGGGACAGCAAATTGCAGAGCAACAGGCATAACACCAGGAGCCCCGTGTCCTTTTGGGGAAAAGCATCCCTAGCCGTCGTGAGGACGTGCGAGACCTGGAGAAGGTGTGGAAGGATTGCCAGGACAACATGGACACTCGGGGCTGGGAGGGCAAACAGGAGATTGTGTAGAAAAACGCAGAACCACTCGTGATTGAACATGAGGTGAAATGGTGTAAAAGCCTCCTTTCTGGTAGTCCTCCAAATATGTGGACAGTGACTTTCCACGTGACCAAGGCAAGGGCTGGGCAGTGGGGGCAGGTTGGGAGATGAGATGGGGATCCAGATTCCTTTGGGGACAGGGCCCTAGGAGGGCGCTCAGAGGAATCTCAGGGCCTTCTGGGACATGGGGTTCTCTTTGGCCTTGGTGGGGCCCAGCGTGCTGGTTCCCTCAGCACCTGCACTCACCCGGAACCAGCTGTCTAGTCCGTTGGTGGTTTTGGGCGTCTCCTTCTCCCGTAGGGTGGTGGCATACAGGATCACATCGACCTCCTCCTGCCCAAGGCCCTGGGTGGAGCTCTGTAAAGACAGTGCCCAGCAGCCAGGGGGAAAGCCTCAGAGCCCTGACTGGCTGTCTTTGCTGGCTCTCACACGGCTGTGACTCTCTCCACTCCAGACACACACACACACCACAGTCTGCACGGACCTCCACCGAGGAGGCAAGAGATGACAGGCTGAGAGGGCCTTTGGATTAACATTGGCACAGATAAGAGGCACCTTAGGAATCCCCTTGCCATCCTGCCAGCCCTGTCCTGGGATGTGAAGAGGACAGGGACCCGCAGGTTATCAGCTGCCCACCAACCTGTTCCTGCCAAGGGCGGATCCTCCCCACATGTCCGTCTTCCCCCCACACCGAAGAGGAGGGGATGGGGTGTGCCCAGGGAGGGCTCACAGAGGTGGCCTGACCTGGATCGGCCTGACCTAGTCCACCTCGTGTTACCTTAGAGAAGCACCTGGCAAAGGGCCAGAGGCACCCAGCATGAGATTGGACCCAACGCCTACAGCGGCTAAAGAGATTCTCCCTCCGGGGGTTCTGGCAACCAGAGCCCTGGTAGGGCAGGATACGGCGGGCGAACATCTTCCTCGACCGTCTGTCTCCGGCCAAGTGAGCTGGGTGTGAGGGTGTGGCAGCCTGGTGAGGGCCCTCCCAGTACTGTTGGGCATTGTTGTGAAAGCGGTGACTTCCTTGCCTGGTGACCCCCTTACCTCAGTCCCCTGCTTGGATATGGCCCATGTAAGCAGTCCTCTGGGCTGTTCACCCCCCTTCTCCATGCAGTGTCACATCTGTACCCGGGTACTTCGACACACCTGTGTCCACCGGCCCCCGGGAAGGTCTGGGTGCAGCCAGGGTCCCGTCTGTGAGACAGACACAGACACAACTCCTCTTTCTTACCTGTTGTGCATCCCGGATAAGCCATTGTGCCTCTAGGGCCTGTCTGCCTCCTGTCTGCGCCACGGGGACTGTTTTAGCATGGACTTCCTAGAGACGTTCTCAGGCATGCGTGGGAGGATAGCGATGAAATTGGAGGAGTGGTGTCCCATGTAGGGGATGCCTCCAACCTCTTTTTGCTTCCTCCTGTCACCTCCCCCGTGTCCGCTTCTCTTCTGATCCCACCCCATAGTTCGTCCTTACACCTAATGTCACTGTGTGTGTGTGTGTGTGTGTGTGTGTGTGTTAGTGCTCACGCTCTCGATGCGCAGAAGAAAAGAGCCCGCACAAAGGGAGGGATGGTCAAGAGCTTCCCAAGATCTGAGGGTTTCTGATTTCCAAAGCAAACCCCAGAGGAGGGGTTCGAGACTTGGCCTAGAAGGTCAGAACACACCCTGGCCTCGAGACGCTGCCTGTCATGTGCCGTGGGCCGGTGCCTGCCTCTCTGTGGGCCTCAGTTTCCCACTTATCCAATGAGGGGTTAAATTCAGAGCTGCATGAGCATGAGCTCAGCATAAAGGTGGGCCGCCACCCCCTCCGCCCTGGGTGTGATGTGGACTGGGGAGCACTCGGGGGTTCCCCTGCCCTGGGCTCCTCCTCAGAGAAGAACTTGCCAAGTGCCCGTCTAGGTTGCTGATCGCTCAGCCTCACCGCCAAGCCGTCTCCGGATGTGTACGCAGTTCCACCAATGGTGTTGTCCGGAGCCCCTGAGAAGCCTGCGTGCAGCCAGGGCCCCGTCTTTGAGGACGCAGAGCTGGGTGCGTACCTGGCTCCAGCTTCTCACCAGTCCGTGATTCTGGGTGAGGCATTGAACTTTGGGACTTCCCCTTCTCCCCTCAGGGGCTCCCCGTGATCACCACCTCCTGGTCTACACATCCTGTGTAATCCACTCCCCTTGAGTGTGGACCGAACTTAGTCATTCCTTTCTTTTCCATACAGGATGCCAAAGAGATCCAGTGTCACTTCCAAGATTTGGGTATAAGCAGTCCGTGCTTACCCTCCTGTCCCCTCTGACGTGTGCTCTCTCTCTCTCTCTTTCTCTTCCTCGGATCCCTCGCTCCGGGGACCAAGCCTCTGTGTTGTGAGGTGCAGTAGAGAGAGGCCCGCGTGACCTCGCACTGAGGGAGACCAACAGACAGAGGGGCACGCAGGCCTTCAGTCTGCAGGGAGCCCTGCCTGTCCCCCTGAGCGCGCTCAGAGCCTGCCTCACTGAGACCACAGCCCGACCTCCTGAGAGACTCTGGCAGAAGCACCCGGCTGAGCACTTGTGGATTCCTTGTCCCCTGAAACTGTGAGAAATAGTCAATATTTTTTTAGGTAAGCCACTAAGTTTGTGGAATTGTTGTCACACAGTGTTAGCAATCGATCTCTAATTGGGTCATCATGCCCTGGCCCTGGCCCGGCTCTCCTCCAGCCTCCCTCCCTCCCCAACTCTCCTCCAGAGCTCCCTCTGGCCACACTGGTTTCCTCTCTAAGCTCCTCTCTGGCCAAACTCACTTGCGCCTCCAAGTGTCTGCACCGTTGTGCCTTCTGCCAGGCTAACTATCCCTGAGTTTGTGCAGGTTGGTTCCCTCTTGTCATGCTGCTGGAAATCAAATGTCATCTCAGTGCAGACCTTTCAGACCCCCGGCCTAGTGGCCCCGGCACTCCATTGTATTACCTGCGGTTTTTCCATACAGCATTAGCTCTTTTCATTCACATGGTTTTGTCCATCTTCCCCTCCTGACTGTGAGCTCCTGGAGGGCAGGAGCTTGTTGGGATTTTTCCAGCACTGGCCGTATTTGAGTGCTCGGGGGACAGGTGCTGGGTAAATAGATAAGGTCCATCTCACCACTGACCCGCTCAGTTATTAGAGCCAAGTTGACTTCCATCATTTAAAATGGACTAGGTTGATAACTATTGAAGGTAATCCTGTGATTTAGGCTTTTAGTGGGTATATCAGTTTATGATGAATCACCAGATAACTCCCCACATCTCTGTAGCATATCACTCGATATTTCCCCACATAACGGTGCTGGGTAGGTGTTCAGGTTGGAGAGACCACGCTCCTTAAGCTGGTCCTTCAGGAGCCCACAGTTCTTCCCTCATGTGCCTTCTCCATCCCTAGGACATCGTCCGCATCTGCATCCATCAGCACCAGGGGAAAGGACATAAAGCAACGGACATGGAAGGATTTTATCAGCCAAGTCTAGAATGGCACACATCAGTTCCTTGCCTCTTCCTCTGGCAAAGACGTGGTCATAGGACACACCATGGAGCTGGATCATGGAGTCCAGCTGTGTGCCGCCAGAAAAGCAGAGTGGATTTTTTGTGGACAGTTAACATTCTCTGCCACAGTGAGTAACTCATTTAGATTTATTGTGTTTTTTGAATCTTTCTTGAGTTTTTACCGCGTGCCAAGCACTGTGCTAAGAGCTGGATGGAGAACTGAGTGAACAGTATCTTGCCCCGGGAGGAGCTCCCAATCTAGAGAGGGAGACTAGATGTGGTATGACGTGCCTGCCATCCTAAGGGAAAAGGATAAAGTGACAGTACTCTGGACGCTCAGTGAATGATTCTAGATTGGGAAGCTTATCAGGAGCTCATATCATTTGAACTCCACTTTGAGACATAATCAAGATGTGGTTGGTGGAGGAAGATAACAACAGGGACTACGGAAGCAGTTATTTACGTACAAGATATGATAAGGAATACAGCCATTCAAATCATATATTCAAAAATATTAAAGGGTAGGGATAAGTATTCATATTAAATAAAAAGTCTGGGAATATAGGGTGATCTCATTTTTAGAATAACTATCTAAATTTAGATGAAAGTATACAAGTATTTGGAGTGATAGATTTTCCATTTTCTAAAATGTTTTATTGTTAATTATGATGAAAGGAGTCCATAAATAACTTTGTTGTGATATAGTACCCATTGAAACACAGCTCATCATTTCCCCCTCCTCCAGTTGCTGGCGACCACCGTTCTACTCTCCACTTCTATAAGTTTGGTTATATTAGATATCCCATGTGAGTGGGATCATGCGCTATGTGTCCCTCTGTGATGGGCTTATTTCCAGTAACAAAATGTCCTCCAGATTCATCCATCATGTCTCACATGGCAGAATTTCCTTTTTTCTTAAGGCTGAATAACATTCCATTATAATATATACCACAGTTTCTTTATCCCGTCCTCCATGGACAGACACTTATGTTGTTTCCACATCTTGGCTGTTGTGAACAACACTGCGAAGAACGTGGGAGCGCAGGTATCTCTTCAAGATCCTCTTTTGAATTCTTGTGGATGTAGACCTAGAAATGGAATTAGTGGATCGTGTGTCAGTTCCATTTTTAATTTTTGAGGTCTCTCTCTGTACTGTTTTCCATAGCAGCGGCACAATATCACCCTCCCACCAACAGAACATACAAGGGTTCCGACTTCTTTGCATCCTAGCCCGCACGTGTGCGTGTGTGTGTGTTTGTGTGTGTGTGTGTCTGTGTGTGTGATAATAGCCCTCCTAGCGGGTTTGAAGTGATATCTCATTTTCATTTTGATTTGCACTTCCTTTAGGGTGAGTGATGTCCAGCATCTTTTCACATACTTTCCAGCCATTTATCCGTCTTCTTTGGAGAAATGTCTGTTCAAGTTCTTTGCCCATTTTTTAATCAGGTACTTGTTTTCTTTTTGCTGTTGAATTGCATGAGTTTCTTATATATTTTGGATGCTAACCCTTACCTGATATATGATTTCTAAGTACTTCCCCTCATTCTATAGGTTGCCCTTTCGTTCTTTCTAAAAAGTTTTTCCAGGTTGATTGAGATTTAGTTGACATACAACATTGTACAAGTTTAAGGAATACAATGTGATGATTTGCTATCATATATACTGAGAAATATTTCTGTAATAAGAGTTAGTTAACACGTCCATCACCCCACATAGTTAAAATGTTGTGTTTGTGTGTGTAGTAAGACATTTTCAGATCTACTCTCTTAGCAACTTTCAAGTGTACAGGACAGCATTATGGTAACTGTGTTGTATGTGAACTGTGGTCACCATGCTGGTTTTTTGGAATGTTTGATGCATTCTCCAGCTCTTTCCTTTCCCAGTGAGAAGGTGAGGGTTTCCTCCTGATTGTATGACATTGTAGCTGGGGTGGAGATTATGGCCAAAGGGTGTCTCCAATTTTCCTACTTGCCTTGACGTGGCTGGTTTCATTCTTTTGCAAGGTGCAAGAGCCTATCAGCTAGTTTCTGGATTTCTCACCAAGGAAGTTGATCTATTTCTTGTTATTGAATCAGTGTGTCCATGGGGAGGACACCAGGACTTCCTACTCCATCATCTTTCAGATGTCACCTCCCCCCTTATTTAACTTGGGTTTTAGTGTTACGTTATCCTGATAGTGTAAGTTGAGAGTGTGATAAGCAAAATTGTTAGACGGCCCGAGATTCCCACTTCCTTGTGTAATTGCCTCTGTGGAACACTCTCCCTTTGATGTGCATGGGTCCGTGGATACAATGGATGCCATTTCTGTGGCTTTTATTCAAAAGTGAAGGGAATTTTTTAGAAGCAATAACAGTCTCTAGTGAGTTGACCTTGAGTTTATCAAGAGAGAGAGTGTTCTGGGTGGGCTCGACTTAATCCAACGAACCCTTTGAAAGAGAGTCAAAGCCTTCCCTGAATGGAGATGTCAAGTGAGAGAGAGTCTTTTGTCATCCTTAAGGAGCAAAGTACTGTGCGGTGGAGGGGTCACACATGGCAGAGAACGGCAGGTGGCCTCTAGGATCTGAGAAAAGTTCCCAGCTGACAGCCAGCGAGGAAGTGGGGACCCCAGGCCCACAGTGGCAAGAAATTGAATTCTGTCAACAACCAGCGAGCCTGGCAGAAGACCTCAAGCTTCAGATGGGATTGCGCCCAAACTGGCATGTTGATTTCAGCCTGGTGAGTCCTGGAGTAGAAGAGCTAGTGAATCCACGCCCAGCCTCTGGATGCACGGAAACTTCGATATAATAAATGTGTGTTGTGTTCAGCTGCTGAGTTTATGACAGTTTGTCACACAGCAAGAGAAAAGTCATACAGAGGGTTTCCATCACCCGATTTGCCCTTAGGAATCCTTTTTGTAACAAAATTCTTACTTTTTCCTGGAAGATTTTTTCAAAATTGGCTATAAAATGGTCATTATCTGCTGCCTTATTAAAATAAATATCTTTGGACCATATTTTAAATTTCTATGGTGGTTATTTTTTCCTGATGACTTTGTGTTGTTTTTTGATGAAATTGTGTTAAATGAAACTTTCCTTGAATGTCATGCACTTCAGTTAGATTTTCCAATTTGTTGGTGTAAGGTTTTACATACTTCTAATGTTTACTTAGAATTTAAATGTTTTCTTCTAATTTAAATATTTCCTTCTAATTATCACATTTCTGTATGTATCCATACTTTCCTTATTTTCTTGATGTTATTAAAATTTTTTCTCTTTAATCAGCTCTCCAAAAGCATTGCATAATTTTTAGTCTTTAAACCATCTCTTGCTTTCATTAATTAAACCTCCTCTTCTTTTCATCTTTAGATTTAATACCTCCCTTTTTGTGGCTTTATGTATGTAAATTGTTCTCATTTTTAGCATATTCAATTCTTTTATCAAAACAATCTTTCCAAGAAAGTCTAGTATACAATATGATGAAATTTGTCTGCTCTTGTTGAATTACAGTTATGGTGGGAGGGGTTGGAGAAGAGCTTTTGCCTTTAGCATGGGAAACTCCAGATAAAATATCCTCAAGATTTAGAAGAGATCTTGAGACATACTTACTAGGATTTCAATTACTAAAGATTTTACAAAAGAAAAGATGTGTGATGTTGTGTGTTTTTTCTATATTGATCTTTCTGTACTGATTTGACAGGTGACCCTACCATAATTTCTTGTAGCGAGACTGTAACTCCAATGATTCACTTCTTTGTTGGTTCTGTCTATAAGACTGCCAACTGTGTTATACGTCCAGGAAAAATGGAGGTCTAATTGCTGGCCTTGCTTCTCTGCTCATGTCCCTCCAATGTGCTCAGTTAGTGGGATACATGGATGCTCTTGTTCTTTGCTTTCCTTTCCAGTTTTTCTGTCATAGTATAACTTACTGCTTAGCATTTGTACGATGTGTCACATTTTTCAACACTGTTTCTTAACTGCTCTTTCGTGGATTCCTTGTAGGATTCTGATAAGTTGGTATAAAAACGGTTCTAAGACTTCAACCAGAAAAATCACAAAAATCATTCCCTTCTCTAATGTTAATGTTCTTAAGTAGGGATTTTCAGTGGACATGCTGGGTCATCTTGTCATTCTGTGAACTGGCCCATCCTTTTTCCTTTAATGTGTCTATACTCATAAATTTCTTAAGTCTTTGGTGTCTTCTAAAAAGCCCTAGTCAATGACAAAACACTTATTAAGAAGCAAACAACAATGAAAAAAGTGGAAACATATGAGAACAACGTATTATCCTTATTTCTAAATCTTGATTTTGGCTACTTTTTCCTATTGTGTGTTCATGGTTATAAGTTTATATTTTATCCCGGTAATATTTTTCCCAGTTGTGTGATAGACTTAAATCTATTTATTAATAATTGGAGTTTCTCAAGCCTCTGTTTACATATGGATTACATAGAGTTAATCATCTGAAGTTCACTGACTGCAGCCCACTACTGCTCACACGGCACCTCCTGGTCAGGTCACGGTTTGCAGTGTGCTCACATCAGCCTGGCAGCCATGGTCTCCAGGTGACATAGGATACTTACTTCAGCGCTTGCTCTGATCTCCAAATTTGGTCCACCCCCTCTGGGAAGTCACATGATCATGCCTAATGCTGCCTTTGCGCATGGTATATTTACGAAAATACCGACATCTTGACAAAGGATTCTGTGTCCTAGTGCTCCATATGCCACCAAATGTCATTATTTGTTTCCTACCTCTAAGTGGAGGGATATCTCCTTTTTTTATCTCTTCTTCCACATTCAAACATTACAATTTGTCCCTGAAGTCGCACTGTATCCCCCAGGAAAAGGTTCCTACAGTTTTGGCTATGGGCTCAGAAATGAGTCTGCAGACTTGGTTGGTAGCAGCAGAAGTGCTTTCTTCTCTATTTTTCCTTCCATCGTCATATCAGCATCTCTTTCACCTGGGTCCTTCCTCCTTCAAATCCCCTTCCCCTGGGTGGGACAGGTACTATTGCTAGTGGTTAAGGCTGTGGCTGCTGGTGCTGCGATTCTGGGTTCAAATTTCTGCTTGACCAGTTACGAACTTTGTGACATTCAGCAACTTACTTCATCCTTCTGTGCCTCAGTTTCCTCTCTAACATGGGGATTAGACTCCCTAGGTTTGCTGAGAATCAAATGAGTGAGACATGCAAAGTCCTTTGAATTATGTTTGACATTATAAAGTCCTTGATCAATATTAGTTGTCAGTGTATGCTTAGACCTGTCTGATGCCTCCGATGGCTAAGATCAGGTCGCATCTATGAATTTATGGATCACTTATAGCCTCTATATGCATGTAAGATAAATATTCTTTCCAAGCTAAAAACTGTATGGAGCCAAGAGAAATAGTTTCAATACATTAGAGAAAGTTGGCAGAGAACCAAAGTGTAGGTGCCGCACATTTCACCAGGATGTATTTTGATACTGATAACGCATGACTTTTATCTGTACAAGTTCCAGGCCATAGACCTGAATTTCAGAATTTGTTTCAAACAACTCAGAGGAGTGGTTATTTCCCACTGCCAGGCTGACCGATAGCTGGAAAAGATACCAGGAAGGAAAGCGGATTTAAAACTGAAAGGGCAGGACATAGAGCACACGTCTAACCGACAAGAACAGAAACAAAAGAGTGTTTAAACCAAAGACAAAATGAAAGGTGAAGAGTTCTGGGCTTCAGCCACATGAAGTCACAGAGCTTTAATTCTCGATGGGCAGCCTGAGAAGAGAGTAGATGACGTTCCCGAAATCTGGGCCTTCTGCCAAAAGGGATTTCGAAGTGGAGAGTTCTGATTCAGGCCTGTGTTCTTGGGGAAGAGGAACCCTGGGGACTCTGGGTTGACTTCAAGGGGCCCGACAGGGCCTTCTGTCCCGCTGAGAGAGATGGGCACTCTGGAGGCCACAGAATACGGAGCAAAGTGCTTTTGATCGGGGCCAGCTCTGGGCTTCATGCTTTTCTAAGGTGAGATTGGTAAAGAATCCTAAGCTCTCTAAGTCTCAGTTTCCTCATCAACAGAACAGAAATTTTATTTTGGTAATAAAGATGTGATGTGTCAACAAGGGCCAAACTATCCCTTAGCTACTATAGGTAGAATGCCTGCAACCCATAAGATTTGTAAGGGCCTTTTAAGATGTTTGAGATATAAAATGTTTTTCTCCTTAAGTTATAAGTGGAAAAACTAGAAAGTTGAAATTGAGAGTGATTTTAAGACCACGATTACAAAAGTCCTCTCAATCTTTTAAATGTCAAAAATGATATCATGCGGAATATGGATGCATCTTAATAAATATGATACCAAGTGGAACAGCCAAAATTAGCAGGCTCAGGAAAAGCCTTGTGTAATAGCAGGGGGTTTGGAACATGTTAGGTCCTGAATTAGTATTAATTCTTTTTCTGTTTCATGGCCTTCCCTGGAAGCCTTTTGAAATGTGGGAGGAAGTCCAAGGTCACATAATTTAAGTCAGGTGTCATCAAGGTAGTCAATATGATGTGGGGCATGAGATGATTAATAATTTACTTTTATTTTTACTGTTATTTCATTTTACTGTGTGCATCCTAGATGCCAGGTACTCTTCTAAGTCACATATATTAGCACATTCAAGTCTCATAACAATCCAGTGAAATAGATATGGCTATTATGCCAATTTTACAGAAGAGAAGATGAAAACATAGCAATGCTTGGCAATTTGTCAAAGCCACATAGTGGTGGAGCCAGAATTTGAACACAAGGATTTTGACTTTGGAGCCCAAATTACAACCACTAAATGTCACTTGAGGTACACAGGACATATATGCAGTAGTACAACACTTTGGGGCATGTCTTTCTCAGTTTTGAATCCAAAAAGACAGCAAGTTTAAAGCATTTCTTCCCCGTTGCCACTACATGCAGGACGCTGATCACAGGTAGAATTTGAAATCTTGCAAACACAGAACAGACGGCTGGAGTTAGGGCAGTGATTTCTTGTTTTCAAATGTGAGGACACCCACTTAAACTTCCCAAACTTCACACACGCTCTTGGCATAGTGATACTTTTGGTAACTGTCATCTGAGAAAATACATAACAGAATGGCACCCAATAGCACATGTGTATTAATTATTCAGTCTATTACGGACAGTGCTGGGAGCACATGGAAATTCTTGGACCTTTTTCATCACTCAGTGCCATCTTAGAATGGAGTTGCAGAGAAACCATGAATTACAATATCACACCCATATTCCCAATAACTAGGTAGGGTGGCATCTAGAATTGTTCTGGGTATATTGGAAAGAAACAAAACCTATTTGCTGCCATTGTTTTCTGAAACTATTCCAAAAGGATTCAGAGATATAAATGAAACAAGTGCATAAGCAAAAACCGCGAGCTGAAAAAAAAAAAAAAAAACCAGGATTCCTGAAGGAAGAAGAAAGTATTTCCGTACAAACGGGATATGGGCTGTCTGGAACATGAAGAAAGCCCACCGAACATATTGACGACTCTTCCAGACACGACAAGACATTGTCTACTTCTCAGTGAGGCAGGAGCTAGAGATCTCAGAACTGATCTCAGAACTGGCTGTGTATCCCATATAGTTTCTAAATTTTGGCATAGTAAGCTGAAAAAGATTCCCATTTCAAATTGTGTATTCAGCAATTTCCAACCAATTTCTCTGCTGACTCATACAGTCTGGAGTTAAAGAACTTCAATGTGATTTGTTAAAAAGTTTCTATACACTTAAAAGTGTTCATACCACCTTCCAGAAATTCTATGTCTATGAATTCATCCTAAGAAAGTAATCAGACATATGTGTAAATATATTTGTATAAGGATAGTTATAACAGCATTATTTGTAATCAGCAACATTTGGAAACACCTGAATGTTTATCCAGGGGAAACTAATTACTGAGATATACTATCCCCACAATACAATGCTAGACAGGTACTTAGTCTGGGTTCCATAGAAAAGAGATCCCGAGACCAGGCTTAAGTGCCAATCCTTACTGGAAGGTGTACTTCCAGAGCAGCAAGCATGAGGCAAAAATGAACGAGGCAAAGAGGGATGAGAAGCAAAGGCTTGCCTTCTGACGGGCTGTACCAGAAAATTGTGCCTTGGGATAGATCTGAGGAAGAAGTTGAGAAAGAATTTATCCCTTGGCCCCGGTCAGTCTCCTGTTGACCCCTGATCAAAGTTCATCTCTCAGGGAGTTAACTCCTCCAAACTTCTGGGTGGTGTCCCTGCCTTTTTCTTCAGCCAGTGGGGAAGCCGGACTTCACGTACTGGGTATGCTTCATTCAAGTCTGGAAATGGTGAAAGGAGCCAGAGACTCTGGGCGTGGGGCTGGGTGGTGTCCACAGAGTCATTTACCAACGCAGTGGCTGAGACTGAGCCGTATGTGTCAGGAGGCAGCCGGGCTGAGAGAATGGGGGGAGGCACGGAAGACATGGACATTGAAACAGACAAAAACCAAATGGAGCAAAGGTCGACACATCCACAATATAATGGTGAGAAAACAAGAGGCTAACATATTTACACAATCTGATACTGTTTTTATAACTCTACACATACACAAAAGGAGACGGGAAGAGGAGAATACTAAAAACATATCCATCACCTCTAAAACTTTCCTTGTGCCCCTTTGTTTTTGTGGTAAGAGCATGTGATCTATCCTCTTAACAAAATTTTTAAGTGTCCAGTACCGTGTTGTTGACTATAGGCAGTGTGCCGAACGACAGATTTCTAGAACTTATTCATCTTGTAATCTTGTATAACTGAAGCTTTGCAGTACGTATACTCTTTTCATTGGACCCCACATACGGAGTGCTGATGTAGACCAGTTATTCCCAGCGCCTTCCCACCCCGCCCCCTGCGCGTCCTGGGAGGCAGCCCCCTTGTCTCTGTTTTCTGCCCTGGAACCCAGTGCCTGACTCAGTGCTCCACTTCAGGTGTCCCGGACACTGCACTTGGGAAGAGGTCTGTGTTTTCATAGTGTGAAATGACAAAACAGTGACTTCCACGAGAAGGCACCCCAAAATATTGAATTTTACAGAATTAGTTTTTGATTTACCCGCATTCCGATGCAGCTGTCTCAGTTTGAATACGGCTGCTTTTGCTGACAGAACCAGGGAGCCCTGCAGCACTCCTGCAGTTTCTCCCGTGGCCACCAGAAGGGAGTGCGTGGCTGCTTATGACGATGACGCCACCCCCCTTGGACGGTTTTACTTGACAAATTAAGCTTCTTCAGAATATGTTTTCTAACCTTAGATAATTTCGTTAAGAATTCCTTTTTTGCTTTTTTGCTTTAATTTCTTTGGAATCTAATGAAAATTCCCTACAAGTAACAACTATACGTAGTGGACTGAGTGGAAGATGTCCCTCGTTACACATGCAGACGTGTCAAATCGTGAACGACTGAGTGAAGGTAGATGCTTACCTAAAATATTATAAAAAATTGATCCAAAATGGATCAAGGACCTAAATGGAAGAGCCAACACTATAAAATTCATAGAAGAAAATGTAGGAGCAAATCTCAACGACCTTGTATTTGGCATCTGTTTCTTAAGGATGGCACCAACATCAACAAGAGAAAAAACAGATAAACTAGAGACATGGCCGCCAACATTACTACCTTTCCATTTGGCTCTTAATGCGCTGCAGGTGCCAGGTGAGACATGCACAACGTTTCTCAAGTAATTCTCCCAAGCACACATGAAACAACACCCTTTACTTTCTCCTTTTTAGAGATGGGGTCACTGAGTCCCAGAGGTCCCCCAGGTAGAAGGAGGCTGAGCAGGGACTAGAAGCCAAGTCTCTCTGTCTTTGACTGCTGTGCTCCCTCCTCACTGCTCTTCCCTGGAAGTCAGGGCTCCAGAATTCTTCTAGATCCAATAAGCTAGGTCTCGAGACCTCCCTGAATGCAGGGGACAGTGTCACCCCCTACGACTGTGGCTCGGGACGTAGGCTGGGAGCAGCTGGCCGTGGGCACTGTGGGCTCTGCCAGTCCCAGAGCAGCCGATCCCTGGGCAGGAGGAGGTTTCTCTCTGGGCAGCAAGGATGAAGGTTCATGTGACTTCAGAGGTGAGAGGTCCCTCCTGCAGCATCTGGATGCAGCCTCTTTGTCAGGTGGACCCCACGGGGATTTATAAGCACTAGGTTCCAATCCTGCCTCTGCCTCTCTGTAGGGTGTCAAAGGGGACACTGTCTTGAAGCCTCAGTTTCCTCATCAGTCAAACAGGGGCACTATTTCTACCTCCACCCTAGAAGTGTTATGGGGATTCAGGAGAGGTGTTCCTGTCCACAAAAGACCCTGGTAAGGACTCACCAATCCTTAGCTGTCCCTGATGTTACCCCAGTGCCAGCCCACTGCAACCATAGGCTCGCTGCCTCTGCCCACTGGGTTCCCTCTGCCTGGCAGGCCTGACTCCCTCCAACTCCATTGTTCACCCAGAAGCCTTTCTTTCACGTTCTAGTTTGGGGAGGGGGCTGTGCATCGGTTGGGCTCCCACAGCAGTGGGACTCAGCCCCTCAGCCCCAGGCCAGCCCTGGGGCTGGACATGACCCACAGACCATGTCCTTGTGCCTGTGGACATTGTCCTGAGTGTTGAGACCTGTACTCTGGAGTTTTCCCAAGTGCACCATCTGCTCCTTGGGCCAAGTGTTGGGGCGCCCAGTGAAGGGGCTCCCCCCTTCCTAGGCAGCGAAAGTAAGCTGCCCTGAGCTCCATGGGACCTGCCCTCCCCACCCTGCCTGTGCGATCATCGGTACATGGGATCTTAGGCTTCCACGGCCACCAGGTGTCCTGGTGTCCTTTTAGTGAACCCTTTCCCCTTCCTGCAAACCAAGACACAGTCCACACCCCTGGCCATTATGGTGCTGCCCCAGCCCCTGTAGCCCTTCTGCTTAGTCCGCTCTGCTCTCCACGCTCACCTGCTCCCTGTTTAATGGGGCTTCTCCCTCTTCCTCCAAGGAGAGCCCCATTTCCTCTCTCTAACGACCTGTGTTCTCTGATTGGGAGACTCCCTCCTCCGGCAGAGAAGAGAGAGGTTGCTGACCGTTGCCTCCCTCAGAGCCTCAGATAAAGTGGACTCCCCCTAACCTCACTTCGAAGGAGGTGAGGGCTCCCCCCTTGTCTTCATTTGGAGACTTTAGCGGGAAGCAGAGCCGCCTCCATTACACAAACGAAATGTGAGGGACACCAAGGGTGGGCCCTGGCAGGGGCGGGGGCAGGGCGTTGCTGCTGGAGGAGCCTGAGGGGTGTTTAGGGGCTCTGCCCAGTGCCAAAGCCCTGACCGAGGCTCTCCCCGTCCCGCAGCTTCCATGAGCACCTGCTGTGCTTCAGAAAGGTCTCCCTTGTTGACGCAATCTCGTGTGGTGTGTGGTTCTTGCTGTTGCAACGCGAATCTTCATCTGGATGGACACGGTGAAGGTCGTGTCTATAATTCCCCAACCTGCCCTTAGAGCTTCCTTCCTGAGAAAGCGGCCCAGACAGGGTGGAGGGGGGCGAGCAGACAGGAGTGGCCCAGCCTGTCCCCTCCACTGGCCTGGAAGCAGGGCCTGGCTGCTCTCTTTAGAAGCTGAATTCTGGAGCGGGAGGGGCTGGGGTGGGGTGGCCTGGGCCTGGGCCTGCGGGTGTCATGGGCAGGGGCCTGGCTGAGGTGTGTTCCAGGAGATGGAGCAGAAGATGTTGTGGGGGAGGAAACCTGAGGGAGGGGCTGGGCGGGCCCTGCCCTGCTCCCTGGGTCACTCCCAGGTGCCCTGACGGCCTCACTCCTGGCCTGTCTAGCTCCCTCTTTCAGGTGTCACCTCCAGTGTCTCTGGAGTCCCTGCTTTCCCAAACAAGACTCAAACTTCATGAAGCCATCGTACATATAGAGACTGCAGCCAACACCTCAAAAGTGTGTATAAATTGCGTCCCAGAAATTCTGCTTCTAGGGAGGAGTTCTACAAAAAGTAGAGACGTGTGGACACAGAGGTACCTTTCAGTACAATGATGAGAGGGAACCATTGGCAATGGTCCAATGGTTCACCGCTGGGGCTGCTCGCCAGAATGTGATGTGTGGCTACTGAGAATGCACAAAGGGACAGGACTGACTGTGCATGCCCACCTGTGGGACATCCGGTATTATGAGAGCACAACACTGGGGTTCTCCCAGCGCCACCTCCCCGCCACGCACCACTGCACTTAAAGGGAGAGGACTGAAAAGCTGGATACCGCTGGTTAGGGGCAATTATTTCTTGGTAGAAGGAGCGTATCTTTTTTTCTTCTTCATATTTAAATGCTTATTTTACTACAGTAACATTAATCATCTATCTAAAACCTCCAAAAAGTCGGTAATGTATTTTATTCCATAATCTAGTTGTACTAAGTGGAAACGTTTAATCTGTGATTCTAATGTTTTTATAATTTGCAAATTGGAAAAACTTAAACGTGGCCCATCTAGGAAGAGAAAAGGTTTGAAAAGAGTCTCCCTGCCCCAGACACGTCCCTTATGGTGTCCAGCTCTCGCGTCATACGTACAAAAGCGGTCCCTCTCCAAAGACACTGAAAATATTTAATGTTGGGGCTTCCTTTTTACTACATAACCTTTGATCGATCAGGGATTTTTCTTCCTAGTAAAAAATGTTATTTTTATTTACAGAAATCTTGAACCACTCTCCTCAGACATTCATTACATAGCCTGACACAAAGGGCCACATATTCTATGCTTGCACTTCCATGAAAAACCCAGAAGAGGCAAATCCATACAGTCGGAAAGATGAGTGGCTACCAGGGACTGGGGTGGGAGGAAGGAGGACTGACTGATTAATAGCTATAGCTACAGGGTTTCTCTGTTGAAAATGTTCTTGAACTAGATCAAGGGGACGGTCGTGTCACCTTGTCAGCCTACTTCTTGCCATGTCAATGAACAATTTGAAAGGAACACAGAATTAACTTTTATTTAAGTGATTGTTATAAGAGAAAACACAGGAAACCCTTAAGTATATGTAAGAGAAAAAGAAAACTTCAAGCAACCTGCAGTAACAGGGGAGGGCAGTGACTCTGCGGTGCCGGAGCTCAGGGCCTGAGGCTCGTGGCTGGGAAGACGCGAGAGGGGTTTCTAGGTCTCAACATGGACAGGAAGCTGCAGCTGGAGGATGCTGTGTCTCCGAAGCTGAATATCTGTCTCTGAGCTCTGGGGGGCGGTGGAGTTGGAGCGGGTGCCAGATCTTCAACTGGTTCTGGATCTCTCTCTGCAGCTGGTGCTGGAGATCCAAGCAGAGAGAATACCATCCACAGGACTGCCTTTCCGTGTCCCTCCCAAGTAGTGGAACCTCTCAGACCAGTCAATGAGTCTCAGTGCAAGACCCCACCTCCAGAACATCCTCCCGGACTGGAGTCGGTGGGCAGAGGGCTCTGAGCCTGCTCGTTGCTCCAGGCCCAACCCCGGGCTCTGGAGGCTCTGCTCTGGGTGGCCCAGCCCCATCCCCTCTGCACGCGCCCACATCACCCACCCGGAGTCCTCCTCACCCTCGGTCCCCGCCTCGCTGGGCTCACGCTGCTCGAGCTCTGAAAGAAGATGGAGGGCACGCTGCTGCAGGCCGGAGCCCGCTTTGAGGAACCGAGTGAAGGCCAATATCATCTTGAGGCATTGAAATGTGGGGGGCTCGAAAAAATCCTCAGGGTAGCGTTCTAGCCAGGTGCCCAGAATGAAGGCGACGGCCCTGAGGATAGACAGGCGGGCAGCAGAGTCAGAGAGCTGGCCTCTCCTTCCACACGGCCCTCCCAGGGCACCCCTGTGGGGTCCTGGGCTCCTCTCCTGTGCCTCCTGCTCCTGGCTGTCCAGGGACCAGTCCCACGTTTGGTCCACCTGCAACCTGGCGGTCCTGGCAGAGACAGGCCTGGTCACCAAGGAGGGACTGGCGAAGATCTCGAAGCACTCTCCTCAGACATGACCCCCGCTTCCCAGGCCCCACACTCCCCTCGCAGCGTGGAGAGGGGAGCTCCTCCTGCTTGTTCCAAAGCCCACTCACTGTTTCCTTCGGTGGAAGGGCCCACCGTCGTCCTCCGTGTAAGGAAAGAGCCATCCGTACCTAGAGGAGACAGGAGAGCTTCACATCGACTGTCCTGGGGATGGTCCCTCCTGAGAAGTCGCCTGTGACTGTGGGACTCCTGGCTGGAAGGGAGCCCTGGAGGGCGGGGCTGTTGTCTGCTCTGTGCACTGGATCGTGGCCCGTGCCTAGAAGTGTCTGAGCCTAGTGGGGCCTCTTCTCGACGTGATGAATGAATGAGCGCCAACCTGCCACGTCACAGGCATTTGAGTGGGCCTGGGGCCCCCAGCTCAGCCGAGGGATCCCTGTTCTGGCTTCAGCCGGGGCAGAGACCGAGATGAAATCTCCAATCTCCTTTTCCAATGGGAAAACTGCTCAGCCCAAGGCCCCGGGGACAGTGAGGGATGAAGCAGAGGCTTCGTCGTGGGGAAGAGGAAAACGATGGATCGGCACAAGCACGGCCCCTCCAGCAGACCTTTGCATGGGGCCAGGCTTCTAGAAAGTGCTTTGCATGCAGGACCTCCTGGAGTCCCTACAATATCCACACGAGGTGGACCCTCTGTTCACCCCACTGCGCAGAGGAGCAAACTGAGGCTCACAGAGGCGCAGTGGCCTTCCCAGCACTCAGAGCTGGGAGGTGGCTGGATCACCACAGTGCTGTGGAGGGGCAGGGCGCTCACCTTTGAAACAGTAGTCTGATTACTTGGAAGGGACTGCCAAAGGCCCTGTACGAGGAGAGGACGCTGTGGATGTACGCGGGGTCACCTTCCAGGAAGGCGGGCACCAGGTCCTGCACCAGCTTCTTGAGTGAGCCAGCCTCGATGGTCCACACCTTGCGGGTCTCGTCCTTCCAGATTGTAGATACACTTTCAGCCTGGGGTGGGACAGAGGAGGGGCTCGCCATCAGAGGCAGCACCGTGGACACCAAGAGGGCTGGGGGCTGAGTGCCCACGGCAGGGAAAGTTGCTGGAGTTAAAGGTAGAGTCTGAGGTGGGGCATGATTCAGCAGATGAGTATCTCAGGTCAGTTTGTCGGCAGAGGCTGGGCAGCACCTCCGTGTATTAACAGCATCATCCCTGGGATTTCTGACAAGAGATCCCAGTGTGGAGACGAGAACACACAGGCTTCTCCTGGGCTGGGAGGGACCGGGAGAGTGGGACATGCAGGATGGTCAGTGCAGCGCTGTGGACATGGCCACCGCAGGTCCCACATCGGGGCAGGGCTGAATCACTGTGGTGACCGTTCTCCCTTCTGGAATGTTGTGCAGCCCAGTGAGACCCCAGCACCTGAGCTGGAGGGGCCGCGGGGACGTGTTCCTCGGGACAGCAAATTGCAGAGCAACAGGCATAACACCAGGAGCCCCGTGTCCTTTTGGGGAAAAGCATCCCTAGCCGTCGTGAGGACGTGCGAGACCTGGAGAAGGTGTGGAAGGATTGCCAGGACAACATGGACACTCGGGGCTGGGAGGGCAAACAGGAGATTGTGTAGAAAAACGCAGAACCACTCGTGATTGAACATGAGGTGAAATGGTGTAAAAGCCTCCTTTCTGGTAGTCCTCCAAATATGTGGACAGTGACTTTCCACGTGACCAAGGCAAGGGCTGGGCAGTGGGGGCAGGTTGGGAGACGAGATGGGGATCCAGATTCCTTTGGGGACAGGGCCCTAGGAGGGCGCTCAGAGGAATCTCAGGGCCTTCTGGGACATGGGGTTCTCTTTGGCCTTGGTGGGGCCCAGCGTGCTGGTTCCCTCAGCACCTGCACTCACCCGGAACCAGCTGTCTAGTCCGTTGGTGGTTTTGGGCGTCTCCTTCTCCCGTAGGGTGGTGGCATACAGGATCACATCGACCTCCTCCTGCCCAAGGCCCTGGGTGGAGCTCTGTAAAGACAGTGCCCAGCAGCCAGGGGGAAAGCCTCAGAGCCCTGACTGGCTGTCTTTGCTGGCTCTCACACGGCTGTGACTCTCTCCACTCCAGACACACACACACACCACAGTCTGCACGGACCTCCACCGAGGAGGCAAGAGATGACAGGCTGAGAGGGCCTTTGGATTAACATTGGCACAGATAAGAGGCACCTTAGGAATCCCCTTGCCATCCTGCCAGCCCTGTCCTGGGATGTGAAGAGGACAGGGACCCGCAGGTTATCAGCTGCCCACCAACCTGTTCCTGCCAAGGGCGGATCCTCCCCACATGTCCGTCTTCCCCCCACACCGAAGAGGAGGGGATGGGGTGTGCCCAGGGAGGGCTCACAGAGGTGGCCTGACCTGGATCGGCCTGACCTAGTCCGCCTCGTGTTACCTTAGAGAAGCACCTGGCAAAGGGCCAGAGGCACCCAGCATGAGATTGGACCCAACGCCTACAGCGGCTAAAGAGATTCTCCCTCCGGGGGTTCTGGCAACCAGAGCCCTGGTAGGGCAGGATACGGCGGGCGAACATCTTCCTCGACCGTCTGTCTCCGGCCAAGTGAGCTGGGTGTGAGGGTGTGGCAGCCTGGTGAGGGCCCTCCCAGTACTGTTGGGCATTGTTGTGAAAGCGGTGACTTCCTTGCCTGGTGACCCCCTTACCTCAGTCCCCTGCTTGGATATGGCCCATGTAAGCAGTCCTCTGGGCTGTTCACCCCCCTTCTCCATGCAGTGTCACATCTGTACCCGGGTACTTCGACACACCTGTGTCCACCGGCCCCCGGGAAGGTCTGGGTGCAGCCAGGGTCCCGTCTGTGAGACAGACACAGACACAACTCCTCTTTCTTACCTGTTGTGCATCCCGGATAAGCCATTGTGCCTCTAGGGCCTGTCTGCCTCCTGTCTGCGCCACGGGGACTGTTTTAGCATGGACTTCCTAGAGACGTTCTCAGGCATGCGTGGGAGGATAGCGATGAAATTGGAGGAGTGGTGTCCCATGTAGGGGATGCCTCCAACCTCTTTTTGCTTCCTCCTGTCACCTCCCCCGTGTCCGCTTCTCTTCTGATCCCACCCCATAGTTCGTCCTTACACCTAATGTCACTGTGTGTGTGTGTGTGTGTGTGTGTGTGTGTTAGTGCTCACGCTCTGGATGCGCAGAAGAAAAGAGCCCGCACAAAGGGAGGGATGGTCAAGAGCTTCCCAAGATCTGAGGGTTTCTGATTTCCAAAGCAAACCCCAGAGGAGGGGTTCGAGACTTGGCCTAGAAGGTCAGAACACACCCTGGCCTCGAGACGCTGCCTGTCATGTGCCGTGGGCCGGTGCCTGCCTCTCTGTGGGCCTCAGTTTCCCACTTATCCAATGAGGGGTTAAATTCAGAGCTGCATGAGCATGAGCTCAGCATAAAGGTGGGCCGCCACCCCCTCCGCCCTGGGTGTGATGTGGACTGGGGAGCACTCGGGGGTTCCCCTGCCCTGGGCTCCTCCTCAGAGAAGAACTTGCCAAGTGCCCGTCTAGGTTGCTGATCGCTCAGCCTCACCGCCAAGCCGTCTCCGGATGTGTACGCAGTTCCACCAATGGTGTTGTCCGGAGCCCCTGAGAAGCCTGCGTGCAGCCAGGGCCCCGTCTTTGAGGACGCAGAGCTGGGTGCGTACCTGGCTCCAGCTTCTCACCAGTCCGTGATTCTGGGTGAGGCATTGAACTTTGGGACTTCCCCTTCTCCCCTCAGGGGCTCCCCGTGATCACCACCTCCTGGTCTACACATCCTGTGTAATCCACTCCCCTTGAGTGTGGACCGAACTTAGTCATTCCTTTCTTTTCCATACAGGATGCCAAAGAGATCCAGTGTCACTTCCAAGATTTGGGTATAAGCAGTCCGTGCTTACCCTCCTGTCCCCTCTGACGTGTGCTCTCTCTCTCTCTCTTTCTCTTCCTCGGATCCCTCGCTCCGGGGACCAAGCCTCTGTGTTGTGAGGTGCAGTAGAGAGAGGCCCGCGTGACCTCGCACTGAGGGAGACCAACAGACAGAGGGGCACGCAGGCCTTCAGTCTGCAGGGAGCCCTGCCTGTCCCCCTGAGCGCGCTCAGAGCCTGCCTCACTGAGACCACAGCCCGACCTCCTGAGAGACTCTGGCAGAAGCACCCGGCTGAGCACTTGTGGATTCCTTGTCCCCTGAAACTGTGAGAAATAGTCAATATTTTTTTAGGTAAGCCACTAAGTTTGTGGAATTGTTGTCACACAGTGTTAGCAATCGATCTCTAATTGGGTCATCATGCCCTGGCCCTGGCCCGGCTCTCCTCCAGCCTCCCTCCCTCCCCAACTCTCCTCCAGAGCTCCCTCTGGCCACACTGGTTTCCTCTCTAAGCTCCTCTCTGGCCAAACTCACTTGCGCCTCCAAGTGTCTGCACCGTTGTGCCTTCTGCCAGGCTAACTATCCCTGAGTTTGTGCAGGTTGGTTCCCTCTTGTCATGCTGCTGGAAATCAAATGTCATCTCAGTGCAGACCTTTCAGACCCCCGGCCTAGTGGCCCCGGCACTCCATTGTATTACCTGCGGTTTTTCCATACAGCATTAGCTCTTTTCATTCACATGGTTTTGTCCATCTTCCCCTCCTGACTGTGAGCTCCTGGAGGGCAGGAGCTTGTTGGGATTTTTCCAGCACTGGCCGTATTTGAGTGCTCGGGGGACAGGTGCTGGGTAAATAGATAAGGTCCATCTCACCACTGACCCGCTCAGTTATTAGAGCCAAGTTGACTTCCATCATTTAAAATGGACTAGGTTGATAACTATTGAAGGTAATCCTGTGATTTAGGCTTTTAGTGGGTATATCAGTTTATGATGAATCACCAGATAACTCCCCACATCTCTGTAGCATATCACTCGATATTTCCCCACATAACGGTGCTGGGTAGGTGTTCAGGTTGGAGAGACCACGCTCCTTAAGCTGGTCCTTCAGGAGCCCACAGTTCTTCCCTCATGTGCCTTCTCCATCCCTAGGACATCGTCCGCATCTGCATCCATCAGCACCAGGGGAAAGGACATAAAGCAACGGACATGGAAGGATTTTATCAGCCAAGTCTAGAATGGCACACATCAGTTCCTTGCCTCTTCCTCTGGCAAAGACGTGGTCATAGGACACACCATGGAGCTGGATCATGGAGTCCAGCTGTGTGCCGCCAGAAAAGCAGAGTGGATTTTTTGTGGACAGTTAACATTCTCTGCCACAGTGAGTAACTCATTTAGATTTATTGTGTTTTTTGAATCTTTCTTGAGTTTTTACCGCGTGCCAAGCACTGTGCTAAGAGCTGGATGGAGAACTGAGTGAACAGTATCTTGCCCCGGGAGGAGCTCCCAATCTAGAGAGGGAGACTAGATGTGGTATGACGTGCCTGCCATCCTAAGGGAAAAGGATAAAGTGACAGTACTCTGGACGCTCAGTGAATGATTCTAGATTGGGAAGCTTATCAGGAGCTCATATCATTTGAACTCCACTTTGAGACATAATCAAGATGTGGTTGGTGGAGGAAGATAACAACAGGGACTACGGAAGCAGTTATTTACGTACAAGATATGATAAGGAATACAGCCATTCAAATCATATATTCAAAAATATTAAAGGGTAGGGATAAGTATTCATATTAAATAAAAAGTCTGGGAATATAGGGTGATCTCATTTTTAGAATAACTATCTAAATTTAGATGAAAGTATACAAGTATTTGGAGTGATAGATTTTCCATTTTCTAAAATGTTTTATTGTTAATTATGATGAAAGGAGTCCATAAATAACTTTGTTGTGATATAGTACCCATTGAAACACAGCTCATCATTTCCCCCTCCTCCAGTTGCTGGCGACCACCGTTCTACTCTCCACTTCTATAAGTTTGGTTATATTAGATATCCCATGTGAGTGGGATCATGCGCTATGTGTCCCTCTGTGATGGGCTTATTTCCAGTAACAAAATGTCCTCCAGATTCATCCATCATGTCTCACATGGCAGAATTTCCTTTTTTCTTAAGGCTGAATAACATTCCATTATAATATATACCACAGTTTCTTTATCCCGTCCTCCATGGACAGACACTTATGTTGTTTCCACATCTTGGCTGTTGTGAACAACACTGCGAAGAACGTGGGAGCGCAGGTATCTCTTCAAGATCCTCTTTTGAATTCTTGTGGATGTAGACCTAGAAATGGAATTAGTGGATCGTGTGTCAGTTCCATTTTTAATTTTTGAGGTCTCTCTCTGTACTGTTTTCCATAGCAGCGGCACAATATCACCCTCCCACCAACAGAACATACAAGGGTTCCGACTTCTTTGCATCCTAGCCCGCACGTGTGCGTGTGTGTGTGTTTGTGTGTGTGTGTGTCTGTGTGTGTGATAATAGCCCTCCTAGCGGGTTTGAAGTGATATCTCATTTTCATTTTGATTTGCACTTCCTTTAGGGTGAGTGATGTCCAGCATCTTTTCACATACTTTCCAGCCATTTATCCGTCTTCTTTGGAGAAATGTCTGTTCAAGTTCTTTGCCCATTTTTTAATCAGGTACTTGTTTTCTTTTTGCTGTTGAATTGCATGAGTTTCTTATATATTTTGGATGCTAACCCTTACCTGATATATGATTTCTAAGTACTTCCCCTCATTCTATAGGTTGCCCTTTCGTTCTTTCTAAAAAGTTTTTCCAGGTTGATTGAGATTTAGTTGACATACAACATTGTACAAGTTTAAGGAATACAATGTGATGATTTGCTATCATATATACTGAGAAATATTTCTGTAATAAGAGTTAGTTAACACGTCCATCACCCCACATAGTTAAAATGTTGTGTTTGTGTGTGTAGTAAGACATTTTCAGATCTACTCTCTTAGCAACTTTCAAGTGTACAGGACAGCATTATGGTAACTGTGTTGTATGTGAACTGTGGTCACCATGCTGGTTTTTTGGAATGTTTGATGCATTCTCCAGCTCTTTCCTTTCCCAGTGAGAAGGTGAGGGTTTCCTCCTGATTGTATGACATTGTAGCTGGGGTGGAGATTATGGCCAAAGGGTGTCTCCAATTTTCCTACTTGCCTTGACGTGGCTGGTTTCATTCTTTTGCAAGGTGCAAGAGCCTATCAGCTAGTTTCTGGATTTCTCACCAAGGAAGTTGATCTATTTCTTGTTATTGAATCAGTGTGTCCATGGGGAGGACACCAGGACTTCCTACTCCATCATCTTTCAGATGTCACCTCCCCCCTTATTTAACTTGGGTTTTAGTGTTACGTTATCCTGATAGTGTAAGTTGAGAGTGTGATAAGCAAAATTGTTAGACGGCCCGAGATTCCCACTTCCTTGTGTAATTGCCTCTGTGGAACACTCTCCCTTTGATGTGCATGGGTCCGTGGATACAATGGATGCCATTTCTGTGGCTTTTATTCAAAAGTGAAGGGAATTTTTTAGAAGCAATAACAGTCTCTAGTGAGTTGACCTTGAGTTTATCAAGAGAGAGAGTGTTCTGGGTGGGCTCGACTTAATCCAACGAACCCTTTGAAAGAGAGTCAAAGCCTTCCCTGAATGGAGATGTCAAGTGAGAGAGAGTCTTTTGTCATCCTTAAGGAGCAAAGTACTGTGCGGTGGAGGGGTCACACATGGCAGAGAACGGCAGGTGGCCTCTAGGATCTGAGAAAAGTTCCCAGCTGACAGCCAGCGAGGAAGTGGGGACCCCAGGCCCACAGTGGCAAGAAATTGAATTCTGTCAACAACCAGCGAGCCTGGCAGAAGACCTCAAGCTTCAGATGGGATTGCGCCCAAACTGGCATGTTGATTTCAGCCTGGTGAGTCCTGGAGTAGAAGAGCTAGTGAATCCACGCCCAGCCTCTGGATGCACGGAAACTTCGATATAATAAATGTGTGTTGTGTTCAGCTGCTGAGTTTATGACAGTTTGTCACACAGCAAGAGAAAAGTCATACAGAGGGTTTCCATCACCCGATTTGCCCTTAGGAATCCTTTTTGTAACAAAATTCTTACTTTTTCCTGGAAGATTTTTTCAAAATTGGCTATAAAATGGTCATTATCTGCTGCCTTATTAAAATAAATATCTTTGGACCATATTTTAAATTTCTATGGTGGTTATTTTTTCCTGATGACTTTGTGTTGTTTTTTGATGAAATTGTGTTAAATGAAACTTTCCTTGAATGTCATGCACTTCAGTTAGATTTTCCAATTTGTTGGTGTAAGGTTTTACATACTTCTAATGTTTACTTAGAATTTAAATGTTTTCTTCTAATTTAAATATTTCCTTCTAATTATCACATTTCTGTATGTATCCATACTTTCCTTATTTTCTTGATGTTATTAAAATTTTTTCTCTTTAATCAGCTCTCCAAAAGCATTGCATAATTTTTAGTCTTTAAACCATCTCTTGCTTTCATTAATTAAACCTCCTCTTCTTTTCATCTTTAGATTTAATACCTCCCTTTTTGTGGCTTTATGTATGTAAATTGTTCTCATTTTTAGCATATTCAATTCTTTTATCAAAACAATCTTTCCAAGAAAGTCTAGTATACAATATGATGAAATTTGTCTGCTCTTGTTGAATTACAGTTATGGTGGGAGGGGTTGGAGAAGAGCTTTTGCCTTTAGCATGGGAAACTCCAGATAAAATATCCTCAAGATTTAGAAGAGATCTTGAGACATACTTACTAGGATTTCAATTACTAAAGATTTTACAAAAGAAAAGATGTGTGATGTTGTGTGTTTTTTCTATATTGATCTTTCTGTACTGATTTGACAGGTGACCCTACCATAATTTCTTGTAGCGAGACTGTAACTCCAATGATTCACTTCTTTGTTGGTTCTGTCTATAAGACTGCCAACTGTGTTATACGTCCAGGAAAAATGGAGGTCTAATTGCTGGCCTTGCTTCTCTGCTCATGTCCCTCCAATGTGCTCAGTTAGTGGGATACATGGATGCTCTTGTTCTTTGCTTTCCTTTCCAGTTTTTCTGTCATAGTATAACTTACTGCTTAGCATTTGTACGATGTGTCACATTTTTCAACACTGTTTCTTAACTGCTCTTTCGTGGATTCCTTGTAGGATTCTGATAAGTTGGTATAAAAACGGTTCTAAGACTTCAACCAGAAAAATCACAAAAATCATTCCCTTCTCTAATGTTAATGTTCTTAAGTAGGGATTTTCAGTGGACATGCTGGGTCATCTTGTCATTCTGTGAACTGGCCCATCCTTTTTCCTTTAATGTGTCTATACTCATAAATTTCTTAAGTCTTTGGTGTCTTCTAAAAAGCCCTAGTCAATGACAAAACACTTATTAAGAAGCAAACAACAATGAAAAAAGTGGAAACATATGAGAACAACGTATTATCCTTATTTCTAAATCTTGATTTTGGCTACTTTTTCCTATTGTGTGTTCATGGTTATAAGTTTATATTTTATCCCGGTAATATTTTTCCCAGTTGTGTGATAGACTTAAATCTATTTATTAATAATTGGAGTTTCTCAAGCCTCTGTTTACATATGGATTACATAGAGTTAATCATCTGAAGTTCACTGACTGCAGCCCACTACTGCTCACACGGCACCTCCTGGTCAGGTCACGGTTTGCAGTGTGCTCACATCAGCCTGGCAGCCATGGTCTCCAGGTGACATAGGATACTTACTTCAGCGCTTGCTCTGATCTCCAAATTTGGTCCACCCCCTCTGGGAAGTCACATGATCATGCCTAATGCTGCCTTTGCGCATGGTATATTTACGAAAATACCGACATCTTGACAAAGGATTCTGTGTCCTAGTGCTCCATATGCCACCAAATGTCATTATTTGTTTCCTACCTCTAAGTGGAGGGATATCTCCTTTTTTTATCTCTTCTTCCACATTCAAACATTACAATTTGTCCCTGAAGTCGCACTGTATCCCCCAGGAAAAGGTTCCTACAGTTTTGGCCATGGGCTCAGAAATGAGTCTGCAGACTTGGTTGGTAGCAGCAGAAGTGCTTTCTTCTCTATTTTTCCTTCCATCGTCATATCAGCATCTCTTTCACCTGGGTCCTTCCTCCTTCAAATCCCCTTCCCCTGGGTGGGACAGGTACTATTGCTAGTGGTTAAGGCTGTGGCTGCTGGTGCTGCGATTCTGGGTTCAAATTTCTGCTTGACCAGTTACGAACTTTGTGACATTCAGCAACTTACTTCATCCTTCTGTGCCTCAGTTTCCTCTCTAACATGGGGATTAGACTCCCTAGGTTTGCTGAGAATCAAATGAGTGAGACATGCAAAGTCCTTTGAATTATGTTTGACATTATAAAGTCCTTGATCAATATTAGTTGTCAGTGTATGCTTAGACCTGTCTGATGCCTCCGATGGCTAAGATCAGGTCGCATCTATGAATTTATGGATCACTTATAGCCTCTATATGCATGTAAGATAAATATTCTTTCCAAGCTAAAAACTGTATGGAGCCAAGAGAAATAGTTTCAATACATTAGAGAAAGTTGGCAGAGAACCAAAGTGTAGGTGCCGCACATTTCACCAGGATGTATTTTGATACTGATAACGCATGACTTTTATCTGTACAAGTTCCAGGCCATAGACCTGAATTTCAGAATTTGTTTCAAACAACTCAGAGGAGTGGTTATTTCCCACTGCCAGGCTGACCGATAGCTGGAAAAGATACCAGGAAGGAAAGCGGATTTAAAACTGAAAGGGCAGGACATAGAGCACACGTCTAACCGACAAGAACAGAAACAAAAGAGTGTTTAAACCAAAGACAAAATGAAAGGTGAAGAGTTCTGGGCTTCAGCCACATGAAGTCACAGAGCTTTAATTCTCGATGGGCAGCCTGAGAAGAGAGTAGATGACGTTCCCGAAATCTGGGCCTTCTGCCAAAAGGGATTTCGAAGTGGAGAGTTCTGATTCAGGCCTGTGTTCTTGGGGAAGAGGAACCCTGGGGACTCTGGGTTGACTTCAAGGGGCCCGACAGGGCCTTCTGTCCCGCTGAGAGAGATGGGCACTCTGGAGGCCACAGAATACGGAGCAAAGTGCTTTTGATCGGGGCCAGCTCTGGGCTTCATGCTTTTCTAAGGTGAGATTGGTAAAGAATCCTAAGCTCTCTAAGTCTCAGTTTCCTCATCAACAGAACAGAAATTTTATTTTGGTAATAAAGATGTGATGTGTCAACAAGGGCCAAACTATCCCTTAGCTACTATAGGTAGAATGCCTGCAACCCATAAGATTTGTAAGGGCCTTTTAAGATGTTTGAGATATAAAATGTTTTTCTCCTTAAGTTATAAGTGGAAAAACTAGAAAGTTGAAATTGAGAGTGATTTTAAGACCACGATTACAAAAGTCCTCTCAATCTTTTAAATGTCAAAAATGATATCATGCGGAATATGGATGCATCTTAATAAATATGATACCAAGTGGAACAGCCAAAATTAGCAGGCTCAGGAAAAGCCTTGTGTAATAGCAGGGGGTTTGGAACATGTTAGGTCCTGAATTAGTATTAATTCTTTTTCTGTTTCATGGCCTTCCCTGGAAGCCTTTTGAAATGTGGGAGGAAGTCCAAGGTCACATAATTTAAGTCAGGTGTCATCAAGGTAGTCAATATGATGTGGGGCATGAGATGATTAATAATTTACTTTTATTTTTACTGTTATTTCATTTTACTGTGTGCATCCTAGATGCCAGGTACTCTTCTAAGTCACATATATTAGCACATTCAAGTCTCATAACAATCCAGTGAAATAGATATGGCTATTATGCCAATTTTACAGAAGAGAAGATGAAAACATAGCAATGCTTGGCAATTTGTCAAAGCCACATAGTGGTGGAGCCAGAATTTGAACACAAGGATTTTGACTTTGGAGCCCAAATTACAACCACTAAATGTCACTTGAGGTACACAGGACATATATGCAGTAGTACAACACTTTGGGGCATGTCTTTCTCAGTTTTGAATCCAAAAAGACAGCAAGTTTAAAGCATTTCTTCCCCGTTGCCACTACATGCAGGACGCTGATCACAGGTAGAATTTGAAATCTTGCAAACACAGAACAGACGGCTGGAGTTAGGGCAGTGATTTCTTGTTTTCAAATGTGAGGACACCCACTTAAACTTCCCAAACTTCACACACGCTCTTGGCATAGTGATACTTTTGGTAACTGTCATCTGAGAAAATACATAACAGAATGGCACCCAATAGCACATGTGTATTAATTATTCAGTCTATTACGGACAGTGCTGGGAGCACATGGAAATTCTTGGACCTTTTTCATCACTCAGTGCCATCTTAGAATGGAGTTGCAGAGAAACCATGAATTACAATATCACACCCATATTCCCAATAACTAGGTAGGGTGGCATCTAGAATTGTTCTGGGTATATTGGAAAGAAACAAAACCTATTTGCTGCCATTGTTTTCTGAAACTATTCCAAAAGGATTCAGAGATATAAATGAAACAAGTGCATAAGCAAAAACCGCGAGCTGAAAAAAAAAAAAACCAGGATTCCTGAAGGAAGAAGAAAGTATTTCCGTACAAACGGGATATGGGCTGTCTGGAACATGAAGAAAGCCCACCGAACATATTGACGACTCTTCCAGACACGACAAGACATTGTCTACTTCTCAGTGAGGCAGGAGCTAGAGATCTCAGAACTGATCTCAGAACTGGCTGTGTATCCCATATAGTTTCTAAATTTTGGCATAGTAAGCTGAAAAAGATTCCCATTTCAAATTGTGTATTCAGCAATTTCCAACCAATTTCTCTGCTGACTCATACAGTCTGGAGTTAAAGAACTTCAATGTGATTTGTTAAAAAGTTTCTATACACTTAAAAGTGTTCATACCACCTTCCAGAAATTCTATGTCTATGAATTCATCCTAAGAAAGTAATCAGACATATGTGTAAATATATTTGTATAAGGATAGTTATAACAGCATTATTTGTAATCAGCAACATTTGGAAACACCTGAATGTTTATCCAGGGGAAACTAATTACTGAGATATACTATCCCCACAATACAATGCTAGACAGGTACTTAGTCTGGGTTCCATAGAAAAGAGATCCCGAGACCAGGCTTAAGTGCCAATCCTTACTGGAAGGTGTACTTCCAGAGCAGCAAGCATGAGGCAAAAATGAACGAGGCAAAGAGGGATGAGAAGCAAAGGCTTGCCTTCTGACGGGCTGTACCAGAAAATTGTGCCTTGGGATAGATCTGAGGAAGAAGTTGAGAAAGAATTTATCCCTTGGCCCCGGTCAGTCTCCTGTTGACCCCTGATCAAAGTTCATCTCTCAGGGAGTTAACTCCTCCAAACTTCTGGGTGGTGTCCCTGCCTTTTTCTTCAGCCAGTGGGGAAGCCGGACTTCACGTACTGGGTATGCTTCATTCAAGTCTGGAAATGGCGAAAGGAGCCAGAGACTCTGGGCGTGGGGCTGGGTGGTGTCCACAGAGTCATTTACCAACGCAGTGGCTGAGACTGAGCCGTATGTGTCAGGAGGCAGCCGGGCTGAGAGAATGGGGGGAGGCACGGAAGACATGGACATTGAAACAGACAAAAACCAAATGGAGCAAAGGTCGACACATCCACAATATAATGGTGAGAAAACAAGAGGCTAACATATTTACACAATCTGATACTGTTTTTATAACTCTACACATACACAAAAGGAGACGGGAAGAGGAGAATACTAAAAACATATCCATCACCTCTAAAACTTTCCTTGTGCCCCTTTGTTTTTGTGGTAAGAGCATGTGATCTATCCTCTTAACAAAATTTTTAAGTGTCCAGTACCGTGTTGTTGACTATAGGCAGTGTGCCGAACGACAGATTTCTAGAACTTATTCATCTTGTAATCTTGTATAACTGAAGCTTTGCAGTACGTATACTCTTTTCATTGGACCCCACATACGGAGTGCTGATGTAGACCAGTTATTCCCAGCGCCTTCCCACCCCGCCCCCTGCGCGTCCTGGGAGGCAGCCCCCTTGTCTCTGTTTTCTGCCCTGGAACCCAGTGCCTGACTCAGTGCTCCACTTCAGGTGTCCCGGACACTGCACTTGGGAAGAGGTCTGTGTTTTCATAGTGTGAAATGACAAAACAGTGACTTCCACGAGAAGGCACCCCAAAATATTGAATTTTACAGAATTAGTTTTTGATTTACCCGCATTCCGATGCAGCTGTCTCAGTTTGAATACGGCTGCTTTTGCTGACAGAACCAGGGAGCCCTGCAGCACTCCTGCAGTTTCTCCCGTGGCCACCAGAAGGGAGTGCGTGGCTGCTTATGACGATGACGCCACCCCCCTTGGACGGTTTTACTTGACAAATTAAGCTTCTTCAGAATATGTTTTCTAACCTTAGATAATTTCGTTAAGAATTCCTTTTTTGCTTTTTTGCTTTAATTTCTTTGGAATCTAATGAAAATTCCCTACAAGTAACAACTATACGTAGTGGACTGAGTGGAAGATGTCCCTCGTTACACATGCAGACGCGTCAAATCGTGAACGACTGAGTGAAGGTAGATGCTTACCTAAAATATTATAAAAAATTGATCCAAAATGGATCAAGGACCTAAATGGAAGAGCCAACACTATAAAATTCATAGAAGAAAATGTAGGAGCAAATCTCAACGACCTTGTATTTGGCATCTGTTTCTTAAGGATGGCACCAACATCAACAAGAGAAAAAACAGATAAACTAGAGACATGGCCGCCAACATTACTACCTTTCCATTTGGCTCTTAATGCGCTGCAGGTGCCAGGTGAGACATGCACAACGTTTCTCAAGTAATTCTCCCAAGCACACATGAAACAACACCCTTTACTTTCTCCTTTTTAGAGATGGGGTCACTGAGTCCCAGAGGTCCCCCAGGTAGAAGGAGGCTGAGCAGGGACTAGAAGCCAAGTCTCTCTGTCTTTGACTGCTGTGCTCCCTCCTCACTGCTCTTCCCTGGAAGTCAGGGCTCCAGAATTCTTCTAGATCCAATAAGCTAGGTCTCGAGACCTCCCTGAATGCAGGGGACAGTGTCACCCCCTACGACTGTGGCTCGGGACGTAGGCTGGGAGCAGCTGGCCGTGGGCACTGTGGGCTCTGCCAGTCCCAGAGCAGCCGATCCCTGGGCAGGAGGAGGTTTCTCTCTGGGCAGCAAGGATGAAGGTTCATGTGACTTCAGAGGTGAGAGGTCCCTCCTGCAGCATCTGGATGCAGCCTCTTTGTCAGGTGGACCCCACGGGGATTTATAAGCACTAGGTTCCAATCCTGCCTCTGCCTCTCTGTAGGGTGTCAAAGGGGACACTGTCTTGAAGCCTCAGTTTCCTCATCAGTCAAACAGGGGCACTATTTCTACCTCCACCCTAGAAGTGTTATGGGGATTCAGGAGAGGTGTTCCTGTCCACAAAAGACCCTGGTAAGGACTCACCAATCCTTAGCTGTCCCTGATGTTACCCCAGTGCCAGCCCACTGCAACCATAGGCTCGCTGCCTCTGCCCACTGGGTTCCCTCTGCCTGGCAGGCCTGACTCCCTCCAACTCCATTGTTCACCCAGAAGCCTTTCTTTCACGTTCTAGTTTGGGGAGGGGGCTGTGCATCGGTTGGGCTCCCACAGCAGTGGGACTCAGCCCCTCAGCCCCAGGCCAGCCCTGGGGCTGGACATGACCCACAGACCATGTCCTTGTGCCTGTGGACATTGTCCTGAGTGTTGAGACCTGTACTCTGGAGTTTTCCCAAGTGCACCATCTGCTCCTTGGGCCAAGTGTTGGGGCGCCCAGTGAAGGGGCTCCCCCCTTCCTAGGCAGCGAAAGTAAGCTGCCCTGAGCTCCATGGGACCTGCCCTCCCCACCCTGCCTGTGCGATCATCGGTACATGGGATCTTAGGCTTCCACGGCCACCAGGTGTCCTGGTGTCCTTTTAGTGAACCCTTTCCCCTTCCTGCAAACCAAGACACAGTCCACACCCCTGGCCATTATGGTGCTGCCCCCAGCCCCTGTAGGCCTTCTGCTTAGTCCGCTCTGCTCTCCACGCTCACCTGCTCCCTGTTTAATGGGGCTTCTCTCTCTTCCTCCAAGGAAAGCCCCATTTCCTCTCTCTAACGACCTGTGTTCTCTGATTGGGAGACTCCCTCCTCCGGCAGAGAAGAGAGAGGTTGCTGACCGTTGCCTCCCTCAGAGCCTCAGATAAAGTGGACTCCCCCTAACCTCACTTCGAAGGAGGTGAGGGCTCCCCCCTTGTCTTCATTTGGAGACTTTAGCGGGAAGCAGAGCCGCCTCCATTACACAAACGAAATGTGAGGGACACCAAGGGTGGGCCCTGGCAGGGGCGGGGGCAGGGCGTTGCTGCTGGAGGAGCCTGAGGGGTGTTTAGGGGCTCTGCCCAGTGCCAAAGCCCTGACCGAGGCTCTCCCCGTCCCGCAGCTTCCATGAGCACCTGCTGTGCTTCAGAAAGGTCTCCCTTGTTGACGCAATCTCGTGTGGTTCTTGCTGTTGCAACTCGAATCTTCATCTGGATGGACACGGTGAAGGTCGTGTCTATAATTCCCTAACCTGCCCTTAGAGCTTCCTTCCTGAGAAAGCGGCCCAGACAGGGTGGAGGGGGGCGAGCAGACAGGAGTGGCCCAGCCTGTCCCCTCCACTGGCCTGGAAGCAGGGCCTGGCTGCTCTCTTTAGAAGCTGAATTCTGGAGCGGGAGGGGCTGGGGTGGGGTGGCCTGGGCCTGGGCCTGCGGGTGTCATGGGCAGGGGCCTGGCTGAGGTGTGTTCCAGGAGATGGAGCAGAAGATGTTGTGGGGGAGGAAACCTGAGGGAGGGGCTGGGCGGGCCCTGCCCTGCTCCCTGGGTCACTCCCAGGTGCCCTGACGGCCCCACTCCTGGCCTGTCTAGCTCCCTCTTTCAGGTGTCACCTCCAGTGTCTCTGGAGTCCCTGCTTTCCCAAACAAGACTCAAACTTCATGAAGCCATTGTACATATAGAGACTGCAGCCAACACCTCAAAAGTGTGTATAAATTGCGTCCCAGAAATTCTGCTTCTAGGGAGGAGTTCTACAAAAAATAGAGACGTGTGGACACAGAGGCACCTTTCAGTACAATGATGAGAGGGAACAATTGGCAATGGTCCAATGGTTCACCGCTGGGGCTGCTCGCCAGAATGTGATGTGTGGCTACTGAGAATGCACAAAGGGACAGGACTGACTGTGCATGCCCACCTGTGGGACATCCGGTATTATGAGAGCACAACACTGGGGTTCTCCCAGCGCCACCTCCCCGCCACGCACCACTGCACTTAAAGGGAGAGGACTGAAAAGCTGGATACCGCTGGTTAGGGGCAATTATTTCTTGGTAGAAGGAGCGTATCTTTTTTTCTTCTTCATATTTAAATGCTTATTTTACTACAGTAACATTAATCATCTATCTAAAACCTCCAAAAAGTCGGTAATGTATTTTATTCCATAATCTAGTTGTACTAAGTGGAAACGTTTAATCTGTGATTCTAATGTTTTTATAATTTGCAAATTGGAAAAACTTAAACGTGGCCCATCTAGGAAGAGAAAAGGTTTGAAAAGAGTCTCCCTGCCCCAGACACGTCCCTTATGGTGTCCAGCTCTCGCGTCATACGTACAAAAGCGGTCCCTCTCCAAAGACACTGAAAATATTTAATGTTGGGGCTTCCTTTTTACTACATAACCTTTGATCGATCAGGGACTTTTCTTCCTAGTAAAAAATGTTATTTTTATTTACAGAAATCTTGAACCACTCTCCTCAGACATTCATTACGTAGCCTGACACAAAGGGCCACATATTCTATGCTTGCACTTCCATGAAAAACCCAGAAGAGGCAAATCCATACAGTCGGAAAGATGAGTGGCTACCAGGGACTGGGGTGGGAGGAAGGAGGACTGACTGATTAATAGCTATAGCTACAGGGTTTCTCTGTTGAAAATGTTCTTGAACTAGATCAAGGGGACGGTCGTGTCACCTTGTCAGCCTACTTCTTGCCATGTCAATGAACAATTTGAAAGGAACACAGAATTAACTTTTATTTAAGTGATTGTTATAAGAGAAAACACAGGAAACCCTTAAGTATATGTAAGAGAAAAAGAAAACTTCAAGCAACCTGCAGTAACAGGGGAGGGCAGTGACTCTGCGGTGCCGGAGCTCAGGGCCTGAGGCTCGTGGCTGGGAAGACGCGAGAGGGGTTTCTAGGTCTCAACATGGACAGGAAGCTGCAGCTGGAGGATGCTGTGTCTCCGAAGCTGAATATCTGTCTCTGAGCTCTGGGGGGCGGTGGAGTTGGAGCGGGTGCCAGATCTTCAACTGGTTCTGGATCTCTCTCTGCAGCTGGTGCTGGAGATCCAAGCAGAGAGAATACCGTCCACAGGACTGCCTTTCCGTGTCCCTCCCAAGTAGTGGAACCTCTCAGACCAGTCAATGAGTCTCAGTGCAAGACCCCACCTCCAGAACATCCTCCCGGACTGGAGTCAGTGGGCAGAGGGCTCTGAGCCTGCTCGTTGCTCCAGGCCCAACCCCGGGCTCTGGAGGCTCTGCTCTGGGTGGCCCAGCCCCATCCCCTCTGCACGCGCCCACATCACCCACCCGGAGTCCTCCTCACCCTCGGTCCCCGCCTCGCTGGGCTCACGCTGCTCGAGCTCTGAAAGAAGATGGAGGGCACGCTGCTGCAGGCCGGAGCCCGCTTTGAGGAACCGAGTGAAGGCCAATATCATCTTGAGGCATTGAAATGTGGGGGGCTCGAAAAAATCCTCAGGGTAGCGTTCTAGCCAGGTGCCCAGAATGAAGGCGACGGCCCTGAAGATAGACAGGCGGGCAGCAGAGTCAGAGAGCTGGCCTCTCCTTCCACATGGCCCTCCCAGGGCACCCCTGTGGGGTCCTGGGCTCCTCTCCTGTGCCTCCTGCTCCTGGCTGTCCAGGGACCAGTCCCACGTTTGGTCCACCTGCAACCTGGCGGTCCTGGCAGAGACAGGCCTGGTCACCAAGGAGGGACTGGCGAAGATCTCGAAGCACTCTCCTCAGACATGACCCCCGCTTCCCAGGCCCCACACTCCCCTCGCAGCGTGGAGAGGGGAGCTCCTCCTGCTCGTTCCAAAGCCCACTCACTGTTTCCTTCGGTGGAAGGGCCCACCGTCGTCCTCCGTGTAAGGAAAGAGCCATCCGTACCTAGAGGAGACAGGAGAGCTTCACATCGACTGTCCTGGGGACGGTCCCTCCTGAGAAGTCGCCTGTGACTGTGGGACTCCTGGCTGGAAGGGAGCCCTGGAGGGCGGGGCTGTTGTCTGCTCTGTGCACTGGATCGTGGCCCGTGCCTGGAAGTGTCTGAGCCTAGTGGGGCCTCTTCTCGACGTGATGAATGAATGAGCGCCAACCTGCCACGTCACAGGCATTTGAGTGGGCCTGGGGCCCCCAGCTCAGCCGAGGGATCCCTGTTCTGGCTTCAGCCGGGGCAGAGACCGAGATGAAATCTCCAATCTCCTTTTCCAATGGGAAAACTGCTCAGCCCAAGGCCCCGGGGACAGTGAGGGATGAAGCAGAGGCTTCGTCGTGGGGAAGAGGAAAACGATGGATCGGCACAAGCACGGCCCCTCCAGCAGACCTTTGCATGGGGCCAGGCTTCTAGAAAGTGCTTTGCGTGCGGGACCTCCTGGAGTCCCTACAATATCCACACGAGGTGGACCCTCTGTTCACCCCACTGCGCAGAGGAGCAAACCGAGGCTCACAGAGGCGCAGTGGCCTTCCCAGCACTCACGGCTGGGAGGTGGCTGGATCACCACAGTGCTGTGGAGGGGCAGGGCGCTCACCTTTGAAACAGTAGTCTGATTACTTGGAAGGGACTGCCAAAGGCCCTGTACGAGGAGAGGACGCTGTGGATGTACGCGGGGTCACCTTCCAGGAAGGCGGGCACCAGGTCCTGCACCAGCTTCTTGAGTGAGCCAGCCTCGATGGTCCACACCTTGCGGGTCTCGTCCTTCCAGATTGTAGATACACTTTCAGCCTGGGGTGGGACAGAGGAGGGGCTCGCCATCAGAGGCAGCACCCTGGACACCAAGAGGGCTGGGGGCTGAGTGCCCACGGCAGGGAAAGTTGCTGGAGTTAAAGGTAGAGTCTGAGGTGGGGCATGATTCAGCAGATGAGTATCTCAGGTCAGTTTGTCGGCAGAGGCTGGGCAGCACCTCCGTGTATTAACAGCATCATCCCTGGGATTTCTGACAAGAGATCCCAGTGTGGAGACGAGAACACACAGGCTTCTCCTGGGCTGGGAGGGACCGGGAGAGTGGGACATGCAGGATGGTCAGTGCAGCGCTGTGGACATGGCCACCGCAGGTCCCACATCGGGGCAGGGCTGAATCACTGTGGTGACCGTTCTCCCTTCTGGAATGTTGTGCAGCCCAGTGAGACCCCAGCACCTGAGCTGGAGGGGCCGCGGGGACGTGTTCCTCGGGACAGCAAATTGCAGAGCAACAGGCATAACACCAGGAGCCCCGTGTCCTTTTGGGGAAAAGCATCCCTAGCCGTCGTGAGGACGTGCAAGACCTGGAGAAGGTGTGGAAGGATTGCCAGGACAACATGGACACTCGGGGCTGGGAGGGCAAACAGGAGATTGTGTAGAAAAACGCAGAACCACTCGTGATTGAACATGAGGTGAAATGGTGTAAAAGCCTCCTTTCTGGTAGTCCTCCAAATATGTGGACAGTGACTTTCCATGGGACCAAGGCAAGGGCTGGGCAGTGGGGGCAGGTTGGGAGACGAGATGGGGATCCAGATTCCTTTGGGGACAGGGCCCTAGGAGGGCGCTCAGAGGAATCTCAGGGCCTTCTGGGACATGGGGTTCTCTTTGGCCTTGGTGGGGCCCAGCGTGCTGGTTCCCTCAGCACCTGCACTCACCCGGAACCAGCTGTCTAGTCCGTTGGTGGTTTTGGGCGTCTCCTTCTCCCGTAGGGTGGTGGCATACAGGATCACATCGACCTCCTCCTGCCCAAGGCCCTGGGTGGAGCTCTGTAAAGACAGTGCCCAGCAGCCAGGGGGAAAGCCTCAGAGCCCTGACTGGCTGTCTTTGCTGGCTCTCACACGGCTGTGACTCTCTCCACTCCAGACACACACACACACCACAGTCTGCACGGACCTCCACCGAGGAGGCAAGAGATGACAGGCTGAGAGGGCCTTTGGATTAACATTGGCACAGATAAGAGGCACCTTAGGAATCCCCTTGCCATCCTGCCAGCCCTGTCCTGGGATGTGAAGAGGACAGGGACCCGCAGGTTATCAGCTGCCCACCAACCTGTTCCTGCCAAGGGCGGATCCTCCCCACATGTCCGTCTTCCCCCCACACCGAAGAGGAGGGGATGGGGTGTGCCCAGGGAGGGCTCACAGAGGTGGCCTGACCTGGATCGGCCTGACCTAGTCCGCCTCGTGTTACCTTAGAGAAGCACCTGGCAAAGGGCCAGAGGCACCCAGCATGAGATTGGACCCAACGCCTACAGCGACTAAAGAGATTCTCCCTCCGGGGGTTCTGGCAACCAGAGCCCTGGTAGGGCAGGATACGGCGGGCGAACATCTTCCTCGACCGTCTGTCTCCGGCCAAGTGAGCTGGGTGTGAGGGTGTGGCAGCCTGGTGAGGGCCCTCCCAGTACTGTTGGGCATTGTTGTGAAAGCGGTGACTTCCTTGCCTGGTGACCCCCTTACCTCAGTCCCCTGCTTGGATATGGCCCATGTAAGCAGTCCTCTGGGCTGTTCACCCCCCTTCTGCATGCAGTGTCACATCTGTACCCGGGTACTTCGACACACCTGTGTCCACCGGCCCCCGGGAAGGTCTGGGTGCAGCCAGGGTCCCGTCTGTGAGACAGACACAGACACAACTCCTCTTTCTTACCTGTTGTGCATCCCGGATAAGCCATTGTGCCTCTAGGGCCTGTCTGCCTCCTGTCTGCGCCACGGGGACTGTTCTAGCATGGACTTCCTAGAGACGTTCTCAGGCATGCGTGGGATGATAGCGATGAAATTGGAGGAGTGGTGTCCCATGTAGAGGATGCCTCCAACCTCTTTTTGCTTCCTCCTGTCACCTCCCCCGTGTCCGCTTCTCTTCTGATCCCACCCCATAGTTCGTCCTTACACCTAATGTCACGGTGTGTGTGTGTGTGTGTGTGTTAGTGCTCACGTTCTGGATGCGCAGAAGGAAAGAGCCCGCACAAAGGGAGGGATGGTCAAGAGCTTCCCAAGATCCGAGCGTTTCTAATTTCCAAAGCAAACCCCAGAGGAGGGGTTCGAGACTTGGCCTAGAAGGTCAGAACACACCCTGGCCTCGAGACGCTGCCTGTCTTGTGCCGTGGGCCGGTGCCTGGCTCTCTGTGGGCCTCAGTTTCCCACTTATCCAATGAGGGGTTAAATTCAGAGCTGCATGAGCATGAGCTCAGCATAAAGGTGGGCCGCCACCCCCTCCGCCCTGGGTGTGATGTGGACTGGGGAGCACTCGGGGGTTCCCCTGCCCTGGGCTCCTCCTCAGAGAAGAACTTGCCAAGTGCCCGTCTAGGTTGCTGATTGCTCAGCCTCACCGCCAAGCCGTCTCCGGATGTGTACGCAGTTCCACCAACGGTGTTGTCCGGAGCCCCTGAGAAGCCTGCGTGCAGCCAGGGCCCCGTCTTTGAGGACGCAGAGCTGGGTGCGTACCTGGCTCCAGCTTCTCACCAGTCTGTGATTCTGGGCGAGGCATTGAACTTTGGGACTTCCCCTTCTCCCCTCAGGGGCTCCCCGTGATCACCACCTCCTGGTCTACACATCCTGTGTAATCCACTCCCCTTGAGTGTGGACCGAACTTAGTCATTCCTTTCTTTTCCATACAAGATGCCAAAGAGATCCAGTGTCACTTCCAAGATTTGGGTATAAGCAGTCCGTGCTTACCCTCCTGTCCCCTCTGACGTGTGCTCTCTCTCTCTCTTTCTCTTCCTCGGATCCCTCACTCCGGGGACCAAGCCTCTGTGTTGTGAGGTGCAGTAGAGAGAGGCCCGCGTGACCTCGCACTGAGGGAGACCAACAGACAGAGGGGCACGCAGGCCTTCAGTCTGCAGGGAGCCCTGCCTGTCCCCCTGAGCGTGCTCAGATCCTGCCTCACTGAGACCACAGCCCGACCTCCTGAGAGACTCTGGCAGAAGCACCCGGCTGAGCACTTGTGGATTCCTTGTCCCCTGAAACTGTGCTAAATAATCAATGTTTGTTGGTTAAGCCACTAAATAGGAGGGAATGTTGTCCCATAGCAATAACAAAAGCTCTCTAATCCTGTCTTCCTGCTGCAGACCCTGGCCCTCCCTCCTTCCCCCTCCCTCCCTCCGTGACTCTCCTCCCAAGGTCCTTCTGGCCAATCTCACTTGTCCCTCTAAGTGTCTGCACCCTTGTGCCTTCTGCCAGGCTAACTATCCCCAGTTTTGTTCAGCGTTGGCTCCTTCTTGTCATGCTGCTGGAAATATAAATGTCACCTTCATGCAGCCCTTCCAGACTCCTCCCCTAGTGGACTCCACTGTAGCACCTGCTTGTTTTCCGTGTAGCATTTGCTCTTTTTCTTCACATGGTTTTCTTACGTGGTTTTGTCCATCTTCCCCTCCAGACTGTGAGCACCTGGAAGGCAGGACCTTCTTAGGTTTTTTTTAGCACTGTACTATTTGAGTGCTCAGAGCACACTTGCTTAATGAAGATCCATCCACCACTGACCTGCTCATAGAGCCAAATTGACTTCTGTCATTTTAAATGTACTAGGTTGATAACTATTTACTTTAATCTTGTGATTTAGACTTTTTGTGGGAATAGTAGTATATGATAAATTACCAAAGAACTCCCCAAATTTCATTAGTGAGTCACTATATATTTTCCCACATAACAGTGCTGGCTGTGTGTTCAGATTGCAGAGATCACAATCCTTCACCTGGTCCTTCAGGAGCCCACAGTTCTTCCCTCATGTGCCTTCTCCATCTCTAGAACATCATCCACGTCTGCATCCATCAGCATCAGGGGAAGGACATAAAGAAAGGCACGCAGATGGGTTTTGTCAGCCAGGTCTCGAGTGGCACACATCAGTTCCTTTCCTCTTCCATTGGCAAAGACATGGTCGTAGACCACCAGGGAGGCTGGATCATGGAGTCCTGCTGTGTGCCCCAAGAAGTGGAGAATGAATTTGCTGGACAATTGACGTTCTCTGCAACAGTGAGTAACTCATTTTCATTTATTGTGTTTTTCGAATCTTTCTGAGTTTTTACCTTATGCCAAACACTGTGCTAAGTGCTGGATGGAGAATTGATTGAGCAGCATCTTGCCTTGGGAGAAGCTCCCAATCTAGAGAGGGAGACGAGATATGGTATGACGTGCCTGCCATCCTAAGAGAAAAGGATACAGTGAAAGTGCTCTGGAAGTTCAGTGAATAATTCTAGATTTGGAAGCTACCTAAAGCTCCTATCAGTTGAACTCCACTTGGAGACATAGTCAAGATATGGTTGGTGGGGGAATATGACATCAGGAAATCTAGAAGCAGTTCATTATGTACAAATATAATAACGAATACTAGGTACCCAGTAAATTCATACACTCAAAAATATTAAAATAATAAAAAATAATAAAGTTTGGAACATCTAAGTTTAGATGAAAGTCTACAAATACATTGAGTGATAGTTTTTCAATTTTCTAAAATGTTTTATTGTTAATATAATCAAAGGATTCCCTAAATATGCTTTGTTATGATATAGTACCCATTGAAACAGCTCACTCTTTCCCCTTCCCCAGCCCCTGGCCATCACCATTCTCCTCTCTGCTTCTATGAGTTTGATTATTATAGACCCCCCTCCCCCGCCCCATATAAGTGGAATGATGCATTCTTTGTCCTTCTGTGACTGGCCTATTTCCATTAACATAATGTCCTCCAGGTTCATCCATGTTGGCAGAATCGCCTTCTTTATGAGGGCTGAATAATATTCCATTAGAAGAATGTACAACAGTTTCTTTATCCATTCTTCTGACAGACACTTAGGTTGTTTCCGTATCTTGGCTGTTGTGAATAACTCTGCGAAGAACGTGGGAGCGCAGGTATCTCTTCAAGGTCCTGTTTTGAATTCTTGTGGACAGATACCTAGAAATGGAATTGCTGGATTATGTTAGGAAAGACATTGAGTGCTCAAGGAGTTCATTCACCCAGGGTGAGAGAGTAAGGGAAACCACCACCACTTGAGGGATTCAGGGGACCCTGCATTTTCAGGGTAGAGGCAGGTTTCACTGAGAGCAGAGAAGTAAAGGAAGCATTCGAAGAGGCTGAGGATGTGGGGCACTTTGTTACTCTGTAAAGCTGTTCAGTGGCATGGTGCAGCCTGACTGGAGTGTGCCAGGGAACAAGTGGGAGAACGGAAGTTGACCGAAAAGTGGACAACTCTTTAAAAACTCTTTGCTGGATTAGCTGAAGGTCGAAGGCAAAGTCTGGGGGGGTGTGTGTCTGTTTTAAGATGCAAGATATTACAGCATATTTCTATACCAATGGAAAGATCCAGTTAAGAGGGTAAACAATTGCCAATACAAGAGAGAAACAGGATAAATGTGGGGATCCTGGCAGAAGCAAAGCCCTTGAGAAGGTCAGAGGACACTGTATCCAAGGCGTAAGTGCAACTGGCCTTGGGACCAACTCCACAGAAGGGAAGGCATAGAAGGCTGCAGGCAGGAAGGCTGTGGAAACGGGAAGTGGGAAGACTGCTTAGTGCTCTTTGGAATGAATCTATCTTCTCTCTTCAAGTATGAGAGGAAGTTATTATCCGGAGCGGGGAGACTGCTAGAGACTGGATGAAAGACAAGGGCAAGGAGAAACAGTCACGAGGTTGGGAAAATAAACTTCCTAGGGAATTACAGTAGGTCTGTTTGGCAGTATCAAGTGCCCACCTGAGATCTGTGGTCATAAATCTGAAGTGAGATCAGTCAACAGTTGTGCAATTTCTCCCCATCAGGCTTCTTGGGTGCAGGTGCCGAGTAAGCAGCTTAACAAGGACTGAGGCCTGTGCCAGGTGAGCATGATGGAGGGCGCACGCTACAAGGGGGTTAGGATGGTTGCAATGAAGTGGTGCAGATACTGCGCTGTAATCTATGCTTTGCAGGGAAGGAAGCAAGGACATGAAAGGAGTCATGGGTGATGACAAATAATGTGATCAAAGGACTAGAAGTCTGGACGAGGTTAGAGAATTGCTGGAGGGAAAGAACTGGGGTACATGAACTCCAAGGGTAGCAGAGGATCAACTGAGGGGGGGAGGTATATGAGATTAAGATTTTGCAGATGGTGCATTATTAATTTTCTCCATCAATTAAAAAAAACATTAACCAAATAAAACTTATGATCAAATTAATACTGTTTTTGGCTACATTAAAAAGAGCACTTTCTGATTACATCACTGGTTTGGTCAGGGTTTGGCTAGGAGAGTTAATACAATCTGGTCTGAATTTCACAATTGATCCCAGTATAAAATGAGTGCCCGATGTTTTACTACACAGAAGCACTATAGCATACAGGGGAAATCCATAAAATTGTTTGGACATCAACACTGAGGGATACATTTGGCCTTAACTTTTCACATAAATTTTATGATGCCAATATTAAAACAAGGAAATGCTCATTCCATAATTAAGTTGAAATTTTCCAATGAATTCTATTATCATCAGCAACTTTAGAGATGAGAGGAATTCAATTCCCTGGGACTGTATATAAAAAAAGAATTAATTTAAAGGAAAATATTTTGTTGTTAAGGACTTACAAGTAAACAGAAAAAAACACTCAGTATAAAATGTTTATTCCACTGCATTGTCATTTAAAACAACAAGAATATAAGCAAATATCATCCAATGTCAGAAGAGATCCAGGGTGCTCATCTGCAGTATTTAGTGAAAAATTAACAGCATCACGGAAATTTCAATTCATTTAAAAAAATACTCAGTTTCATTTAAGTAATAATTAAGTTTTGTTTCTGTTTATAACTAAACTTCCATTTGGCTTATACAATTCCATTTTCTCCAACTGGAAGCTGTGTAGGATCCAGCCCTACCTTCTTCATTGATACGGCAATGTCAAACAAATAGTCGTAACACTCACACCTGTGAAGAAAAGGCAAAAAGAACTGAAGGTCTCCAGTCAAACCGAGTTCTCCAAGCCTAACAACCACACTTCTCTCCGTCAATCTAACCCTGTTCCTACTACATTTTTTTCTCAACTGCCAGGCCAAATTTTTCTTATTTTGCCCCCAACATTATTAAAACATGGAAAGGAATCATATTGAATTATACAATCATGTTATATACGTCTCAGGAAATAAAAGGGAGTTTAAAATATACTACTTACATAAATTTCAATTTTTCACAATGTGCTACATTCTGAAATGAATGCAGCAGATCATGATATAACTTGGGTTAGTTTATTCTCCCTCCCAGCCTTAAACTCGGAGAACAAGATCCGTGTCTCCTTCTTTATATCCAAGTGCATCGCGCCTTGCCAAATAATAGCTTATCCAATAAATATTTCTTAATAAATGAATATATAATACAAATCAAATATCTAGAAATAACGATAAGCTATTTAAATTTAAACCAATTTGACAAATAACACACAAAAAAATCCTACTTCATTTTAAATCATAAAACATCCTTTGTTCTCTTTCATGTGTAATGTGCTGACTTGTCCCAAGCGTTCTCTGATTCATACTCACATGGTTTTAGCCTTCTCCCATGTTTCTCCCCAGACATACACTCCGTGACGTCTGACTAGTACCGCGCAGGAGTCTGGGTACTCATTCATTGCACGAGCCATTCGCTCTTTGAGGTCTTTCTCCTCAGGTGTATTCTCAATGATGGGTACCACTAAGATATCATCATATCTATAAGACAAAAGAAGCCATTTCTTTACCATTAAAACAAATAGAAGTGTTCACAGGAAAAATTTATAATTTTTTTAAGTAACCAGTTAGACATTCTCTTTACATCTGGAAAGCCACTCCAAATTATGAACAAGATGTTGCATGTTATTCTGTGTATCTTGAATAAACATCTATATCAAAAGACGCCTTGGGAATTTGGCAGGCATTGTTCTAATCCTAAGGAGAAGTGGCAGAAATTTGTATAGGACACCAAAACCTAACAAAGACATTATCAAGATCATACAAGTATTTCCCTGAAGCAGAGATAATCATAATATTTCTAACAGGAGATGTGAAATGACAGATCTCAGAATCAGAAGCATAGGAAGGATTAACAATTGAACCACTTATTAAGTAGGAATGTTCCAATCATACAAAATCATTTTATCTCTGCAGGACCTCAAAGTGTCTCAGGCAAAAACACACAGGTGTGATTTGTGGCACTGGGAGAGCGAGAACCTTCTGGAGACAACTACTGAAGGCATAATATTTTCAGAACATTCTCAAATCTGTGGCATTAGAACTTCTTTTACTTCCACCTTGTTCTCAGTAAATACATGTGATGAAATCAGAATATGCATTCTCCTTTTTGTTCATGAAGCAAATAACTTAGTTATTGGTAAAATTAAGTCTATCCCTGAGGCCATTTATAACTAGTCAAAACTCAGACATGTTTTCCTTTTCACATGAATTCTCTTGCTTTGTTAATGTAACATCCACTTTTTCACCACCTCTGTAATGGCTAAACTTAAAAAAAAATGTTCTAGCTAAAGTATTATCAGAAATTGCTACTTTAGGGCAGGTATAGTCTAAGTATCCGTCATGTGTTGAATAACTCGGCCAACCATTATCATTAACAGTACAGAGTTGCTCATTATTTCACTTAAGTAAAATAGAGGTAATTGTCAAATATTCTTAATTAGGGAAGGAATGAACTGCTAGTCCAAAATCTTTCCTAATACTGGCCAAGAGAACCAAACTTATATTTTTCTCTAGCATATACTGAATAGTCAGACATATTTTCAGGTGCAAAATAATTTCATAGCAAAATAAGACCAGAAAGCTAATTTAATCCAAGCTACCCATTTTATAGATAGTTAATGAAGAATAGAATTATAAGTTGCCCCTTATAAATTATAAGTTAAATGAGGAACAGAGCCAGCACAGTCCTTCAACCATCAAACAGTGTTCTTTTAACCCCACCATAGGCATGTTGCTTCCAAAAGGGAGGACAATTATATTTAAATATGGTAACCTCCCCTGATAAGAATTAGGTATTTAAAAGGTTTTCTTTTTTTTCAAAAAAAAAAAAAATAGAGGAGAGGATATCAAAACCCCCCTTTCTTACTTCATCCAGCCTTCACTGCCCGTTCTTTTGAAAACTGGACTCAGGATTCTCCCCAAATTCTGATAAAGTATCACTGCCCCCTGAGCTGTGATAATGACCTTGTTACTGATTTCTCAGCCAGGCTCAACCAGAATTGCAAAGGAGAGTTCAAAAAAGTTTGCATTCTTTAAATTCTGAAACATTCAAAATAATATACAAAATGTGTATGTTATGATGCAGAACAAATGGCATTTTTCCATTCATGTCATTCTTGTTTCCACAAAATCCCAAAGCTCTCTATGTGCTCTGTCCGTCTACCCACCTTTTACACAATCTCCTCACCTATTTTATTTCTTCACCAAAGCAATCAAATGCCAATGACACTGATGGCACATGGAATGACTCTCCTTCAAGGCCCAGATATGGAAAAGGCAATAGGGGGCTACGCTCTCTTCAGTATGTACACTTTCAGAATTTAAATACTGAACTTTTGTAAACAGGTATTTCACAGTGCCGAGGAATGCTTTAGGTACACAATACATATTAACTAAAATCAAATCAAATCAATTTCTCAGCACACTAGTTTAAACACGTACATTCTATTAAACGCAGTAACAATAAGATGTTGTTGTGAGAACACTTGAGGAAAACTGGCACCCTTTTCCTCTAAACAATGCAGAATCAGGCCCTTTAGGAAATTAGGAAGGGTGAGGGCTCAGGAGGAAGAATGCCACCACATGCAGATGAAACGCTGAGCCCCGAGGACGGGTTTCTCCACATCACTATATTCTAGATTTACGGATGGGATGATCACTACACTTTTGTGAGCTGGTAGATTGATCTGATTTCATCTAGAAGGCCTCTGCTCTACACTATCTATGTCACTTTCCATACTGAAAAATTATAAAAATATAGAGATCTACTTAATTAAAATAATTAGAAAACTTTTATAAATATGAAAATGTTTTAGAAACACGAAATTAAATCAAAATGAAGTGTAAACTTTAGCCAGGGTGAAACCTCCTGAGACAAAGTGAAGGTGAGGAGATCCCGCTCTTTGGTGCTTCAATAGAGACATCATCTTCCCATCTCTCTAGAAATCTCAGCCAACGTCTTCTCATTTAACTCTGACAAACACTTCATTATTCATGTTGCTAAGAATTTACCAAGGCCGAGTGAGGGTGGGGCAGGAGGAGAGGAGGCATCTGATTTGTGTCACTGAGAATAGATCTGGACATATATTAAGTGGGGTAGTATTTAACATAGATCCCGCAACATCTCATTGAACGCATAAAAAGACCAGTATCCTAGTTATCAAAAGAAGGAAAAATACTCTTCAAATTATTTAAGCAAAAACAGAAAAAAAAAAAAAATACCTATAATACCCTCCAGAGGTACATTTCCTTATTCCTTTTATCATCTCTTGATGTGTAATTTTAAACTCCCGTCCTGGGAAGAGCAGGGTGGCCAAGACAGCAGCTTTGGAGTGGGTGTGAATCACGGCACCTGCTCCTGGTGGGGGAGGAATAAAGCACACACTCAGTGAAAACTAAATTATACCTTTTAGAGGGGGAAAAAAAAAACCACACACACACACACACACACAAATATATTTATACAGGGCTGTTTGGACTTGTTTTTCCTGGCGTGGAATAATAAGTTGGCGGTGGGAGGGAGGGAGGAGTACTAAGAGGAGCTGGAAAGCAAAAAAGAAACTTCATCCAGCACAAGGACAATGTGCAACCCTTTACACACGCTCCAGAAATCTCTGTACTCAGAAGCACAGCTATGATAATTAGGGAGGCCACTATCACACTACTACCATGACTTCACGAGGGACTCCTACGTGCCAGGCACTGGGCAACCCCTTTACATATGTTATCTCCTTGCATCGTCACAGACACCACAGAGGTAACTTCTGTTTCCCCCCTTTAATGGTCAGGAAATGGAGGCCCAGAGACGTTGAATGACTTGCCCAAGTTCACAGACAGTGGTGGCGCAGCTCGGATTTGAACCCAGGTCAGTCCGACTCTTAAGCACCACGTTAGGCTTCAGGCACAGGCCATGTCTTGGTAACTTAAGGGATGGTAAGAATTTTTAGGTATAGATGTAATGGATTTACCTAAAAAGGATTTATATGGCATAACATTCAGAAATGGCTATTTCTGCAGTGGGAAGTTTATTCAGCTCTCTGCTCTTAGAATCTGTTCCTGGAGCTGCATCCTGTCAGACGTAGCTGATGGCGTCCAGGAACAGAACACAGCATGACTCCTTGCCCAGTGCAGACTTCACTCAGTGGCAATATACAGCACTTCAGTCTTGATTTCCTACTTTCACACTGCCCTCTAGGCTCGACCTTTCCAGTCTGGTTTTCTACCATAACTTCTGGGAATTAAAATGAGGCTCCTACTTTTATCGAACAGTAAATGTTTCAAAAAAAGAGGACCACTCATGCTGAAATGAAGAAAAGGCCATAACTCTCCTCCATTTGTAATTTGATTTACTTCTACGAGTTCCCAGAGGTGTAACTAACTAAGAGTGGGAATGTGACTGTAAATATAATATTTAGTCAGTCAATTTAACAATTTAGTGGAGTCAGACTGACCTAGGTCGGAATTCTGGCCCTAATACTCACTAGCTGTTTAATTTGGGAAAATTTCCCAGAGCCTCTGTCCTCTCATATATAAAATAATAAGAGACCTTCCCATGGGCTGATGGGAGGACTGAACGAGTTAACACATGTCGAGTTCTTGGACATAGTAGGGATTCAAGAAATGTTAACTACAACAATAATTACCTTTAGTTACAGCCAGCCCTGGTGGTCTAGGGGTTACGACCGGGTACTCTTACTGCCGTGGCCCGGGATTCCCGGTGAGGGAACCACACCACTGTCTGTGGGTTGTCATACTGTGGCAGCGGCGTGTTGCTGTAACACTGAAAGCTGTGCCACGAGAATTTCAAATACCAGCAGGGACACCCATGGTGGACAGGTTTCAGCGGAGCTTCCAGATTGAGACAGACGAGGAAGAAGGACCTGGCCTCCCACTTCCAAAGAACCAGCCCTGCAAACCCTGTGAACAGCAGCGGAGCCGTGTCTGATAGAGCGCCGGGAGGGGAGAGGATGGCGCCAAAAGACCAGGCAGGGTTCCCTCTGCTGTGCACAGGGTCACCTGTCGGAATCGACTCCACGGCACTAACAACAACAAACTCTGCAAATACTCTGTATGTCAACTGTGTTTTCTGCCTACCTCTGATTGTGTAAGCATTCATGAAAAGAGGAGTACACTGGCTTTTTTTTAGATTCTTACATGGTGGAGGTCCACTTATATCCTGTTCATTTATGTCACAAACGAACATGTCTTCAGGCTATTTATAGAGGGAGAAAAAGAAAAAAAGAAGGCTTATACAGTATCAGAAATGTCCCCTTTCTTTGTGTATAATATATTATACACACACACACACAGAGTGCTAATATATATATATTTAATTCATATTTTAAATATTCATATAATTATACTTTCTCAAAGTTTTTTAGCCATTTTGAGAAATAAATGTTTTCTTCTAAAAAAATATTCTCAAGGGTTAAAAAATTCTTTAGAATTTGAAGAAAAAAGTGATATGGAAAATTTAATATGTACGTAATGACGTTGCTGTCATTTTTATCAATTTAGCTTCCTAAATTTGCCCTATAATTTCATAACTATATTCCAGAGAGACTATATAAGAAACCATCATTCTAAGATGAGTGCTACAATTTTTTTTCACATTTCATAATATAAGAGGAAAAACAGTAAAATTTTCTTATACCCTGAGAAACTTAACTGGTACTTGGCAAAGTTAATCTCAATAAGGTATATTATTCTTTTTTTTTTTTTTTTTTTTTGTGAGGAATACCAGCCCTGAGCTAACATCCGTCGCCAATCTTCCCCTTTTTGCTGAGGAAGACTGGCCCTGGGCTAACATCCATGCCCGTCTTTCCTCTATTTTTTTTATATGGGACGCCGCCACGGCATGGCTGACAGGCAGTGCGTCGGCGGGCGCCCGGGATCCGAACCTGCGAACCCCAGGCTGCCAAGTGCGGACTAAACCGCTGCGCCACCGGGCCGGCCCCGTCAATAAGGTATATTATTCTTAAAGTTCTAAGGAATTGTATAGATCCACAGATTTTTTCCTAGTAATGCATGCATATTTCCGACTTGTAACTTTCATTTGTCAGGGTTTATTATAAACAATAACATAAATGTTTTATTAATTAAGTATTATGCCTTAGATAGAAGTTAAGTATTACGTGTTTGTTTTAACAAGATTCTGGGTATTATTCTAGCATTAATACAAAAGAAGTCTTCTCAAAATTTTGAAATAAAGTTTAATAGCTTTAAATTGGAATAGCTTTGCTATTATTAAACATGAATCAGTCTGGTCCACTTGAGACCATCAATCTGCTTACTCTACCAGCCTGATAAAGGTGTGTCACACTACAAAGTTATAACCACTCTTGATCACGACTTAAGATCATGCTATTCACTTTGCCCTCCAGAGGCTGAAAGATTTCAAAACATACTGGTTACACGGAGGATATTTACTACCTCAAAAAAACCTTAAGAGTTACTCAACAAATGTTTGTTGACTGGTTATTTAAATGATCACAATATAACCATCCTTCAGAACTACATTTCTTTTAAAATTAATTCCATTTCACCACACAGTAATCAAGTAGAGAAGAAAAGACACTTGAGTTTCGGAAAGACCCCTTTACCATACCTGAATCCGTTCCTTTTGCACTCCAGAAGGAGCAATGTAGATTTCATTGCTGGGAACAGAAAATACAGAAATTGGTATTTATTTAACTCCAATGTTCTGCTTTTGCACAAAGAAAAGAGTATCCTTGCAGTACAATCGTTATGTTCTTTACAAATCAAGCCATACAAATAGCTGCTTGGTTTAATTAATGGTGCAGGCTGTATAGAAAGAACACAGATTACACGAGTGCCTTTGTAATGCCAGTGACACAGGGACATGTTGACAGTTGCTTTTGTCTTCCACGTTTTCACATACATATATTTCTTTATTTCTTCCTATAGTGCAAAATCAATGGTAACCAGGCTTTTACTTGATTAGGGGAAATAAAATTCTGCAAATGCAAGTCTTCACCATCTTGAAGCATGAATAAGCAGAGTTTATCCTACTATACGAGAGACACAGTTATTCTAAAATCCAGTGAGGAAATATGTGCTCCCTAGGAGCAGACTTGTGTCTTGCAAAGAATCAGGTTTTATTGTTTGAAATGCTCTCACGAGAAAACACGAAGTTCAGAGACCTCTGCTGGACAGTTTGTTAAATTACAGCATTAACACTGGGCTGCTTTTCGGGTGGGACAGTATGCTTCCTACTTGAAAAGCACACCTATCTTGGGAAAATATTTGGTATAAAGCTAGCACAACTGCAAAAGTTAGAAATACAAAAGGAATGGCTCCGTCTGGAGATCTCTGTTACAGGATGCTGTCCTAAGGGAGATGCAATACCCTACCGTTTACCACAAGGTGCTTTCAAATTTGATTTGGAAGTTAACTTCAAAATCTTCTTTAAATTCTCTCCACTCTCAACAGAGCTCCTTTGGTTCATTTATCAGTTTCGGTTGCTGCCAGAGGGTATGAAAGAGCTGCCACATACACGCAAAGGAAGGAAATGCCAGCCCCTGCACACCCCAGCTTCTGCCACTGAGGCATGGACACGGACATGGAATAAATATTAACTGTTTTGTAGTGAAAATGAGAATGACAGCCTATACTGAATCAAGCTGTCAAAGCTGAGGTTAGTAATAAACCTAGAGGCCTGGGACTGACAAAGACGTAAGGTCCACTCGTACAGGAAGGTCTAGAATGTAAAAGCCTAACCGTGGGAGTGAGACCCAGAGCATAGTGAGCTACGTTCCAGCGTCTGCTCTCACGAAGTAGCTACTGCTGTAGAACTCTGTTGCACGAGAAAACCAGAGTGGCGTTCCTCTGACCAGCGGGAATGCACGGGGATCACACTGTTAAAAAGGGCCTTTTACAAATACCCAGGATCCAAATCTTCTGTCTTTGTGTAACAGAAGAAAACAGAATCCTGTGTGGTAGGCAGTGCAGTCACCTCCCCTGGTGAGTGGACTCCTAGGTCGTCTTACTTGGGGAGAGATTTATGCAGTCCTGGAAACAGATGCAAATAAAGCACAGAACAGTCTGCTGGTAAATAAAATCCAGCTACAAAGTAGGGAAATCCGGGATATTTATTCTGTTTAATCAAGTGACTTGGTGTGCTAAATCTGTTTTTTATTACTGCCTTTGTAAAATGGAAATGAGTTTAGACTTTGATCAACTTTGGGTAATTAAAAGATTAGCTAAATAGGTTTTAGAAAAACTATATTTACACCCACAAATAAAGAGATATCTGGATAAACATACAAAGATGACAGAGCTTTTCTTTTAGGAGGGAAACATGCCAAAGACTAAAACTGAAGTATTTACTTGGTGCTGTAAGACACAAACAAAAAGTATTTTGAATTTCAAGGTATTATTTGGAATTTATTTCTCTCTACTCGCTGCTCTTTCACTATGTGATATGCAGGGGGACAAAGCCCAAGAGCTCATAATATACCTATGTTCAGTTGCTTCTATTTTTATTTACTGTGTAGTCATTTAAAAAATCACTGGGGCTGGCCAGGTGGTGTAGTGGTTAAGTTAGGCACGCTCTGCTTTGGCAGCCACCCCCCCCCAAAAAAGGAAAAAAAAACATTTAAGTCTTACAATGCTTCAACTGTCTTGTCTACAATAAGGGTTTACTAATTTTAACTCTCACAGCATGCAACAGGATTAGTGTCTCTGACACATCAATTTTATGCTATGAAAACAGGAAATGCTAAATTTCAATGGCAGGGACCTAAGTAAACACAGTGGCTGCTGGGTATCCTGGAATTGCCTTGTTCACTGTTATTTTCTTGGTCCTCTATCTCCTCCTTCCATTTAACTGTTATGAGTGTCTTAAGCTGTCTTTTATTTACATCTTTTGGTACCACATGCCAGAAGCATAAGCTGGAATGGTATCAGCAAACAATTTTAAACTTCCAAAGATCTTACTGTCAGTATTATTCTGGAAACATAATTTATTGGGTTTGCACTTCATTCCAACTTTATTTGCTCTAAGTATCAAAGAAAAACAAACTTTCATTAACAACATGATAATAATATTGCTGATAAAGTTACTGATGTGGGCTTATGAACTCATTTAAATATTCGGGAAAAAATAATCATTTTACTATAAAATACCCATTTTACTCTGTAATGTACAAATTTAATAGGATTCCCAATATAGTGCCACAAAATTGTGACTGTCCCCACCCATGAACTCAAGGAGGCGCTCCTCCCCCATTAATAATCTAAGGAAAAAACATTTTACACATGATGCAACTTTCCTATAAACTGATGGTAATGCTACAAAAACCATTTAATTATATTTTATTAATTTTTGTATGTGTGAGGAAGACCAGCCCTGAGCTAACATCCGTGCCCATCTTCCTCTACTTTATATGGGACGCCGCCACGGCATGGCTGACAAGCGGTGCAACTGTCTGCGCCCGGGATCTGGACCTGTGAACCCCAGGCCACCGAAGTGGAGCGTGCAAACTTAACCGCTACGCCACTGGGCCAGCCCCCAAAACACCATTTAACTTAAAAAGTGCCAGTGAATATTTTATAGTGGCCACAGTTTTAGAGCATGGATTAGTAAAATTCTGCTAGAAAGAATACAGTCCTTTTATGATAAAAAAAAATTCCTCGTGAGATTTTCAATGGCCCCTTACCTGCATTCTATTTTTAACTTTGCTGTGTTTTTTAAGAGCCAGTTAAAAATAGTTATTTTAACTCAGTTTGGGAGAAAGTTCTATTTTGTACCTATACAAACAATTTAACTACATGCAAATAAAAAGTAGTTAATTAAAGACAACATTAAGAATATGATTTATTATAAATACAGCTGAGAAACCAAATTACTGGGACTCAACTCCTAAATGAATAAAGGAAACTACAACAACAAATGTTGTTATCAAAAGGACTTTGCTGTAAACAGGTCAATTTGAAAGTTTTGGCAAAATAATCTGAAAGTCTGCAGAATGCTGACTGGACACATGAGCACTGGGTTGACCATGAGAGAGGAGGCGCCAATGACTGTACGATGTGAACCGAGCACTTCCCTGCATCCCTAACAGCGGCAGGTGTGACTCAGGCCCCACCTGTCGTCTCCCACTGTTCAGTCAACATTTCATGAGGTACTGGCAATTTGAAACAAGAAATTACAATGGCATCATCTTGTCATATGTCATAAAATCCCTTTTGTTCAAAATGCACTGATTATATTTTACACTTCATTCCTTTCTACACAATGCAGCCTCCTTGGGGGCGTTACTATATATACTCACTAGTATATAAATATTGAAGTAATCCAATTTTGTTAAAGAAAGTGAGTTACGATAAAGATACAAATCAAGGTACTCAGCTTAACACTCAGCCTTCAGACAATATTCCTAAAATATTTCAGGAGGAAAAACATTAATCCTACTCCAGAAACACTTCAGAGAATGAGATTCCACAACCTCTATTTTCACTGTTAGTAAGTTCCTTATTTCTTCATCCTCTTGGAGGAAAGACACTGAATCAATCTAATGAATAATTCATTCCCCTGTTTCAATTGAAGTCCAGTACCTCTTGTTTTGTCCCAAGGAACACAGACCAGCAGGTGCCATGTCCATTAATAATGATACATGCACTTAAAAAGGCATATTACCCTTCTTTTGACTCAAAAAATTGTAGTTTTTAAGACTTTTAATAGTTAGCAATCTGCATTTCAGTGACTTTAAAGTATGTATCTAAACCTTTGAAACAAATCCTGTCTACCTAGAGGGGATCTTTTTTTATAATTCCAGACATACGAACAGACAGTAGTCCCCCCTCATCCATGGGGAATATGTTCGAAGGCCCCAGTGGATGCCTGAAACCACGGATAACACTGAACCCTATGTATACTGGGTTTTCCCTAGACATACGTACCTATGGTAAGGTCAAATTTATAAATTAGGCACAATAAGAGACTAACAACAATGACTAATAACAAAGTTGGCTTTGGGGCCATTAGTAAGTAAAATAAGGGTATTGCCCAAGTATTGAACACAAGCACTGTGATATCACGACGGTGGATCTGAGAACCGAGACCGTTCCTGAGTGATAACGGGCAGGCAGCGAATACAGCGTGGATACCCAGGACAAAGGGATGATTCACTTTGGGGAGAGGGATGGTGTGAGATTTCATCACGCTCCTCAGAACGGCATGCAATTTAAAACTATGATTTACTTCCATTTAATATTTTCAGACCACGGTTGACCAAGGGTAACTGAAGCCTCAGAAAGTGAAACCTCAGGTAAGGTGGGACCTCTGTACTTGGCAGCATGCTACTTAACTTTGGCACTCCAAAGACGGAGGAGCAAATTATCCTGATTAGAAATTGCGGTTCTTAAATCCTGAGGTATTTGTTATAACTGCCACATCTGCACACGTGTTCCATTCACAGTTACGCAGATAACCATTTCTCCACTGAGATGCTAAATACCTTCAGTGTCACGTAGAACTGCTCCTCAGTTGTTCTTTGGACATAAGACATGTTAGGCTCTCCATGGGCTACTTAGATGGGGAATTCCCAGAAACAAAAATCAGCAGAAACTCACCCATGCTTCAGGCTAATTCCTCCTCCAGTCCCAGTGACCCAGCCCAAATCGTAAAACTGTTTGCAAAGCTCTGGGATCAGGTACCTTGGATGTTCTTTGTCCTTAAAAGAAGAAAATGATGTTTATTTAAAACAGACGATATTTTATCAAGTGACTATTCTAGCTGACGTCTCTATCAAGAAGGCAATCTAAGGAAGTTGAAGAAAGCCTGCCACAGGGAGGCTACACTGAGGGAGAAAACTATTACGCAATACTTCACATTTCTCATGTTTAGAAAGTGGATTTCCTATACTATTTGGCAGCCTGGGACTATTCAGTATAGGGCCATACAGTCCAACACTGTGGAACAGGCTGCAAGAACAAGGTGGGGAAATGCCCCGGATGCAGTACAAAGTGTCTACTGAAACGGCTGAAGTAAAAGAGAATCTAGGCTGGAAGGAACATCTTCAGTTTGTCCAGAAAGTTTCTTTATGTAAAACACCTCATTCAATTAAGGCACGATACACACGAGATATTATGAGAGTTACTTGTTCATATTCTCCGTTGGCTCAATTTTATTTTTATTCTAAAATGTCCCATCTTTTTTCCATAGGGATTATATTATTTTCTCTCATTACAAAAGCAATATATACTCATTATGGTACATAAAGTCAAGAATATATAACATAAAAAGCACACACCCAAAACCAACCTCAATTAGTTACTTTCTGGGCCCATTTCTATGAACGTATGTGTATATAGGAACACACGTCTATATGTTGGGATAAACATCGAGCCTCATTTTTGTCTAAAGATTACTTCTTTAGAAAAAAAACACACCCATGTTTCCCTCTCTTTTTTAAAGTTAAAATTAATGAAAACAAAAACAATGAAGAAGAAATACAATGCATTCCATTTTGGGCAGGATGATGTACAACCTTTACCTTGAAAACTGAAAGTGCTGAATAAATTATCTAAAAACTATTTCAAGGGGCCGGCCCGGTGGCATAGCAGTTAACATGCTCCACTTCCGGCGGCCCGGGGTTCGCAGTTCGGATCCCGGGCGCAGACCAACGCACCCCATGTCAAGCCATGCTGTGGCAGCGTCCCACATATAAAGGAGAGGAAGATGGGCACAGATGTTAGCCCAGGGCCAGTCTTCCTCAGCAAAAAAGAGGAGGATTGGCAACAGATGTCAGCTCAGGGCTAATCTTCCTCTCAGACACACACACACAAACCTATTTCAAAATAAATTGCTGAGCTGGCAAGAAAGCAAGGTTTCACAGGGGCGATGAAAGAAATGAGAGGGAGACCACCTGGGAGGGAAGTGAGCTCCAAAGCTGTAATTTCCCCGAAGGTATTTGCAAAATTCTGGTGATCTCCAGCGTCAATTCTGATAGCCATAGTGGCTACTAGAAACCGAGACAAAACCTAGGGTGTGCTCACAAGGGGGCATCTAACAGAAATCCCCACAGAAGCCCGAAGACCCCACGATAAGGGTGAACAAGAACCAGACCCACTGTGTGGAAAAGCACAGCAAAGAAACTTAGCTATATTATTCATCTTGCCATTGGGTAAAGGGGAAAAACATCTTTGGGTCCAAAGAGGGGTTATTATTGAACAGACTGAATTTTCAGCTATAGTCATGCACCTCATAACCATGTTTCAGTCAACAATGGACCGCATATACAACAGTGGCCCCATAAGATCAGTCCCATAGGGCCTAAGGGTGTAGTACGCTACACCATCTAGGTTTGCATAAGTACACTCTATCACATTCGCACAACAACGAAATCGCCTAATGATGCATTTCTCAGAACACTTCCCATTGTAAAGCGACTACGGGTGACTGTACTTCACTAAATATCTGAAATTATGGTGTTTTTCCAAATTCACTGTTAAAATTTTACATATACATTTGGTTTTAGGTAAGTATTATGAATGATAATTTGATGGAGTAGCCTTCAAAATATAAAATTAAGAACAAGGGAACGTTAAAATTTTTTGACGTTCTGATTCAACACAGGCTTAGCAGTTAACAGACAAAGTCAAATCCACATTACACCATTTATTGCTTATAAGACTGGGTCTCAGTTAACTCATCCATAAAATGGAAACATTGTGGGAATTAAAATGAGATACAATGGACATAAAGCACCCAGCAAATGTGTGACACAGTCAATGTTAGTTTCCTTCACATTTTAATGAGTAAAAATTCTTGAATTAAAATTAATAATAAAGCTATGTTGGTTTTTCTTATATCTGTCCTTATGAAATCTAGCCAAAATTATTCACGGCTCGTATAGTTTGTTATTTCCTTTTTAGGGATATAAACGATACTTTAATTATGTACGAAAGTACAGCTAACGAGAAGACTCCTGCAGCGTTCCAATCCTTAACACCATCAATTTGCACAGCAAGTTGCAAACATTATACAAAATGGTCTGTTGTTACAGGCCTCCCCTTTCCCTCTGTCTTTTCCAGTACTAAGGTATTATAGGAATCAGCCAGCTTCACGCTACAGGAATAGCAATAATAAGGCAGCTGTTAATAAAGTTTCATTCAGTTGTTCAAACCCACAAAATTATAATTTCAAGGAAAATAATCACTTGGCAGCGGGAACCCACAGAGATATATTTGGTAAAAATGCAGTCATTTAAATTGTCCAGAATAATTAGAAAGTGAAAATCAGAATACATATTCTGACAAAAATTGACAAGAAGGAAAGGTTAGTGTTTAGTTCTCCCCTGTCAATATTTTAACTTGTCTGTTATTGTTACATCTGGTTTTCAATTAGTGTAAGAATTGTTTTGAAAGATGATCTAGAGATGGGTTAGAATCAACTGCTTACAGCAGAAGTTCTACTCTAAGTATACGAGGGAGAAACATTTAACAGTATTTTGTATATATTAAAAATATTAAAGTCTAAAAAGTTTTTGAATCAATACCCTATTTTTCCAATTTTTCAATCGAGTTATTTTAAGGAAATCAGCCTTGACCGTCACTGAGATACCTGCTCACAGCCAACAACGGCTCTAATCCCCCCCACCTTTTCTTTCTATGTGAGCGTAACAGAGGCAAGTGTTGCTCAGATAGAGGGTTTCCTGGGGGACTCGCATACAAATATAAAATAAATGTGGGTCAAGGTAGTACTTAACCCATCAATTAATGACGGAACCACAAAGATGTTGCAACTGGTTCTAAAGAGAATTCAAAACACACACACGTACACATAAGCAATCAGGAACCCTGGATCTACAAAAGCAAAACCGGACAGCATCCACCTGGGAGCAATGAGTTGCGTCTCCACAGCACAACTGGCATTTCTAGGAACAGTAACCACCTGCATCACTGTCGGCAGCCTGCAATTTACAGACTGTAAAAGAGCTCAAAGACAGCCCCAAGACACCTAGTAATGTTTGCTCACTTCAGTCTTGCAGTTTTTCCTGACACTGGCCTCAGGGAGGGACTGGATGCAGGCCCAGCAAAGCCGTCAGCATTTTCTCTGTCTTTGACCTTTGTTCTTTCTGCACATCTGTTTCGCTCTCCTCTCTGCACGCTGGTTTTCTTTGCTTCACCTCCACTTGAAGCCCTAATTCTCCTTCCACCTTCACCACACTTCCAGACTCTTCCTCACATCAGCTAAGCACTGACCAGAAGAAATCGGAGGGCCTGGAGCCTAGCTTCAGCTCTGGCCCTGCTAGCTGAGAGCCCCAAGGCCAGTCCGTGACTCTTTCTGGGTCTCAGCTCCTTATGTTAATCACCTGGATCAGTGATTCCCACACTTGGGAATTTCAAGACCAGTAGTTTTTGCTGTTGCTGTTTTCTAAATTTTTGGAACTGACAGAAGGTTGCCAAGTTATGACATTAATTATATTTAACCATCTACTGTCACCTTCTTCAAAAAAGGGCATTTTTAACATAAGAATAGGAAAGATGATCTCAGAATAAAAGGTAGTCCTTTAAATTGAATGCAATTAATTCTGTGAAATTCACTTTTTAATTCTCCTTATTTTTCTTATTTTGAGCAGTCAAGTAAAAACTCTTTCAGGGACCCATACTTGGGGAGGATTAAGGTTATCTCACCCTATTTGGTCTCCTTGCCTACAATTCTCCTTCTTGTCCATCTTGGACTCACTCTACTACTAGTAGTAAAATGATTCACTGCTGGGATCATTGAACTCATTTCCTCAAATCACTTAACGCTCAAATACCACCTCCTTGGTCTCTCACTGAAGTCCTTCTGCTTCCTTGCCCCAGTTTAACTTTTCAAATACTTCCTTTCACTTTTTTACATAAGTTTCTCAGTTCTATTCAGCTGAGTTGTGGCAGTCAACCTCCAGCATGGCTCTTAATGACCCCTGCCTCCTGCTAGTCACACCGTGTGTATCGCCCCTTCTCACATTGTACCAGGGCTGGTCTGTGTGACCACGGACTACAGCAGAAGTGACAGGAAGTCGCTTCAGAGATTAGGTTATGAAAGACTAGCTTCTGCCTTGGTTGCTCTCTCTTGGATCACTTGCTCTGGGGGAAGCCAGCTGCCATATGGTAAGGGGACTCAGACAGCCTATGCAGAAGGCCACATGGCAAGGAACTGAGGCCTATGGCCAATAATCAGTGAGGAACGCAGGCCTGCCCATAACCAGGTGAGTGAGCTTGGAAGCAGGTCCTGGAGCTGCAGTCAAGCCTTGACGGCCCCTCACGAGAGCCCTGAGCCAGAACCCCAAGCTAAGCTCTCCTGGATCCCTGATCCTCAGACTCTGTGCGAGACAATAAACGTTTGTGTTTTAAGCCTAAGTTTTGGGGTCCTTGTTATGCAGCAACAGAAAAGTAAGACATATTTTCTTGCCAGCCAAGAATACATCTTTTTTTCTCTGCACTCTTATTGCTCATGCTGGATCTCCAATCACCCCAACTCTAGCTGTCAAACTCCTGCTTGTCAGCCTTACACCAGGCTCCCTACCCACTTCACCTACGACTCCTCTCATCATCTCAGCAGAACGTGTTCACTTTTCCCTCAAATTCTGTGCCACGGCACTTGCTCTCTGTACCTTTCCTTTGGTATTTACTATAGAGCTGCTCAGTCACTGATTCAGCAAACTTTCACTGAAGGCCCTGAAGAAATAAACACGAGTAGAAGAAAATCCTTACCCTTGAGGAGCTCACAGTCTAGTGAAGGAGTTAACAGTTATGAAATGACAAAGCGCTACATAAGATGGTCTAGGGCATTATGGGGAGATCAGAAGCTACTGGTGGGCGGGAGCAAGAGCTGGGAAAAGCTTCCTAGAAGAGGGGATGGCAGAGCTAAGTCCTAATGAAGGACGGTGGGAGCGTGTGGGTAGGTGAAGAGGAGAAAGGGCATTTCAGTCAGAGGGAACTCTCAGCAGCTGGAACTGGCTATAAACTAGGTTCTACGGGATGTTGGGCAAAGGCAGGGAGAGTGTAAAGGGTCTTTGATGCCATGCCCAGGAGTTTGGACTTTATGTTACAGATGTTATGTTATGTTATACCGATCAGTTTTAAATGGAAGATGACATGATCAGATTTGGGTTTTGAAACATGTCTACAGTGGCACCAGAGAGAAGAGGCTGAAGGGTGGTGACCAAGGAGGCAGAAGATCAGACCAGTAAGGAGGCTGTGGAAATATTTCAAAATGAAGTTGTAAAGGAGTGATGGTGGAGATGGATTTGGAAGATATTTAAGAAGTTAAAAAGAGAGGATGAACTTTGGGTAAGAAAACTGAAGAAAAGGAAGTCTTCAAGAATTCCAAGTTTTTGGTTGGCTGAGTAGCTGGGTGGAGAGTGGCGCCATGCACTGGGATGTCACAGTCGTAAATCTTGACTGAGTGCTCACTACGCGCCAAGCCCTCCCTGGGAATTCAGCCACAAAGACCAAGTCCCTGCACTAAAGGTTACAATCGAGGGGGTAGTTCTAAAAAAGCAAAGAGAAGAACAAATAAACAAACAACCTTGTAGCAAGTGGAAAGAAGGAAACAAACAAGAGACTTAGAGAAAAACTGCAGAGATTAACTTTTCCCTCTCGGTTTTATCGAGATATAACTGGGATACGAGGCCAACTATGGTAAGGTGGTTAAGGAAGGCCTCTCCGAGCAGGTGATATTTAATCTAAGGCCTAAAGGATGTGAAATAGCCAGTGTGTGATGAATGAGTGTGTGTGCACATGCAAGGCTTTGTGTTGGGGAGAGGCAAGCAGTCCAGGCAGAGGAACCAGCAGGTGTGAAGGCCCTGGAGTGAGAAAGTGCTGACACGTTTAAGGAATGGAAAGAAGAGCAGCTGACTAGAGCAGAGTGTTAAAGAAGTGCTGAGAGTGACAGAGGATGAGTTTGTAGGGGCCAGATCACGAAGGGGCTTGAAAGCCATGCCGATGAGAACAGACCTTCCAGAAGGGAACTGATTCACAGTAAGAGACAGGGAGAGGGAGAAACAACTTCAGAAGGTGGGAGGGGATGAAGACCCTGACAAGTGGGAGGATTACGCTTCTTCCATTTTTATGAAATGAAAGAAGACGGTCAAGTTTAGGCAGACCTGTAGGTTTTGTGGAAAGAAGGTGAGGAAGTTCATATCTAATGACTTCTATTTTCTTAAGAACAGACAAAGTCATCAGCTGATGAGAGTGTGGGGATAGGGTAGGAGAGCCTTGAAAAGAGAATAAAAGGTATATACTAGTCATCTCAGGGAACGGGACAGTGAACCACCAGGGAAACGCAGGAGGGGTGTGGGGCACTGTGAAGTGCCAATTTGGGGTTGAAATCTTGAATATGAAGTGAGGACAGCCAGCACAGTTGTGGAATTTTCTGCAGCAATGTTCAGCTGCCCAGTGTAATCACAAAGAGGATGGGTGGCAGGGTTCATCTTGGGTTGGGGTCTTGCTAGGCCAACTACATTTGTAAATTACGTCAACCATGACCTTAAGTAACAACTGTTTCAATACACAGGGTGTAGAAGCCAGATGGCAGTGGAGTGACAAGTGAATGAAACTTACAGGCAGAGAATTCTAAGGACTCTCTCAACAGTATTGCTACAAAGGCTGGACAGGGACATAGAGAACACTTGTTAATAAAGAGTTTTCTCTTACATGCTAAGAGGCAAAATTAGGGAACAGTGAGAGAGTAAAGGTATAGGAGAGCAAAGGCCTACCTAACAGGTCAGTCTTCGTAGAGACAGAAGCAGCTGGAATTAGAAGACCAGGGAAGTATTTGCCTTTGACAGGAGGAAGAGTAAAGATGCAGGTAAATAGGTAATAAGACAACTGATAACAAGAATAGCTAAAATTTATTGGGTGCTTATTTTGTGCCAGGTACTATTCTAAAGGCTTTCTATGGACAACTTTACTTAATTCTTATAATAACCATATTATACTAAGGTTAATTGGTCCAAGACCACCCAGATAGCAACTGGCAGAACCAAGATTTGAATGCAGGCAGTCTGATGCTAGAGGCCTAGTTCTTAACCTTTATATTATAATGTGTAATGGGTTGGAAGAGGAAGACACTGAAGTTAAGAAGTTCAACCTATGGGGCCACCCGGTGTCGCAGTGGCTTAGTTCGCGCTTGGCAGCCCCGGGTTCGCGAGTCTGGATCCCGGGCGCCCACGGACGCACAGCTTGTCAGCCATGCCGTGGCGGCGTCCCATATAAAGTGGAGGAAGATGGGCATGGATGTTAGCCCAGGGCCAGTCTTCCTCAGCAAAAAAAAAGGGGAGGATTGGCAACGGATGTTAGCTCAGGGCTGGTGATTTTGGAAGCAAGGTCATCAGAGAAACAGGCATGGGCTAGAGATTGAGGTGAGATGGTGAGGTTTTGGGATAGCCACTTGGGGGAATGTGAAAAGAAGCTCCCCAGAGGACTGCCATGAGGTGCGCAGGGCCAGTTGCAGTAGGATACCGTAATATTTGTAGAGACACTCATTTACATAGGGAGTGACTCCCCCATCTCTTGGGGGTCTGGGTGAAAGGCATCCAAATACAGGCAATTATTGATGTATTCTTTATATAAGACAGTATGGAGGATCCTATGATAGAGGCTACACAGAGGGAACTGGAGGAGTAAGAAAGAAAAGTCCTACACCCAGAAAAGCGTGGGGTGAAGGGGTAGTGGTTGGGCAGGGAAGGATACGGCCACGGGAATGGGTTGCTAGAGTGGGGGCAGGGGTAAAGATTAACCAATGAGGTCAAGGAAAATAGAGCAAAGGGTATTGGATGGACTTGTGTTGTAGTAATATCAAAGAACAAATATTTTTCAGGGCTAACATATATAGGACACTGTGATAGGTAAGGTAAATTAAAAAACAGAAGTAGGTGTTGGTTCATCTCCCCAACGACGCACAGCTCCCTAAAGGGCAGGGAACATACTCTTGATATGCAGACACACCCACCAAGTGCTTTGCTCAGTATACACTGGCTGAATTAAGACCACATCTCTTACATGAAGAAAAGTCCTACACTGGAGGCTACAAACTGGTGTCTTATGGATGGAATCAGGCTCACGGGAAGTGGTGTTTTTGGCCTATACAGTGCTTAAATAGAATCTGAGGCAGTATTTAAACAGCAGATTTCACACAAAATCTGAATTTCTAGTTTCCCTCAAAAAAGCAGAACTTAGACAACAGGCCCATACCCCCATATAGCACAAAAGGCTGGAGTTGTATAGTGCTACCTCTTAGGACAGAGCGCATGCTGGCCCTAGTATCTTCTTTTTGGTCTCCAACTCAAAATCTGGGCCAAACTAAAACGCTGTATTCTCCATAAAGCCTCCTGTGAATCATCATTTGAAATTACGTTCCCCTGCTTTTGTACTTGCGAAATACTTTGTCCTTCTCCTAAAGAACTTAGTCCTCTTTCCACCCCCCACCCCGCCCAGCCAACTGCTCATTACTGGCATACAGTATATGCCCCTCGTACGCGTGTATAACTGCCTAAGTTTCTCCAGAGCAGGGACAGTGACTCATTCACGTTTGCATCTTTCAGAGTCCAGATTTTGTTAATATACGGTTTCTGAGTAAATGCTTTCTCTGTTGGGGAAATACCTCTTGACTCTTGACTTTGGTAAGTCATTGGGAATTTAATTTCAGAACTGTACAATCAATTCAGAGATTACTGTTACAAGCTGAGTTTGGCCTGAAAATAACATACTCAGTGCCTGGAGAATCTTTAGGATATCAAGAAAGTCCATGAAACGTTAAGTCAATCGGGAAAGTTTAGAACACAGGATGATAAAATAACGGCATTGAAAAGGCTATAGAGGAAGGCAAGTAATAAAATACGTGTTCAGAAAAGGGTATCTATCAATAAATACATGGGGCCTGAGAGGGAAGGTTCCGGTGAGCAAGTATCCCAAACCCATCTCCAATCCAGCTCTCTCTCCTGCACTTGAGAGCCATGAACACAACCACCTCGTTCATAGCGCCCCACTTAACATGTGCCCCAGACTCGACATGTCCACAATAGGCACACCGTCAAACTGCTGCTTCTTCCTGTGTTCTCTTTCTGAGGAACCACCAGGCCCCAATCACTCCATCAAAAACCTAGAAGTCCTTCTTGGTTCCTTCTCACCACACACATCCAATCAATAACCAAATCCTCCTGACTTTATTGCCTAAATCCCTCACCCAGACTACTGTCATCTCTGCCAACATTACCGCCACAGCTTCTCCAAGCTTCTAGTGTCCAACTCCAGCCAGCACTCCCCAGGCTTTCTTCAGTCATCTTTTTGATGGTCTCATTGCCCTTAGTATAAAATTTGTATTTGTAAGATTGGCTTATCAAGCCCTAAAGGTTCTGGTCCTAGCTTTCCTCTTTAGCCTCATGTCTTCCCAAGTTCCTGCCCCCTACTTCATATTCCAGTGACACCATACTTCTCTCGATATGAGAAGCCAGTATGCCTTCGTCTCTCAGACTCTGTCCATGCTTTTCCTCTACCTGGAAAACCCTTACATCCGTTTCACATAGTGACGCCTTTCTGATCCTCTAGGCCTCAGCTAACACCTTAATATCCTCCTGAGGCACTCTCTATCCCATTCAAGCGTGTGCTCCTACAGTACCTTGAACTCTTCCATCAGGGTACAAGGTCACATTGTCATACTGTCCTTACCTCTTGTGAAAATTAATAAAGGGAAACCTCATTTAAAATGGAATCAGGAGGCCAGAAGGGGGAGCTCCCAGCAGTACCACTGGAGGTCAATTAAAAGAAGGACTGTTAATTACAGACCCCAACAGGATGCCTCCTCTACAGGAAAGAATTATCAATTACAGGCCTTAACTGGAAAGATGTACATCACACCTCTGGGAGGAAATGGACTACCTCAGCAACTAAGCCAACGAGAACCTGTCACCACCCTAAACTCTTGCTCTCCTGCAATGGACTTGTGTTCAAAACAAACCCTCCCAATTTCCTCCTTTTTTTCTATAAAACAATGTTCCTCTCCTTTTCTTATTTGACTTGCCTATGGCCTTTGCTATAGCTTGCTTGTCCCGAATGGCAATTTCTCTGCTATTCCGGAAAGAATGCATTTTGCTGGTAAAATAAGGACTCTTTATTTTTTAGGTTAACACTCTTTACTTATTTTTATCTCCCACTATACAGCATGCTCTATTGGGGAAGGAACCATATGTAGCTTGCTCTCTGTTCAATCCACAATGCCTGGCACATAGTAGGCACTCACTAAATATTTGTTGAATTCATCACTTACAGTTGAACATTCCTCTTCCTTAAGGCTAAAGAGACTGCTTCCCTCAACTGTCCACAAACCTTCTAAAACTACACTGAAATTTCAAGACTTCTTGAAACTTTTCTTATTGCTTTGTTTGTTTAAAACCAGGCATAAACAAATGTCTAGAGGGGCTAACATACTTAAGTGCATATGCAAATCTGGTGTGACTAGTGGAGTTGTGGTAACCCGGCAAGCACACGCCTCAGTGAAAGCAGTACTCACTAATCAGCTCAATCCAGATCCCATGGAAGAATAAGGTCCCAGTGCCATCAGATGTTTTGAAGTTTTAAGAGAAGCCGGAAAAGTTCTGCATTTTGAAGTGTCATGAACAATGAGTGGAGCAAACATACCTATTCACCAAACTGTCTGGGTGCCATGCTTGGTTTGAGAATTCTAGTTTATTCTCAGACCCTTTGATTAGGGCTGTCTCTGATATTCATTTAGATTACATTTCACCAAGATTTCTTTCTTGGGGGCATTAACACGTATGCTACTGAAACATCTTAGCAATGATTCTACGAACAGGTTGTGTCTGCTTTCCGCGTCCTCCACACACACCCGCCTAGGAGTCATCCCAAGCTATCGGTCTTGTCTCCGACATCTTCTCCTTCCCATCCAATCTTCCCTGTTACTCTATCCTCAGAGAGGCATCTTCGCTATTCTGGGGAAAGTCACTTACACGAGATAGTGGTTGATGTGGACAGCAATAACAAAATTGAGTAATGTGTGTCGAAGCTTCTAAAACGGAGCTGGCAGCCCATGAAGGAAATGGGGCTTATGCATACATACATCTCTACCCAGATAGAATGTAACTTTTGAACTCTGCTTCACTGCTGTCATCTTGACCTTCTTTCAAGAAATGTGCTTACTCCCATAGATAAGAACTTTCTGCCTTAGAGATGGCCTTAGCAACCAATCACATATAGCCAAGACCTAACAGTTGTTGCCGGCACCAATCACAAATTTTGCAGAACCACATGTGTGATTAATCTCTTATAAACCCTTGCCTCCTTTGCCTTCCTGGGAACACATTTTGGGTTTCCCCCTGAATGTGGGTCTCCCAATTGCAATTTTAATTGCCCAAATAAGTATTTGCTATTTGAATAGTAGTGAATTTCTCCCTGTTCAACATTTCTTGGTAGAGTCGGCAGGATCCAGAGCAACTGCCACCGGACCTGGCGCCTCTGCAGACACGCGGAGGGTACCTCTAAGACACCCTTGTTCTCTAGCATTTCCACCAGTGAGCCTCAAAGTTTGGCGTTAAAAAAAAATTTCTCCTGGATCCAAACTTCCTATTTTCAGTTGAGGTTCAGATCAGATTTTATTTGGGCACATTAACCGCTTCTCTCCTCACTCCTTTGGAGGGGAGGATTCCATCCTCACCTTAGCTAGGCAGAGGATTTGGGTTCAAGGATTTCTTCTCTGTCCTCACTCCTTTGGAAGGGAGAATTCCAGCCTCATCTTAGCTAGGTGAAGGATTCAGGTTCAAGGATATTTCTTGGTGAATGTCATCGTAGCTTTAGTAGTTTTTCACCTTAAGTGGCTACATTCTCTTACAATTTGAAATTGTTCTGATAACCAATTTCTTGATTGGTTATATCCAATAAACCAATTTCTTGAACCAGCTGTTCTTGATAACCAATTTCTCCTGTTATCCAAATAAGAGTCCTCTGACTCCGAAGGTAAGACACATTGCTCTGTCTAACGCTTTCGGGTTATTTCTAGGTGACTAGCAACCTAGTGAAGTGTTGGGACTCTGTCTATGACATGCAGCAGTCTTACAGGGCCTTGCAACAGAAGAACATACCCTGTTCCTGGGTCAGAAGGAACTCCATAAGCTCATCCTGAAGGTACACATAATGGATTGGGCATCCTGGTACCTTGAACAACCTGACACTACTTGGTGCTCAGCAATCTCTGAGACACGTAAAAGAGAGACCAACACCCCACTGGTGACACTCTGGGAAGTGGTCCTCATAAGTAGCACATACCCGACCCAGATCATATACCTTCCTGCCTTGGTCATCTGAGAACAGCCCTCTCTAAGTTATGGGAAACAATTGTTCTAGAACAACCATAAATGATCAGCCTCCTTTGGGAATCCCACATGGATTTATATTTAAAGAACATGGTCCCTCTTCTTGTAAACGTTTATCTCCTGGACCCATATTACCCAAGGATGATTTAAAACTTGCTTGGCCCCAGTGGGGCTCATTTGAAATACCTAAATTAGTTTATTTGTGTGCACAGTCAGAAAATAAGAAATCCAAAACTAAGTGGAAATGGGTGAACTTTTGAAATAATTTGGAATTGTAATGGCCATTCTGGGGAAGCTTTGTTTCAGATTAGTCCACCTTAAGGGCCACCCTTAAAAGAGAAGATTCCAAACCTTTCAGAGACAATGGAATGCATTCTTCGACTGGTATGCAGAAGCTTCCAAAAGACAAAAGGACTTCAAAACAACTCTAAAAAGGATCCTTACAGCAGGCAAAAAAAAAAAGAAAAAAAATCTTTGGCCAACTAGCAGGGAACTTGAACTTAATCCACCTGCCAGAAACACAATTTGGATCCAAGTATTCTTTTGAGTTTTGTACCTGAGACATGGCTAAAATTTTTAAAGATATCTGTTTGTGTTGGTCTGTATGTCTGTGTAGGCATGTCTCTCTAGGATACTTTTCTACCTCTGGATGATACTGCCAAATTAACCATTTATATAAATTAAGTATTCCTAAAACTCTCAGAAATATAGAAACTACCCCAAATGTTTTTTCAAGTACAAGTGATCTGAGATAATCTTTGATAAAAAATTGTTTGTTGGTTTAATAAAAACAGACATGTCTTCAGAGTTATGAAAATTGAATACAATGCAAACATACAACTTTTTCTACCTGGGTTTACTGGTTGGGGAGGCTTCTGCTGTTTCTGTTGTGGAATTTGTCTGCAGGGGAAATGAGATGATGCTTAACTATTTACTGTCTAATCCAAATATGACTGTTAAAAACAAGTGTTTAAATAAATGTAAATAAGATAAAAGTTTATACTAAGTTAAACTAAATGATAGATATTCCTTGAAAATCTAAATAATTTCCTGTGGACAGGATGGTATACGGAGACACTGATCGCTAAACATAAGTTTGTCTAGTTTTGGCATTCTAATTTTTTTTAGAGACAAACAATATTTGGATTATCAACAGACATGTTTTGCACCACACTGAAAAGTCTGCTGTAAAGAGATATATGCAATTAAATCTAGGAATTATAAAATCTGTTTATGGGTTTGCTAATCCACTAGAGGAGGCTATGTGATAGTTCACAATTGCCTCCTTCCTAGTTTTCACTGGAAAATAAAGATTACAAATAGTTAAAAAAAAAAAGTTGGAAGAAGAGTTGAGAATACAAAACGAAGCAAAGGGAACATATCAGAACACTTAGAGCAATAAACATAAAGTAACTCTCACGGACTGTGTGCACTGACGCTGAGAGTGCTGGCCAGGCAGCAGGCGTCCCTTTGAGAGATGAGAAGCACGGGACTCTCCCGAGAGCTTTCTCCCCTTCTGGAAGGAGTTCCTGGAACTTCTCACTTGTTCAAATTATGGTCACAGACCATTAATAAACTATGATTAACATTTATTTAAACAGAAAACGTACATGGAATCTGTATTTATCAAAATAGATAAATGGATAACATACAGCTTCAATTTTATCTGTAATACATAAATTTATTATAAATGTACTTATATACATATAAATAAAATAATTTCATAAAATGCAATATAGTATACATGTATGACATATATTAAAAATAGGAAATACATGTCAGTTTCTTACATTTTTATTTCAGTTACTTATATGGTTTTATATATGAAAGTATATGCTGGACCATAATATATACTATATTTCTTGCTATGGAATGATCCAACATGTGTGAATGCCACTGTTCTTATAACGCAGTAAAGTGAGCAACAGAAGGGTCTACAAGGCCAGATGGAAAGGCCAATACAAGGACCATCACCTTTGCTGGCCTGTACACATGCAGTGATAACTCCTCAAGGTCAGGCTGTAATCAGTCTCTGATAGGCTCAAAGTCTGTTGCCTTGTCTTTTCAGATTTACAGCCAGGCAACGATCTTTATTTAAAAGAACTTCTCCCATTTCTTATAACTGCTTACAAGGCTGAGAATTCTGGTGGTGGCTTCCCAGATATTTGTAGCTCTGCCATCAGTTTAGAAACTGTTGCTCCATCTTTCCAATCTTTCTTCTGCCTACTCAACCTACAGCAACCCTCTTCAGAAATGTGGGAATCCTGTTGCCTCTGCGTGTTCTGTCATTCCCAGTCTAGCAGAGCAATGTCAGGATGAACCTATAGACACAAGTGAATCTCATCCTGTAATTTCCAAAGAGGGTATGGTTTATTTCAACTGTATTATATAGAAGGAGTTTATATTCATTTAATATAACGCACAGGCAATTATGATATCCTCTAAGAGTAAATCTGTAATCATTTTGTAACTACTGCTTTGCATCATTTCGTTTTTTTAGATAAACTGTTAGGTTTTGGAAATAAGAAAACGGCTACATATGAAAAATAGACAAGGAAAGAAGGATATGTGTTTTCGGTAAGAGAAGATATGAAGAATGAAGATGCATTTTTGATAAAGGAAAACAAGAAGTAATTTTGTCCTAAAATAAAATGATTGTTCCAAAATAAGAAAGGAAAAGATAGGACAAAACCTAAATAGATAGAGTTGTAGACGGTTTTTGAAAAAGGAATCTTTAAAAAGAAATTTTGATGTGTAGTCAAGTTGGCTGATTAAAATGAATTTATTTAAAAATGAATTTTAACATCAAAAGTACACTGGTACAAAATTAGAATTTGGGTTTTCTCTCTATTAAAGGACAAAGTCTTCTCAGATTACTCGTCTGCTCTTAACAAGAAACTGTAATCAAAGTTTCTTTACCTTTAATGTAATCTGCCTAAGAAACAAAGATTCTGTGTTTTGTGTTTATCAAGTCTTTGATTATTTAGAAAAACTGGGTTTTGCTCAGAACTATGTAACTTTCTGTGTTTGCCTTTAAAATCACTTTGTCACTTTAGTTAAGTAGATAATTAAGTATTGTTTTATAAAAATTTGTGATCCTTTTTGATCAAATGTTTTAAAACCTTTTTGAAATTTTTTGACAAACTTCCCAAAAATCAAATTCTAAATAAATCTTTTTTTTTGTCCTGAGAGATAGTAAATAAATTAGGCCTATTTGATACGTTAAATAACATGGGAAGCACTGTCAAATAAGAAATAACATTAAGCCTTCTTTATGTTATGTCTTTATAAGTATATGTTGTAAGAGTTCCAGAAATTGTGTAAAATTACTGAAAGTCTAATATAAAATGGTATAAAATGTTGTCTCTCATCAAAATTGAGGCTCACACTAAATATCAGGGAAGCTCCTTAGCTGACTTTCATGCAAAGGCAGCAACAACAAAATCTATAATGGTTATGACCCATGTGGATGAAGTCCATTCTGCTTCTCTTGGAAAAAAAAAGATGACTTCTCATGGCAAGACTTTTGCCATCCTGATGTCCTCGTAACAGGGCAACAGTCTGCTCCTGAATCAGAGAAATTAGGATGGGTAAACAACGGCTGTAAATTCAACAAACAGTCAGGGTTATGGAAAACCCAAAACGGCTGCTTGGTTTTTCCTGCCTCCCTGGGACACCCCATTTTTTTCATTTTTACATTCTGTCCCCAACCATAGTGCATTAAGAAAAAGTAATCTGTCCCCAGAGGCCTCAGAACTCCTCCCTCTGGGTCCTTTGAGCACATGCAGCTGGATTTCATGCCATTGACACTTAGTATGGGTTATCACTATGTTCCTGTCATTGTACCTATGTTTTCTGGATGGGGTAAAGCCCTCTCTTGCCACAAAGCTGATGCGCTCACGACGGCAAAGAAACTGTTAGAAAACATATTTCCCACTTGGGCTATACCTCCCAGTATCCAGTAATCGAGGCACCCACTTCACTGGGCAAATCATATAAACCTTAAAGAAAGCTTTTCAAATTCTTGGAATTATTACTGTTCCTACCATCCTCAATCATCAGGCAAAGTCAAGAAAACTAATGGAAACACTAGATGCAAGCAGAAGAAATATTAAATTATATGGCACTACATGAAATGAGAAAGATGCTCTAATGTTCTGTTTTTCCAGATTTAAAATCTTTTCTCTCAAGCTACCAACAATTTGGTGAGACATACCTTTGTGAACACAGATGAAACATTTACTTTTTCTCCCTATCTGATCCCTCCAGAATTCAGAAACTCACTGAGTATTCTTATTTTCACTTGTATAAATAATCAGGCCAAGTTTTTAATATAAACAAATTAGTTTTACTGTGATTACTTTTGGTAATAAATGAGAGTAACTGTAGAGAGAAAAATTACGTTTGCACCCTTGTAAATATTAGATTCTAGTCCTCTTAATTGTCTTGACGTTTTGTCATATATCTATAGACTGGAGTCCCCTGGCCTAAGGTTTGCCTTCAGTCTCGCCAAATGTCTGAAGTACCCTTTGGAAAATAGAAAGTAACTTCACGTAAGACAGTCACCAGCAGATCAGTGTCTACTGGTACACAACCTGCTGCCGAGCCCCTCTTGTCTTACGCTAACACGACCAGCATCATTAGTCTCTACTGTCTTAGGCTCAAGCCTATAATCAACAGATTCCAATTTAAAGGATCCTGTTGGTCACAGTCTAGAGCCAGGTGACTGGGTATTCTGGAAGCACCATCAGAGGAAGACAGCCCTCAGGCCCCACTGGAAAGGACCTTACCAAGTGCTCCTGACCGCTGACACTATTACAGAACTAGTAGGCACTGCATACTGTGTGTCCACTTTTGGGTATACCTTTGTGTGTGGTTACGATGGTGAACCACGGGCTTATAAATGTCTGGACAGCTGACATATGAAAGGATAATGCCTTTTAGGATATCGTAATATTCCATTTCAAGTTCTTGGTAAAGGAAAAAAATCAAACCACAATCTCCTAGGTTTCAGTGAAACTTGCCAACTCCTTTTTACACCTCACCTATTCTCGATTATCATTGTCAAAGGCTTTGTCCCTTGAATTGATGTTATCCATGATGACCTGTTGATAAAAATTTTATCCCTAACCATAGCTAAACTGGCAAATCTACCACTCAAGCCGTGGCTCAACAACAACGATCCCTGGGCTCCCTAAGGAGGAGTGTATCAACTCCCTAAGGGGGATCGTAGAAGGCTTCTTCACATCCTAACTGCTCAACAAGGGGGTATTTGCACGCTGCTGGGAGAAGAATATTGCTCCTACATAAATGAGTGTGCTCACATAAAAGAAGAGCTAAAGGTCATAAAGGACAATAGAAATCTCAGCGATACAGGTCACAGTACTGGCCTCAGACCACTTCGACCTGTTTAGTTGGTTACTCTCTGGCCTCGGAGCTATTCTGAGACCAGGGTTCCACACCTTACTAATGATTAGTGTTCTGCTTTTTTCAATCTTTCCTGCTTTAAACGTTTAATGATTTGCATTTCATGAGACTGCACGTCTGTCTCTACCTCCAGAGTAATGATTGTTCAGCGACTTGAGGTGACTGACCAATCTTGTAACCTAACAAAGGACTTGAAACTTTTCCCAGGTAGAGACTATGCCTAAGACTCACTTCCTGACCGCGTCCTCATTGCTCAGATACGGCCAAAGCCCCTGACTGCGTTGCTCCTACTGATTGAGCCCCTTGCTTTAACCAGCTAGGAGGGACATGACTCCCCAGAAATGAGCCTTCCTGCCAACGAGGGAACTATCAGTCTGTCCAAGGGTTAATCCATGATGCTTTCTGCTGAAAGAGCTTGACCAAAGGGGAAATGTAGACAGCGATAACAAAATGGAATACCACAGGTCAAGGCTTCTAAAATGGAGCTGGGAGGCCATGAAGGAAAAGGGGCTTAAGCACACACAAATCTCTGTCCGGATGAAACGTAACTTTTGAACTGTTCTTCACTGCTGCCATCTTGACCTTCTCTCAAAAACTAGGCTTACTCCCACAGATAAGAACGTTCTGCCTTAGAGATGGCCTTAGCAGCCAATCAGTGAGAGCTCAGAAGTAGCTGTTGTTGCCGGCACCAATCACAAATTTTGCAAACAACCTGTGTGATTTATCCTTCTGCCTTTATAAACCCTTGTCTCTATCCTCCTCGGAGCACATTTGGGGTTTCTGCCTGAACCTGTGTCTCTTGAATTGCAATTCTAATTGCCCAAATAAATATATGCCACTATTTGAATTGTAGTGAGTTTTCCTCAGTCAACATTGACAAGTATTTCACAATAAAATCTCCCGCATGTTATTACTTTTTCATTGGGATCTTCAGCCCTAAGAAAGAACAGGAAAAGGGGGCTAATTTTAGGAGGCTTTCCCGCCTCTTAAGCAGGGCTTCTCACACCGCCCTGTAACTGTTCATTGCTCTAGTTTTCCTCTAGACCCCAGGCCACTTGTCTTCATCACCACTGTATCCCTGAGCACCCAGAAGGTGTTCCATAAAAGCGCTGGTGTGTCTAAGTGACTGAACAGTATACGCAGCCCGAGGGTGGATGTTCCGCGAATGTCTGCTTCGGGAAAGGCCGTTTCCAGGATCAGCCCACAATCAACCTACACCGAGCAGGCAGAGATCAACGCCCGAGGCCAGCGTCTCCGAGGGCCCAGGGCTACCCCGCGTCGCGCAGGTCGCCAGGGCAAAACAAGCTCGAGAGCCCCGTCCTCGCTCCAGCGCCGCTGCAGCGCTTCAGCTCTCCTTGCGGCCCGTCCTCCCGAGAAGTCGCGTAAAAACACACTCAAGACGCCCAGCGCTCTCCTCGCGCCGGTGCTCCACCTTCCGCAGCCTGCGGGCCCGGCTCCCGCCGTCGCAGAGCCCGGCCGCCCCGCCGCCCCCGCCTCCTCGGAACCCAGGGCACCGGCGGCCCCGCCCCTACCTGCGCGCCGCCTCGCCGCGAGCAGCAGTCTCCCTCCGGAGCGCGACAGGCAGACATGGCCGGCTCAGACGACCGCGACCTCCAGCCTCACGCGGGGGCTCCCGCTCTCCAAGCGGGCGAACGCGCGACGCCGCAGTGCCACCAGGCGGCGCGGAGGGCAGCCCGGGGGCGGGGCGGACGAGGCGGAAGGCGGGCCTGGGGGGGGGGCCTCGCGGGCGGGAGGTCCTGCGGAGCGGCCGCCCTAGCGGGAGGCGGGGCCAACGCGGTGGGCGGGGGGGCTGGGAGGGCTTGCGGATCCGACCGCGCCCAGGAGGCGTGGCCACAGCGGGGGCGGGGCCCCGAGGGGCCTCCTGACTCGACGATCAGGCGGTGCCGCGGGCAGCCCGCGAGAAGGCCGGGAAGATGGCGGCCTCCTGGAGGCTGGGCTGTGACCCGTGGGTGTTGCGCTACCTTTTGGGCTTCAGCGGCCGCCGAGGCCCGGGAGTGCTTAAGGGGCCTGCCGGGTGGTCTGCCGGCCGCGGAGCTAGTCGGAGATGGCTTCACAGCACGCAGTGGCTGCAGGGTGAGTGGCCGGGGCTCTCCGTGTAGCTGAGCAGTGGGCCTGCGTCTGGGTGTGGAGGTACGGGGACTCCCTGGTCCCCTGGCCTCTTCTGGGGGAGGGCTCCGTTGACTTGGCCTGCCGCCTGGCGCTTTCTTGGGAGCTGGGGGAACTTGACTCCGTCCCTGGTCTCCTGGTTTGGATGGCTTCTCTGTGACCTTGCCTTGGAATTGGGTTGTGAGGCGCGCAGAGAGGTCCTCAACGCTCTTCTCGCAGGCCCCTTCTCTGTCGCGTCTTAGCTTGCTGTGGGGTTGTCAAGCATTTCGGATGGAGCAAAGCTGCCTCGGGTTGCTGAGATTCAAAAGCCACCCTTAGCTGTTCTTATTCCTTCTCTTGGCCCGTCTGTATTTGAGGTCTTTTCTTCGAGGCCACTCGGGTTGCCCCACGCTCCGGCTAGTAGAGGACTGAATTTGTAAATGCCCACGGCATCACAGACATAGGTCTGGGAGAGTGTTTTAAGCAACACATGCATTTAAAATAGTGAAAGTTTAGGCGGAGAATCATATCAAGAAATGTATCATAGAAAGTTGGCATTTAGTAATGATATTGACAATTAACACAAGGCTTCAAGAATTTAACACTATGTAATATAGTATGCCGGGCATTATTTTTTTTTTACATGGAGGTGGGGCAGGGGGATAGGACTAACAATTTTTGTGTGTTACATATTACCTGCTAATCATGATTCTGGAACTCCACAGAATGAATTTTAATCTAAAAAATTAGGTGCAGTCGGCATTGCCTACATATTCTTAGCTAGCTGAGGCTCAGAAAAAAAAGTTACACACAGTCACACGTAAGAGTGCACTGAGATTTCTAAAGATTAGGTGATGGGAACAATTTGTTTCCGTTTCTTGAGCTTAATGTTTCATGAAATACTCCTTGGAGCAGTGGTTCTTTAACTGCGTGTAGGCTTCCTTGTACTGCTTCCCCCGAGTTTAAGTGTTGAATTTGCCTACAGCTCCCAGAGATTCTGTCTGGGGTGGAGCTCAGCAGTCTGCATTTTACCAACTACTTTAGGTGAGTTTTGTTATTTTATGTTGGTGTTTGATGGGTTACTCTTTGAGACTCACTGTCTTAGAAAATCACGAAATTTTGAAAGCTCAGTGTTGGAAATAATCTAGGAAAAGTGTTCTTAACTTTGTTTGTAAAACAGATCCTTTTGAGAATCTTTGAATGCTCTAGGCCTTCTCAGGGATTTTCCTTACACCTAATGTAAGGACTCTTGCCTTTAGAAACTCACTCAGGCAGTCTTCATCTGATGCATCATGACATTTTCCCCGCCCCCCCCCCCCCCACTGTGAACAACTTTTCTAACTCTGCTTGAATGTCATCTGTAAGGGAGAGGACACTACCTCCCAAGGAAGCTGTAATAGTTTGCCAGTGCCTCCCTCTTTCAATTAGAAGGACCCTCGTGATTACATTGGGCCCACCTGGATAATTCAGGATTCTCTCCCATCTCAAGCTCAGCTGTTTAGTAACCTTAATTCCTTCTTCAACCTGGATTCCCCTTTGCCATGTAACATAACATAGTCACAGCTTCTGGGTGTTAGTACTGGAGATTTCAGGAGGGCGGGGAGCATTATCCTGCCCACCACAGAGGCTGACTATGTTGTTGGGTAGCTCTAAGTTCCTTGGAAATTTTAGATTTTTTTTCCCAATACTGAGTCAAAATTTACCCAACTTTTCACCTACAGGTTTTCGTTAGGCCATGCCTAATACACGTGGGAGCCCTTGAACTGTTTGTTTTACAAAGCATGAAGTTATACCGTGTTTGTTAGTTTTCTCTGAGCTTGGTAGGAATTGTAAATTATAAATTGTAAATTCATAAAACTGAGCAATTATTTGGTAATGTAGAGTATGTGAATTAAGTACGACTGTTGAACTATTTGCTCTTTCACACATCTATCCAGGATTTAAAAATCTGTCCATTGGGAGTCCACTTGGAGTTTTGGTTTCCTTAGAAGCTGTTTTGTTGGCAGCATTTTAATGAGCTATGACATATGCCATGTGCTTAGTGCTCCCTAGAACTCCTTACTTACTTCTCACAACAACCTAGTAAAGTTGGCATTATCTGCATTTTATTGGAGAAAAATACTAAGGCCCAGAGAAATTAAGTGGGTCTCCCAAAGCCACAAAGTATAGTATTAATGAACTGAAGAGGAAAAAAAAAATATATATATATATGTGTGTGTGTATATATATCCACACACATATATATATAACTTGTATCTTTGTTTAACAAATCCCTATCTTGTTTCATTCTTTCAACTGACGTGTTTACTGAGAAGGCAGAGACTTGTTCACCATTCTTCTGATACTGAGTGAAAGAAGGAGCATTTGGTGTCAGGCCTATGGTGGCCTGCCTAGGAAGTAGCGGGCCAACTGAAAGGAACATACGCTCTGTATTCTGGCCCAGGGCCCATTTAGTCATATTTAGCTTCTGGAGCTGCAATCCTAAATTCTGTATAGGCCTTATCCTTAAGGTATTAATGGTCTGTCTGGGGAGATAAACATTAAGGGCATGATTTCAATGCTGTGTGCAGAGAGCTCTGTGGGGTAAGTTTAGAATGATAAAGGACTACATAGGAAGGCTTCCTAGAAGTGGTAGCCCTTCCAGGCTGAAAGACTAGCAGATTGAAAGGCACAGAGACCAGGTGTGATATTTACATAAGTGGCATAGCATTTGTAAATAGTTTTTCAACCTACCCTAGGCAGTTAACTTTGAAGAGTTTCCATTACTACTCTCTCAGTAAATGGCATGGGTTGAAATTTAATTAATTAATAAGATGTTGATAATGTTGGTTTCAAGTTGTCTCTGAGAACTAACAAATGTAAAATGACGTGAGTAGAAAAATAAATGAGGTTCAACCTTTGTGGTGCTTTGCCAATTATATAACCACAGGCCACGTGTATATAGATGTTAAATAAATGTCTCTGGGGCAGCTAAAAATCTAGGAGGTTATAAAAGGGCACAGAGGTCTACAGTAGGATTGCAAGTTGGCAGTCAGTGAACTGACCTACATCATTTTAGAAGAAAATTAAATTTATTGACAACATTTAAAAACTATTAACTCTACATAAAAATCTAGATTTTTGTCATCTGAAAATTTAAAGTTAGGGCCTATATGGTGACAGTTGGTTGAGACTGAGTAATGATTGTTTTCTTTAGGTAGAAAATTCCCTCTGGTTTACCACTATGCCCTCTACTCTCTATTACCTCTCAGTCAGCAAGGCTGAATGTCCCTTTGTATTTGTCATCACCTCTAGTTGTCGTTCTTTTCTTGTACCCTTTTGTACAGAAAGCAGAACACAAGAGATAGACTAGGAAAAATTGGAGGGAGCAGATATTGTGGGTGTGTGTGTACAGGAAGAAAATTCCTATAGATTTAATCTGAGAATAAAGCATGTCTGGATCTAAAGGAAAACTTCAAGATGCTGCTAGACCACTTGTCTCACCTCCTATTACCTGTAGGCATCTACCTTTTTGACAGCAGTTCTGTAACAAGGAGGCAGCTTCTTTGTTAGGAGATGATGGTATGGTATTTCTGCCAAAACATGGATGCTGTTTTAGGCCTGGTCCTTATTAAATCCTTCTACTCTGATACTGATGAGACTGATCCCATTCTTTGAAATCTCCTTTAACTGTGGAAACAGAAACACACAGAATAGCTGAAGTAGAAATAGGATTTTTTAGAAGGATACACCACCACATAGATGAAGTGCTGCTGGGCCGTGGGGGAACCATGACAATTCCATCCATTTCTTCTAGGGCTCCCATTGTCTGTCTTCCCTCTTTCTCTGATTCGTTTTTCTCTGCAGGCTTGCCAGTCTGCTTACTCGTGGCTTTTCTTTCTCTGTAATGTCAGCTTGCCTTGCCTTAATGCTGATTCAGGCCCTTATGCTCCATGCTGTTTCAGTTTAGTTCAGGTGTGCACTGTCATTTCTGTGATCTAGTTCCAGATTCCCTGGATAGGGAAGCTGATGACCCAGTGTAGGTCACTTGTGATATAGGGCACACAGGCTTTGATTCCTTTAAAGCCTGTAGTTTGGACATTTTCTTGAAAAAGGAAGTGTCAGTTGGAAATCAATGATTGGCATGTCTGTTACTACAACAGTCTGATTAAAGTAGGACAATAGTGAAGTGCTTCTTCGTTTTAATTATTTCTAGGGTAAGTAATGACTAAGCAAAATGTGTGCTCACCTAAGCAGAACAGATCTAGGCCAGTCAGTAGATGAGATGTGTGGCCCTGGAAGGAGAATAGGAAGGGGATAAATGAGATCTCAGTAGAAGCAGCTTGAGAAACTAGTAAGATCTGAATTATTGGGAAATACTTGGTACATATTTGCGTTGCTTTAAACCATGTTCTGTATATGAAAATGAGACATTCCAAGTAGCCATCCCATTTTGAGCATTGAGTATTTGCCAGGCTTCATTTTGGATTCTTAACTTGCATTACTTCTGATCATCACAAGAACACTACAGGGTTAGTTGTGTTTTACAGGTGAAGAATTAGAGACTCAGTGAGGTTTACTGTTTGGCCAAGGTTAGCGAGTAAGTGGATGACTACTTTGGAACTATGCACATATTATACTATGATAGTATCCAGAGGAAGAAAAGAGGTCCTTTCTTGTTGGCTATCTTAGAATGAATTGACTTTGACTAATCAAGGGGCTGGGTACTATAGACTGAATATTTGTGTGGCCCCCTCTCCCCCAATTCATATGTTGAAACCCGATGCCCACTGTGATGGTATTAGGAAGTGGGGGCCTTTGAGAGGTGCTCAGGCACCCCACAGAGCTCCCTAGCCCCTTCTACCATGTGAGGACACAGCGAGAAGGCACTGTCTACGAACTAGGGGGTGGGCCCTCATCATCCACCACACCAAACCTGCCAGCATCATGATCTTGGACTTCCCAGCCTTGAGAACTGTGAGAAGTCAATGTTGTTTATAAGCCACCAGTCTCATGTATTTTGTTAATAGTAGTCTGAACAGACTGAGACACTGGGCAATGGGGTCACCAACTCAGAGCACGTATTCACAAGAAAGGTATACAGCTAAACAAAATTGGGGCTCTGCTGGCAAGAAAGAAGTTGAAGGAGTGGGTTTGGGAATAATGAGTAGCATTTATTGAGAGCTTACTGTGTACCATGCACCCGCCTCAGCACTTTATGTGAAGTAACTCATTTAGCACCCACAACAGCTAATGCTGTGCTCTGGTGATAGATCTCCACTTTCAGCCCAGGTCTGCCTGACACCAAAGCCTGTTTCCTTAAGCGCAGTCTACCTCCGTGTCAAGTGATATAGCTTGGCTGTAGACGTCAGCAGAACAGTGTCAGCTTGCTGAAGTTTTGTTCACCATGTGTATATTCTATTGTACACCTCTGCGCTTCTTTTAATGAAGTGAGACATATTTTAGTAATATCTACATTGTGAAATAGTATTTCAGTGACAGTCGTGATGTCACATCATTTGAGAGCAATTTAAGATACTAAAAATCTAGACTGTGTATAAAGGGTGGCAGGACCATTTAAGAGAGTTATAGATGTGTAAATGTCCTCCTATCTGTAAGTTTCTAAGGTGATGTACTCTTAAATATGCCTTATTGTTGTCTTGGGCTTTATTTGTCTTTCACAACAAAATGTGTAAATCCCCAAACTATTATGCCTGTGTTCATTCTTTTGGTAGACTCAAGTGGAGTGATGATTTCTTTTTGCCCTTGTTCCAAGATTGCAAAATAAACTGGGGTTCATGTAGAATTTTAATTTTATACTGTAATACCAAGAAGACCAGTACTGTAAGCCGAAACCTCTTCTGAAGTGTTCAGTTTATATCACTCAGAGGAAATAGTTCTACAGCCATAGACTACTTAGCAATTCCAGCCAGCTTCCTTAAAAATGTGCCATTGGAAACTAAGTGTGTGAAAAAATCAAAAGATTCCATAAACAAATGATCTACTCGATAGCTTTCTGCAATCAAGGACTTGATTACATGAAGCTTTTCTAGGAAAGAATTAAGGTTGGCAACTCTTATAATTCAGGAGAGCTTCCTTGGGATTCTACAACACTGGTTTTGAGAGGGGCACTTATCTATTTGAAAACTGATAAAAGCTGTACCACTTCTTCAGAAAAATGCATACATGCTCAATTTTGTATGTGATTCCAGGGAACTCGTAGATCTCCCTGTAATTTATCTATAAATACTGCATAATCTCCAGCCTATTTCCATAAACATTTTGATCATTTCTTACATAAAATAATTTTGCTACTTTGCAAGGATATTTACCATATTTGAGAACAAGAAAGATGTGTTTCATGTAGGGGTTCCAACTATAAGCAAATGACTAGTGAATCCATTGACATATGTGACTACAGCAAAGCCAGTAATTTGGAAATCTTGATTCAGATCTGGGTTTGGGTTAATTTACTTGTGTATTTAGGCTTATCAGATCACTCATCTTTCCCTAAACATCTGAACTTTCCTTTCTTTTGCTCATACTGTTCCTTCAAATGGAATGACCTTCCTTGTGGTTTGAAATCTTTCTCATTACTTAAGTGCCACCCTCCTAAGTCTTTCTGTAGGGTCCTGGCAGGGAACAGATTACACTCTTAAAACAAGTAATTTGAGGAGAAGTTAGTAAGTGACCATTTTTGTGAACTCAGGGTGTAGAGATGGTACTGCATAAGGGGCTTTTTAGAGCAAGGTGCTGTCACCACCCCTAGACCTGAAGAGGCATGGGAAGGAGGGAGCCTGTGAGAGGACCTCGGATGAAGCTGTGCCCTCAGTAAAGGATCCAGCCAGCCCCCAGTGACTTCACTGGGAGGGAGCTGAGAAAAGAAATACCCTGGCTTCACTCTCCTCTCTCCCTTCAGTTTCCTGCTTATGTGACCCATTGGCTGCACCCAACTGCAGGCCAACACGCAAGGAAGCCTGTTGATGTAACCCATAGAGTGGTGTGCGAGCAGGTTGACAGTAGATCTGGAAGGGCAAATGGGAGATACTGCCCATATCTGCCTGAGTCACGCCCATCAGTCATTACACTTTATGCTATCAAGTATTGGATTGTGTGTATATGGTAGTTCTCATGCTAGGAGAGGGGAAGAGCGTGAGTATAATTTCTACACTTGGAAGAAACGAGTGTAATTTCCCTGGATCGTGTCCCTAGGCCAGTGCCTTGCACGAGAGTAAGCACAGATCTTTATAACTGACCTGATTTTCAATGGAATTTTTCTGTCTACGTTTGAATAAGTGAATAGGAATCAAGTCTGTGTAGTTTATAAGACTCTTGGGGCACTTTTTATAGGAAGAAAGATTTTCTTTTTGGACCTATGGCATCTAATTTTGAGGTTTGTTTTTTCACTTGTACACCTAACTAGAGTCACCATTGACTCCTGACTTTCATATGCCATGTCCAGTCTATCAGAAATTCTTGTTGGCTTTACCTTTCAAATGTAATCTGACCACTCCTCACTGCTTCTACCAACTAGCCTGGTCCAAGCTGCCACCACCTTTAATCTAGATTATTGCAGAAGTGTCCCAATAGATGTCCCTCCCACCGCCCTTGACCCAGTACAGACTTCTCTGTGCAACTTTCAGAGTGCTTCTTTTAAATTATAAATTAGATCATGCTACTCATCGCCTGCAAGCCCTCCAAGAGCTTCTCTTTAAACTCAGAATAAAATCTGAAGTCGTTACTGTGGTTACAAGGCCTGATATGATAGGAATCCTCTACCTCTCTGACCTCAGCTCTTACCATGCCTCCCCTCACTCACAGGCTCACTCCACTCCAGCATGCTGGCTCCTTTGGTGTGTTTTGAACAAAACAAGGACACTCTCTACTCATTCTTTGTGCTTGCTCTTTCCCCTGTTTAGAAGGCTCTTCCATCAGAGATCTGTGTGGCTTCTCCTATTCAGCTCTGCTCACTTTGTCAGAGGAAGCCTCCTCTGATCAACCACTAAAATTGCTCCTCTACTGCAGCATGGTCCCCTTACCTTCCTTTCTCTTCTTAGTCCATATCACCCCCAGACGCGGTGTATTGTTTATTTTCTGTCTCCCCTCTTTAGAATGTCAGCTCCATGAAAGTAGGGATTTTTATCTGTTTTTCTTTACTTTAATATCTGCAACCCCTAGAAGAACACCTAACTAGCAGCTAATAGGCGCTGAAGAAATATTTGTTGAATAAATGAACAAGCAGATCTTCTTGTCTCTTTCCTTCTCCACTCCACACCTGTGCCTTGAAAAGATCTTCCAGAAATGCCCACTCCCTCGCTTAAAACCCTTCCATTTCTCACTGCCACTGTTGGGATGAAGGCTAGACGTTTAGAAGGATCTGGTCCCTAGATTTCAGTCTCTCAGGTCAAATGGTTTAAATGAGTAGAGGAGAACAGGTAACACATTCCTGGGTATCTTCAGTTTGCACTTAAAATCCCATTATTTTAGCTTTTTGGTTGTGGCCATCTCAAAGCATGTGCATTTTTTTTGGTAAATTCTAGACTTGTAAGCATAGCCGTATATGTGGAACTGCAAAGAAGTTGTTTTTTGTTGTGGTTATTTCTTTTACTTGCTCAAAAATTTCTTAATGGCTTTCCATTGCTGTTTAAATAATATCAGACCCATTAACTAGGTATTAAAGTGTATTATAAGGTACTATAGCTACCTTACATATGATAGTAGTCCCAACATACTTTAACTTACGTGGCGCACTTTTCATTTTCATTATATTCTGCTCGTCAGCCAGACTAAGCTGTAATTCCCACTTCTGTTTATTTACATGTGATGTTCCCCTAGCCTTGTTTTCTTTGCTTAGCACAGATTTTTTTAATTAAAAAAATTTTTTATAAAATGTATCATTTTAACTATTTTTAAGTATACAGGTCCATGGCAGTAAGAACATTCACACTTTTTTGCAACCATCACCACCCATCTCCAGAACCTTTTCATCTTCCCAAGCTGAAACTCTGTACTCATTAAACAATAACTCGCCATCACCCTACCCCCAGCCCCTGGGAGGCACTGTTCTACTTTCTGTCTCTATGAATTTGCCTATTCTAGGTACCTCATAAAAGCAGAATCATAAAATGTTTGTCTTTTTGCCTCTGGCTTATTTCACTTAGCATAATGTCTTCAGGTTTCGTCTGTGTTGGTTCAGGTATCTGGATTTCATTCCTTTCTAATGCTGAATCATATTTTATTATATGTATATACCACATTTTGTTTATCCTTTCATCTGTAAAGGGACATTCGGGTTGTTTTCACCTTTTGGCTATTGTGAACAATGCTGCTGTGAACTATGAACATGGGTGTACAAATACCTGTTCGAGTTCCTGCTTTCAGTTCTTTGGGGTCTATATCCAGAAGTGGGATTGCTTGATCAAATAGTTATTCTGTGTTTAATTTTTTGACGAACTGTCACAGTGTTTTCCACAGTGGCTGCACCATTTTACTTTCCCACCAACAGTGCACAAGGGTTCCAGTTTCTCTACATCTTGTAAACACTTGTTTTCTGGTTTTTTGATAATAGCTGTTCTGATGATGATGAAGTGGTACTCACACAGATTTTTTTTTTTTTCCTTCCTGATCAGCTAGAATCTCAGCTCTCATAGCTCTTTGGTGTCTCATGGCACTTTTATCTGCTCCCTTCTAGTACTTATATATTTATCTTGATGTCACATTTAATCTGTAACCCTTCTGAGGCCAGGATGCTGGTCTCGTATTGGTCTAGGGCTAGGATCAAGGAGCTTAGTAGGCGTCTGTTGAATGCCTTATGTGCCCTTTAGCTTTGGTGCTGAACATATGACAGCATCACTGAGGGTAAAACATTGGCCACTGATTTTGGTGAGAGTTTGGTTTTCACATGTGGAATACAGATGTTAATACAATTCAGATGTTAACATAGCCATCAAGAGTTAGGGTAATTTGGCTATGAGAACGAGGCTGGATTAGGTAAAGGAAAGAGTAAAAAGGAACCCTTCAGGTTTACTCTAGGAAGGTGAAAGGAACCTGTGAATCCATCCCTCTTACTTGAGGAAGGAATTGTAAAGTGGGATATTGTGAAACATCCAGCCGACTGTCTGTACACTTCAGAGTCCACCCTCTTTTTTCTGTACTGCCTATCAATAATAAATAGTTAACAATTTTTGAAACTGACTTACTCTTTGCCAGGCCCCAGTGTAATGACTTTGCAGATGTGAGCTACTTTAATTCTTAAGAAACTCGATATTTTACAGAAGAGGCCACCGAGGCACAGAATGACTGGGTAACGTGTCAGTGAGGAATCTGTAATTTGAACCTAGGCAGTTTGTCTCTGGCATCTGTTCTCTAAAGCATGATGGTATACTGCTGCTTGTTAAGTTTTTTAAAAAAATAATAATTTTATTAAATAATAAAATGTATATTTTAACAGTAATACATGCAATAAATAATCAAATAGCACTAAAAAGCTTATAACAATACAGGGGTCTCTGACCCCTCTCTCTCTCCTTCTTCAGTGGTCTTCCTCCTTAGAAACAGCAAGTTTTGTCTTAGCTTTCTTCTGGCATTTACTCGCTCCCTATTTCTATTTTATATATTATCTGTGGATGACTTCTGATCAGTGTCACCTCCATGTGTTCCCTCCCCCGCTCTCCCAGTGTAGTTATATTGCAGTTCCTGGTTAAATCTGTATTCAGTGTTTACGCTAAACAAATACTATGCACAACTGAGGACTGTCATATATTGTCCCATATTATGATTGTTCTCTTTCTTACTTTTTGCTTTTCCTGAAATTGTTGCCTTTTAAATTTTTTCTTTAGTATTCTCTGTAGCTGTTGCTAAATCATCTCACACCATCTAGTAGCTTCTCAGCACAATATTCTGTTTTGTCAATCACATCAGATAATCTCTCAGTAAACTTATTTTTGCAGTGTCTATATGTCCCCAGATGTGTAGGCTGAACCTCTGTTCCAGAGGTCCCTTCTCTTACTTCTCCAGAGTCCAGTCTTCCAGTCTGCTATTGAATGAGGGTGGGCTTGTTACCAGCACTGGACCAACGAAGAGGATCCAGGTATCTAACTGTATCTCTAATAGCATTCACCCAAATCCGCCCCCCATTTCCGAAGGTCCTCAGTACTGCCAGTTCCTGGGTCTTTGGGGGAATCTGTGTATCAACCAGGTTCATCATCCCCACTTCTGGCTTAGGATTCGGTTCTCTAGAGTCTCTTTAGTCAATTATTACTCATCTCTTTACTTTTCTGCTTCCAAAATTGTGTGCTCTTATTCCTTCTTTTCTCCCTATCTTTGTAGGTTTATGTCTGAAAATAACAAAAGCACATTTTTTTACTTGGTGTTACATAAGTTTTGGGGAGGAAGTGAAATTGGATAAATTTATTGTAGAAAATTATTAAAATGTAGATTATAAGAAACAAAAGTAAAAAGCACTTATAATAATATCACCAACTAGAGATTACACTGTTGTCATTTTAGAGGATATCCTTTCAGTCTTTGTGTACAGGCTAAGCAGGTAGAAATTGGGTTATGTCATATACTCTTTGTGGGACATCTTTTATATGTTTGTTACCCTGCCAAGACCTGTAAATGCTATTTTCACACAAACTACTATGCATCCATTTTCTCTTGTCATCCATTGACATTTTCAATCTATTCTTACACCAGTACCACACTAGAATAACTCTTTAAACAAAGAAGATTCATATGACAAGCACTCATTTAAAAAAAGAATGCTTTAGGTGCCTTTATGTAAAACTGTAGTGTGAGGATTATTGTGCCCTGGTGTTGACTTTAAATTACCTGTGCTTCATTTGGCTTTATTTCAGCCAGCCTGCAGATGGCAGAATTGTTTTATTTGAATGGAAATTTTAAAGGTTCAATTTTATTTAATGAGTTTTTGCATTAGAAAGAGAGGTGATTAAATGAGCAGCATCTCTCCCTATTAGAGAAAAAGCAGATTAATGCTAGAAACAGGGAGCCCTAAGAAAGTGTTGGGTAATTTATTTCTTCATTTGGTCTATCTTCATTTTATGATTTTTGTGTGTTTGGATTATAGTTGTATAAATGGACTAGAGGATGACACTCAAGCGGCACCATATGTAAATTGCTGAATTTCGTCAGTTGCTTTAGTCAGAGTAATAGAGCTTAGATCTGCTTCATATTAGCCACAAAGCAATTTGTTCTGCATTTGTATTTTAAGAGTTTGCTCATATTAATTTTTTTTTTAATCTGGAGACATTTTAGAATTGATGTATAGATCATCAGTTTAAAGCTTCGATATAATTCATTTTGCTGAAGTATGAGTGTTTTACTCTTGGGATAAAAGAAATACTTTAGGAAACAAGAAATTAGAATTAGATTAGTGTACCATATTTGAAATCAAAGACAATTATGCTATATCAAGATTGGAAGAGTGAATTTGAAGAAATGTAGGAATTACTTAGAGAAACTACTGTAAAATTCAATGATTAATTGCTCATATGCTTGAAATGGAAGGCAAAGCAGCAATATACTAAGCAAAAATTTTTATTTATTGTGTCATTCTATTGAGGCAAAAAGAGATTAAGACGTAATGATTTGTGAGACTCTACTTTTAAAATTAGTATGTTTAAAGATAAACTGGAATTGTACATTACTGTAGTTATCTTAAAAATTTTTAAATGTTTTTAACTCCTACAGAAGGGCAGATTTTATAAGCCGTTAGATATAATTTGTTAGCTTGATAAAAAGGAATAGAACACTAAAATGACTACAAAAAGGTTAAATTCTAACTAAATTTTGGATTTTTTTTTGAGTACTAATTGAAATAACTTGTACAATCAGTGGAGAAAAAAGCCACATTTACTTTATTCTTACCTGTAGTTGTGCCCAGTTATTAATAGGAAATATAATTGGTGTGCCTTTCAAAGCCTCCTCGATTTGACAGGAGAAAGGTAGAATGTACTGCTTACTGGAATGAAAAGGGAAGCTATATTTAAATTTTAATGAAATTAAACAATATTAGGTATAGGTTAAAATTCTAAGAAGTCTGGAAAAACCCATAATATCTTGATAGAATTGACCATAAAGGGTAGATATGATCATGTGCAGCCCTGTCATTCAGAACTGATATTATGATTGTGTAATTACTTTCCCATTGGAAAAATACATTTGGAAAAGATGTGTATAATGTTCCCATTGAAAGAGGCTACACTACAATGAAATAAATGCTTACATTTTGAAATGATTTTCTAGCATGAGAGTCTGTAGATTGATTGGTTAGATTAATCAGAAAATACATGGCATGTTTTACTCTGCGTAGTAAGCCAGTATAATCAATCAAGAGAGAAGTGAATAATGGAGATATCAAAAACGTCTCTCTTTGGCTTTTGTCACCTTCATTTCAGAGTAAGGACACTGATCTATTACAGAATTTTTATATTTTATTGCCATTATTCAGAGAAGCAATTTCAATTCATCCACGAAGTGTGGCTGTATGAAGAATGATTATGTTCTTTTTATTTTTAAAATATGAAAATTTTAGAGGTTCTTGATGTGGTAATTTGGAAAATAATACTTAATAAAGGCAAAAGTTTCACAGTATAGTCCTAATCAGGAATAATGGAAATGTGACGGTCTTGCGGGTGAGAGATAACGATAGGAGATAGACTCATAAAATAAATGTGAACTATATCATGGCAACCTGAACCAAGCGTAAAAATAGTGAAGAGAGCCTTTGTTTTGAGAGAATCAATTTAGTGTTTGTCATAAATTGGAATCTGGACATAGAATCATTGAAATGCATTTCTTTTGCTTCTTTGTAGTGGAGCTCTATTTGATGTATACATTTAATATGTATGTGATTATGAAATATTCCATCTCATAATGCCGGACTTGAACTTTTTGATAGAAGCATCATATTGGGACTTTTTTTTTTTTTGGTGAGGAGGATTAGCCCTGAGCTAACATCCGTTGCCAATCCTCCTCCTTTTGCTGAGGAAGATTGGCCCTGGGCTAACATCTGTGCCCATCTTCCTCTACTTTATATGTGGGACGCCTGCCACAGCGTGGCTTATAAGCACTGTGCCGTCCGCACCCGAGATCCGAACCCACAAACCCCAGGCTGCTGAAGCGGAGCACGCAAACTTAGCCACTACACCACCAGGCCAGCCCCTGGGACTTTTTTTTAAGCTATGCTTTTCAAGAAGAGGCTGGCCTCTTGTCAGGGTGCTATTACAAGGTAGTTCTTGTTTGTTTGTTTGCTTTTGTTTTAAACCCCATTTGTCACTATGATCTTAAAAACATTAAATGCTGAGGCTTGAGCTGGCTGTACATTCTTTAGGCCAATGTGTTTATTTGTTTTCTTCATCAAGCCATGTAAAAAGTGGAAAAGATAATAGACACAATGTAATGTAGGGGGTTAGACAGCTCTTTTTATTATTTCCAAATGTGTCTAGTGTCGAGCTGTGAGCACTTTGAAGAATTCTCGTGGTCAGGTGTAGGCTGTTAGGTTTGACTGTGAGGTGCGTCACTGATGCTCCAGTGTGAGTTTGCCTGTGTGTGTGCTTTCCTGAGCCCTCTTCCCTGAGTCAAGGGTGCTGCCGCAGCATTTGATAGACTGCAGTGCCCTGAGGCTGTGCGTAGTAGTTTGCGTTATTTTCTGCTATTCAGGGTCTTAATGTGCCTATTTTAGTGCACAAGAACTTATTTTACTAAAGAAAATATCCGAAGATATTTTAAGCTGTATTCCAGTCGTAATTTGTGTTTCAACTGGCTTGGAAATGCAGTGAAACTGTTGCGGTGAAAGTTACCAAGAGACGTAGTGCATGGGAGTTGACGGCTGTGTCCTCCAGTCGCTTCTGAGACAACTGTGTGTTTTCATAATGAACCAGGAGTTAGGAAACACACTGTGGCTGTTTTTCCTCCCTCGATTCCACGATGTAATGCACTTAACGATTACCTGTTCTCTTCCACATTCAAAGCATTCATTGTCAGTAGTAAAAGTGGTTTCTTAGTACAGGAATTCTTTATGCCCAAGGTAGAGAAAGTGTTTATTAGGATGTTTGGTTGGACATATGAAGGATGTTCACATGGACTTGATATGTCTGGTTTGCTGTGTTTGAATTTCTGAGTGAGTAGGCTACAAATAACCATGATTAATTGATGGTCCATGTTTGTAAGGATCATCAATTAATGATGAGAGGTAGTACCATGTAGTAGAGTACAGCTTTGAGAGTTAGGCAGGCAGAATTCAAATCCTTTAATCAATGGATTGTAGCTTTCTCATTGATGAAATTGGTTTGGGCTCTATCATTGTTGGGGTATTAGGAGTGATAATTCTACTTTTCTACTCTTCTTAGAGTTTGATACCAATTGAGACAGGCAAAAAACTGGTTTTTTTGATCTCCATCAGACAGTTGGAGATCAAAGTAACAGTTTTAATGCTGATGGTTTTGTTGGATTGGAAAATGTGACTTAGATCTGTGGCCTTCTACAGTTGGACTTCCCAGTACAACCCCATATTTAGACTTGAGGCTTTTGTATGAGGGGGAGAGTTTGTGTATACAAAACAAACACACCTATCTGAATGCCTCCCTCACAGCCAGTGGGCCCTGATGGTGGGAACAGAGAGAGATGTCTGCCTTTGAAAGGCAGGTCCATTTAGGCCTAGCGCATAGAAGAGCTGAAAGGAAAATGCAGGTTCCCTATAGGCAGGCGGGTCTTAAAACAAAATGAGGAAAAGGCCGAGGCAGACATGTATGCTTGGTCCTTTTCCCAGTTCTTTAGAGAGGGAAGAATGCAAAGTGGAGGAAGGACAGAAGCTTCCTTCCAAATGCTTCCAAGATGGAACTCCTTTACCATGAAGCCGTAGGAACTCTCCATTTGAAATGACAGAAAAATTAGTTCAGTTTCCCAAAGGAAATACGTAACCTCATTTAACATTAATATTCAGTTCCCTTGCTTTTAACCCCAAAACATCAATGGAAAAAAAGAAGCCCTGTTATACCCTCTTCCACATTTGAAATATGTTAGATATTGTACGCTGTTTTGCTTTTTTGAGTCAGAGAGGTGAATAATCTGAGGTGAGAATAGGTTCAGTGGAAGATTTCAGGGAATGTTATTTGTTACCATGGCTACTGCTAAGCGCTGGAGCATACTGTTAACTATTTTATTAGAGTAAACTTTATATAAATTTGTAATCTAACCGCTGTATGCTCTTTGAGTATGGTCCTGGACAGTGGACGACCAGTGGGAAGCCCATTTGGCCAAATACAGAGTGTCTCCTTTGTTGATACCTAAGGAAAAAGTAGCTGTGTTTCATTGAGAGGCCACCCTGGTTTGAGTCTACCTTTTTGGATCCCCAGTGATTTGTGGAATGAAACACTATTTGAGATTAACTACTTAGGTTAATCATCCTTGACAAGACAAGCCTTTCCTTTCACACTTATCAGTCAGAACCTTTGATTCTTGAGTAGTATAATATCAGAGGAAAATGAAAACAACCTATTTTTTAAAATCTGATTTGATAATTTTGTTGAAAGTTAACAGAACCCTTGCTTTTCTTTTTACTATTTTCTTACTTATCTTTTCCTTTGGTCATTTTACTTGTAAATATTTTTTGTGGCAACAAAAGGGGAAGGAGAAGAAGATGAAACATGTCAAATTTTTTTTTAATCTTGTAAGCAACTGGCTTAAAAATATGAATAGAGGGAGGCCAGCCCCAAGGCCTAGTGGTTAAGTTCAGCATGCTCCACTTCGGCGGCCTGGGTTCACAGATTTGGATCCCGGGCACAGACCTATGCCATTCATCAGCCATGCTGTGGAGGTGACCCACATACAAAATAGAAGAAAACTGGCACAGATGTTAGCTCAGGGACAGTCTTCCTCAAGCAAAAAAAAGAGGAAGATTGGCAACAGATGTTAGCTTGGGGCTAATCTTCCTCAACAACAAAAAATATATGTACATGCATAGAGGACTCGGGAACTGTGAAAAAGAAGTTGAACGTATTCCAAAAAAGAGTTTTATTTTTAAAAAGTTGAGAATTTTATGTTTCCATCCTATTTACTGGACACTTAGTTTGATCAGTTGGGAGTCTTTTTAGACTTTGGAATATTTTCTTTTTCAAATTGAATTTGATATTAACTTACTTGAACTTTTTATTGATGCCTCATGAAGTGCATTATTTTTTTTGTGGCTAATCTTTCCTTTCTTCAATTCCAGCTGATCCTATTAAGATACTAATGCCATCACTGTCTCCTACAATGGAGGAAGGGAACATTGTGAAATGGCTGAAAAAGGAAGGTGAGCAAATACATTACTAATGCCTTGTGTTATTTTGATCATTTTGATTTTTTTCTGATGAGATATAATATATAATACATGATATATATGAAATAAATTGGATTCCTTTTGTAGTTAATTTAAGTTTGTTTAAATAAAATTTTCCCATGTTAATGTAGCAAAGATTTTCTGGGTTCAACCCCTGTCTTCTCACAAGCAGAGAATGGTAAAATATTTTAAGACTTTTTTCTAAGTTTTAGTCCTGATACTTAGCTTTTAGTTTTAACATCATAAATTTGTCTATCCCCTTAAGTTAATTTATGACTTTATGATGATTCTGTGTGTGTGTGTGTGTGTGTGTGTTTCCTGGGCTAGGCAAGTTGATTGTAAATTTCATTGGAAAGAACAAATAGGAATAATAAGGAAAACTCTCAAAAGAAGAGCAGTAGAAGAGGGTTGTAGCCCTACTAGATATTGAAACATATTATTAAGTCCCCATAATTAAAACTGTGGTATTGGTATTTAAAAAGACAGACTGTTAGAACCGAATAGAGAATGAGGAAGTAGATGTAGTTGCACTGGGGTATTTAGTGTATAATGAAGATTATTTAGATTTATCCTTTGTACTATGCCAAGGAAAAATTACAAATGAATCAGACACTTAGTGTACAAAAAAATGAAACCATACAAGTACTAAGAAAACAGTTGGTGAATTCCTCTGAACTTGGAAGTGGGATAAACACACTAACTACAACTCAAAATCCAGATGCAATAAGGGAAATGTTGATACATTTGATGATAAAAATAATAACTTTAGTATAGCTGAAAACACAATAAGTAATTAAGTAAAAAAGCAAGTGACAAATTGGAGAAGGGTATTCGCAATTTTTGTCACAAAGGGTTTTATGTGCTTAAAAAATAAAGAATAAGAAAACTGTCAACTCAATAGGAAAGTAGGCAAGATATATCAACAGATGGTTTACAGAAAAAGAACTGTAAATAGCCTTGAAACATATGGAAAGATACTTAATCTTTCTACCAATAAGAAATATGCAAACCAATACTACACTGAGGTATCATTTCTTACTGATCACATTGACAGTTGAAGAAGTTTGATAAGCAGTTCTGTTGATGAGGCTGTGGAGGGAATGGGGGGAAGCAGGCACTCTCATACATTGCTGGAGGAAATGCAAAATGGTATAAGCCCTAGGGGAGAGAATTGTCACTATCTAGAAAAACAATGTTTATATTTACCCTTTGGCCAGGCAATTCTACGTTGAGGGATTCTATCTCAGTGTTACATACTGGATAACATAAGAAAAGGCACATGCATAAGGCTATTTATTGCAGCAATGTGTAATAGCAGAAGGTGGAAACAACCCAAATGTTGGTCAGTACAGGATTTGTTGGATAACTTATACTACATCCACAATGTAAAAAGAAATGAAGCGTATCCTCTTATACTACTGTAGAGTGATCTTCAGGGAAAAGTAGCAGAGTGGAGACAAGTAGGTATAGTACGTATCATTTATTGAAGAAGGGGATGGGAGTACTAATATTTGAAAAATTAGAAAGGATAAAACAAAAATTTAACAACAAATGGTTACCTATAGAGTAACCATTGGAGGGAGTGGTGTGGTGGAGAATGTAGAAGCTAGACTTCTCTGAAATATCTTGTTTTGTCTCTTTAACTTTGGAACCATATACATATTTTGAATAATTTTAAAACAAAATTAAACTTTGAAATCCCTAAAAGTTGAAACAAAATGAAACAGATGAACCTAATTAACCTAATTATATATTGAGTTGCTGATGTAACCATACACAGAGGGATTATTTCAAATCTCACTAAACTCGACTGTATATCCCTAATAGATTATAACTAAAGGACAAGGACATCTCCAAAAAAAAAAAACCCTGAACTGTTGAGAGTAATCATGTTGTAGTGGTTATGTTGGTATTTTATTCTAAGGCTTTTGTACATATTTTATGGGATAAAGTAAATGAATGATTAAGATGATAGCATCGAGAACCCAGACTTCTGATGTGGTTTAAAGGAGAAACAGTTAAAAGATAGCTAAAGACAAGGAAAAATCTTATGTTGGTGAATTTTCTAGCTCTTTACCCTGGCAGAGCCTGGAGAAAGGACCAGCCCAGTAGCAGTAAGCGCCGCTAGCAACCAAACTATAGTCTGTAAATGCCAGCTCCTACTAAAGTGAACTAAAGCTCCTTGGAAAATAGCTGCTTCCAGGTCTGGGGAGGAAATGTAGGTACAAGATGAGCCTGGAACGTCTTGTCAGTGTAGAAAGCAAAGAAGCTATCAGAAGTCCTGAGGGCATCCTAAGGGACTCAGGAGCCAAAGGTGGGACAATCTGAAGATCAGTAAGGATAGTGACTGCAGTGTATTGAAACACAGTAAATATATTTGAATCCAAAGTTCACAATAATACTAAAGAAGAAAAACCCTACTAATTATAGTTCTGCTTTAGAGGATTTTGAAAACTGGTAATCAGTGGAAAGACTCAAGTTTTTTTTTCCTGCCTTTCCAATACTAACTGTAGCTCAGGGTAACCACATAGTTGATAAGAATAAGTTTCTCATTATTAGCATATCCCAGCTCTTAAAAGATGGAGGAATGATAGAATGTTACTGTATCACCATTTGCATCCTCTAATGAAATGAGGGATAGCACCAGTGATTATCAGTGGCTGCTAATAACACAAAAAGAGGGAAAACTGGACATTACCCACTCCCTGATGTTAGTACACCTGGATACCAGCTGTGAAGTTGTCTAGCCAGAAAATTTAACTGAATAAGCCTGTAGCTCTAACTACTATTCTCCAGCAAATGCAAGGGAAGGAGGGATATATTCAGTGACACCATGAGGAGTATATGAGCAAAACTCAGACTATGAGGAATTCTACAGGCCAGTTCCTTCAACAAATAAATTTCAAGGGGCAGGAGGGGGTAGGCGAAGGAAGGAGGGAGGGAAACCTATAGCTTAAAAGAGATTTAAGAGACCAGTTGCAATGTTTGGAGCATATTTTGATTATGATTCAAGCAAATAAAACATTTGGGGACATTTGAAAGTGGTATATTTAATAATATTGAGGAATTAATCATTTTAAAGGTTTAATAATATTGTGGTTATGTTTTTTAAAAATCATATCTTTAAGGGATAAGAGTTGAAATCCTTATGTATGAAATGATAGTGTGTCTGGGACTAACTTCACAGTAACTGGTGGAGGATAAAAGGATAGGGTGGGTAGAGATGAAATAAGACTTGGTGAATCCGTTGACAGTCGTATAAGTTGGGTGAAAGGTACATGTGGCTTCATTAACTTTCCTCACTACTTTTGTATTTGTTTGAGATAATATATATTTTTAAAACTTGTATAATCAATACATAGCCTTTGAGATATAATTTGGAGTGAGAAACTACTCTTTCCTTACCTTTTTGTGAGCTCCAGGTGAATTAGTGTTGCTGTTACCAAGAAAATATTTGCTACAATACTCCCTATAAAGCTGTGCTGGTCTACTGTTTCTAGCAACCATTTTGCCAAATTTAAGTAGTCAATATGGTGCTTAGAAAATAAGACTTAAGACTGTGAGGGCCAAAGAGGTGACTGTGATGCAGTGCTCGTAATGCGGGACGAAGGAGCAGTTCACGTGAAAGGAGTTGGGGAAGGAGACCTTTCATTTTTCTGGCAGCTGCTTTCTTTCCTTTTTTCTTACTCTGATCATTGCCACGTGTGGCGGTGGAGTAGCCTTCCCCTAGGGGTGGACTGTCTGCAGGACAGCTTCTTTTAGCATTCTGTGTAAGCATCTTTCCCTATGCTCTACTCATTCTTAACATGTTAAACTTTTGTGGAGGAAAGAGGATGAATGTCCAGTCCCTATTAGGGATTATTTGACAGATGTACAGAGAAATTATAGTGACCAGATGAGTTCCCCACAGCCATTATTATGCTGCTTGAGAAGTGGTGAGCCAAGTGTTAAAAATGGACAGAGAGGAGGGAAGAGCGAGTTGAGAATGAAGGACGTGGCCTGGGAGAACATGTGATTCCAGAGACTAGCTGTGGCAAGAACTTCTAGGGTGTTCGTATGTGTTTCGGTGGGCACAGATGTCATCCAGGCAAACGCTGATACTGAGTGGTCCAGTCTAGTGCTTATAAAAGAACATGGAAAGAGTTTAGGCAGTGAGCAAGAATTCAGAGTCTGACCGAGTTATGTTGTGATTGCAGGAGATGGAGACATTCACCGCATCACTTTTGCCAGTGATGACACGTGTGGGGATCAGGAAGAGGGCTGCAGGTATTTACTTCAGAACCCAAGCCAAATGAGTTTGGGATTTTAGAAGAAGGCCCCACTTCTCTGAGGGAGAAAGGGGTGTGGGAAAGGCAACAAGATAGATTACAGAATGGGCCTCACAGCAGGAGCCTGGGACTATGATGGATTGGGCCAATATGGAGGTTAAGAAGTATGGTGCAATGAGGCTATCCAGATGACTCTGACTGGTCCTTCATGTGCTAGATACTACGTGTGATTGGAAGCATTACTTAACTCTGTTCCTCAGTTGGGAATACATCTGAGTTTTGCTAGGTCTCCTTTCCCTGTTATGACTAGCATAGTAATTGGAGCAGACCCAGTAGCAGTGTAAGTAGTCAGTTAGTAAAGATATTGGCAGAGGAGAGAGTCAGCCAAAAGCAGGAAATGTGACAGGGATCCGAGAAGGCTTTGCAGATGAGGTACTGTTGGAGCTGGTCCTTGTAAAATAAATGGGCTTTTAAAAAAGGAGAAAAGTGAGAATGAAGGACGTTCCAGGTAATGTAAACAATATGGGCAAAATCTTGGGAGTGGGATGTCACAACATATATTTTGGCAACAGTAGGTAGTTCTGGCTGCATTAAAGGCATAGTGGCTATGAGATAAGATAGATTATGGGAAGGATCTTGAATTCCAATCTGCAGTTTGTCAGGCTGTGAGGGTCCTTATCCTAAAGCCAAGATCCACACTCATGGTCATTTAATAGGCAGTGGTTTCTCTGTGCTTTCCTGAGCCGTGTTGATAGCATTACACTGAATGGAACAGGCCCTAAGAGCATTCTGGTATCAAGAGCTAACTGTAGGCAATTTAAGTAGGCCCATTTGCCTGTTCACGTTTAAAAAGCCAATGCTGAGGACTTGTAGTCACTATGACCATCTAAATATGTGGGCTAAAGCTTCTCCTCCCTACCGGATGTGACATTATAAAACAGATCTTTTAAATGGAAGTTGAGCTTTAACTCAAGAAAGGGGTCACCAAGTGTCAGCAACATCCAGAGTGGTGAGTGAGAGTTGAAGCCACGTGCCCCACTGGGCCTGAGCTGGAAGACTGGAAAAGCTGAGATGGGGAACAGGTGTTTTTTGAGGGGGAAAGGGGGGAAGGGAAATCAAAAATTAGACTCAGGTTTGGATGTGGTAACATTTGAGATACTAGACGCTCAACGGAAGATGTTCAATAGACAACTGGTTGTAGGAGTTGAAGGTCAGCAATGGCTTGGAGATAGAAATCTGAGAGTGTCAACATGTGAATGGATTTTAATGCCATTTGATAGGCAGATTTATTTGATTTGGGATCTATGTGGAATAAGAATGCCTGCTCCCTTGAAAATTTGCTCTCATGGGCCTGTCCTCATGAGGCTTTGGGGTTCAAATTTATAGTCCTTGCATTTTCTGAACCCACAGGTAAAGGTAAAATGGTCCTGGGCTGATAATCTTCCTGGGGTACCTGGCAGAAGCCATTATTCTGGAAGGATGCTGCGTCTAATCCAAGCCACACAAGATTTCCAGATAAAGCCCACTTACCCAGAGTTCGCAATCTCATGTTTAATAATGCACCAGGAAGCGGTCTTTTAGGGCCAGTCAGTAGACATAATCAGCAGCAAGACTAGACCTCTAAGAACTTCAGTCAATTGGAATTATCAGATACATAAAAATGTATGTTTAAAATGATTAAAAATGTAAGAGAAGGAATTGAAAATACGAAGAAAGGCAGACGTTATCCAGAAGTCCAGGCACATTTGAAAAGGACAAGTAGAACTTCTAGGAATGAAAAGTATTGTCTCTAAAATTAAAAAACAGAAAACTCAAGGTTTGGTTAAAGTGTGATTAGATGTGACTGACCAAAGAATTTGTGAACCGAAGAGCAACCTGAAAAAGTTAGTTTGTACACAGCACAGAGAGAGAAAGCAGTAGACAATCTGAAAGAGAAGTTGAGACGTGAAGAATAAAATGAGAATCATCTGATAATCTGATAAGAGGATTTCCAGAAGGAGAAAAAAAAGAGAGAATGAGGAAGAGGTAGTATTAAAAGAAAAAAATGGCAGAGGACTTTCCAGAATTTGAAAAGACGTATGTCATATAAATGAAAGAGCCAGTGCTTCATTAGGAAGCTCTTTGAGCAATTGGCTCTGCATGGCTGCTGCCATCTTTTAAAATAATTACCAGTATCTAAGCAAGTTTCACCTTTATAAATAATATAATCAGTTGGAGTCTATTTTTAGGTTTCCTTTTCTTGATGAATTACAGAGCTTTGGCTATTTACATATTCAATATGACAGATTGTTGGTGTCATTAAATAATGATTCAGACACAGAACAGCCTTTTAGTGTTATTATAAAATGATGAAATTTCTTCACACTTGGAGAACTGATGGGCAAGTAGATAAGAGGATTCTTTGGACCACATTTATCTCAGACTTCTGGCTCACTGGCAGTCTGATAAGTTATTCCCATCCATTAGAATATGGAGTGAATGATGAGGAGCCAGGAGACATGGTCTCGTCAGCCTGTTCTTTCTTCCCTTTGATGACAATGTGCTGTTTCATGTAGAACAAGCCAGCATGTAATAGGAACCCCTGGAGCATGTTTCCCTGAAGGTTGCTATTCAAATTCTGTGTTCTGCCACCTGCGGAGAAATGTTTGTTTACCAATACATTATAAATAATTGAGAGCAAGCTTAATCCTTGATTGTCAATAATTCACTGGCTTCTTTTTTAAGTTCGTCACCTTTGTGATTTAATTTTGACCTTTTGAGCATAATTTTCTTCTCTTCATTAACTCTCACGTACTGTACACATGAGTAAGACTGTATGTCTAAGTAGGTTTGGTGCTTGATACGTTTGTGATAACTTGGTTCAGTCATTCTGTGTTAAAAACATTTATATTCTGGCAGAAAACTTTTTATATACCTTTTTCTATTAGCTATGTTTTTAAAAAATTTTATCTTGAGATCTTTATTTTATTTAAAACAATGGGATTAGACCTTCAGGCATTAAGAGGATTGAGATTTTCTTCATGAAAAAGAATAGTGTTGTATCTAATGATAAATCTGTTTTTAAGCAAAGGCTAATGATCTGATAACACTTCAGTGGATAGCAGTTTGGTGTTAAAAACCTTTAAGATTTCTTGAAAATCTGAGACTCCGTAATTCACAACCAGTATTACTAATGTCGTATGTGTGTGTGTGTTTTATGCCAAGGCGATCAGGGTCTGGTGTAAAGAACTCTGGCCTAGGAATCATGGTTTGTCCTCTGGGGTTTGCGGTCTGCCGTGAAGTCTCTGGGAGTGAGTTGAAGTAGATGAGATCTAAGATACATCCCTGGCTTTAGAATTCTTTGATAACTCACTTTCATTTTCTTTTTTGAAGTCATGGAAACATGCAATAATATAGCATATAAATTATTCCCATATTTGATCTATTGAATATTAGAAAAGTAGTTTTATAATGAGTATTAGAATCCTTAATTTCTGTCTGAGGATTAAGAATTTGCATCATAGGGGCCGCCCGGTGGCGCAGCGGTTTAGTCCGCGCTTGGCAGCCCGGGGTTCGCGGGTTCGGATCCTGGGCGCCCGCCGATGCACTGCCTGTCAGCCACGCCGTGGTGGTGTCCCATATAAAGTAGAGGAAGATGGGCACGATGTTAGCCCAGGGCCAGTCTTCCTCAGCAAAAAAAAAAAAAAAAAGAGGAGGATTGGACGGATGTTAGCTCAGGGCTGGTCTTCCTCACCAAAAAAAAAAAAAAAAAAGAATTTGCATCATAAAATTAGTAGAAAAAACACTTCAAAAGTGCTAGATAACATGTACAATTTCAAAATCTCCTGAAAGGTGAATTGAATTGTAATTCTACATCTTTATTACAAGTTTCTTATTTGGGGGAGAAAAGTGTGCTTCAGATATTTTCAGTTTAATGAAGGGGATATAGTTAGTTTTTCATCAATTGAAAGGTCAGATCTGTTAAGCAAAATAACAAAAAAGAAGATATTCTTATTCTTCTCTTTTGTAAGAGAATATTTGAGGGTATGAAAAACATTTTCTTTCTTGAAACATTTAAAAGCATATCAGGAAACACTGTGGAACAATGCTGGGCTGAGACAGTTATGTAACGTGCTTAGCCACACGGTGTCTGGAACATGCTAGAATGTGCTTCCTCCGTGATGCTGCTCTTCGGGTTGTCTCAGACCCAGACCGTCATTTTATGTGGGCATTCCTTCCGTCATGTGCCTGGGAATTTTGAATATTTCAAATAGTCTTTGTGTAAATCGTAGACTGTATCTAACTAATGTAGTGTGTAAAATTCAGAAGTGAACTGGTTTGCAGGAGTTCTTCACTGTTGGAAGTGTTATCACTGGTGCCACCAGAGAGTTGTATGAGTCCCTGGCTTCTGCTCTAGAAGAGGCTTTTGTTTCTCTTATTTCTGGGGATTTGTCTGTCTGTTGTGCTAAAATGGAAAACTTTTGAAACATGTGTTTTATAAATAGCTTCAACATTTTTTCAGTATACTGCTATTTTAACAGCTTTATTGAGGTATATCTCAATAAGTGTATTATAATTTACATAACATACCACCTATTTTAAGGGAACAATTTGGTGATTTTTTGTAAGAATATAGAGTCATGCAACCATCATTAAAATCCAGTTTTAGAACATTTCTATCACCAAAAGAGGTCTCTGGTGCCTGATTGCAATCACTTCCTTCTCCCATCCCTAGCCTCATCTGCTTTCTGTTTCTAAAATTTTGCTTTTTCTAGACATTTCATGTAAATAGAATCATATAGTATCTAACCTTTTGTGACTGGCTTTTTCCATTTAGCATGATTCATCCATGTTGTAGCATGTATCAGTAGTTCATTCCTTTTATTGCTGAATTGCATTCCATCATTAATGCTTTTTTACATTTATTAATATTTCTATTGTGTCAGAATTTTAGAATTGCTAAGTAGAATTACAGATTACAGTATTATTCAATAAACTTTCTGCGGTGCTAGAAATGCTCTGTGTCTGCACTGTCCAGTACAGTCACCACTAGCCACATGGGTGTCAAGCACTTGAAATGGGCAACACAATGAAATGTAAGAGGTCAGAATGATGTGAGGGAGGTTAACTTTGCCTAGCAGTCTCCTCAAACTGCTGCTCCTGCCTTCAGCCCTCAGGGCAGGACCTCAGATGGCCAAGGAGCCAGGTTGGGCCTGCAAATGGTCTTGGGCCCTGCAAATGATCCCCTTTTCTGTGTGTGTGATAAAGTGGGAAGAGTTGGCAAACACTGCCTAGGGACCTCTCCTCTGTCCTCCCACACCGCTGTAGGCACTGATCGGGTGGGATGGCATTGTCCGCTTGTCTGTACTCTTCTTCAGTGAGATTAGGAGCTTCTCAAAGCAGGTCTGTCTTATTACTTTTTACCATGGTGTCTGGCACAATGTCATTCACATAGGAGCAGCTTGTACGTATTTGTTGAGTAAACAATTGACTTATTTCTGTCTTTAATCCTGGTTGTCATCGTGGTTCAGCATAGCACTAAGAGGTTTTTCCTTTGATGTTCATGTAGGTGTGATTTATTTGGTCTGACAGCTAAAACTAACTCTCCCCCACCACTACCACTACACACCTTTTAAATAAAGACTTTTATTCTTAATGTTTGGCAGAACAAAATTATTTTGTGAAAGCCACAGTAGGTGTTCAGTTAATAACATAAACATCACCATTAACTGTGTTTCGTGAAGACTATACTTCATACCCAGAATTTAAAAAGAGAAAGAGAAGCCTTTGTACACGCCAGTCCTCAGCTCTGGCAGCCAGCTGCCCATCTGGACAAAGGAACAGGATGATGATGCTGGCTTCGGTGCTGGGGAGCGGCCCCCGGGCGGGCCTCTGCTCTGGCCCCTCCTGGGGCCCGCACTCTCGCTCCGGGCCCGCTCCACCTCGGCTGCTGACACGCACCACTAGGAGATGGTGCCAGAGGCACTGCAAGGCTGCCATCTCCTTCTACAACCAGTCAGCCATCAACGTGGCAGCTGAGGAGCCGTCTGTCACCTCACACTGGCCGTGATGCTCTCCCCCAGCTTCTCAGTCTTCTCTAGACTATGAACTTGTGGACAGAACCATATCTTATCATTGTGTTTATACCCAATGCTCAGTTATACACTGATGTTTGTTGAATGATCTGTTTGAAATGACAGAATATAGACTAGGGAGCTAGAATGAATCTTGGTTCTTAATGGTTGTTAATAACATCTCTAACGTTTTTATTTAAAGATGTTATGAAGTGTTATTTGAAGATAATATGTGAAGAGTTAACCTAACATTTTTAGTTCCATGATTTTTTTGTGTGTGTGAGGAAGATTATCCCTGAGCTAACGTCCGTTGCCAATCCTTCTCTTTTTGCTGAGGAAGATTGGCCTTGGGCCAGCATCCGTGCCCATCTTTGTCTACTTTATATGGGACACTGCCACAGCATGGCTTGACAAGTGGTGCATCAGTCCATATCCAGGATCTGAACCCACAAAGCCCGGGCCGCCACAGCAGAGCATGCAAATGTAACCACTATGCCACCGGACAGTCCCCTGATTTTTTTTTTTGTAATGTAACTGCACATTCACAACCTTCCTGAGAGTCAGAGAGATTAAGTAACTTGGTTAAGATTACTAATTAAGTGTCAGAACTTGGAATCAAACCTGTGTCTGAGTTGGAAGAGTTTTAACTATTATGCCTTGCAGCTTTTCTGAATTATAGCACTAAATTATAGAGGCTGAAACTGAGTAGATTTGGAATCTTTATGGCTCATTATTTAGTCTCAAGATTTTCTTTAAGCATTTACATTATGTTTTATTGTTGGTAGATAGAACTTTAGTTTTGTGATAAATTAGGGGTAATGTGCCCTTGTATAATAAAAGTTCACCACATGATGGATAAATCCTCTGTTTCTTTCCATTTTCTCTGTCTCTCAGCATTCTCATAAAGCTAATATATATGTCTATGTTATGTGAATAAATGTACATGTAATTAAAACAAAATAAAAAGGAAACAAGCTACCTAAGTTTTTAAATGTTAGAAGCATACTACAAATCAAATGTTAGAACCAAAAGAAATATAAAGGACAGTTTGATGTATTCGTTATGAGGATTTGTGAAATTATTGCAATTTTTTTCTGACGTGTTTTAATCTTAAAGTCTTTATGTGTGAAGGCACTAGCTGGAGTTCTAGAGAATGAGGTAGAATATAAAACACTTAGTGAAGAAGCTCCAAGAACTTCTGTCTGGTAAATAGAGGAAAACCCAGTTTAAAAAAAGTAAGTGATAATAGCAACATAACTTTTTATAATGCAATTTTTGATTCATTCAAATTAATTACAACTGCTGTAGGAATTCAGGAATAGGAACAAAACCTTCTAGGTTGATCTGTAGCTGAAGTAGAATTTGTGGATGGTTCTTAAAGGGTGCTTGGAATTTGAAATAGGCGAGCACAAGTGATAAAACATCATTTTACTGTTTTCCTATGACCAGAATTTCTTTCCTAGGAGTCTAGAAGAAGCATTTAATAGTTAGGTTGCCTAGTTCAATTGCTTTTTCCATGGTTACAACAGAAACATCAGGGCGTGATTTCTTTTTCCTTTTGACAGACAATCCAGTTTAAAACTAAAACATCTGTCCTATAAAGCAGTTTGTAAGGTTATATAAGCTGGCACTGTTATATGACATAGGAGGGTCCCTTTTGGTCTAATCTCTGCTTACCTCACCCCCTATTCTCTCATCCCTTCTCTCAGGTACCATGGGGCGGATCCTCCAGAGTCCTGTTTCCTTTGCCCCCAGGGCTTTGTGCATGTCGAGCCTGGTGCCTGGATCACTGCCCTTTGTTTGATTGTACTCTCACTTTTCAGGCTCAGATTAGATGTCATTTTTTTTAGGAGGCCTTCTTTCACCCCCCAAAAACTGCATTAGATGCCCCTCCTGAATGTTCCCATAGTGTCCTGACTGCACCTAATCCCACTGTAATTTCCAGTTAGCTTGTCAGTAGAGAGTATGCAGGCTTCTTGAGGTCAAAAGTCTTAACTCCCCCCCACCACCACCCCTGCTATATCCTCACTGCCCTCATGCATTTTCAATAAATATTTGTGGAGTAGAAAAACCTCTTTGGGATTAGACCCAGCACACTTTAAGTGTTCAATAGGTATCATCTAACAGATAAATTTGTTTATTTCATTAGAATAGTTTATATTGGTAGTTCTGAACTATTTCAACTGAAGATAATACCTGTGTGAACATCTTGGTATGCAATGAAGTAGTTTCTGTACAGAGAACTTTCAGAGCATATTTGTTATCTGAGTGTTTTAGATTTCCCTTCATGTTCTTTCACTGAGTGTGCCTATTAATATTGCTTTACTAGCTGTTTTTGCTGTGTGTGTGAGGGAGTATATTTGTATGTTACATATATTTCTATCCCTGTATTTTTTATTCTGTTTTCATTTTAGGTCAGTCTCTTGTAAGCCACATTTACCCAGATTTTATTTTTCTGTATTCATTTTGGTAATTTCTGTTTTTAGTAGGTGGTTTAAATCCATTTATATTTATTGTAATTACTAATACATTTGGACTTATTTCTACCATTTTTGTGTGTTTTCTGTTTTTATTCTTTATTTTTTTTTCCTTTTTATGTATCTGCCCTGAATTGGATGACAGTTTTTGTTATTTAATTTTTTCTCTTCTTTTTTGATTGCTGTGGATTCTGTTTCTATTTTTATATATATTTTTTGGTGTATACCGTTAAGTTTTTTGGATACATAATTAAATTTTGCCAATAAAGTCTAGAGTTATTTAGCATTTTTTTTCTGCTTATCTCTCTCAGAGTTCTTAGCATGTTTTACCTATCAACTAAACATTCCCTTATCCAGCTTATTATTTTTTAGAGTTTGAGTTTTACACTTTTTTAAACCCTCACAAATTACCTTTTACATGATTAATAGTTAGCATTTTATCCATTTCCATGGTAACTTGTTTCATGTAGCCCCTGGGTCCCCTCTGTGTCCACTTTTCTTCTTGATGAACTGCATTTTGTAATAGCTCATCAATAAGTGGTCAATTTTCTTAGCCTTTATATATCTAAAGAATACTTTTCCTTCAATCGTGAATGATGGTTTGCTGCATATAAAATTCTAGACAATTATTTTCCTCAGCTTTTTGAAGATATTACTCTGTTGTCTTCTGACCTCTACTGAGCTGCTGAGAAGTGTGCTCTCGGTCTGTCATGCTGCTGAGGTAATCTGGTTTTTTTTCCTCTATGCTATTTCTCTGCAGTGTATCTAATGTGGGTTCGTGTTTACACAGTCTAATACTCTTTTTTCCTGTTTATTGTTTTATTGAGGTATAACTTACATAAAGTGTAAGGTCTATTAATTTTTACACACACGTGTATTCAGGTTACCACTACCTAGTCAAAATATAGCACATTTCCAGCAAGCTACAAGGCTCCCTGTGCTTCCTCCTAGCCAATACGTCTTAGATAACTGCTATTCTGAACTCATTCAGAATGCTTCCATTTTGAGGGTGTGTATCTCTTTTCAGTTCTGGGAAATTCTCGACAGTTATATGTTCATGTGTTGCTTCTTCACTGTTCCCTCTGATCTCTTCCCTTAGAGCTAGGAGCTCCATTGGACCAACACTGCAGCCTCAGTCTATGTCTCCTAACTGTTCTTTTCTATTTTTAATCTTTTTGTCTCCCTTTAAGTTCCAGGTAGTTCCTTAATGCTACATTTCATTTACTAATTTACTTCACTGTGTCCAGTCTAGAATATATCCCATTGATGGTTTCTTTTTATTTCAATGACCGTATTTTTCATTTCCAAGATTGCTAATTAGTATTTTCCTTTCTACATGGTATTATTTTGTTTTATTTCTGTACATCATTGTTTTTTTAATCTCTTGTTCTTGTGATGGATCCTCTACCTTCATTTATATTTCTGAACATTCTCAAGATACTTATTTTAAAATCTTTGGCAGGTTGCACTAAATGAATTGCATCTGGAATGAATTTCTGTTCCAATTATTGATTTTGTGGTTTTCTTTCTTAGCATTACATTTCTTCATATGTCTTGGAACTTTGTTTTGCAGTTTGCTTTTGAGTGGAAGGTTTTGTTTGTGTGTCGATGTCTTCCCACCCATCCCCTCCTCTCCCATTCCCCCACCACCCAGTCTAGGGGTTTTACTGTTGATATTGGAGATATCAGAAGATGCAGTAATGGGGCCAGAGGGTGGCTTGGCTCAGATCCTGGTGTTGAGGCAGTGGTTTTGTTCGCCACCTTCCTATTCCCACAGTTCTGATTAAAGCCATAGTCCTAGACAGCAGATTTGATTGCCTGTTTTATCAGCCTCCTTTGTGAGTAGAGGAACCCTGGCCCAGCCCTAGCCTTAAGTAGAGGATCTAATTTGAGTCCCTGTCTTCAGCAGGCCACTTTTCCTTCCCTATACTCAAAAGGAAACCACCCTCCCTACCCCCTAACCTGCTTCTAGATCCAGAAACCAGCAAGTCTGATCCTGCTGAGCATTGTTGAATATCCATATTATTTCTGTGGCACAGAAATGTTTCTTGTTTGACCTCAGCTGTATCTTTGATTTTCTCGCTTTATGCTTAATATGCTTTACTCATTTATGGTGTGTGGTGCCAACAAGATTTCTGAACTAGCCCTACGATGTTAACTCAGAAGTGTTGTTAATTGTAAAACTTCTCTCTTCATGGAATAATGAAGTATATTAAAATAGAAAGGAATGTGGTGTTTGGAATTGATACGTTTGGAGGAGAATATGCATTCCTTGCTATTGTCTCTAAAATGTGATTTCATTTTTAAATACTTTGCACTCAATAATCTTTGTAATCGCTTTTTTATTATAACAGATACAATTTATATCCATTATAGTGTTTTTGGAAAATACACACACACACACAATGAGAATTACTTGTAATTCCACAGCCCAGGAATAGCTACTGAATATTTTGGTGTTTATTATTCATATTGTACACACACATACACACACACAGACCCACATATTAATATTCATATTTTTAAAAACAAAACAAACCCAGTCTTGTTTTCTAGGTGAAGCTGTGAGTGCTGGAGATGCCTTATGTGAAATAGAGACCGACAAGGCTGTGGTTACCCTAGATGCAAGTGATGATGGCATCTTGGCCAAAATAGTGGTAAGTTTTCATTTTTATTGTCTTCAACGGGATGAAGATTGCTTAAATGTAAAGTTTCGTGAAATAAAGCTACCTTTTATTTTTACCTCTTTATTTATAGTGTTGTATTATCTGACATAATTCCTTTTTAATTCAGATGTTTAAAATATTTTAAAGTCTAATGATAGCCAGTGATGATCAGATAACATAGAACTATTTCGACCATGACAGTGGTGCTCAGTGTTTTGGGTTCTCTCGTGGAGAATGAGAAGCATTCTGGCCTGAGGGATGAGAGAAGATTATTTGAGGTAGAATTTGAAGACAAAGAAGGGACTAGGTTAAAGCTTAGAGCTAGCCATTTTCAAGTTTGTAGTTGATAAAATCAAAGAAGAAATGTTTTACTCACCACATGAAAAAAGAAAGTCCTGTCGTTATCCATCCCTAGGACTCCCGGGCTGGAAGTGTGTCAGGTGACTGCTCAGCTCCTGCTCTCTGGGCAAGACTGTGTTCACTTGTCCTCTGCAGGTCTTGTCTGCGGGTCTCATAGCCACACTCAGTGGCCTGGTCCATTTCTCACTCATCCTTCCAGCTGGGGCATTTTTATAAACACTTAAAAATATATTTATAGAAATAGATGTGCGTATAGAATGTTTCACGTACTTGAATCTAGTTGAGTCGACAGTCTTGTCTTCTGGTAGTGCATTTTCTGTTCCATGAGCGTTTTTATGGAAAATATGCTTGTGGGTCTAGCAAGACCAAAGTCACTTCCTTTTAGAACTAAATTTAAATATATGCAGTAATTTTGAATACTCTTCTCTGGGCAATCTTTGCTTTATAACTAATTAAAACTATGGAGCTACAACTTGGATACTTGGTGGTATTACTAGAAGCTGAAGTTAGTTCAGCCTTCCAACCAAAATGTGTAGCAATACGAGAGAGGTTACTTAAGAAAATATGGAGTATCATGTAGCCGTTAAAAATTGTTTCTAGTAGCCAGCCCAGTGGCATAGTGGTTAAGTTCATGTGGTCTGCTTCGGCGGACAGACACACTGTTTGTCAACCAACGCTGTGGCGGTGTCCTATACAAAGCAGAGGAAGATGGGCACGGGTGTTAGCCCAGGGCCAATTCTTCCTCAGCAAAAAGAGGAGGATTGGCAACAGATGTTAGCTCAGGGCTGGTCTTCCTCACACACACACACAAAAAATTATTTCTAGAAAATAATGTTCTGATTTCTTTATGTATGTTATATGTTAATAGAAGTTCAAAAAGTTTTTTTGAAAAAATACTTTTAAAATTGCCTATGGACAGCCTTACAGTCTTGTAGGACTTCAAAGAAAAACATAAATATAGAGAAGATTAAATTAAATGTTCTAAAAATTTTGAGTGTTTGTCTTTGGGGAGTAGAACTAAGTGATCCTCCTGCCCCATTTTTTCTATTTTCCTGTATTTTCTAATTTTTTTATAATACGTATTTTATTTTTATAATGCAATATGAATTTATATGAAAAGTCAGGAAAATAAAATGCTTAAAGCATGACTGTTTAGGGTTAGGTGGTATCCTCACTGATGAAATAGGTTCTTTTCTTAACTTCTAGAGCATTTAATAGATAGTATGGGGTAGCAGCTAAGATTTTTGTCTCTGGAGCCACACTGCAGCCTGATTCATATAGCTAGTAAGTTCTGCCAGTTATTAGTTATGTAATGATTGGTGAATTCTGCGCCTTTTTCTTTGTGATAAAGTGGAGATACATAATACCTACATCATGAGATAGTAGTAGAAATTAAGATATTACATATAACTAAGACATTAAGATATTGCATATATGGGCTGGCCCAGTGGCGCAGCGGTTTAGTCCGCACTTGGCAGCCCGGGGTTCGCTGGTTCAGATCCCGGGCGCCCGCCAACGCACTGCTTGTCAGCCCCGCCGTGGCGGAGTCCCATATAAAGTGGAGGAAGATGGGCACGGATGTTAGCCCAGGGCCAGTCTTCCTCAGCAAAAAGAGGAGGATTAGCAACGGATGTTAGCTCAGGGCTGGTCTTCCTCACCAAAAAAAATAAAATAAAATAAAATAAAATAAAGATATTGCATATATAAGTTATAATTACAGCAAGTGTTAATATTACAATTTTTCACTCAGTTCTTGGGGACCATTGGCACCCATGTCAGTCTGTATGTCTGTGTATTCATTTGTATTGGTGTTTGTGACTGGACAGTAAGTATCCATTTGTGCCTCTGTAGTTTGATGTGTACAAATAAGCTGCATGTTTATTAGTAGTGCCTTGATGGGTTTTTAATTCTGAGTCACCAGCTCACCTCTGCTTTGAGCATGGATATAATGCCTGCCTTTGTATACTTTGTCCAAAGACCACACTGTGGAACGTTATACTCTAATTAGATGTAGATCTATACAGTTTTTCATTCCTGTTTCTTACTAGAAAATCCCCTTTCCCTTTTTTCTAGTCACATATTTTATTTCTTATATTCTAATTTGTCAAACTTCCTTAACTTGTCATGTCATCTCTGATATTAACAGCCATGTTGGAACACATTGTTGAAAATACTAAAATTTCTATACCTTAATAACTGGGAAAATATAAATATTCGTACCAAAAGTAGTTTCTTTAACTAATTTATGCAGCAATTTGAAAAGGAAAAAGATTGTTTGAATTACCATATGTCATAAACCCAGCTACATTTTATTGTGTGTGCTTTTGGCAAACTGTGTTCTTGGCCCTAGTTCTGGATTGTTTGGCTATGAAAGTCTTCCGAAATTGATAGCATTTTCCACTTAGCTGCTTAGTAATTCATTTCAGGTTGCTGACAATGTCATAGGTCAGTAGTGCAGATTCATCTGGCCTCTCATGTTCTGAAAAGGTGGGGCGGCAGGGGACACAAGTAGCTATTTTCCTTGGCAAAGATAGGGCTTTGTGGCTTCATTATTATTCCACATGCTTTTGGGATAGTAGGAATGGGAGTTTATTCATGTCCTAATGTGTGCAATTTTATGGGGGAAAAATGGAGAGAAAATTAAGGTGGTATTACTGGTTGGTTTTGTTTTTTCACTTTTTACCCCACTCCATTCCCAGCCTCCCCACTTTGTTTTTCGTGGTGGAATAATTCTCAGATTAGCACACATAATAAAATGATTTTCATAGGAATACATATAAGAGATTTTTACTTTCAGAATCAAGGAGTTGGATAATTGAGCTTATTAAAAGGCAAGTGCTGGTATTAAACTCTAGTTTGCCCACATTTTTGAAAGATTAGGAATGATAACCTATTTTGCTCTTCTAGGGATTTATTTCCATAGTCTTTGAGAGGTTTTTTTGTTCTTTCTTTTTCCCCCAATTTCATTCTTTTCTTTGTACTCAATCATGATTTTTGCATCTGAATTCCATTTTAAATTTAAAATAATATTTATTACATTTCAGTTAGAACCAGGAAAAAGCTTAGAAACTCTTAACAATGTTAATAAAGGATAATTGCTATCAGTGTAGATAATTTTATGATTTCCAATTTAGTTCAGTTAACGGGAGAGTTGTTAAATTCTCATTTAATCACTAGTAAATTGTCATGCAGAAAACTTAAATTATTACACATATATTAGTTCATATATTTAGCCTTAAATTTATTATTCAGCAAATTGGACAGCAGGTGTTTTAATGATAAAGTAATAAAATAGAATATTAGGGTGACATATTTGGAGAGTTTATGAGACATTGTCTAGTTCGGCTTCAAACATATTTAGGGTTACTGTATAATTTGTCATACAAACCAGGATACTTTTGAGGGTGAAACGTTTGTAGGATGTTATGAATATTTAAACTTATGTAATTTTTTGAAATTTTATTTTATTGACTGACAATACATTCATTGATAGATTTTTCTTTTGTTAGTAGACCGTTATTCAAAACTAGAATTCTTTCTAAAAATTAACATCTATGGATTTATTGATCATCTGAATATTAAAAAAAAATAATTATTTTTGCTACCATTCACATTATTCAACCAATTTCTTAGCTGTATCTCACTCTAATACTGTCATTGGTGTTTTCTAAAGAATGTTTTTTTTTCAATATGGTTGTATTTTATTGTTAGAACCTCCTCCCCTTAGTTTTCGTTAAGTTGCCTGCAGTTGCCTTCAAAGTTGCATTTTATATTTTGAAAGTTTATGGTTGAAATTGAAATTGTGAGACCTTCACTTGATTCTTTTCTGTAAACTATAATATTTTTAATTGAGAAAATACCCTCTCAAAGCTCAGAGCAAAATCTAGTAAATGGAAGAAATTCTCCTTTCTGATTTTTGCATATTGAAATGAGTAAATGACATATTGAAGTGGTAAGTGAGTCTATGTTCCTCATGAATTAAAAGCTAAATTAATTATCATCCCCTTTATATCTTCTTTTTTAGGCTTGTTTTTAACAATAGCACCATCTTGAGGTGCTACATAATTTTGATCACGTGAATGTGATTCACAGATTTGGTACTGATCATATTTAATGCCATCTCTGATGTCAGACAGCATTTGAATCCTGGCTCGGATACTTACTAGCCTTGTGATCTTGAGCAAGTTATTTAACCTTTCTGCTCCTCAGTTTCCTCAGCCATAAGTGGGAATAATAATAGCACTTACCTCATCAGGTTATTAGGAGAATTAAATGAGTTCATACTGTGCTGGAACAGTGCGTGACACTTGAATGCTAGACAGACTCTTATTCAAGGACTTAATGAGTGTTTCTTCTCCTCCTCTGCATGTTAGCTTGTCACTAATTTGTTTCCAGCTTCAGTTCATTGTGCATATAAGTTAAACAGTATATATTAAAGAATAAAAACAATTTAAGACTGTACAATGGTTTAATCCACGATGGAAAATCTTTGCTAAGTTTTCAAACCAACTAAGTCAGATATGTGACTCAGCTCATCCCCGCTAACCACATGCATGCCCCTGCAGTTCTCAGACTGTTCTATTTTAAAGAGGAAAAATCTTTAAATAATTGCTTAATTTATTGATTGTTTTTCAATATCAGAATCAAAACAGACAATATCTACCAGCACCTTTAATGGAATGAAGCCCCTCAAACAGTTTCTCTGTTGGGAAATATTACTGTAGACATTTTGTGTCTTGACTTTAGCATGTCCTATCTTTGGGGACACTGACGAGCTTGCGTGGGCTGTGTTAGCACATTTGTGGGTGATTCACATCAGCCCACGGGGAGGTCTCTGGTAAAGAGGCCCCATCCTAGAGGTCCGGGCCTAGGGATGGAATTCAGCCTCTGTATGAGTATTATCAGGAAGTAGTTTGTCACAGGCCGTACCACCTCAGTGTCTCACATGTTGCTCTTTACTCTCCAGTGCTGCCAGCCCCATCCTGGGCCTCGAGGCATGAATTTCCAATCCTCACCAAGGGGACACTCCTCTGTAGTTCAGTCTTGATCTCTGTGGAGTGTATTTTTCATTTTGAAAATCAGTAACTCGGAGGAAAACACCAGCACAATAATAATGATGATAATACCTTTCACATTTGTGTAGCAGTTACTAGATGTCTGATACTATTCTGTCTTATATATGTAACTCACTGAGTCCTTATAACAACTCTGAAGTAGCTGCTGTTATTTCCATTTTACAGATGAAGAAACAGGCATGGTGAGGTAAAGAAACTTGACTACGGTCACATGAGTAGTAAGTAGCAGAGCCAACACTGAAACCCAGAAGGTTGGTAGAAAACTGAGAGGGAAGGCTAATACTTTAAATGACAGACTCCAGATCCAATATTTGAGCATTAATGAGCAGTTTTAGCAGAGCTAAGTGTACAAATCCTGCCTTTAATAATAAGAAATCAGTGGCACAAGAGTAGGAGAGAGTTTTGATCAAGGAGCCAAGTGCCTGGGAGAAAAGCTGGACGTTTGAGGTGTCATCAGCTCAGAGGCCCTAATGGAGCTGAGGCATCCACAGTGCTCCCTCAGAGGGAGTGGCAACAAGGTTCGTTTGGTTTGTAAACACCGTTTTGAAAAGAGCGTTATGTACTCTTCTGTTACTAAGTCTACACCAGTTTAAAATATTTGCTGACCACAACATAAGCAAATGTCTACAGGAAACTAGCACACCTCTAGAAGATCTCTTATCTCAGTAAGGGAATAGAAAAAGGGAAATTATCCTCAATTCCTGTAGTGATTTTAATGACTTTAAATGGAGCTGTACTAGACATAGTTTTCTTTTAACTTCTGTTATATGTTCAGGTTGTGTGGTAGTATATCACTTGTCTTTGTCCATTGTATTTGGGTTTCATGTTTCATGGTGGAAACATGGAAAAAACGTGAGTAGTTAAAAATAAAGTTTATTTGATATTTCAATATGGTAAAAATTGAAATGATACTAAATGCTCATTATTGCCTACTTGTGAAGGTGTCAGTAGGTGGGGTATATATGGAATCATATACATGATTGTAGTAAATGAAACAAGGTGAGGTGTCAGTTTCAGATTCAGTATAGTGTCTGATTCAAATGTCAGAAATCTATTGATATTTTTAAAACAAAACTTTCCCTTTTTTTAAAGCATGCTTTGCATTTGAGTGATGTTCTTTGTACTTGGATGTTGATCTTATTTCTGATTCAGTTTTGATAGGAATTAACATAAGTGGACTTCAAATCACTTAGTGCTTTTTCTATCAATTTTTTTAGAACATTAGTCATTTTACTTTGTTATTTTGAGTTAGCAGTTCATAAGCAGGTAATTAGACATTTTTAGAAGAAAAAATGTTAACCTAATAATAATCTTAACTCATCTTTTTGACATAGTAAAGAAAAATGAGCAGTCCATAGAAGTAAGACTTTTTAGTATGTGACAAACTAAACAAATTGTTCTTGGCTTGTTTAGTATTTTTCCACAGCTTGCAATTCATTAACCGTCCTTATTTAGTTTTATACATCCATTTCTTCTGTGCATTTTACTTCATCAGAGCGTTGTTCTTGTTCTTCGCCATCAGTAATTAATAAATTTAGAAGCTTCCTAACTCCCCGAATCTAAGCCATATTATTTTAAGAATTGTGCACATACTAGTAAGTATCAAAATTAGTGTTATGCAGAAATGTCAAATGCATTCTTGGAATTATGCTTTTACTTATAATTACTGTTTCGGTGAGTATCCTGCAGGCCTAGCATCCTATTATTTGTTAAATTACTTCTGTAATGAACCTTGCTTAAAGTAATTGAAAGGAAATAATAGGAAATTTTAAAGGAATCACATTTTCTTCCAGTACTGAACTTATAAAATACTGTCATCTGAAGGTTCTCTAGGGACTTCTTTTAATAAATGAATAAGAATCAACCCTTTCTTTATAAATTAATGCTGCTGAAATGCTTAAAAGACATTTATCTTTAGTTTAAAAAATCATCTTCGATCTTATTTACACTTTTAATTGGCATTATCGATGAAAAAGTGTTTGGTTAGCTGAGACACCACTATGTTTCTAATGTACGTATAAAAAATTCATGAGGTTTCAGGGCCGGCTCAGTGGTGCAGCAGTTAAGTTCGCATGCTCCGCCTCGGTGGCCTGGGGTTCGCAGGTTCGGATCCCAGGTGCAGACCGACGCACTGCCTGTCAGCCATGCTGTGGCGGCGTCCCATATAAAGTAAAGGAAGGTGGCCACGAATGTTAGCCCTGGACCAATCTTCCTCAGCAAAAAAGAGGAGGATTGGCAACAGATGTTAGCTCAGGGCTAGTCTTCCTCACAAAAAAATAAAAATTCATGAGGTTTTATTTTATTTCTCAGATTTTGTAAATATGTAGATAGACAGGGAAAAAATTAAATGTACAATGGGATGTTCTTTTTTCCAGAGACTAAGTTTACTGAAAAGATTTTCCTTTAAATTAATTTCAGTAAATAGGACTAATTTGGAGGGGTTAATCCCTTACAAGGTCTTGGACTTCCTAAGCCATTGTATGGAAACTGAGAAAGACAAGTAGTTGAGCTATGTAACCACAGTCTCCTGTTTTAGATTTGTACTGATTGACATCAAAAAGTAGAAGGTAATGATAGCTCTTACATATTTGAAGGCTGTCAGAAAGAGGAGAGATTCTAGATTTTTCCCTTTATTTCAGGAGGTAGCATTCGTACCTGGGAGGGGGAGAGCGGTGAAGGAAAAAGGTATAAGTAGGGGAAGGTAGGCAAGGAAGGTGGTGGATGGAAGGAGGAAGAGGAGGCAGGCTGTCTTGTAAGTAGATTTTAGCTCAAATTAAGAGATCTTTCTAATCAGTACAGAATTATCCAAGGAATAAACTACTTCATGAGGGTCATGAGCCTTTCTGTCTCCACAATTGTTTTCTTTTTAAAATATAGGTTGAAGAAGGATCTAAAAATATACGGCTAGGTTCACTAATTGGTTTGCTAGTTGAAGAAGGACAAGATTGGAAATGTGTTGAAATTCCCAAAGATGTAGGTCCTCCATCACCAGCTTCAAAACCATCAGCACCTCAACCCTCACCAGAACCACAGATTTCTACCCCTGTCAAAACAGAACACACTCCAGGGAAGCCGCAGTGAGTATATTTCTTTGAATGATGTAAAAACAAAAATGTTATGGCAACTTTTAGGGTATTTTAATCATTATCATATAGATTCATCTTTGTACAGTAGGTAGAAATTTGCTGATCTTCCCTTTCTTCTCTTAGAAAACTGAGGCCTAGGAATGATTGTTTTATCATCATTTTTCATTCCACAAACAAACAGTTACCAAATACCTGCTGTTTTCCAGGTTCTGTGAAAGCCCTGCACACCTAGTGGAGAACAAAGCGAACAGTCTGTGTCCACACTGAACTTGAATTAGGTTTTAGGATGCCAGAATGGAATTCAATATACCAGACTTCATTTTGTGTTCAAATTCATGGAATTGTAATTACTGTCCTGTGAATTCCAAAGTTTCAAATGTATAACTCATATAAAATGGAATTAACATTTTAACATGCATTCCTTTTCCAGCTATTCTCCATTTGAGTTTCTGAGACAGATTAGAGCTCCATTTTGTTCAGTTGTTCTGTAACAACACACTTAGTAAACATCATTTTACTTTAGCTTTACATGGCTTTAATTGATGGACTCTGAAAATTCTAACAAGTTTCATTTATTTCTTTCAATATTCTCTTTAATTATATAAAATTACTTTTTCTTTATAAGAAAAAGTTCTTCCTAGAGAAAAGGTCCTTAAAAATGCAGACTCTTTCATTTTTAAAAGTTTTTTTCCTTTAGTTTACCAATGTCAGTTCTTGTCAGATGAAATGGAGTGTTTTGAAGTATTGAGTTTGAAATTCCCGTTACTACACACAGTATTTCTGACTCCTCTATTTTCTCTTTTTTCATTTACCATGAAAATCAGAAGGTAGGCTCACGGATGTTTTGTACTTAGCTGTCCTCCCCTTGCAAAGATAATAGCGTGTGCTTTTTCTTTCTGTTAAGATCCATCATTCGAGACTTATGTGGGTCTGAGGCCCCTCAGTGTAGGTTAAAACTAGCTCACCCGTGAACCTGCACGGTGTTGGCCCACACAGTGATTTTTGTTTTTTAAAACATTTTTTAATTCATTGGTTACTAGTTAATCTTACATAAAAATCTGAAGTTTCAGTTTCTCTTGAAGAATGTGACAGTTTGGTGGCACTGAGCCCATATCAGCTAGAGCTATTTCCCAGAAATACAGCAAGTGCCACGTTCCTCTCCGTTTCTGAGTTATAAACTCTGGACCCAGCCCATTTGACTCTTTTTCTATCTAACTGGAGTCATTTGTGTTTGCTGCTTTGCTTAAAGGTCCTAATTGAAGACTAGACACTTACTAGTCGTGTGGTCTTTTGTCGTGCCTTAGTTTCCTTGTCTATAGAGTCAACATAATTGTTTTTGTCTCTCTTACTCTTCTGGAGTGTATGCAAAGTAAAAATACTTTCATGTAAATACTAGGGACTTTAAAAAATATATGAAGGATACAATTCAATTACAACAAAACAACTCAATTAAAATGGGCAGAGGACTCAAATATGCATTTCTTCCGAAGAAGATAGATGGCCAATAAGCACACGAAAAGATGCTCAACATCACTGATCATTAGGCAATTGCAAATCAAAAACGCAGTGAGATATCACTTCACACTCATTAGAATGGCTATTATCAAAAAACAAAGAAACAGAAATAAGTGTTGACGAGGTTGTAGAGAAATCAGAACTCTTGTGCAGCATTGGTGGGAATATAAAATGGTGCAGTCACTGTGGAAAACAGTATTGCAGTTCCTCAAAAAAATTAAAAATAGAATTTCCATGTGATCCAGCAGTTCATCTTTTGGGTATATACTCAGAAGAATTGAAAGCAAGGACTCAAAAAAATATGTGTATACCAATGTTAAAGCAGCGTTATTCACAATTGCCAAAAGGTGGAAACATCTCATGGGCCCAAAATGTGCTATATACGTACAGTGAAATGGTTTTCGGTCTTAAAAAGGAAGGAAATGCTAACATACACTGTGACATCGATGAACCTTGAAGACATTATGCTAAGTAAAATAAGCCAGTCACAAAAGAACAAGTACTGTATGATTCCACTTATAGGAGTTACCCAGAGCAGTCAAATTGGTAAAGAGAGTAGAAGGGTGGTTGCCAGAGGCTGGTGGGAGGGAAGAGTTATTATTTAATGTGGACAGAGTTTCAGTTTGGGAGAATGAAAAGTTCTGGAGATGGATGGTGGTGATGGTTGCACAAGATTGTGACTGTACTTAATGACACTCAGTTGTACAGCTAACAATACTTAAAATGGTAAATTTTACATATATTTTACTATAATAAAAAATACATGAAGAAACAGTATAGTTCCTTATTATGTGTGTGGTGAGGAGCCATGTGAAAGTTATTAGTCAAGGTAGAAGCTCTCTCCCTGTGAATTTTTACTCTAATTATTAAAAGAATATTTTGAAATAATAAGCAGTTAAATTTGTATGAAAATGTTTTAGTAGTAAAATAAATCAGATTAATACAGATTAATTTGTTTGTGACTATCTATGGGAGTCATTTTAGCTTCATTGTAAGTTTTATTTCTCTAATTATCAGCAAAACTGTTGACATTTAGATATCTTTGAATCAAATATGTGTTAATTTGTTCCATTAATCTTCATGTTTTCTTCTTAGGCTCCGTTTAAGTCCAGCTGCCCGCAACATTCTGGAAAAACACACACTGGACGCTAGCCAGGGCACAGCCACTGGCCCCCGGGGGATATTCACTAAAGAGTATGTGTGTGCTTTTTGTAATAACCAATTCCATTATTTATCACAATCATCTTTTTCTGAAAGTATTTAAAGAAGAGCTTATTCAGTGTTAAGATTTAAAAGGAAGTACACTGTTCTTTTGTACTTTTAATTGCTTTTGTCTGTATAAAATTGTATTCTGTGCAAGGGTTGTTTTCTCAATAATTGCAGCATTACTGAAGAACAGATCTAATTTGGTAACTGAGCCCAGATCTTTAGAAATGGTGATTAAATGCAGAAAATTAGAGTACAGAGTGATGAAACTTTATATTGTTTTAAGTTTGTATAAAATCACACAATCACATTTAAATTTCTAAAACATGGAAATACACTTTTAAAAATAATTACATTCTTCTGCATTTGGATTTTGTTCACTTGTTTGATCAAAGCAGTTTCCATATGAGATTGGGTCTCTTTACATTTTCTTTTCTTTCCCTTGATCTGTCTGTCCATGAGTTAAAACCTCACTTTTTTAGTATGACACTCTTAATTAGAAATATTTTATAGTGAACTTTAAAATCCGATAGAGCTATCTTTGCTCTTTTTCAATAAACCAGTTTTTTTGGTTTATTCTTACTTTATTATTCTTCCAGATGAATTTTAAACAATCCATCTAGCCCCACTGGAAGGGTTGGGTGGGACTATGGTATTTTTATTGGGATTGTATCACATTCTAAATTAACTTAGGGAGAACTGACATCTTCATGATTTTGAATCTTCCTGTTAAAGAACACAGGTATGTCTTTCCATTTGTTTAAATTTTCTGTCTTTCAAGAGTTTATTAAAACAGATGGCCCCTGGTCTGTTGAAACTTAGTCTAGTGGGAAAAACAAAGATTAATCAAATAGGCATATGAACAAATGTGAAATTACTGTACTGGTATATGCCACTTTTATGTTGGCAGTAATATTAAATTCTTCAAATTGAGTTAATGTTTTAAAGCAATATGCTTATTCTCTGTTTATCTAATATTAATACGAAATGATTAGTATTATTGGTCAAAATTTTTCTAAGTTGAGATAGAGCAAAGGTTATGAAATTATTAAGTGGCAGTGCTGGACCAGGTGACCTTTCTGTTTTTTCATTGGGTTATTTTACTCTTCATTAAAGCATTGGTTTACTGTTGGATATTTCTTTTATTGAAAGCAATACTGCTTTAAGTCTTAGATATCCTCATTTATCTGTCTTACAGCCTTACTGATTTGTTAACCAAACACGTGTGTGTGGTTTTCTTAAACACGTACCATGGTGTTCAAGCCATACTTACATGAGTTGGAAGTCAGCTGTCCTGACCCCTGGCTAAAAGACAACATCCTAGACTGGATTTTTAGTTAAAGGACTTAAAACCTTCACTTAGCCATAAAAAATTAAAATTAAGAATCCTGATAAACAGTTAAACCTCCACATCAATCCTTATTTAGCGTCTACTATTTGTATCTTAATTTTATTAAACTTCTTCCGGTCTCTATCTTAGTAAAACTCTGTAAAAATGAGATAAAGCAACTTTCTTTATAACAAGATAGACTTACCTGTATATCTGAGGGATAGGATAAAGAGTCTGTATTTAATTCAATAATCATTGAAGATTTGCTGAAATGTAAAATAATGATAGCTACGCCTTAGAAGGATCAATTTTACAAATTTGTGTAAGATAAATTAGAGCAGAAAAAGGCTTGAGGTGAAGAGATAAATTAATTAATAGGCTCATAAAGTAATCCAGGTAAGAGAAAATGAGTACTTGAATGTGGACGGAAGACACAAAAGGGAGATTACTGACAGACAGACAGCATTATAAGGATAGAATCCAGAATAAGCCAAGGAATGAATTTGAGATTCTGGTCCGGGTGATGAAATTTTGGCTTCGTATCTAGAAATGAGGGATTTGGGAAAGCATTTGTCTTGGTGGAATAACTAATGTGTTTGGTTTGAAGCTTATTGTCAGTGCTGACAAGCCATCCAGGTGTCAGGATCAGCAAGGTGAAGATGCATTTCAGGAGATGGTTTGGGAATAGAGAGGTAGATATGGTAGATAATAAAGTGATAGTTATAATTAAGATCATTAGTAGGTAAACTTTTTAGAAGGCTAAAATTCCTGTGTTGGTGGATATCTACAAGATGGATAAAAAGTCAAGGAAGAAGGGATCTGAGAAATGACTCCTGAGTTGGTGATTAGGTGACATTTTAGAAGGCAGTTAGTTCAGTGGTGTGACAGCAGTGGAATAAAGAAGTAGAGCTTTCTTCCTCTCTCTCAATACATATGTGATGAACAAATATCTTTTTTAAACCTAAATTGAAAGTTATAATAGTGATCTAACGTTTCCTAAGGAGAACAAAATGTTATCTTGCTGGATTCCCTACGGAAGCAGTATTGAAGAGTTAGATGTTTAATATTCTTGCTGTCTTTCTACTCCTATTATCCCCTTCTCCTCCCTGCCCTTATTCTTTAACTCCCCACCGTAAGAGAGTCATCCTTTGGTCTTCAAAATATAACATATTACAAAAGACTTCATGAGAAAAATGGATCCTTAAAGCATGCATTATTAAGGATTTTTGCTTTGTATACCACTAAAGATACCTGTGTTTTAACATTAAGGTGAGCTTTTGAAAAAATTTTGTCCTGGTGTCATCTACAGAAATGTCATCTGATAAAATTGAAAAATTGCAGGCTTTGGTATAAGCTACCCCAAAAATACCTTAGCACACATTCTTGAAATAGTGAGGGACATCCTTGCTCCCCACTTTGTCAACTAAAAGTGCAAGTAAAACAGAAGAGTCGGTTCCAACTGCTGAGGAAGTGCCTCTGATCCATTGTATTTATGAAGAAAATCTTAAGTGTCAGGGTTGCTATTTTACTGTTGCATTAAAGCAAACAGATAGCTCAGAATATATGTTGTGCAAAAGCATATAGACTTGACTTTGCCTGTACACATAACTATTTTAAGAAAACAAGTGCCAGGGTCACAGTTATAGGCAGAATACTTTTAGATTCTTTGCCTGCAGCCTAACCTCTTTGGTATATCTACATCTTAAATCATAGTTGTAGTTAATGTTTGTGTTCATATTGCAGCATCAAAAATCTGGTAGGCATGACTGACAAGTGTCTATTATGTTTTCAGTGGTATTTCTTTTTAAAACTAATTGATGGCACACTCATAGCACACCCAGATGAATTAACGGACCTGGTAGAGAAGGTTCTGCTCTGAGTGAACTACCAAAGCATCCTCAGCCTTTCTGCAGATGTGTGTGGTGTGTTGGTTTTTCTCCTAATTTTTATAGCTCTTATTGCCTGCCTAATTCTTCAAGTTTAGTCTGATTATTTATTTAATGGACAGAAATCATTAAAATCATTCTCTGCATTATAGAAACTAAATTTTTGACTGCTATTAAACAATAATGTACATTTATACTCTGTAAGGTATGTGACTGTAAGAGCAGCAATAGAAATTTATTGGGAACCAGGGGCCAGAACTGATATTCTACTCGGTTAGTAAAGAGGATTAAAGACTCCTCCTTACTTTTATTCTTCACTAAGTGCTGCTTTATCCAAGAATCTCAGTTACTACAGGGATGAAACTAAACTGCCTTTTCTTGATAAAATGGTATGTATGATAATTATGCTGATAGTGAAATAAAAATTTATTTAGTATGACCAACCTTTTTTTTAAATAGATGTATTCAGGCATTATTTTAGATTTTTTAGTTTCCTCAAATGTTCATTGTATTTTGTTTGTTTATTTTTAACTGATTACTGAAGGTACACTAGTGATCTCTATATAAAGAAATTAAGGTGTTTTGGATATGCCACTCTGATGCTAAACTTTAATTTGATTTAAAACCCAGATTAACAATAGATTTTGTTGGAGATGTATTAAATTCCCGTATGGAATGGAGAGGGACTAGTAATGTTAGGCTATGACTTGTAAGAGCTCTTAAAAGCTAAGTATCTTTCTTTCGTAGAAGGCATTTTTCTGAATCAACAGAAAGCCTTATTTTATATCAGTGCTCACACTTTTATCTATCTGGCTAGGGTTTTGGCTCATGACAGTAAATTGTATTGGCAGTCATTTACTTCACATGTAAATGTTACCACAGTTAACTGGAAAATGCTGCTTTTGGTTATAAATATCATAAGTAAGTTAAAAATTAATTTCCAAACAAAAGTAAACTTGTTGAAAGCCCTAACAGTGCATAAGATCATTCTCTAGGACACTTGCCTCCTCTGCTCCCTTAGTCTTTCTGTGACCATCACCATGTTGGGGCTCATGCTTTGAGAACCAGCCCTGGGAACCTCCAGTTATTTCCATGCTACCCTTTGTGTGCTGGGTAAAAGGCCTTTGTCGGGAGGTCCTGCCTTTAACTTTAGATTAGGTCGGTCACACTTCATCATTCAATCCCAGAGCTGCTGTTACTCTGAGATATCCTTATTTAATTCTATTCTAGTCTGTTCTAGTGAGAAAAAATTATTCTGACTCTGCCTCAGTTTCTATTTAATTTGCATACTGTGTGCATAGGTACCAGAAAAGTGGTAGAAAGTGCACAGGAGTTGGAGTTGGCCATAGCGGGCGTGGTCCCGGCCCTGGCAGCTCTTAGCTGCCCGCCTCTCCATCTTCGTCTTCTAACCCTCTCCACTTTGTTTGCTGCACTCCTGCTACACTGGCCTGCCTTCTGTTCTTAGAGGAAGTCCTGCTTTTGCTGCCTTTACACTTGCTGTTCTCTCTGCCTGGAAATATGTTTTTCCCAGCTCGTCTTAAGGCTTGCTCCTTCACATGATTCCACACAGATGTCACCTCCTCTGGCCTTCTGTGACCATCCTCTTTTAAAATAACCCCTCCTCTCATCCATCCGTCTCTATCTCATTACTCTGCTATTGTCTACTCATTTGTTCACTTGATGAGTGCATGACTCCCCTGTAAGATAATGCTCCCTGATGCGAAGTGTCTTGTTTAACGTTATAGCCCCAACACCTGGAATAGAGTAGGTGCTTGAGAAATGTTGGTTTAGACATGGAATTTAACCTCTTTGAGCCTATTTACTCATCTATAAATTGAGAGTAATAATACCTCCCTCACATGGCTGGGGTAAGCTTAATTAATAGTTAATTTACACATGATATATACATAAGAGGCTCATTTTCTCACTTTTATTCCTTCTTTCAGTACTTAGAGATCCAAGATTATATAATTTTTTTCCTTCATGAAAAATGTACCAGTACATTGGAGGGGTCCCTCTAATGATGGGCGCCAGGTTAGGGCATTCCAGCCTGTGTCAGTTTTCTATTGCTGCGTAACAAATTACAACCAACTTAGCAGCTTAAAACAACACCAACTTGTCTAACAGTTCTGTGGGTCAGGTGTCTGGGCCCGGCATGGCTGGGTTCTCAGCTCGTGGTCTCACAAGGCTGAAAACATGTTGTCGGCCAGGACTAGGGTCTCATTTGAAGCTTGGAGTCCTCTCCAGGCTCCAATGGTTATTGGCAGAATTCAGTTCCTTGGGGCTGTAGGACTCTGGCCCCTGTTTCCTTGCTAGCTGTCAGCCAGGGTCCTTGCCACATGGTCATCTCCATAGGCAGTTCACAAATGCCTGTTTGCTTCTCCAAGGCCAGCAGGAGAAAATCTCTCCATTCAAATCTCTTCTTTCAGGAACTCCCAGTTTCTTTTATCTGATATGTCTGACCCCTGCAGGATAATTTGCCTTTTGATTAACTCAAAGTCAACAAATTTGGAACCTTAATTATGTCTACAAAATCCCATCACCTTTGTCATATAATGTAACCTAGTCATGAGAGTGCCATCCATCATATTCACAGACCCACCCACACTCAAGAGGGATGACACCAGGTGTGTACACCAAAGCAGGAATGTTGGAGCTGTCTCAGAATTGTGCCTACCGTGTTGCCAAAAGATATCAAGTAAAAGGTTTTGTTTGAGGGAGGACAATTGTCTTCTCAAATATGCTCAACAGACACTAGCTTTTTCTCTTCACCAATTCTTTTGATAAACAATACCAAAGTATTAACTGTGTTTGAGAAATTTTAAGAATATAATTTGCTTTTCGAGTTATGTCACTCTGACATTGTTTTAGATTATGTAAAACCTTTTTTTAAATTAAAAAAATTTTTTTAATTTAAAACATTTTTTTAAATCTAAAACTTTTTGGAAAAAGTACTTCTTAATTGTCAGATAATAAAATTTTCAAAAAAACTATTTTGTTTAAGAAAATACGTTGCTGTATACCCACTGTAATTTAGCTTAGTGAATTGAGGGCTTGACATATTTAGTAGTCTAATTATATTCTTTTAAAAAACAGAGCTACCTTTGTTTTACAGAATAATACAAAGGCAAGTTTGTTACTAGTTTAGTTGTTTTTCATTCTAAATAATGTTGTGGGTTAGGTTTATTACATTAGATTGTGCTGATAACATATTGAGCAAAATTAAAAATGGTGTGATTTCCTGGCCGTAAACAAGCTAATTTGCACTAGAATAAACAATGATTTAGTAAATATCCTAATGAAAGTCATAGGTACAATAAACTTGTCACTTTCTGAATGCCATGTGAAAATGATTTCACAAATATAAAGAATAAGGGTGTGGTTTAATTTATGAATTGCTCATCTACCAAATGACACCCCAGAAGAAAAAAACTAATTTCCTTTTTAAAAATAACTATCTACACCCAATACTTTGATAAAATTCTGATTGTTTGGTTTTTGAAAATGTACAAATATTACAGCCATTGGACAAATAATATGAATCAGTAGACCAGGTAAGAGACAAGATTTACTCATCTCAAATTAGCTCAAATAATTCATTTTGCATTATAGCCTTGACATCTATATATTTCTGTATCTTCCCTCCACATCTCACCTCCATTTCCTAAGAGTTCTCTCATATTCCTGTTGCTAATCATAGTTATCTAATTCTTTTTTATCTCCAGGGATGCTCTCAAACTGGTCCAGTTGAAACAGATGGGCAAGATCACTGAGTCCAGACCTGCACCAGCCCCTCCAACCCCTCCCATGGCACCTCTGCCCACACAGGCCACGGCCAGACCATCTTATCCCCGACCCATGATCCCACCAGTGTCAACTCCAGGACAACCTAATATAGCGGTAATGTCACCTGAGGAAATTCTGTTTTTCAGATCAGAAAATAAGAACCGTTATTATCTGCTTTACTAGTACTTTTAGCAATCTATTGTAGTAGTAGCTAAAAGTGATAAAGACAAAATACTCCAAATACTTGGTTTTGCAGATTTCCTAGCACAAACCAAGTTTGTTTGTACAGTGCTAACTTCCAAATCGAACATAAGAATTATGATTCAATTTAGATTCACCACAAGTTCCACAACTTCAGTACCATATAGATGCTCTGAAATCATGATACTTCTCATGTCTTTTTTTCTCGGGTGTGGTACTAATAATTGGTAACTGGCACTAGCTCCCTTTTGTGGGTATGTTTTATTTTTTGACGATGGGATAGATGGTCTCACTATGAAGAACTGTAGAGACTGTGTAGTTAATCATTCATTCTTTCTCGGATACATGCAGTATAACAGCGCTTTGTTTTCAGATTGCTCCATTTTGCCTCTCTGTCTCCCTTTCCTAGTACCTTTCATGTCGTTTGCTTCCCATCAGAAGAAATGCAGGTTAATCAGGTTTATTAAAATTGAATGGGCACTTAAAAAATAATAAATAAATCTGCGCTGTTCTTTTTAATGGAGAAATATATTCCAATATAATATTTTAAAAGAATTGAAAACAGTATAAGTTTCATAGGAAACACTTTTTTAATGTACATTAATGATTTGTGACTACATACACAAAAAGTTTATGTGTACTAATCAAATCTTATTTCTTTAAAAAGTAAGTTACTCAGATTAGGAAGATAAACCTTACTTTCAATTCTTATGCTATATTGAGAGCATTTGTTCTATTTGATCAAGTGCTTTGCTAACATAAAATGTTTAATTTCCTGAGAGAGCATCTGTAAACAAAGAAATCAGCTGTACTTTCTGCCTCTTTGTGTTATCCTGAAGTGATTGTAACCCAGTCCCAGAATGGAATAAAGGACAAGGAAGGAATCAGATGTAATTTAAGGTCCATCATGCCTTTGTTAGAGGTTCAAGGAACAGAATGGAAAAGCTACAGTAAAGTTACATGAAGATTTTTTTATCTCATTCATACTTTATATTAATGAATTTCTAGGAAATAAAGTACTCTTGTGATTTTTTTAAAAAGACAAACCAAAAAAATAATTTAGCAGATTTACCAGTATATTGGATTATTTTTTGTGTATTGTATGTCAGTTTTATCAGTAAGAATTGCTTTTAGTTGCTGATTTATTGGCTGCTTTGAGTTTTATTAAGAAGTGATGTTTATAACAAAAGTAGCTTACAGGTGGTATCTGTGTGTGTGTGTGTGCGCGCACATGTGCATACCCAGGGGGGAGTTATTCATGATTTGGTAGATTTCTTTTTAAATCATCTTAACCTAGTAACATAAGATGTCCCATTCACAACTGAGACATGAATTTTCTACTTCTTTCTAGTCATATACTGTAAAGTTAAAACTCCTCAGATTTCTTACATTCCTCCTTATACTAAAAATTTTTAATAGTATTTTTCCTATGTTAATCTTTAGTTATTATCATAAGTAATGGAGACTGGATTTCAGTTACGAAGTTTGTTTGTTTGTTCCCCTTCTATTTCTGGTTTAGTGGAAGATTGCTGTTTCTTTGCAGGGCACATTCACTGAAATACCTGCTAGCAATATTCGAAGAGTGATTGCCAAGAGGTTAACTGAATCTAAAAGTACCATACCTCATGCATACACTACTGTTGACTGTGACCTTGGAGCTGTTTTAAAAGCTAGACAAAATCTGGTCAGAGGTTAGTAAAGCTGAATTTACTTAATGCAATACACATGCTGCCTATCATGAAATCCTTTGTTTATAAAATGTACATTGTGTAGCTTTTTATTTCAGTTTCATCATCTGGACGTATTTTAGTGCTAGAGAAAATGATTGGTTCTCTTTTCCTATAATAAATAAATTGGTTCAGTAGTATTGAAGAAATCATAACTTTTGATATGATACCTGAACAAAGCAGTCCTTAACATCTTAGAACATATAAAATCCAAAACTGATTTAAGAGTGTTTTAGATTGTAAATGTATCTTAGATGTATCACTCTTCTTTATACAAGTTTTAATTTTTTATTTCTTCTTTAAAATGCATTTGCAGGTTATTAAATTTGTAATGTTCCAGTTAAAACTTAGGTTGCTGAGAGACATGAATTTTTAGCATGAACTGATATTTTCTTTCTTTCTTTTCAATATGTAGGACTTTTATTTCATTTTCTTGCCTTGTTGCACTGTGGAAGACCTCTGGTACAGTGACAAATATGAGTGGTAAAAGCAGACATTCTTGCCTTGTTCTTGATCTTGGGAGAAAGCATTCAGTTTGTAATGTTAGCTGTAGGTTTTTTGTAGATTTCCTTTTCAGGCTGGGGAAATTGTATTTCTGATTTGCTGAGAGTTTTAAGCATGAATGGATGTTGAATTTTGTCAAGTGCTTTTTATGCATCTTTTGAGATGATCTTTCCTTTTTCTATTAATATGGTGAATTATATTGGTTGATTTCCAGATATTGAATCAACCTTGTTTACAAGAGTGATTCCTCATTAATGAGTGATTAACACTCATTTAATCATTAATTTTCTTATATATTCCTTGATTCCATTTTCTAAAATTTTACTGAGAATCTTTTCACCTGTGCACATGAGAAATACTGACCCATAGTTTTCTTTCATTGAGATGTTTTTTCTGGGTTTATGATCAGATCTCATAGACTGAGTTGGGAAATGTTTCCTCCACCTTTATTTTCTGGAAGAGTTTGGGTAGAATTGGTTTTATTTCTAATTGTTTGGTAGAATTCAGCAGTGAAGCTATTTAGGCCTGCAGTGTTCTTTTTTTGTTGTTACTATTTTTTTATGTGTGAGGAAGATTAGCCCTGAGCTAACATCTGTTGCCAACCTTCCTCTTTTTGCTGAGAAAGACTGGCCCTGAGCTAACACCTGTGTCCATCTTCCTCTACTTTATATGGGACGCCGCCACAGCATGGCTTTATAAGCGGTGCATCAGTCCACGCCTGGGATCCTAACCTGCGAACCCCGGGCCATGAATCAGTGTGTGTAAACTTAACCACTATGCCACTGGGCTGGCCCCAGGCCTGCAGTTTTCTTTATAGGAGGAATTTTAACTACAAATTCAATTTTATAAATAGATACGAGTTATCTATTTCTTGAATGAGCTGTGGTAGTTTGAATCTTTCAAATTTGTTTATGATATGTAAGTTATCAATTTACTGGCATAAAGTTCACCATATTACCTTATTATAATTCTAACATCTATATAATCTAAAGTGATGTTCCCATTTTCAATGTTAGTACTGTGTCTTCTAACTTTCTTGATCAGTCTGGTTCAAGGTTTATCAATTTTATTGATCTCTTCAAAGAACCAGCATTTGATTTCACTAACTTTATTGTTTCTATAATTTTGTTTTCATTGATTTCTACTCTCACCTTTATTATTTCCTTTTTTCTGTTTGCTTTGGTTTAATTTGCTGGGTTTTTTTCTGATTTCTTAAGGTGAAAACTGAGATCAATAAAAATAATAAACTTTATTTCTAACATAAGCATATGGTGCTTTTCAGTTTCCTTTAAGCAGTGCTTTAGCTGTATCCCACAAATTTTGATATGTTTTATTTTCCTTTTCATTCAATTCAAGATGTTTTCTAATTTCCCTTGTGATTTCTTTTTTGATCCATGAGTTATTTAGAAGTGTAAGTTTAATTTGCAAATATTTGGGAACTTTTCAATTATCTTCCTTTTATGATTTCTAGTTTAACTCCATTGTGTTTAGAGAACACCCTTTGTATGATTTAAGTCTTAAATTTGTTAAGATTTACTTTATAGTCATAATAGGGTCTATCTTGGTGAATGTTTCATGTGTACTTGAAAAAAATGCATGTTCTACTTCTGTGGGGTTTCGTGGGGTTTTTTTCTACTTTTGTTTTGAGAAGTGTATAAATGTCAGTTGGGTGAAGTTTGTTGATAGTATTGTTCATGTCTTCTATATCCTTATTGATTTCCCATCTATTTGTTCTATCAGTTCTTGAAAGAGGAGTGTTAAAATCCCCAATTATAGTGGTGGATTTGTCTGTTTCCCCATTTAGTTATCAGTTTTTGCTTTGTATATTTTGAAGGTCTGTTATTAGGCACATACACATTTAGGATTCTTATGTGTTCTTTTTTCTGTGTGTGAGGAAGACCAGCCCTGAGCTAACATCTGTTTCCAATCATCCTCTTTTTGCTGAGAAAGACTGGCCCTGGCCTAACATCCGTGTTCATCTTCCTCTACTTTATATGGGATGCCGCCACAGCATGGCTTTACAAGCGGTGCATCAGTCTGTGCCCGGGATCCGAACCTGCCAACCCCAGGCCACCAGAAGCGGAGTGCGTGAACTTAACTGCTACGCCACTGGGCTGGCCCCAGATTTTTGTGTCATGTAATGTCCCTGTCTGCTCCCAGTGTAGTAATCCTTATCCTCAAACCTTTATCTGGTTTTGATACAGCCACTCCAGCTTTCCTTGATTAGTGTTTTTATATTACATCTTTTTACTTTTAACGTATCTGTGTCTTTATATTTAAACTGATTTCTTGCAGATGGCATATATTTAGTTCCTGCTTTTTTATCCACTCCTATAGTCTCTGTCTTTAAATTAAGATGTTTAAGTCATCCACATTTAATGATTTTGTCCTTAGTTTTTCCTTTGTACCATTTGTTGTCACTTATACCATGTTGTCCTTTGTTCTTATTTGTGCCATCTCTTCTTTTTCCTGTTTTCTTAACTCCTTTTGGATTAGTTACTTTTTTATTTATGATTCCATTTTATTTCTATTCTGTCTCTCCTCTCTCTTCTTTTTGTGGTGGTTCCCTTAGGGTTTACAATGTAATTCTTTAAGTTATCACAGTCTGCCTTCATGTTTTTCTTACACCACTTCATGTGCAATGCAAGAAGCTTACAATGTGCCTACGTTTCCTCCCTCCCGTCCTTTGTGCTGTTATTCTCATGTTTTGTGTCTACATATGACATAAGCCCCAGAATATATGTATAATGTTTTTGCTTTAGCAAATCAACTATATTTTAAAGAGTTTTAAAAATGAGGGGCTCATTTGTCCATACTTTTACCATTTTTGTCATTCTTCATTTCTTTGTATAGATCCAAGTGCTATCTGGTATCATACTTCTGCCTGAAGAACTTATTTTAATGTTTCTTGTAGCACAGGTTGGCTGGCAATAAATTCTCTCAGCTTTTGTCTGGAAAAGTTTATTTCTCCTTCATTTTTTCCCTTTCTTTAATTATTAGTTGTGGTAAAACATACATAACATAAAATTTACTGTCTTAACCATTTTCAGAGTTCAGCGGTATTAAGTACATTCACACTGTTATGCAACTCTCACCACCATCCGTTCACAAAACTCTTCATTGTGCAGAACTGAAATTCTCTACGCATTAAACACTAACTCCCTATTCCCCTTTCCCCCTGCAGCTTCTAACAACCACTATTCTACCCTCTGGCCCTGTGAATTTGACTACATTAAGTGCCTCGTATGAGTGGAATCATATAGTACTTGTCATTTTATGACTGGCATATTTCACTTAGCATGTTGTCCTCAAGGTTCATCCATATTGTAGTATATGTCAGAATTTTTTTCCTTTTTAAGACTGAATGGTATTCCGTTTTATATATGCACCACATTTTTTTATCCTTTTATTCATCAATGAACACTTGGGTTGCTTCCCCCTTTGACTGTTGTGAATAATGCTGCTGTGAGCATGGATGTATAAATACCTCTTTGTGTCCCTGCTTTCAAATCTTTTGGTTATATTCCCAGAAGTGTTATTGCTGGATCATACAGTAATTGTATTTTTAATTTTTTGAGGACCTGCTGTACTGTTTTCCTTTGTGGCTGTCCATTTTGCATTCCATCAGCAGTGCACAAGAGTTCCAATTTCTCCACATCCTCACCAACACTTGTTATTTTCTGGGTTTTTTTGATAGTAGCCTTCCTAATGGGTGTCTCCTTCATTTTTGAAAGATATTTCTGCTGTGTATAGAATTTTCAGTAAACAGGTTTTTTGTTTGAGTACTTTAAATAAAGATACTGTTCCATTATCTTCTGACTTGCAAAATATCTGCAGCCGTTCTTAATCTTTGTTCTGCTGTATCTGATGCTTTCCCCCGTCTCTGGTTGCCTTCAAGATTTTCTCCATGAGCAATTTGACTGTTATGTGCCTGAAGTTTCCTTTCCTCTATTGTATTTATTCTGTTTGAGTTTCTCTCAGCTTCTTGGATTCATGGTTTATTGTCTTTCATCAATTTTGGAACTGCCAGCCGTTGTTTTTAACTGTATCTTCTGCTTCATGTGTTTTCTTCTTAGGACTCTAATTATGAATGTTAGACTAAATTGTCCAAAGCTCTTAGATGCTCTGTTCTTTTTTCGTTCACCCTGTTTTCTCTTTGTGTTTCAGTTTGGATAATTTTTGTTGACCTAGCTTCAGTTTCACTGATTCTTTCTCTGCTATAAAGCTTGACAAAAGAAATTCTTTGTTTGATAGAGTGGGTTTTCTTCCCCTTGGAAGTTCCATTTGAAAGTTTTTATACTTTCCATCTCTCTATGGATATTCCCCATTTGTTCATGCACATTGTCCCACTCTCTGTTCTATACCTTCCCATTCTCTGACAGTGGTTAATCACTTCCTGTGTCTGTTTTTCCTCAGAGGACATCATCACCCTTTACGTTCAGTTCATCTGTTTGCTTTGTAACCTCAGCTCCCTAATGGGCTCAAAAAGGTTATGATTTTGCAGTTTATCCTGCTTTTTCTCCCACTTATTAGGATGGGAACAGCTTTCTCTTATGGCTTTTTACATCCTGAGTGAAAGCAGGACTGATGAATCAGTTTAGATACAGACTTTCAAGATTTCAGGTGAAGACAACCTGACAGCTTTTAAAAGTTCAAGGAACCAAATGGAAAGCTATTTCAAGGAAAGTGATCAATACTCAAAAAGTTAACTCTCGACGCTCCCCTTATAGGTCTCAGATCATGCTTGCTTAGTTATGATACAGAGGTTATTGTGGGAATAATTTTCCTGGTTCCTTCCTCTCCTGAGGCAGGAAGCAGTAGTGTTTCAGTGGAGGTATGGATTAGTGTGGTATCTTTGCATGGTCAAGCCTTGGTATGTCCTTGCAGTTAGGAATTTCCTGGTGAGTCTTAAAAGAGCCCACATGGGATATGTGTCTCCATTCCTTTTTCTTGTATAAGGTTATAATATGTAACATTCTATAACCATGTTCTACACTTTATTTTATAACAATATGCAAATGAGAATGTTTGATATTCCCTTACAAACTATTTCCTACTCTCTTCTTAACAAATGTCACCAGTGGTCTCCTTTCTGTAGGTTTGAAAATTTTGGTAATAAAGAGTTAAAAATAGAGAAACTTAAAAAAAAATCTCCTTTGCACATGTTAAATTTGAGATGGTGCCTATTAAGACATGTAAGTGGAAATGTCATGTGAGAAATTGGATATGAGTCTGAAGCTCCAGATACATCAGGATTAGAGGTAGAATTTGGAGGAATCATCAAATCATCATCATATAAGTGGTATCAAAACCATGGAACTGGAAGTTCTCACCTGGGGAGATGCCAACATTGAGAGGAAGGGACTGAAAATGAGTGAGTGAGCAGAGAGTGGAAGAAAACTGGAGTATAGTGGCATAGAAGCCAGAAAGAGACAGTGTTCAGTCAACATGAAGATGGTGATCCATCCAAGAATACTAAATGTTGGAGTGTGAGGGGGCAGAGATTTTAGGTGAGGTCTGTGGATTGGGCCACAGGTTTGGAAACCATCAGCTGGTAGGTGGTTTGGGTGGAGACATATGGGGAGTAGATAAGATGAGGAGTAGGCTGAGAAGCATGGGAGATAAGCATAATGAGTTCATAAAATATTATGTCTGCATATTTGAATTTATGCACCAAGTCTTTTGCATGTGGTTATCATTAAAAGTCTCTAAGCACTGGAAATCCATATATATTTCTACTCCTGAAGGTATTTCAAACAAACAAAAATGTGTACATGTTTCTGGAAATATGAATTAGAAGAGTTATGAATTAGAAAAGCAGCTGACAGTTACCATGACACTTTGGCAGTATTTAGGTTTGTAGTAATTCATCTAATCTCTTTCTGAAATCTGCAGCATGCCTTTGGAATGAGCTATTGTTCACATAAAATTCCATGATACTATAGTCACAGGATTTGTGTATACTGCCACATACCATTGACTATATCTTGATCTTGAAGTCTTTTTCTGGGACCTGTTGTAATAAAGGATCAAGTGTTCTTTACATTTCCCAACACTTTAATACCCACTGGGGAAAGCAAGAGTCTAAATCAAATACTTCAGTTGTGATCAGCTCTGTGGGAAGGGAGGGGACCTCAACTTTATCTTAGAATCATTATACTGGAAGGAAATGGATTCACCATAAGACCAGACAGAGAACCTCATTTCATTCATTACACTAGGAACTATGCCAGTATTGCCTCATCTCTGGCATTTGCTATATCCTAAGTTAAAAAGCAGCTCTTATTTAATGCAGTGGTCTTAAATTTTTTCATTGTACGCCCCATTAGTAAAAAGAAATTTTTGAACACCCCCCCTCTAAATATATATTTGTTTCTTTAAAGTGACTACATATACCACTGTTCTAATATAATCAATATATTATAATGCATACACAGAGTAAGGACATTTGAAAAGGATGAGAAAAAATGAGTCATCTTATAAACTTCCTGGTTGTTCACACCACAGAGAGACCGTTTGTCTGTTTAGAGACCTAGGAGTTGGCTCCTTTCTTTGACCATGGTCATAACGTATCCTTCAAGTTCTCGTGTATGATATCTGCGCAATTTAAAAGAATTGTGATCAAGACCCAGAAGTAAACTTTCTGTTCATGGTTAAATTATTTATCCAGGACCTCATATAATACAAGTTTTTCTGAACAGGGGAACCTCGTTGACTAAGCAAGCACACACATCTGTGATATTCTTGATCACTGTCTGTCAGTGCAGTCCATCAGTTACAAGTGCGAAATCATAGTGGTCAGTGCTCAAGTTTTATTATGACTACTCCTTTTAATGTGCTTGTTTTTCTTTCAGATGACATTAAAGTATCAGTAAACGATTTTATCATCAAGGCAGCAGCTGTTACCCTTAAAGTAAGTAACAAACCCCAAATAATTTTGGCTTCTAACGTAGTCTCACGTCTTGGGATTTTTATAATGATAAATAGAATTCTTATTTTTAAGTCACAAAAATTTTATAACTTTATTGCTAAAAACATTCTATCCTTTAATCTCGCTCACTCAGTTTACAGATGAAGAAACAGAATCAAAAGGGCTTACAATTAATTACAGCAGAATAAAGACTATTTGTTCAACAAATAGTGATTGATCTCCTATCTTATGCTAAATACATTTGAGGCCTTCAAGATATAGTAGTGAAGAAAAGCCTACATATTTTCTGCTCTTGTGGGGCTTATATTCTAGTTGGGAGAGACAAACAAATTTACGTCAGATAGTGAAAGTGCTGAGGAAAAAAGGAAAAGCAGAAGGAGGGTTCAGGGTAACGAGTGGTGTTGTTTTTAGAGGTTAGGCAAGGAAAGCCTCTGGCAAGGTGATAATTGAGACCAGGCCTGTGAAAGAGGGAGTGAGCCAAGTGGATGTCTGCTGGAAGAGTGCTCCAGACAGGGACAGCAACACAGAGGCTGAGAGGAGTGGACTCTCCCTTCAGACAAGGGCACCTACAGGGGAGTTAGCGAGAGTAGAGAGGATCAGAGAAGATTAACCAGGAAAAAAGACGGAGGAAGTGAAGAGGGCGCAGAGTACGTGAGGCCTCGGTGCCCATGGCAAGGACTGGGGATTTTATTATGAGGGAGAAGGAAGCCTTTGCAGGGTTTTGAGCGAAGGACTAATGTGATCTGACTTACACCTTAAAGAGAAAAAGGTGCAACTGCCGTGGTCCTCTGTGGAATACGGCCAGTGGAGAGGCAAGGGCACGGGCAGTGAGCTCTCCCAGGAGGCTGTAGAAGGTGACAGTGGCTTGGACTAAGGTGGTAGTGGAGTGAGGATGAAGGGGAGATTTTGGTTACCTTTCACAAGTAGAGCCAACAGGATTTGCTGATGGACTGGATGAGGAGTGTGAGAAAAAGAAGGATGAGGATTTGGGCCCAAGCAATGGGCAGAATGGAACTTTCCATGTCATAAGATTGGGAGAATGGGAGAGGAGCAAGTTTGAGGCAGGGAATCTGGAGTTTGGTTTTGGACAGGTAGGTTTCAGAAGCCAAATAGAGTCCCAGTGGAGGTGGCAGGGAGGCAGTGAACACAGGAGCCTGCAGTTCAGTGGAGGTATCTGGCTGGAGATGTACATCTAAGCCCAGGCTTCCTGACCCCCTGCTCAGCACCATTTGCTGTCAAGCCTTCTTCCCAGAACTAGGCTACTTTCTGATCACTGCTTATTAGCACTATATTTGAAGTGCATCTATAAGGAATTTATTTTTATTTCTTGAACACTGCGGTGATAGAGAGTTTGAAAGGTGTGCCGTTTCAGCCATTCGGTATCTAAATGTTCATATGGCTTTTCTCTTTTGACCAGATAATATTTTGAATTATATTGATGACTTTCTAATTATGAATCATTCTTGCCCTCCATAAGTGAATCTTTAGTGGTCATTGGCTACTTGTTAATATTTCATTTCATAATTTTGTATCAGAAGCCATAAGTAGTTGTGATTTAAATTTTGTGCTACCTTTGTCGGGCTTTTCCTTTCTCAAAATTGGTGGCTTCATAAAATGAATTTGGGTGCTCTTTCCATTTCTTTTCTCTGCTTGTTTCAATATTATAAAGATTTGTATTTCTTCAAGTTGTATAGAATTCACCAGTAAAAATATCTGAGCCTAGTTCTGTTTTGAGGAGGGGGCCTTGGTAACATTCCCATGTTTTCCCCATAATTATTGAGCTGTTTAATTTCCAGCTTTTTCTTGCATCAATTTTAGAAACTTATGTAGTCCCAAGAAAATCATTTCTTTCTGAATTCCCAAACTTATTAGCCTGGAATCATTTAAATTTGTTTCTTGTAATTATTTTAATATCCTCAGTGCCTGGGGTTTTTCTGAACGCTGCCTCACTTTTATTATTCGCATATTTGTATTCTCATTCTTTTTATATTGTTTCATTATGTATTCCTTCATTTCCTTAGGTTTACTTTGATTAGAAATATTTGGTCAGAAAATTTGAATGTATAATTCATTATAATTATTTTCTATAAATAAAAAGGATCAAGATTATGAATTTTCCTTTGAATATAACTTGGGCTATGTCCCATAGCTTTTTGTTACATAGCTTTCTAATTAAATTTATTTGCCAGATAGTATTCATTTGAAAGAGGGTTTTTTTTTTTTTATTGATGTCTTACTGGTTTATAACATTGTGAAATTTTAGTTGTACATTATTGTTTGTCAGTCACCATATAAATATAAATGTGTCCCTTCGTCCCTTGTGCCCACCCCCCATCCCACTGGTAACCACCAAACAGTTCTCTCTCCATATGTTAGTTTATATTCCATATGTGAGTGAAATCATGCAGTGTTTATCTTTCTCTCTCTGGCTTATTTTGCTTAACATAATACCCTCCAGGTCTATCCAGTTGTTGCAAATGGGACAATTTTGTCTTTTTTTATGGCTGAGTAGTATTCCACTGTATATATATATACCACATCTTGTTTATTCAGTCATCCGTCAAGGGACACTTAGACTGCCTCCACTTCCTGGCTATAGTGAAGAATGCTGCAGTGAACATACGGGTGCATAAGCCACTTTGGATTGTTGATTTCAGAATCGTTGGATAGATACCCAGTAGTGGGATAGCTGGATCATAAGGTATTTCTATTTTTAATTTTTTGAGGAATCTCCATACTGTTTTCCATAGAGGCTGCACCAGTTTGCATTCCAACCAGCAGTGAATTAAGGTTCCCTTTTCTCCACAACCTCTCCAACATTTGTTGGTTTTTGTCTTGGTGATTATACCCTTTCTAATGGGTGTCAGGTGATATCTTAGTGTAGTTTTGATTTGCATTTCCCTGATGATTAGTGATGTTGAACATCTTTTCATGTGTCTGTTGGCCATCTGTATATCTTTCTTGGAAAAGTATCTGATCATATCCTCTGCCCATTTTTTGATCAGGTTGTTTCTTTTTTTGTTGTTAAGTTGTGTGAGTTCTTTATATGTTATGGATATCAACCCCCCTGTCAGATATATGATTTGCAAATATTTTCTCCCAGCTGGTGGATTGTCTTTTCATTTTGATCCTGGTTTCATCTGCCTTGCAGAAGATCTTTAGTCTGATGAAGTCCCACTTGTTTACTTTTTCTTTTGTTTCCCTTGTCTGAGTAGACATGGAATTTGAAAAGTTACCTCTATGACCATTGTCAGAGAGTGTACTGCCTATGTTTTCTTCCAGGAGTTTTATAGTTGCAGGTCTTATGTTCAAGTCATTGATCCATTTTAAGTTAATTTTTGTGTATGGCGAAAGACAATAGTCTACTTTCATTCTTTTGCGTGTGGCTGTCCAGTTTTCCAGCACCATTTATTGAAGAGACTTTCCTTTCTCCATTGTATGTTCTTAGCTCCTTTGTCAAAGATTAGCTGTCTGTAGATGTGTGGTTTTATTTCTGGGCTTTCAGTTCTGTTCCATTGATCTGTGTGTCTGTTTTTGTAGCACTAACATGCTGTTTTGATTACTATAGCTTCACAGTATATTTTGAAGTCAGGGATTGTGATGCCTCTGGCTTTGTTCTTTTTTCTCAGGATTGCTTTAGCTATTTGGGGTCTTTTATTGCTCATATGAATTTTAGTACTCTTTGTTCTATTTCTGTGAAGAATGTCATTGGGATTCTGATTGGGATTGCATTGAATCTGTAGATTGCTTTAGGTAGTATGGACATTTTAACTATGTTTATTCTTCCAATCCATGTGCATGGAATATTTTTCCATTTCTTTATGTCATCATCCATTTCTTTTAGTAATGTCTTATAGTTTTCATTGTATAGTAGGTCTTTCACCTCGATTAAATTTATTCCTAGAAATTTTATTCTTTTTGTTGTGATTGTAAATGGGATTATCTTTTTGAGTTCTCTTTCTGTTAGTTTGTTATTAGCATATAGAAATGCTACTGCTTTTTGTAAGTTGATTTTGTACCCTGCAACTTGGCTGTAGTTGTTGATTATTTCTGATAGTTTTCCAATGGATTCTTTAGGGTTTTCTATATATAAAATCATGTTGTCTGCAACATAGTGAGCAGTTCATGTCTTCATTGCCTATTTGGAGTCCTTTTATTCCTTTTTCTTGACTAATTGCTCTGGCCAGAAGCTCCAGTACTATTTGCATAAGAGTGGTGAGAGTGGGCACCCTTGTCATGTTCCTGTTCTCAAAGGAATGGCTTTCAGTTTTCCCCATTGAGTATGATGTTGGCTGTGGGCTTGTCATATATGGCCTTTGTTATGTTGAGCTACTTTCCTGCTATACCTGTTTTGTTGAGAGTTTTTATCATAAATGGATGTTGGATCTTGTCAAATGCCTTCTCTGCATCAATTGAGGTGATCACATGGTTTTTATTCTTCATTTTGTTAATGTGGTATATCACACTGATTGATTTGCGGATGTTGAACCATCTCTCTGTTCCTGTTTTAAATCCCACTTGATCATGGTGTATCATCTTTTAAATGTGTTGCTGTATTCGGTTTGCCAATATTTTGTTGAAGATTTTTGCGTCTATATTCATCAGTGATATTGGCCTGTAGTTTTCCTTCTTTGTGTTGTCCTTATCTGGCTTTGGTATCAGGGCGATGTTGGCCTCATAGAATGTGTTAGGAAATGTTCATTTTTCGTCTATTATTTTTTGGAAAAGTTTGAGAAGGATAGGTATTAAATCTTCTTTTAATGTTTGGTAAAATTCTTCAGAGAAGCCATCCGGTCCTGGGCTTTTATTTTTTGGGAGGTTTTTGATTACTGTTTCAATCTCTTTACTTGTGATTGGTCTATTCAGATTCTCTATTTCTTCTTGATTCAGTTTTGGGAGGTTATATGAATCTAAGAATTTATCCATTTCTTCTAGATTGTCCAATTTGTTGGCATATAGTTTTTCATAGTATTCTCATAATTCTTTGTATTCCTGTGATATCTGTTGTAATGTTTCCTTTCATTTCTAAGTTTATTTATTTGAGCCTTCTCTCTTTTTTCCTTAGTGAGTCAGGCTAAGGGTTTCTCAATTTTGTTTATCTTCTCAAAGAACCAACTTTGTTTCATTGATCTTTTCTACAATTTTTTTTTGTTTCAATTTCATTTATTTCTGCTCTAATTTTTATTACTTCCCTCCTTCTGGTAACTTTGGGCTTTGTTCTTTTTCTAGTTCTGTTAGGTGTAGTTTGTTTGCTTATTTGGAATTTTTCTTGTTTGTTAAGGTGGACATGTATTGCTATGAGTTTCCCTCTCCAGACCACTTTTGCTGCATCCCATATGAGTTAGTGTGGTGTTTTTTCATTTTTATTTTTCTCCAGATATTTTTTGATTTCTCCTTTAATTTCTTCAATGACCCATTGGTTGTTCAGTAGCTTGTTGTTTAGTCTCCACATCTTTGTTACTTTCCCAGTTTTTTTCTTGTAGTTGGTTTCTAGTTTTATAGGATTATGGTCAGAAAAGATGCTTGGTATGATTTCAGTCGTCTTAAATTTATAGAGGCTTGCCTCATTTTCCAACATATTGTCTGTCCTTGAGAGTGTTCCATGCATACTTGAGAAGAATGTGTAATCTGCTGTTTTGGGGTGGAGTGCTCTGTATATATCTGTTAATTCCATCTTGTCCCGTTTTTCATTTAAGTCCGCTATTTCCTTATTCACTTTTTGCCTAGATGATCTATCCATTGATGTAAGTGGGGTGTTAAGATCCCCTACTATTGTTTTGTCGTTAATATCTCCTTTTAGGTTTGTTAACAGTTGCTTTATGTACTTTGGTGCTCCTGTGTTGGGTGCATATATATTTAAAAGTGATATGTCTTCTTGGTGGAGTGTCCATTTTATCATTATATATTACCCCCCTTTGTCTCTGATTACCCTTTTTATCTTGAAGTCTACTTTGTCTGATATAAGTATGACAACACCTGCTTTCTTTTGTTTGCTATTAGCTTGGAGTATTGTCTTCCATCCTTTCACTCTGAATCTGTGTTTGTCTTGAGAGCTGAGATGTGTTTCCTGGAGGCAGCATATTCTTGTGTCTTGTTTTTTAATCCACCCTACATTCGGTGTCTTTTGATTGGAGAATTCAATTAATTTGCATTTAGAGTGATTATTGATATATGAGGGCTTGATATTGCTATTTTATCACTCATTTTCCTGTTCTTTTGCATTTACTTTGTTTCTCGTCCTGTGTGTTTCGGACTTCCAGTTCAGTTCGGTAGTTCTGTATAATGATTCTGTTAGTTTTCTCCTTATTTTTCATATGTGACTCTGTTCTGATTATTTGTTTAGTGGTTACCGTGAGGTTTATAAAAAAAATCTTGTAGATTATATAGTCCATTTTTTGATGGCCTCTTATTTCCTTAGACTTAAGTCGATTCGATCCCTTTCCTATTCCCCTTTTAAGTTATTATTGTCACTTCTTATTCCATCTTGTGTTGTGAGTGTGTGTTTAAAGTGATGAGGTTATATCAATTTTTGGTGTTTTCCTTCCCTTAATCTTTGGTGTTGTAATTAAGTGTTTGCTAACCTATTCTGATAGCAGGCTGCATTATTTCTGCCTGTTTTTCTCCTTGCTCAAAACTTTGTATCCCCTTTCTCTTTTTTTTTTTCAGGCATGAGGGCCTTTTTGAGCATTTCTTGTAGTGGGGGTCTTGTGGCAATGAACTCCCTTAGCTTTTGTTTATCTGGGAAGGTTATTACTTTTCCATCACATCTGAAGGATATTTTTGCTGGATAGAGTATTCTTGGCTGAAAGTTTTTGTCTTTCAGAATTTTGAATATATCATTCCACTCTCTCCTAGCCTGTAGAGTTCGTCAAGAAATCTGCTGAGAGCCTGACGGGAATTCCTTTGTACATTATTTTATTTTTTCATCTTGCTCACCTTAATATTTTTCCTTGTCTTTGACTTTTGCCAGCTTTACTACTATATGACTTGGAGAGGGTCTTTTCATGTTGACATATTTAGGAGATCTGTTGACTTCATTCACTGGTATTTCCAGCTCCTTCCTCAGGTTTGGGATGTTCTCAGCTCTTATTTCTTCGAGCAAGCTCTCTGCTCCTTTTTCCCTCACTTCTCCCTCTAGAATACCTATAATCCTTACGTTGCATTTCCTAATTGAATCGGATATTTCTTGGAGAATTTCTTTTCTTTTTAGTCTTAGTTCTCTCTCCTCCTCTATCTGGAGCATTTCTGCATTCCTACCCTCAATAATGCTAATTCTTTCCTCCATATTGTCAGCTCTTTTCTTTAGAGATTCCAGATTTTCCTTTATCTCCTCCATTGTGTTTTTCATCTTCAACATTTTTGATTGGGTTCTCTTTATGGTTTCAATGTCTTTTGTGAAGAAATTCCTGATTTCATTGAATTGTCTATTTGTATTTTCTTGTAATTTGTTTAGGTTTTTATGATAGCTGTTTTGAATTCTCTGTCATTTAGGCTATAAATTTCTGCCTTCGGGATTGATTTCTGGGTGCTTGTCCTTTTCCTTCTGGTCTGGAGATTTAATATAGTTTTGTGTGCCTGTGGATGTTGGCTAATTTTTTCTCATACTGAAAATATCTGGTCGCAGTTTCCACTTGCCGCCACTGTGTGGGGGTCAAGAGCTGTGTATTCTTAGCCTGCTGCGATCTGTGGGCGCTCTGGCCAACCAGTTGTGCTGAAGCGCTGAGCGTGTAGGGGGGCTGCTCTCTCTTTCACCTCCCCAATCCCGGAGGCTTCTCATTCTTCCCTTGCTATCTGCTCTCCAGAGGTGTTTGGATGATGACAGCACCCCTGCAACAGTTCAGTCTCGTCTGTGTGAGAATTCCCCACAGGCTCTGAGAGAACTTAGAGACTAATGGTTTTCCCACAGAGAGCTGCCCCTTCCCCCATGAGAGGGGTTTGTTTTGTTTTTTTTTCCTCTTTTACTTTACTGCTGTCTATGAAGAATTTAAAATCTTCTGAGGGGTTGAGACTTTATTATTTTGACATAGTGGCATTGCTGAATGAACGAGCTGAACCTTGAAAGATGGAGAGTGAAAAAAGGCAATGAAATGGAAATGAGCATAGCTTGACAGTGAGAAGCCTGCATAAAGTGGAAAATTCATTTTAGAGGAGTGGTCAGAAGTAAAATTAGATAGAGTAGAATCAAATCATGGATTGCCTTACTTAAGTGATGTGCTGGTAGACTTGAATCCACTTCTATAGAAAGAGTTTTTGAGAAGAGAAATTCATTTTTGATTTCTATTTTTCAGCATTATTTTCTTGTGATCATTTGGCAACAGTATCACTACACACAGTTTGTAGTCATTAGGTCATTTCATCTGTTTTTTTTATACTCAGTGCCATTGTATATGTATTAAATATATACATGCTCATATATAGTATATATCATATGTTTATGAAGCCTGGGAAATCTCTCTTAAACAGAGAAGTCATTTATTAACAGTCTGCTAATATCTCCCAGGGCTGCACTAGCAAATCAGGCTTCCTTCATGTTACGGGAATAATGTGGGTGAATGTCACTACCTCACTCCCCTCCCCTCTTCTCCTCAAGGTCACATCGGTCACCTGAGGCAAGAAGGATAACAAACGTTAAATACTTTCTAGCAATCAGATTTAACAAAGAGAGCCCTTTTTTAAACCATGATATAAAGAGATCAAAACATGTATATTGTCAGAATTTCCTCAAGCTTGCTTCAAAAAAGATGGTATGTTTATTCTTCTCAAACAAAAAATGTTTAACACAGAGATCTAAACCATTTTTTCAAACCAAATTTGTCTTTATTTCCTTCTGTCTAGCTATATTCACTTTGAAAAGTGCATAATACTGTTAGTTATTTTTCTGTAACCACCTTGGTGTAAAGCTACTTGTTTAGTAACATGTTTTTTTCTATTTTGTTTCCTAGCAAATGCCAGCTGTTAATGTAAGCTGGGATGGAGAGGGCCTGAAGCAACTGCCCTCTATTGACATTTCAGTGGCTGTGGCAACAGACAGAGGTTTAATTACACCAGTCATAAAAGATGCTTCTGCTAAGGGTATACGGGAAATTGCTGACTCTGTGAAGGTATGTCTGAAGAAATAGTGTGCTTTTAGAATGTTAGAATTGACTTTCTGATGAAGTCTTGACGTGATCTGGTCACACTGTGATGGATAGATATATATAAATTTTTTTTGGTATTTCCAAGTGATGTGTCAATTGTGTATTTTAAGTTTTTATCCAGGTACAACCCATTTTAAGAACACTTAACGTTCAGAAATTGGGAAATAATATACAGGTAAATTAGGGCCAACTGCGGTCAAGTTATAGACGAATGCTTTATTTCCCAAAGTCTAGAATTCAACTCTAAAAATGATATTTCAGATAGATTTTAAAGTTGAAGCTGAAACTATATTTCTGTGAAAGTGGTAATGGATAGACCTCACTGTTAACAGCATTTTATTCTTAAAAGAAAATTTATTCCATTCCTACGTAAAAGCACTTAGCATTCTAGAAGCAAAGATACTGTATTTTTTCTGGATTTGTTTAAAAGCAGTTTTTGTAGCTCCAACATGGAAGAATCTGATTTCACCAAAAATATCACATTGAATAGGTAGGAACACAGGCAACGGGTCAGCTTTGACAGCTCGGTAATTTCCACTGTTTTTGACAGAAGTATCACAGGTCTTGAAGTGTTAGCATTGAAAATTTCAGATTCATTTAGATGAGGATTCTTTTTTTTTTTTCATTTACCAAGGACCTATTGTGTACATAGTGGTAGAACAAATTATAAGGGGGATAAGAAGTAGAAGATAAGACTTTTGGGGGGAGCTTGCAGTAGATAAATGCATGGACCTACTTGCCTAAAATAAATGAGTGAATGCAAGTGATTCTAGTTTAGAAAGCATACCCTTGAGATTTTAGAGTTAGATGTAATTAAAGGTGACCTTAGTGGGATTGACATTTTTGAGTCTTTTTTCATTCCTCTTTGAAAAGATTTGCAGAGTGTGTTTTTACAGATAAAAATGTAACTCTTTCTTGAGAGGTGGTATTGGCCACCTCAGAAGTCAAAGTCCTAGAGGCTGGTTTGCTAGGATGGCACAGGCCTTTTGTTCATCAAGGGTTTTCAGCAGCAGTGAGAATACATGTATTTTAGTGTTTTATGAAGTTCAGATGAGATTGAACTTAACTGTAGAGTTAGAATTGCCTTATCTTTATATTCATTAAATTTCTAAAATTAGCCATAAAGGAAAGTTTCTTTGACTCTGACCAATTTACCAATTTTACTACTGTAATACATAGTTCTTGAAGTAGCCGTGTTAGCATTCTCTGTTCCTTGCATCCTGCAAAAACCTAAGTTGAGGCGGTAAGGAAGCAGTGTCTGCAGCCTCCCGTCAATGAAAAGTGCAGTCCTGACCCTTAGGGGTGTCCTAGGGCCTCTGGCAGTTCTTGAGCATTTCCTGTACTTCCCACCAACTCTTTACGTTTGCTGTACTCTGGCTACTCCTCTGTGCTTCTGATTCTCCCTGCTTCTCTCTCCCACCCTGCTCTCTATGATCCACACTCCACTCTCTCTTGTTCTTGTGATATAGCAGACACTGGGCTAAGCACATCATTTAATCCTCTTAGCCCAGTATTATAGCTGAAACCTTAACTTCCCCATTTTGAAATTGAAACTGACTTTTAGCACCTTTAGGAAATTTGCCCAAGATGCTGCATCTAGAAAGCAGTGGAGGTGAGGATTTATTTAAACCCAGGTATTTCTCAGTTCCAATGCCACTTTCTTAGGCCTTATGTGGCTTCCGTAGCTAAAGCAGCTTCCTGACATTACCCTGTTTTATTGTTTTCATGCAGTTTATCAGTCTTTGAACTTACCTTTGATTGTTGACCCTTCTATGTCCCCCACTGTCTGATGTTGACTATCTTGTTCATCGCCATATATCCAGTTCTAGAAGAGTGCTTGGTAGATAGTAGTTGCTCAATGAATTTCTTTTTTTAATTTTCAGTAAAAACTGTTGTATTGAAATTAATTTTTTGAGGAGTTTGTGGGGCCCTGGAAATCATCTGTGGATCCCAGGTTAATAACATCTGCACTAAATATTTACTTGTTGACCCCAGGGGTGTCAGTGTGTGGGGCTAAAGGCATGGCTCAGCCAAGTTCAAGTTTGTGTTCCCTGAGTAAGGTAATATAGTAGCAAGCCATAGATCCCGTGCTATTCTTAATTCTTCATTAATTATAACAGTCTTAAAAAGCAGAAGCAAAGTTTACCTCATTAGTACCTGGTAATGTTTGTGTGTGTGTGTGTGGGGAAGACCAGCCCTGAGCTAACATCTGTTGCCAATCCTCCCCTTTTTGCTGAGGAAGACTGGCCCTGCGCTAACATCTGTGCCCATCTTCCTCCACTTTTTTATATGGGACGCCACCACAGCATGGCTGACAGGCAGTGCGTCGGCGGGCACCCGGGATCTGAACTCGCGAACCCCGGGCTGCCAAGCATGAACTAAACCACTGTGCCACCGGGCGGCTCCGACCTGGTAAATTTTTTAAATGAATTAGTAAGGCATGGGACACATTTTAGAAATATTTGCTAGTCAGCTTGTATTATATCCTCTCAGCTGGATGCTCCAGAGAACATATGCCTTGATTTTAAGTTCATATTGCCAGAAAATCCCAGTGAGAATTTGAAATTTTCAGAACCATGATCCTCCTCAGAATCTATTCTTATTCCAGGCTCTCAGGATTCATTGACAGGAATATCCTGTTGATGTATTTAGGGTCTACAGAGACTTTTTTTAAGTGTATTATGTGTGCTTGCAACCCAGTTTTTTAAACGAATGTTTTTTACTCGTTTAGCCTGGTGACTCATCTGAGATCATCTGCCTTTAAAGAAATGCCTTTTGAAATTCCTGTGATATGTGCCTGTTCAAATCATGTGGGCAGTTACATTGCTTAAGGCAGAAAAAAACACATTTGTAGATTGTTCTCTCTACTTCTCATATTCCAGGGACTATACAATATACAAATCTAAGTTTCCCTTCATCTTTTAATTTTGGATCCAAATAGTTTTATAAGAACTATATCCAACTAGTATAAATATGTAATTGTTTCAGTTGTCAGTAAGTCACGGAGATATGCTGAGATCATTTTTAGATTTTTAAAGATTGTTTCATTTTTCAAAAATTAAATTATCTGGGGGGCCGCCTGGTGGCGCAGTGGTTTAGTCCGTGCTTGGCAGCCCGGGGTTCGCGGGTTCGGATCCCGGGCGCCCGCCGACGCACTGCCTGTCAGCCATGCCGTGACGGCGTCCCATATAAAGTGGAGGAAGATGGGCACGATGTTAGCCCAGGGCCAGTCTTCCTCGGCAAAAAGAGGAGGATTGGCGACGGATGTTAGCTCAGGGTCGGTCTTCCTCACAAAAAAAAAAAAAAAATTAAATTATCTGTGGTTTAAACCAAAATAGTTACCAATGGTGATTGTACCTATGCTCACTATATAATACAGAAAATTAAGTAAGCACCAGATTTATTTCATCTACCCAAATGAAATAGCTTCATTTTTCTCTACTCTTCCCCTCATAAAGTAATTCATTATTAATGTTTCATATGTAATGATTCAACCTCTGTTCTTTTGCTTTGGAAGCATTGAAAATAAAAATTAACATAAGTGCAAGTGCTAATTGCAAATGCAAGTGGAGGAAAATTTAACTACTTAATGTCACTCTCAGAGTGTCATCTGTCTTTCCCTCTGTAAGTTTTTTAGAAAGTAGTAGTATCAGTCGTGATATGAAATTACTGCATTCTTATATTGCTTGTGGTGGTGTAAATTGGACTAGGTCGTCAGGAAATGCTTCAGCTGTAGGATCAAGAACCCAAAACATGTCCATTTTCTGGGGCTTTATCATTCCATTTCTGAGAATTTATATGAAATAATGCAAAAGAAACCAGTGAACCAACTTATAACACTGGGGGAATGACAAAATTGTGATAGATGCAGTCTTTAGAATGTTAAACAGACATTTAAAAATAATTTATAAAGACTAACAACGCAGAAGATGCTTAAAATATTGAGAAGTGAGATAAAATTCTATTTTTTTTAACTGTCTGACATGTATATTATGGGTAAAAAAGAAGCAAACACTGAAAGATGAAAATTGATATGTTGGTTGTAGTATTGTTGCTATTGGATAATTTATTTAAAAGCTACCAGATTGACAAGAATGGCTTCATCTAACACTTTGTCTTACAAGAAAACATTTTATAGGCAAAATAGAAAATTGCATTCTATGTATAAGAAAACACTGAAACATTCTGCATAGTAATGGTGCATAGGATAATTCCAATATTTGAAGAATTTTTAAAGAGAAGTGATTTTTCTAGGGTTTTGATTTACATCTTTAGATTCTTGTATTATCTGTGGTCTAACTTGTTCATTTTTCACTTGTATTAGAGAAAATTATTTTGATACATGTAACATCTTATAAAGTCAAATCAGGGCATATCAGAGATGAGCATGTACCCTGTGCAGATATTTCATGTGACAAAATCAACTGTGGAACGTAGTGTTGGTTGTCATACTCTGTGTGTATTTTTCTCAGGCTCTATCAAAGAAAGCAAGAGATGGGAAATTGTTACCTGAAGAATACCAAGGAGGATCTTTTAGGTAAAATTTAAACCCTTAATTATCAAACAGATATAATAAGACTTAAGAAGTCCTTGTCAACCTGTTTCATTTATTTTCTGAAACTTTTTTTTTTAATTTAAGCTAAATATCACATACTTTATTTTAGACAACAGAATATGTGAACATATTCTTCACACTAGTCAGGCTTTCATATCAAAGCCGGTAGGGTTAGCTCATTTTAACCCATTCAAACGTTCATGGAATGACATTCAGGGTCTGAAACTTAAAAATTTTTTTTAAATTATAAATACAATAGATTTTTAAATCTCAACTATTTTTTTCTACTTGTGATCTTTTGTTTTAAGATACTTTGGAGAAAAATGTTAGTACTTAGGCCCTTCAGTTATTATCAGCTTTGTTTTTGTTTGTGTCACATACAATAAAGTACACTCATTGTAGCTTGAATGTTGTACAAAGTGAAAAAAACTAAAACCAACCAAAGCAAGATGTACTTCCTTCCCCTTCCTAACCATCCCCCCTCGAAGGTAACCATTGTTCTGAAAATGGTCACTGTAGATTTGTTCTGTTAGCTTTGATCTTTATCTACATAAGTATTCTTTAGTGTCTGACTTCTTTTCCTCAGCACCAATGTCTGTGAGATTAACCGTGTTGCTATGTGAAGCGGTCATTTACTTGTTATTATTGCAGTGTGTAGTATTCCATAGGATGCTGTATAAGTATACCAGCATCCATTTTACTGTTGTTGGGCATTTGTGTTGTTTACAGCTTGGTGCTATTACAAATAATGGTGCTATGAACATTCTTATGTTTTATGGTGAATATGTGCGTGTATTTTTCTTGTATAGACCCGAAAGTAGAGTTGCCGGGTTGAAAGCTTTAATAGATACTGCCAAACAGTTTTCCAAAATGGTTATGTAAATTTATACTTTCATCAACAGTGTATGAGAATTCTTATTGTTCCATATTCTTGCCAACACTTAGTAATGTTAAGTTTTAAATTCTAATGATTTTGGAGGTGTGTAGTGGTACTCTTTGTGGTCAGAAAAATGCAAATTAATGATGTTGAATACTATTTTCATTTATCTATCAGCCATTTGGGTATCTAGTAACTAATCAGATAAAGTACCTATTGAAGTCTCATGTCCATTTTTGAAAATGATTTGCAGTTCTTATTTCTAGATGCCCAGACCTTTGTGGGATATACATTATTTCAAATACCTTTTCCCACACTGTACCTTGCCTCTGGAACCTTACTGATGGTGTTTTTTAATGAGCAAAAGTTCTGAATTTTAATGAAGTCCTATTTATCAGTATTTTTCTTTATAGTTGATACTATTTGTTTTATGTTAGGAATTATTGCCTGTCCCAGAGTCATGAAGTTATGCTTTTATGTTTTCTTCTAGAAGCTTTATAGCTTTTCACATGTAGATCACGTTCCGTCTAAAATTGGATTTTTTGTATGGTGTAAAGATAAAGGTCAGGATTCTCTTTTTTTTCCCCATTTGGAGATTAAATTGACCCAGCATTACTTATTGAAAAGATTATTCCTTCTCCACAGCATTGAGAAGGTGTGTGTGTTTGGTCTGTTTCTGTGTCCTCTTTTCTTTGTGATTGGCCTGTTTGTCCGTCCCTTGCTCAGTACCACCAGGCTGTAACTTTTGCTATCTGGTCATCAAAGTCTTCCAATTTTGTTCACCCTCAAGATTGTCTTTCCATGTACATTTTAGAATCAACTTGTCATTTTTTCACACACACACACTTAACTTACAAACCTTGCTGGGATTTCGATTGGGGTTGCATTGAATCTTTTTACATTGACATCTTTACAGCCAGTCTTCCAGTCAATGAACATGCTATAAACCATTATTTATTCAGTCCTTTGATCTCTTCATGTTGTGTAATTTTTTGTATAGAGGTCTTATATGTTTCATTAGAGTTATTCCTGAATTTTTCATACTATTGTAAATAATCTTGTTTTTAAATTTCATTTTCTAATTACAACTTGTATATTGATATAAAATGAATTTTTATATTGACATTTTATCAAGTGACTTAGCTAAATTCACTTAGCTTACTAGTTTATCTGTAGCCTTAGATTTTCTATGTATACAATCAATTCATCTGTGAATGACAGTTGTCTTTTTTCCAGTCCTTATATCTTATATTTCTTTTTCATGCCATATTCCACTGCTTAGGACTTCCAGTTCAATGCTGAATTAATCTTTTTATTAGCTATACTATTTGTATGTGTGTCAATATTTAGTTTTTGATACTCTTGTAAAGTATTGTTTGTCTTTGGTCTTTGAATAACTTGGTATAAGGTTCTGTAGTACAGTTTTTAGTAAAGTAAATATACGTGCTTCAGGGAAAGGGTGCTTTGATAGAGGATGTGCCACCTTCAGAGCTTTTTGTTTTCCTCTAGTATTTCCAACTTGGGGATGTTCGGCATCGATGAGTTTACTTCCGTGATCAACCCTCCCCAGGCCTGCATCTTGTCTGTTGGGAGATTCCGACCTGTGCTGAAACTCACTCAGGACGAAGAGGGGAACGCCAGCCTGCAGCAGCACCAGCTCATAAAGGTCACCATGTCCAGTGACAGCCGGGCAGTAGATGATGAGCTGGCCACCAGGTTTCTCGAAAGCTTTAAAGCAAACCTAGAGAATCCTGTCCGACTTATCTAGTCCTCAAAGATGAGAAGCTGGTCTTTGACTTAGTTAATCTGGTAGTTGTTACCCAGAGACATACACTATAGGAGAACAATTAGATATTTAAATGTGAAGTGGAGGAAGTGTTTGTTTATTTAAGGTGAAAGAGCTTGACCCAAGTTGTCTTCATTTTCAATTTGGGTTTAATGTTGTAGAAGTAAGTGATAACATCCTGTAACTAATAAAAGAGAATATTTGGTTAGATCCATTTTTAACCTCTGGTGCTGTACAAAGGGGTGTTAAACTAGATGTAAATTAAATTATATGTTTGGCCTATTTGAGCATTTTAAAATATTGGAGAATGTATCATCAATTATAAAGTCAAAAAGTTGTTAGAACTGTACCTTAATTATGTTGAAATTAGAAGTGATCTTCAAAGAGGATCCCATTAATTTGGCAGTGGGACCTCAGTTTTTACAAGCACTGCTCTAGATATACTTGAACAATTTAATGTGTACGGAAGTTTATTCTGGATAATAGTAAATAGATAAGGATCGCATTGTATTAGGGGTTGTGGCAACATTATTAACTTTTTTATGTATATAAAGCCATATGTTTTAGAGTGGTTTCTATCAGTCTTATTTTTCACTTCTATGACACTGTGAACTAAAGAGGAATAAAAAAAATCAAAACTGAAGAGAGACAAAGACCAAAAAATTTGTTTTAATAATAAATTATAATTAAAATATCTAAACCTTCAGAAATAAACTGCTCACATTCACACTAAGTTGGAATATATTAAAATAAATTACACTATTTCCTACCAAACATTTTAAGTTAGTGCTGATTTAAACACAAAATGTTGTTTCTTAATGCATTTTAATCAAGTTTGTATTGTACAGTAAACTGAGAAAATATAAAAATTTCTATTTAAGTGTTAGGACACAGAAGTTTAGTAAAACTTTGAAGTAAATGAGTAATTTTCCTGGAACAGCTGAAGAGGGACTCCACAGGAGGAAAGAAGGAATTTAAAATTAATATGACATTAGGAAAATAACAGGTGTGGAATATAAAATTTTGGAAAGCGAGTAGAGGAGAAGGTTTATGAAGCAGGTGAGAACTATCCTTTTTATTGCATTGATAATATGGGATTTTCACTAATTATTGTAAAGGTTAGAAGAGCTTATTTCTCTCTTTTAACAACTCTGCTACGACTGGCAGGATAACTGTACTGAGATTGGATGGTAATTTAATTAACTGGTCACAGAAAGGCTCGCGTTAGTGTCTGCTGACCTGAATCACCAGAAGAAAGACTATGTTGTACAAGTTGTACAGGATGACACGATGAAATATGTACACCCCAACAAAAGAGCTTTCTAACATAACTGGAGCCCCAGTATATTAGTTGTTAAGAAGATGTTTAATCCAATTACTCAGTTCTAACAAGCCATTCTTAAAAATAGTCTGTAAAACTTTTGCCATATTAACAGTTACACTGAAAATTGTAACCAAGTGCTACTTGCAAAATAACGTTTATGTTACATTATTTTCATTCACTTTTAACTGAAATTCTTTGTTTTTTCCAAATTTTTATATCTGAAGAGTAGAGTGTATGACAGCCGTAAATAAGCCTTGGCTTGGAGTTCTGTTTTCTATGGACTGACGTGCATAAACCGTAGTGCATCTGTTTCCCTGTAAGTGAAATGGCATTGATACTCACTCTAGCCTGCCTTATCAAGCTGTTGTGAACTGCACGGGAGAAATGCTGTATAAATTTAAGACATTTTAATTCTTCGTGGACATCACAACCAGGCTTTTCATATAATCAGTTGCTTCTCATGGTTTGACTTTTTGTGGTTTGACTTCTCAGCTGTTGGCACAAATGCTTGTTCATTCTGACTTAAAGTATTTTCTCTAATATCTCTCTACTGATTAGGTTTATGTAAGGACATTGTCATTTCTAAAAAGAATTTTATTGCAGCATGAGGTCAAAGAACAACATTGATTTGAGGAAGGAGTTAGGTATACTTGGTTTGGGTCATTAGAGAATGAACTGCATGAGCAGGCTCCCTTCCGCCACTTATATATATTTATGTATTTGTGGTACTGAGAGGATATAACATGAAATTCTATACCTGGTCGTCTTTTTTCTCATTTAAACAGGGCAAATGACTAAAATATTGGGAAGACTTCTAAGGAAAAGGCCACACACATTCCAGTTAACACTTGGGCATGAAAATATCAGTGACTGTTAGAATTTATAAGTCCAAGTGGCCCTGCTTCTCTCTGGTTACAACTTCTAGTCAACACTTACAGTTTGCTCACTAACTGCTTTGTGGCAGATGAAAATCATCGGTATACTGCTGGCCAGACTCCTTTGTTTGAAGCATCACTAAGAAATTTATATGTACTAGTACAGGTATTTTATATAGTGTCAAATGGAACTTCTGTTTTTAAATTTTTTTTCTTTTTTTCATTTTGGACTTAATTCCACACTAAATTGTGTAGGCCAGTCATTTGGGCATTATGCTAGAAGTAAACCTGGTTTTCTAACCTTTTATTGAAAGATAGGTGGTGCTGTGAGTTCATATATTGTAGTTAGAGTGTGGGAGAAAAATTAGAATGGCATTTAAATCTTAGTTTTCAAGGAAAACTTGTCCTCATTACACATTGCATCGTGATGGACTTTGTCTCAGGTGAAATGAAGAAATAAAAGAACCAAGTGTGTTGCAGGTAAGAATTAACCATTAATTTAAATATGACGTTATTAATGGAAAACTTTTGTTGATTTTTGAAGAAGAAAGTAACAGTGTAGGATTACCTTAAAATCAGTCTGGCCACAAATATGCAAGGTAGGTCAAAACAGGGAGAGGGTGACAGTCAGCAGGAACCAGGTGGAAGCTTTTGCTAATGAAAACTTGAGTTAACTAGATTCTATACGAGGTCAGGCAGCTTTAAGGAAAGAAGAAAATGGAAAATATTCAACATGTTAGTTTGCTGGGTGTGTTATGAATATTTGGGGTGGGTGTGTGCTGTCAGATAATGCCGCAACAATGATGCAGTTTCCCAGTCCAAACATCATTCCCCATGGCCCACATAACCAGTATCCAAGAGGTTAAGATTCTGATAAGTTAATATACAGCAAGTGGTATATTTCAGAAGACATTTAAACTTTTTATAAATGGAAAAAGCAATAATCTTCCACTAAAATTATTTTAAATAGTCTTGTGGATTTGTAAAATTTATTTTCTAGTGTCTCCGTTTGTTTCGAAAGATAGGAACAGGCAGGGGTGTGGGGAAGGTGTGGTTTGTCTAGACTTGTAATATTGAAGACACCTTTAATTGAAGTTATAAGGTATAAAGATGTATTTTGAAAGTACGTCTGTTAGTGGCAGTCTTTTGTTTCTTTGATCATGTAATGTTTACTTTCACAATTTATCACTTGTCTATATTTTTTGCAAAAAAATTCAAATGGCCTTTTTCCTCTGAGCAAAGTGGCTATTTTTTAAACCTCTAATTTAACCTCCTCTATATATGATATGTACAATTAAGGGAAACTTGGACTTTTAAAAGTTGAGAAATTATTAGCAAAATCATTAGTCATGATTTGCCTATATTCACACCTAAAATAATTTATTTTTTCTGAAATTTCTTAGTGTACAAAATTGTTTCTTACTCCTATTACTAAAAAATGTCTTTTAAAGATAAGACTGTTGTGATCAAATGAAATGATATTAGTCATTTCATTAGTTATTAGTCATAGCACTTTATAAAGTATTATGTAAACGTAAGATGTTAAATTCTTAATCTCGTGAATTGCACGTATCCTACACTTCCTATCAGTGGCTCAGCAGCAGTCTGCATGATAAGGAAGGACATTTATCAGGAAACTCTAGGATGGTACTTAATTAATTACCTTCCTTCTCAGTAGAACTACTGGTCTTTAATACATACTTTGTTTCCCCAGTTTGCATATTTGAATCAAGAGTATTTTAAGCCTAGTTTTGGCTATAAATTACTGCACTCGGTAAAATCCTTATTTCTGTGCCTCTGTATTCTTACCTATAAAATGAGGGAAAATTAACCACAGTGGTGGTTACTTCTTTTGTTTAATCTTCTCCATTCTGTAAGGTAAGTATATCCCACTTTACAGTCATCACTGCAACGTAAGATAATGAGAGACACTCAAGAGATTATGGAATTTGGCCAAAGGCACACAGAATTATGAGTGCCACCACTGGGGCTTGAGCCTGGGGCTGTGCAGCACCAGAGTACTCAAGCTCAGCACGTTGCAGTGTGCAGCTTTCTCAGCTGTATTACTGCTGCTGAGTTAATTCTGTGCTAATAGAATTACCACTTGCAATAGCTGAAGGCCTTGTTCTTCAGTAATAACATTAATGTGTCGACTACATGACCGCTCTTATTTGTATGTTCTCTGTAGTGGTTCCCTTTGTGCCTTTTTGGTAATTGTATGCAGAAAGCGCTGAGAGATGTTTTCATTATGGACAACTGCTATTAACCTGAAATGCTGACATTAGTTGTCATAACTTGTACCTGTGAATGGAAGGCTTAGAATATTTGGGGTGGATGTGTGCTGTCAGATAATGCCGCAACAATGATGCAGTTTCCCAGTCCAAACATCATTCCCCATGGCCTACATAACCAGTATCCAAGAGGTTAAGATTCTGATAAGTTATATACAGCAAGTGGTATGTTTCAGAAGACATTTGAACTTTTTCTAAATGGAAAAAGCAATAATCTTCCAATAAAATTATTTTAAATAGTTTTGTGGATTTGTAAAATTTATTTTCCAATGCCTCCATTTGTTTAAAAAATTAGAGGCTTTGCACCGGCCTGGTGGTGTGGTAGTTAAGTTCACGCACTCCACTTCGGCAGCCTGGGATTTGCCAGTTCGGATCCTGGGTGTGGACCTATTCGCTGCTCATCAGGCCATGCTGAGGCAGCGTCCCACATAGAAGAACTAGAACGACCTACAACTAGGACATACAACTATGTACTGGGGCTTTGAGGAGGAAAAAAATAAGGAAGATTGGCAACAGATGTTAGGTCAGGGCCAGCGTTCCTAAAAAAAAAAATTAGAGGCTTAGTGTTTCTAGGGATAAAAACATATAGAACATTTCACTTTTAACAAATAGCTTTGAATCTGGTGCAAGTTCAGAACCAAAAGTAGTTACCTCAGTTTTTCTTTTGAGGGCTCCAGCGTCTGTGTTGTTGACCGTATCAGTCAGGGTCCGATCTTCTGAGCTGACAGTCTTATCAGTTAGGGTCCAGTGGTTGCAGCCCACTGAGTGGCAGAGAAGTTCATTGGGTTGCCCAGGTGAGGTCTGTCTACAGTCCCCGGGGAAATAGGAAGTAACCCTCCGGGGCACAGGGAGTCTCAGCTGGTGGGCTGGTGCATGGAGGGTCAGGGTGCCACTGTAGGTGGGAGGCCTGGAGCACGCGGCATCCGTACTGGGAGGGCTGTGGGAAAGTGGTCACCAGGCCGCATCGTTTAGATAAGTGAAATCAAGTCAGTAGATTCTGTAATCCGTGTGTGCACAGGGCCTCATTTGAAAGGAAGGGAAGTAACGTTTCAACCAGGTTTTACATTACTGGTTATAACCAGCGCCCTTTTGTTTCTAGTTTCTCCAATTTCAGTAGCCAAATATTTAGCACCTATTATACAAGCTCAGCGATTCATTTTCCATGACCTTGACTCAGTATCTGTACTTATCACTACAATAACCTTAATTCCAACAAAGCTTAGAAACTTAGTTGGAAGAAAAGCTACTCAGTGGGGAGTTGCCTGGATGGAGAAAATGTTCTTTGCCAGGTCATCATGCCTAAAGAAAGGTAGGTTAATTTAAGGATAAATGCTGATGCATTGTTTAATTGAAATGTATTTTGACACCCCCACTCTTACCTCTTCTCCAGCTCATACTTTTTTGAAGGTGTCTTGTGTGTGCAAGTGTACTTTGTTAATGAAATACATCACCTGCCAGGACAGCTATTTCTTTGTATCGTCACACCCATTGTTTTGCTTCTCAAGGGACCATCTGTTAAATTTATTTTCAGAAAATCAGTCATCTTCAGGCTTTCCAGCTAGTTGAGCAAAACTATAGGAGCAGGTGAAGGTCTAGTTTTATGTTTACCATACAATATCTTTAATGCTCTATAGCAAGTTAGAATGTTCTTTAAATGCATTAGTTCAGAATGAGCCTTTGAAATGGGGAGGCCAGCTTTATTCACCCACTAGCACCCCGTGTAGCTCTTCACAGGTTACACAGCCCCACAGTCAACTAGACTTCATTACTTACTAAATATGTTATGCTATTTACGGATGTTTCATTTTGACATCAGATCATCTATTAATTATTGATAAATTAATAAGAACGTATTGTATCTCAACCTGTTACTTAAATACTAATCAGAATGTCATGAGGAATTTTTAGCTATTCTCTTTACCCTTTTAATGCCTTGATACAACTTTAGAAGGATGAGTGTGGATGCTAAGTTTTATAGGTGTATCTGTTCCTGAGGGTAAACTCTAACCCTCCTGCTAAATTTTTCAATTTTAGCCATTTTTCAGAGAATACTTAGTCATTATTCCTTTCATCTGAGAGTATATGAGCCCATGAATTGGACAAAATGGAAACTCAATATGCAGTGGGTTTAGGGCTTTTGTATGTTTGTTTCCTTGTTTCCTGAATGAGTCATCACAACTTTGGAAAATATCAGGAGGAATGGCTTCCTCAAAAGTCTTAAAAATGAAAAAAATTGGTAAAATAAAAAAAAACAAATTAATTTTGAAAAGTATCATTTATTTGGGAAATTCTCTACGGGACTTTTATTTTCTAGGTAGATGTTTCAGTATAATTTTTCTACTTATCTAATTACTTCGTTCTCATTAACTAGATGAAAACTTTTCTTCAAACTATACATGGTGACCATGAAAATATAATAATTCAATTCTCATAGCTACCGTACTGTGTTCCAGGCACTCTTCTGATGCTTCATGTCTATTAACTCATTGTCTTCCCCACAGCCCCCTAAGATAGGTATTAGTATTGCCGGTATTTCACAGAGGACGCGCTAGGTAACTTGTCCTAGATTACACAGCTAGCAAGTGGCAATGACAGGATTCAGGGCGGGCAGTCTGGCCCCAGAGCCTCACAAAAGACTCCTCAATTAAAAACATCAATTCATTAGGAAATTCTGGCGTTTAGCACATTAAAAAGATGTATGATGGGGGAAATGCCTCATAGTGAAAACAGCTTGTTGAACTTCTTGGTAGCGTCTCCTACAGAAATAATCATAGAAATGAGTCCGTGGCCAAATCCACAGTAATCTGACATTTGGTGTCCTCTAGATTTTAATATTAATGAGTGATGTATTCCTTTAAAATTCTGATTGAAATTCATGATTCATGAAGGGGTGGTAGCTGGTGTGGATTAATAATTAGGGGTCAAACAGGAAAACACCTTGATGTTCTATCTAGAGGGGAAGTTATTGGGTGATGACCAAAGAGTTCTTTAGTTTTGCTCTGAGGTAAGTTATGGAGAAAGAAATGTGTAATAAAAATTCTTTAAAACTTAATAAAATCTTTGTGGCTGAAAGTAACATGTTCTTTCTGTGTGGATACTGGAGCTTGATAAGTAGAAATATTTTCTCGGTTTTTCCCAGATTGTTTTGCAGGTTTCTTAGGTATGTTTCTGTTTCAAGTATGTCACTTCTCTACCCCTCGTCCTTACTATCACCAACACAATTATTATAATTATATTATATATAATATAACACAACACTCGTACCTTGTAGGATGCCAGACTGATTGAGTTTCTCCCACTCTTCCCCATCCCAGTCCCCTAAATGTGTCAGTCTGACCTTCACCAAACACATTCTTTTTTGAAGGCCTGGGGAATCTCGTTGGAGCAGTTCTGTGCCTAAGTTGCAAGAACGTACAGATTAAGCAGAAGTGTTACCATTTGTCAGGACTAGCCGTGCTTTCCCTAATATGTTTTGAGGCCAGTTTCCCTTTAGGGTGGGTGGAGAGAAGTCTTTTTGTGCATTTATGTTTGTAATACCATAAGTAAGACATTCAAAAGCCACTTACCTGAAGACTCCTTTCTTATCTGCATCAATTGTGGTTTTTTATAAGTGAAAAATTACATTCCCTTTAATTCAAGGGTGACTCTTTAGCAAAGATTTCTACCTCATGATACTTAGATAATAGTAACAGATATTTGGTGGATTTCTGCTTTTGTCTTTAAGAGAAAAATCCCTAAGGAGAAGTTGAGGGAGAAATAAGACTAACGAATGGAAAAATACTCATGATGTTGAATAGATGTGTGGACAAGGATACGAGTAACACGGACATGGGGCCGGCCCGCTGGCGTAGAGGTTAAGTTTGCGCGCTCCGCTTCGGCGGCTCAGGGTTCGCAGGTCGGATCCCAGGCGCGGACAGACGCACCACTTGTGAGCCACGCTGTGGCGGCGTCCCACATAAAGTAGAGAAAGATGGGCACGGATGTTAGCCCAGGGCCGGTCTTCCTCACATACACAAAAGAGGAGGAACATGAACAGTCAGAAATCTGATTTGATTAGAGACAGGTCTGACTATTCTTGTTTAAAGTTTCATTGCAATTTTTCTTTCTGGCACTGAAGGAAGCTCCTTAGTGGTGAGTGTTGGCTATTGGCATTGGCCTAAAGTTACCAAACAACAAGACTACCAAGTAACAGAATTTTAAAAATTTCTATACATCTTGGTCTGGTAACTTTTATTTCATCTTTAGGAAGACATTTTTAAATCACAAGCAATGACGATTTAAAAATGAATGTGTAAGAAACCACGATGTTCCTGTGCACTCTGCTTGGTGAAAGGCAAAATGCGCACTGATCCTTTAGTTATGTGCCCCAAGCATGCTCCAAATTCAACAAGAAGATTCAAACTCCTTTTGTCCCCTACTTTGATGCCTCTACCTACCTCTCCTCTGCTCCCAAGGAGCCATCTGATGTGGATTCAAGGAGGAGGACGTTTATTAGTTTACAGTGCCAAGACTGCCATCTGTTAGGATGCTCTCATTTTTCCCACATGGCAGGTGTGGTCAGATCAGCCTGAAGCTATCCCTCCTTGGATGGCAGCCTTTTTAGGAAGGGCTAGATTAGGCGGATTAAATTATCTGCTTTGCATCTTCAGGAAAATCTCTTTCCTTTTTGGTTTGTGTTCATGTACAATTCTTTGGGTGTTTTTGGGTTTTTTTTTTTTTTGAATGAGGAAGATTGGCCCTGAGCTAACATTTGTGCCAGTCTTCCTCTATTTTGTATGTGGGAAGCCACCACAGCTTGGCTTGATGAGGAGTGTGTAGGTCCACGCCCGGGATCCAAATCCACGAACCCCAGGCCACCAAAGTGGAGCACGTGAGCTTAACTACACCGCTGGGCTGGCCCTATATTTTTCTTGATGGGAATGGTGGACTAAAGGGCTGAGATGAGGGCATGGAACTACAGGATAGAAGCCAAGGAGGCTGTTCAACCTGTTTGTGTTCTTGGCTTAGGCAGTGGTGTGCTGGTAAATGTTTCACACCCGGCTCTCTGGGTAAGAAATGTATATGCATGTATAATCAAATGTAAGTCTATTAGAAATTTTACTGATATACAAATAATAAGATATACAGTTCACAAATTGAATAGAGTATACAATACTGTTAAATGCAATAAATGCATAAATACAGTAATATCCAATAAAATTCACAAATAATAATAGAACATACAATACTCTTCATTGTAAATTTTTAGTTCATTGATTCTCACAGAATGCTGTCCTTGATTTATGGAATTCTTGTACCTGTAGCCAAACTGTGATTGCAGTTGATGACTAAATACGGTTCCCAACTTGAATGTTGGTTGATGTTTTCCTTCATGTGAAAGAGTAAGATGAAAGTTAAAACAACAAAGACATGTTGGAATTTCACTTGTTTGTCAATGAAGAGAATAACAACTTGACTGAAATCAGACAATTTTTGAATACTGGAAGACTATTTCTCAAATTTTGTGCTATTCGAAATGTACGGGCTACAGACATGACATATTTTTAAGTTACTCTGTATTGTTTGCATTTTTCCATCACTTTAAGTCTACAGATAATCAACAATAAATCAAGCCCTGATGTTTAGCATTTGCTGATTTTCATGGTATAAATGCTCTGATCTCAAGCTACCAATGTGATGTCACTGAAATGTGCAGCCGAGCACCATCATACAGCTTTTCCCACCGTTGCACATACAATAGATGTAAAAAACCTCGAAAACATAGGTAATAGTAAAGTGTAGTAAATGATTGAGGTGGGTATTCTCTTTGTTTTTGATATAATTTATTTAATGGTAAGCTTATATAATTTAACTTTTAATAAGGGCTTGCAGAATTCCTGAAAATTTAACAATTGGCTCTCACAAGATTGTACAAGCCAGCATCAGCACACCGCTGGCCTTACGTCTTCCAACTCAGATCAGAGGTTTTCTAATGCCACTGGGGGCAGGGGCAGGGGAGACATGCCAATACGCCATGCTTTTAAAATGGAGATAAGTCTGAGGTGAGACTTGGAACTACAGTTCAAAACAAAACCATACCTCCACAAGTGATTGTCATGTGTGACCAGATTTAGGAACTGTTCCTCTGGCAGGAGTGCTTACGGTCCAAGCCAGCTCACCAGGATCCACTACATCAGGGTTGGAGGCAGGAGTCCCATTAACAATGTGTCTGTGTTTGCCTGGCCCTGTTCTCTGCTCATAGGTTGTATCTCTTGGGAACCCCATGGGGTAGCAGGTAGAACGGGGCTGAGGAGAAGGGTTCCCATGTTGGAGACCCTGGGGCTCGGCCACTTTTTCTACCACTGTTACCATGGGGAATCTTGGTAGCACTGCTACTATCCTACAGAAGTAGAAACCAAGCCAGTTTCTCGGTTCCTAACCAGAATTGAAACTCGTAGAGACCACTGAAAAAGCAGAACTGGGTATGAAAGGCTGTGGGCTAGTTAGTTAGAATCATGAGCTCTGTTGCTGGCTCTGGGCTGGCTCCTGACTCATGGGGAAGTTTTTGGTCTCAGTAGCCCACATTTTCAAATGTCATTGTTTAGAAAAGCTTAATGGCAAAGCATGGTTGCCTCTTGTTAGGGTGGAGCTCGCTCAACAAATGGGGCCTCCAACATTTTTCTTTGAAATTAACTCATGAAAACCTGAAATTAGAACACATGAAGTTGGGAATGATGTTATTTTTTCAAAAGGGCTTTTGCTTTATGAAAAGATCCACAGAAAATACCCTTCAGATAGTTTTAAATGGTGCTTACAAAATCCTCATTTATGCATGTTTATAGAAATACACCTATTACATTAAACACACTGAACCTACATTCATCGTGCAGTATCCAGAGCTTGTCTCCTTATGGCTGTATTAGGAAATATGACCCAAATGGGAGGAACGGGGGTTATGTGCCAGCATAGTGGTATCTTTGGGGACAGTAACAATTCAAAACCCTTTTTTTTTCTTTGCTAGGCTGACAGTCACTTGCAGGCAACCTGACTGAGCCCGCAATTATGAAACTGCTTTTTGTCTCGGCAACGCATCCTGGCCAATGAAATTACTAATGAAAATTGAGGAACCTTAGCTTGAGTGAAAGTTTAAACTTTTAAATTCCTGAAAAATCCATATAAAACATATCTATGAGGGAAAAAACTATGGGTTGTGGAGCAGGGAGGCCAGTGTGCATGAAATCATATAAACCTAAAGTTCCATACACTCATACAATTCTGTTATTTATTAATTAACTTTACCCAAATTGCTCATGGAAAATGTAAAAAGGCAGTGTCCAGAGGAAAAAAATGAAAATTGTTCAGGGACCATCAGGAGTCAGATTGTTTTCCTGAGCAGTTTCCAAGTCCCCAGATCAGCCTTGAGTACGTTCGTGCACATGAGCTCTGCTGCCGACGTGAGCGACAGTGACAGATGATTAGGGCATTACTTGAGCTTTTTTTTAAGTAATGACATTTCCTTCCAAAAGCTTCCTTCAGCTCTGTGAATGCGTGGTTTCAAAGGGAGAATGTCTAACTTGATGTGACAAGCAGGCTGCTCTTGGGCACGGACAACAGAGATTGGAAACAGGAGCGAGCAAGCCCATGTGATTTGTTTTATTAATTTGCTGCTACTTCACATTTGTTCTGAGACAGTTTGCTCTATTTCTTTCTACTTTAGCTTCTCCACCATGGAGATGTGTAATATTCTGTGCAGCAACATTCTCATGGAACAGAGGGAACCAACAGGTCTTCTGATCCCTTTCACCACATTTCCCACCTCTTCCCCACCCCTCTGTATTTGCTAGACACACATGGGGCTTGGTAACTTGTGTCTCTGCCTCTGTGCACACACTATCTTCCCATCTACAAGTGCTATCTGGATCCCTCATTTCATGACTTATGCAAAGAGATCCTGTCCCAGGAAGGCCTCCAGGACGATTACGATCCTGTCACCCTCTGCAGCCCAGAGTACAGAACAAACACAGCTCTCTGTGAGAGCTCGAAGAAGGTCATTGCTGTGCGTCTGGAGAGGTAGACTGGCACGGTGAATTGGTGCTAAGCTCTGACTGGTCTCCCCATGCTCTGTATGCTGTCACTGGGGCCTAGAAGCAATGTCAGATGAAGCAAATGGGGACACAGAATGGTACTAATGTTTATGAACCTAGCAGAGGTTTTGTTCTTCATTCATGATACCATTCTGTACTATAATTCTGCTGTCTCTCCACTTCGGGGGCTCCTCTCTACTTTAAAATAAAGTTCAAATTTCTTAGCCCAAGAAACAAAGCCCTTCCTCATCTGGCCAGGACTCCCTAGCCTCTCCTTTAATTATGTCCCTCTGCTGCATCCACATTGATCCACCTGTTGTTTGGACTCCCCCAAAATGACTGCTACTTGTCCTAAAGTTAAGTTCAGGTGAAGCATCACTTCTTGGCTCTTGGATGGGTTTTTCTGGATCTTCCAGGCTGGATCAAGCACTCCTCTGCACACCTTTGAATAAATGCCTGTGGATCTCTCCTTAGAGCACTTCCCGCTTGTCTAATCATGACCTTTCTTATCTCATTCACTATATTGTGAGCTTCCTAAGAGCAGACCCTTTCCTCAACTCTGTATCCCCAGCACCCAGCAAAGTGCCTGACACATGGTAATTCTTCAACTAGTGTGTGAGTGAATAAATGATCCGTTGCATTACCTGGAAATTAAAACTAATGAATATGAAGAGAGGCAAGAAAAGAAAAGAGATTGTCTCTGAGCTCTCCGAAAGAAATCAGAATTTTAACACTGTTCGGTGACCCATGGGAGAGAAGAGAGGCAAGAAAATATGCCCGCCTGCCTGTGATTGATGAATGCTGTTAATCTGACCACGTGTGACTCAGGTATTCCTGGGAATGTAGAGCCTTGAGACAGGTCAAGCGTACTACACAGGAAGAGCTTGAATTAAAACTTATCATTAAACAAACATCAAGGGAGAACTGTCTTCAGTAAGAAATAATGCCCTAAGAATGTTCAGGATTCAGAACAAATAAATCTAGATAAAGAAGAGATTGTACCAAGAGGAACGTGTTTTTGTTAGCTGAAAAGTTAAGAAGGATGATTCATAGCTCTCCTGGGTTACAAAGTACAGTAGGTAAATCAATGACATGGTAGCAAAGAATGTACAGTTGCTATTACAGTGTGCCTTTAGCTCAAGGGAAAGAAAGGTATTTCATTCTGTACGATAGCACGTATGCCACATAGCCATCGGTTGATAAGGTCAACAAAAGTGTCAGTGTATAGAGCTCTTTCCAAGTTGGTGATGATGACCACTATCAGTGGCCACTAGCCGCCTGAGGCTATATCAAAAACACCGTTGTGTTTTCCCCAAAACGTGGTGTTACCTTGTGGATGTGCTGGGTTGCATAAGGACAACTGCAACCGGCGTTAGACTGTGGTGTTCTCAGCTCAGCCCCACCCTGCTCCAGGAGGATTAATGATGGAAAAAACCTGAAGGGCACAGAACTAAACAACACTCAATAATGTTTGAATGAAACTTTTCTATGGTAAATAAGCATTGAAAAGAGGCCCAGTTCAGGACCTTGGGCCCTGGTGCAATGAGCTTGGAATCAAGATAGCATAAATTCTCATCACTACCTTTCTATAGTGAACTGGCAAAATCCATCTTGTTGAGTTTGGGAGTTCTTAATGGACCTATTTTTAAAATGAACAAACAATCTTTTCCTCTGCAAAGATCTCTCTGGGCTAGTCGGGCGTAGTCGGGCATTTGCTTTGCAGGAGGCTAAAGCCGGGAGATCAGAATAGGGCAGTCCGACCTCAGTGGCTGTGTTTTCAAGACCTCTGGAGACACAGCTTATTTCTCTGAACTAGTCTTGAGAGTGGCTCTCTTTGGCCTCTTGGGTTCCCTCATTCCAAATCATCTGAATATTTCCCACCCCAAACCACATCACTACGCTGACAGGTCATTAGGTGGCAAAGAGATCCCAAGCTGATCATTTTACCTCTGAGTGATTCTAGGCTTTGCTGCAGAATCAGTCATTTACACGATTGCCACGAAGTGCTTGTTTATGGTAACGTGTGCACTAAATGATGCAGCAGGAGCTTCCAGCAGGCGGTAAGGTGAGCCCTGCTGGCTCTAGCCTTGGTTCTTTGTAAATGCTGTTGAGTGGCAGATAAACTGATTCCCACACTCCTTCTCTCACCTTCTCAGCATGCAAATGTCAAGGAAGCTCAGCCCTCAGATCTGCCTATTTTCCTGTATTTCTGATGGCCAAGAGCACAACCTTACAGCCTGGCCACTGAGTTCGTAGCCCTGCTCCTTGTATGGCAGGTCCAGCTGCTCAGCCTCTCTCTGCCTTCTTCCTCCTCTGGAAAATAGGAGTCATAATTACAATGCTTACCTCATAGGGTTCTAGAGAGGATTAAATGAGTCAATACAGGTAAAGAGCTTAAGCGTTAAGTACTATTATTTTTAACCCCTTTGGCATGCACAGATTCTCAGATCAACCTTGTAGCTGCAAAGCATAGACCATATAGCTGAGAGAGGACTGTCTAGCCAGCTTCTCATTTTTAAAAAGGAGACAACTGAAATCCAGAGAAAAGACAGGTTTTTCCCGAAGTCAAATGGCTATTAGGAATAGAGGGAGAATTTAAGCTACTTGCCATCTGAAGCTACTTTTTAGTGGTCCGTGGATTAAGCAATAAAAGGATCAGATTTCCATAGAATAAATTGGTTTTCTAGATTAACTAACTAGTCTTGCTTAGGCTTTCTGAATGGGCATAAGTTTATAGTTTAAGAATATAATACCAAATTCTGGGTGTGTGAACTCAGATATAAGGATTTCAGAGGACAGAAATATAAATAGCCACTGGGCAAAGCTCCCATACTTGGAGGGCTACGGAACTTTGCATGGGTGGTAACTGATGGCTGCATACTCATCAAGGAGGCCTGCATAGGAGGAGATGGAAGTGGATTCTCCAACTAGGGCCAAAAAAAAATAATAAATAAAAAGACCTATGGTTCATATACATATTCAGTATGGTGACATGGCAATGAAATTGGCTTCACCAGCCAGGCAGTAAAATGGGTGCCTTTATTTTATAGTCATGTCTCACATATCTACATAAAACCCCCACCATCTCTCCCCCAAGATCATGACTATCCTTGTCAACCAGACAGAGTAGGCCTCATGGCCCCTTTTTACTGCCTCTTCCTCCTTCCCCCATTTGTGGCTCCTTCTTGATGACCCTCAAAGCTCATTTCAGTGTGATGAAACTGTTACCAGACACACAGGTCCTTTACCTGCCACACAAGAGGGGCCAATAAAAACTGGAACACCAGGCTTATGGCAAGGAAGGAGTTTTTATTTTGGGTGACATCAGCCAGGAGATGAGAGTGAGCCCTCAAATTTGTCCCATCTCCCTGAAAGATGGGAGGGAAGGGGTTTTAAAGGTTGTGAGGAATGCAGCTGCCTGTGGCCTTGCTGGTTGGTGCTTTCCCACCAGCCTATTTCGGCCTTGTGAGGCTGCTTGTGGGAGAGGATGGTGAGAGAAGGGAATCCGCAGGTGGGTGTCCTTGGTTGTCTGCCTCAGTGATGGGCGGTGGATCCTGGTGCCAGGAAGCCAAGGAGGTGGGGTCTGGGAGCCTCACCTTCTTGATGTTCTCCGGATATGTTTCCCTGTAACAAAATTTCAAAGGACCCGTAACTAGCCAAACTTCAGCGTGAGCCCGGCGTGAGGCCATCTGGGCTTTTAACAATTTGTAACTTCTATTTGCATTGTGAAGTTGTGGGATACAAAGTTTTAAAAAATATATTTGCATATGAATGTAACTTCGAGAAGCAGGGAAAGAGGATGTGTGCATTTGGTTTTAACCCTGTATATGCTGGGTTTGATGAAGGGGAACTGATATCAGGGCCGGCATCAAAAGCTCGAAATAAAGATTGGGATGAGGCCTAGTGTAACCTGTCATAACAGGAAGAAAAGAATGAAAAATCACCCTTCTAATAAAACTAATCCACAGGCTCAAGTTGTAAGTGGAACAGGGTTTTTTTGTGGGCAACTGTCAAACTGACTGGTTGGGTGGTCTCCTAGAGCCAGGGTCCAGGACAGGAGGACAGTTCCTCTCCCAATCTGCAGAGCACATCATTCGTTTATCTTTGTTGCATCTAGCCTCTTCATCCCTTGAAGGTTGAGGATGCCTCTTCCTCTTTATCTCTCAGGTTCTCAGGAACTGGCAGTTACCAGATTTTGTCAGTTCATTTACTTAATTTATTATTTATGCCTCGCTGAGCCCTGGCAGGTTGGGAAGTAAGTGGTCTTTTCTTCCAGAATTGAGCCTGCTGACGTTGTGAAATCGCCTAGGGCAGCCCTGTTGTTGGCTACCTGGAAGAGGCACCTCGGAGTTCTCTCCCTCTGAGGTTGGGACAGCCTCCACGGACCTGTGTCCCCCTGTCCTCCAAACTAGGATGTTGCAGCTGAAGATGGGGTTCAGTGTGAAAATGAAGAGCCTGAGAAAGCATAGCAGGATGTGAGTAAACCAAAGAATTGGGTTTTTTCCCTTGGGTTTTTAGGCAGAGGAGAACCTACCTACTATAAAAACTTAAATAGAAAGGACCAACATGAATGAATGCGGGGGCAAGTCCAAAGCCGAGACACCATTTTTGCCCCAAGTAAATCCACTGAGGGAATTTCCTCCCTTTAAAAAAATGAAAGTGAGTGAGTAGAAGCTATTGCTTTCCCCTCTATGCCTAATTCTCCATTCTTCTGAGGGTAGCTCATGGAGGTTAATCAGAAGAAGACTGCCATTGGGTTGGATTGTTGTGGAAACTAATGGTTTGATAGTTGGAGCCTTTATTAACAGGCTCGATTGTTATTCAAAGTCTGCTGCAGTTGACGTGGGCCAAGGCACTTAAATGCAAGACAAAAGTGACAAGGATGAGGTTGCAGGGAGGGGAGTTAGGATTCTAATAAGCTTGGTGGCCCTGATTTCTCAGAGGGAGAGGGGTCCCGCCGTGGAGCTGCCTGCTTCAGGAACTAGAAGACCCAGCCATTTAGGGCATTTTCCCTGCTGACTCTGTCCTGAGGGATAGAACTTGTTAAATATCTCACTAGCCCAAATTCTAGGTCCCTGTTTGTTGCAAGAAGTCAGCCAGCATTCTGACCCTGGTCAGGTTTACTTGATTTGGTGATTACTTTGATTTGGTGGCCTGGAAAGCCCCAGAGATTTCACTGTCTGACTTCTGGAAGTCAGTTGAAGGAGAAACTTAGCAACAAGATCCCCAAAGAAAATATAAACGTTAGCACCTTCTAGGAATAGCTTTTGACTCTGGAGTTTGTGTCTTCAGGGGGAGCCAGCCCCCTTAAGAGTCCTGCCACTCGGTTTGGGGAACAGCACGTCATCTCACATTACTTTCCCTCTGAGCTTTGCTGCCTGAGATAGATGTTGCTTCTTTTATTGTTGTTGCTTTGAAACACAGTTGGCTTTTGTTTTTCTCTTGCCATGGAAACTAATAAATAAAGAGAAGCGTGACTTCTTAATGGTCTCCATCTCCAGATGCATGTCTGCCCGATTAGCTGAGAGAGCATGTAGCTAATGGGAATAAAGAAGTGGGAGAGGGAAGGTGAGTATTGGAAGCACTGATCAATAAAAGTTTGGGTTTCTTGTCTGGAAAACAATGTACTCTTATGCCAGTTTCTGACATTTGGTGTGGTTTGGTTTGCAAAAGGATACAGTGTGTGCATTATACTTTTTTTTTTTTTTAGAAAATTGAGTTAAATCCAATGTCCTTCGTGTTTTGGCTATCCTTTATGTCACTTTCGTTAGAGGAGTTGTTTACAATTACTTCAGCATGGTGTCACACAGACTTATTCCAGTGGAATCCAGTTAGATGGTCCTAATGCTTCTGCTCCAGCTGTGGACATGTGTTTTGATTTACATTGTGCTTGGATGGACCGTGTGTATGCTTTATTCCTATGGAAGACATAATTTGCAACAGAAGACTTGGAATAGCATTATCCTGCTTGCAAAATTATTGAAGAAAAAAAAAAGACTTCCAATTAATTCCAAAATCTTAAACTGCTCTTCAGATAAGTACCATTTCAAGTAGCTAACCCAGTGTGATTCTCAGCTCTGGGTCTATAACAGCCTCACCTGTGTGGAACATTGACCCCTCCCACCCTCATCCTATCCACCTCCATCACTCTGAGTCCCAGAGATTCTGGTATGTTTTCCATGGGGGCTTTGGGTTGGATGGATGGGTGGATGGATGGATAGATATAGATGATAGATAGATAGATAAGTAATAGATAGGTAGATAAGATAGTTTTTTTAACACAGGTGATTTTGAGACTCAACCATGGTTGAGAACCACTGAGTTAAACAATGTGATCTTTTAAAGGAAATTTGCTTTATGAAAAATAGTGGATAAACCTAAGGATAGGAAGAGAAGTAGATGCTCCAGAAACGAAGACAGTCAAATAGTGCCAGAGTCATGGGGGGCTTGCTTCATGGTTATAACCAACTGCTCCCTTATCTCATGGGCTAGTTTGACTTCACATAAAGGTGAGTGCTATAAAACTCTAAAATTTCATCATGTTTTTGAAAGAAGCATGGGAAAAAGTCATCTCCTGTTGTTAAAAAAAAAAAAAAAAAAGACTGCCATTTCACTGGGCTAAATTGGGCCTCACATACAAAAGTGATACATATCAATGAGTCCACAAATAAGGAGTTGTTAATGATCTGGATCATGGTTGGCTGGTTCCTGGCAGATACAGCTTCAGCTGGAGATGGACCCAAGCTTTATGAGGGTTGTTGGGCACACACAGCAGATACACAAGCTGATAATAACCACTTCCCATGAGCTAGGTACTCTTGTAGTGCTCTACTTACATCACCTCACGACAGCTCCGCAAGGTAAGTACTATTATCCCCATTTTATAAACGAGAAACCAGGTGCAGACACTTCCCACATTCACTCGGCTAGTCAGCAGGGTTTGAGACTCAGATCTGTATGGTCTCAAAGCCATGCTGCAACCACTACACCACTTGGTCTCATCCCCCGCCCTGTGGAGGGTGCCATATTGGAACAATAAAGACCGTGGAGGTGACAGCTCTGCAGCCACTTCAGAGGAATAGGTAACAGACTTCCACACAAGGATATGTTCATAAGACATGTTATAGCAAAAGGTCAAATATTCTTGTAAATATGGCAGTGATGACTAAAAAGCTATATTAAAAATACATTAAGCATTTACAGTAGAGTGTCAACCTCCATTAAATCTGGGTGGGTTTAATTACCTCTCTATTTTTCTGTATGTTTGAAATATTTCATTGCTAACCATTCTTGGGCAAGGGGGAATGGAAGAAAGCTGATAAGCTCTTCTGCATTATGAATTATTCAGGTAGCTTTGCATAAACTGGAGGGCAGATAATTGCTGGAATGACCTCAAGAAAGAGATAAGGTGGAGAAAGGAATGTTTGCTAGTTAACTACAAAGGAATGAGAAATGTGAGGAATAATTAAATCTCCTGGTTCCCTCTACTCTGCTGCTCTGTGCTCCTCCAAAGCATTCTGTCTCTTCCAGCTTAACGACCGAGAGCAATAGCCAACAACACACTCTTGTAGGAGAGATCTCGTGACGTTTTAGTATGATGCCAGTTGCGGGTGTATTGTTTTCACAAATTATATTAGTGCTCATGAACTGGAATTGCTGCACTTTAAACACTCAAAATTATGAGACCAGCTGTCCCCAGTGGTCGATTGGTTTTTGGAGTGAAACTCAAAGGCAATCCTTGGCTTGGAGAAGATTCTTCCAGATTCCAGCAGCTCTTGTTTAAAGCAGGGCCTATCTTATTTACACTTACTTCCCAGTTCAAATGTAACACAGATGGTTGTGCTTTGATTTTGACTTTTGGTTCATGGAAATTATAAGTGAAATTTAACTTTCTAATCTTGCACTTCAGAGCAGCTGACACATCTCAGCCAACATTTGTTGTGTGTGCATTACATAAGGAAGGAGTAACTGTTTATATCTTAATGTATTTGACTGTGGGGCATTAATGTATATGTCTTGTTAGTGGGAGCTGCTGATTTTAAGAAAGCTACTTATATAAATAAGCTGTGACAGAGGGAGTTTATCCAAGTTTTTAATGAGACGTCTCAACTCTCTGCTAAGTTAAAAAATCTACTTTGAGACTTTAATCTCCAGGAAAAGTGACGATAGAAAGAGCAGTTTAGGAAGCACTCCTTGCACATGTTCACAATATTAATTTTTAGGAAATCAACGTCACATATACAATATAATTGCACTTCTGTTTTAAAAAATGGATCCAAATGCAATTAAATAAGACTAGAAGAATATACAAACCAGCATGTTCTCGGTGATTAACTTTCTCTTGAAGATGTTATTTTAGATGATTTTTGTGTGTGTGTGTGTGTGTGTGTGTGAGGAAGACCAGCCCTGAGCTAACATCCGTTGCCAATCCTCCTCTTTTTGCTGAGGAAGACCGGCCCTGGGCTAACATCCGTGCCCAACTTCCTCCACTTTATATGGGACGCCGCCACAGCATGACTGACAAGCAGTACATCTGCAGGTGCCCGGGATCCGAACCCGCAAACCCAGGCTGCCAAGCGCGAACTAAACCGCTCGCGCCACTGGGCCGGCCCCTGTGACTCCCTTTTTAAAACTGCTTTCAGAATACACAGAATTATTTTAAGGGCCCTCAAAGTGACAGCACACTTTTGAAAGCAGAAAAGAATGCTAAAATAATCTGTTATATATTTTTGAAATATTTGTTGACTGAGAAAGGTTTTGTTATATTGATGAAATGATAAAAACTCTTTATTCAAATAATTTTTCAAAAATTATTTCTGATAAACTGAAAATAACACATACCCATATACATTAAATCAAGCAATTTTAAATGTCTGTGTATTGATTCTATGACCATTAAAATAACATAATCAGAACAAATATTCTTGGTACATATTCTTGTTTTTTAATCAACTTCTTAGCCATTTTTTCCTTTAAAATAGTTTATTATTTATAAAATTTAATATAGGTAATTGTGATACATAAGTAACAAAAAACTTTGACACCAAAAATAATATTTTTCTAAGTTTTATACAATACAAAAAATAACTGTTAATGTGATATCTTGACTGATCATAAAATTTCTCTGGCTTGAATAAATTTTTCATTTATTAGGTCTCACTTTTTTGTGCTTTAAAATTACTTAATAGATTTTATTTTTTTAGAGCAGTTTTATGTTCACAGCAAAATTGAGCAGAAGGTACAGAAATTTCCCATATACCTCCTGTTCCCATACATGCACAGCCTCCCCCATTATCAACATCTCCCACCAGAGTGGTACAGTTATTGCAATTGTTTAACCTACATTGACACATTGTTATCACTCAAAGTCTGTAGTTTATATTAGGGTTCGTTCTTGGTGTTGTACATTCTGTGGGTTTGGACAAATATATAAGGACATGTTTCCACCATTATAGTATCATACAGAGTACTTTCACTGCCCTAAAAATCTTCTGTGCCCCTCCTATTCATTCTTAGCTTTTTGTGCATGTGTGTGTGTGTGTGAGAGGAAGACTGGCCCTGAGCTAACATCTGTTGCCAATCCTCCTCTTTTTGCTGAGGAAAGCTGGCCCTGGGCTAACATCTGTGCCCATCTTCCTCTACTTTATATATGGGACACCTGCCACAGCACAACTTGATGAGCAGTGTGTAGGTCCGTGCCCGGGATCCGAACCTGTGAACCCTGGGCCGCTGAAGCAGAGCGTGTGAACTTAACCACTATGCCACCAGGCCAGCCCCTTTTTCTTAGCTGTTTTTAACTCTAAAACTGTCACTAGTATTTTTCTGAAGAATTTTTTTTAACTATTTTTTTGTGGGGTTTTTTTCCATAAAATTCCTGAAACCTTCAAAGTTGTAATTTATAGCTAATGAATTTGAAAATCTTGGCATATTCAAATAACTTTTATTTATAGTAAAAAACATTTTTAATTGAGAAAATATTTTATAGATGCCAAGGTATCTGGAAAGATGAGGTCAATTTATGCTGCCTGGTGGATATACTCAATTCCATTTTTTAATATTTAAATAACTAAATATTTCAGCCTAAATGTTTCACAGATACTCTCTTTCAGCTTTCATTCAGAGTAACTTTTCTGACAAATTTTCTTTTATTTTTTCGGTGAGGAAGACTAGCCCTAAGCTAACATCCACTGCCAATCCTCCTCCTTTTACTGAGGAAGACTGGCCCTGGGCTAACATCTGTGCCCATCTTCCTCTACTTTATATGTGGGATGCCACCACAGCATGTCTTGATAAATGGTGTGTAGGTCCGTGGCCGGGATCTGAACCTGCAAACCCTGGGCTGCCTTAAAGACAAAATTTACCATAAAGCTTACTTGTATTTATTATTATTTTTAATGTTTCACCAAATTTAAATACTGAAAAATCATAGGTTGTTTACTTTTATTTTTACTTCATTCTGGCACAGAATATCAATTTATTTAATTAAAAATAGAAGCTCCATCAAAATATTCTTCCTACATGTTGAGATATTCCAAAGTCAATTACCAATTTTCCAAATCAAATCTCATATACTGTTTGAGTGATCATTATCTTATTTGTCTAGTTCCATTTTTGCTTTAATGAGATTATATTTCAATGTCTTCTTCTTTGCAAGTTTTTTTTCTATTCATGACAGTTCTCCAGAAGGTCAAAAAGCTGCATGAGGGAGCTTTCCATTCATTGTATACTTTAAGATTTCCAGCTGATTTTAAATGCAATTCAAATTTTAGCACCCTCATTTCTAAACAAATAAAAGTTCAATGCATTGTAGGACACTTAGGTTGGTTTACAAAATAATAATTCAAAGGCTTAAAAATGTCTAAAATCAGATTGCTATGGGCAGGAAAGAGAAAGGTCTTATGATTATGCCAAGGTTGATTTTTTTTTTTAATTTCAGCATTAGCCTGTCACATTTATTTGGTAGTTTAGTTGCTGTATGTGTGTATGTGTGTGTAAATTTTCACAACTGTAGCTTCTATTTTTTATTGATGTCATAATAGTTTATAACTGTGAAATTTCAGTTGTATATTATTGTCAGTCACCATATAAATGTGTCCCTTCACCCCTTTTGCCCACCCCCCAACCTTCTCCCCCCTGGTAATGACCAAACTGTTCTCTCTGTCCGTGTGTTAGTTTATCTTCTACAAATGAGTGAAATCATGCAGTGTCTGTCCTTCTCTCTCTGGCTTATTTCACTTAACATAATACCCTCCAGGTCCGTCCATGTAGTTGCAAATGGGGCGATTTTGTCTTTTTATGACTGAGTGGTATTCCCTTGTATGTATATACCACATCTTTGTCTGTTCATCAGTCGAGGGACACTTGGGTTGCTTCCACTTCTTGGCTATGGTGAATAATGCTACAATGAACATAGGGGTGCATAAGCCTCTTTGGATGGTTGGTTTTGGGATCTTTGGATAAATACCCAGTAGTGGGGTAGCTGGATCATAAGGTTTTTCTATTTTTAATTTTTTGAGGAATCTCCATACTGTTTTCCATAAAGGCTGCACCAGTTTGCATTCCTACAGGCAGTGAATGAGTGTTCCCATTTCTCCACAACCTCTCCAACATTTGTTGTTTTTTGTCTTTGTGATTATAGTCATTCTAATGGGTATAAGGTGATATCTTAGTGTAGTTTTGATTTGCATTTCCCTGATGATTAGTGATGTTGAACATCTTTTCATTTGTCTGTTGGCCATCTGTATGTCTTCCTTGGAAAACTGTTCACATCCTCTGCCCATTTTTTGATTGAGTTGTTTTTGTTGTTGTTAAGTTGTGTGAGTTCTTTATATATTATGGAGCTTACCCCCTTGATAGATATATGATTTGCAAATATTTTCTCCCAGCTGGTGGGTTGTCTTTTCATTTTGATCCTGGTTTCATCTGCCTTGCAGAAGGTCTTTAGTCTGATGAAGTCCTACTTGTTTAGTTTTTCTTTTGTTTCCCTTGTCCGAGTAGACATGGAATTCGAAAAGATCCCTCTATGACCATTGTCAAAGAGTGTACTGCCTATGTTTTCTTCCAGGAGTTTTATAGTTGCAGGTCTCACTTTCAGGTCTTTGATCCATTTTAAGTTAATTTTTATGTATGGCAAAAAATATAGTCTACTTTCATTCTTTTGCGTGTGGCTGTCCAGTTTTCCCAGCACCATTTATTGAAGAGACTTTCCTTTCTCCTTTGTATGTTCTTAGCTCCTTTGTCAAAGATTAACTGTCTGTAGATGTGTGGGTTTATTTCTGGGCTTTCAATTCTGTTCCATTCATCTGTGTGTCTGTTTTTTGTACGAGTACCATGCTGTTTTAATTGTTATAGCTTTGTAGTATGTTTTGAAGTCAGAGATTGTGATGCCTCTGGCTTTGTTCTTTTTTCTCAGGATTGCTTTAGCTATTCCGGGTCTTTTGTTGCCCCATATGATTTTTAGTATTCTTTGTTCTATTTCCGTGAAGAATGTCATTGGGATTCTGATTGGGATTGCATTGAATGTGTAGATTGCTTTAGGTAGAATGGACATTTTAACTATGTTTATTCTTCCAATCCAGGTGCATGGGATATCTTTCCATTTCTTTATGTCATCATCGATTTCTTTCAGCAATGTCTTATAGTTTTCATTGTATAGGTCTTTCACCTCCTTGGTTAAATTTATTCCTAGATATTTTATTTTTGTTGTAATTGTAAATGGGATTGTCTTCTTGAGTTCTCTTTCTGTTAGTTCATTATTAGAGTACAGAAATGCAACTGATTTTTTAAAATTGATTTTGTACCCTGCAACTTTGCTGTAGTTGTTGATTATTTCTAATAGTTTTCCAATGGATTCTTTAGGGTTTTCTATATATAAAATCATGTCATCTGCAACATAGTGAGAGTTTCACTTCTTTGTTGCCTATTTGGATTCCTTTTATTCCTTTTTCTTGCTTAAATCTCTGACCAAAACCTGCAGTACTATGTTGAATAAGAGTGGTGAGAATGGGCACCCATGTCATGTTCCTGTTCTCAAAGGAATGGCTTTCAGTTTTCCCCATTGAGTATAATGTTGGCTGTGGGCTTGTCACATATGGCCCTTCTTATGTTGAGGTACTTTCCTTCTATACCCATTTTGTTGAGAGTTTTTATCATAAATGGATGTTGGATCTTTTTAAATGTCTTCTCTGCATCAATTGAGATGATCATGTGGTTTTTATTCTTCATTTTGTTAATGTGGTGTATCACACTGATTGATTTGCAGATGTTGAACCATCCTTCTGTCCCTATTATAAATCCCACTTGATCATGGTGTATCATCTTTTTAATGTGTTGCTGTATTCGGTTTGCCAATATTTTGTTGAGGATTTTTGCATCTGTTCATTAGCGATATTGGCCTATAGTTTTCCTTCTTCATATTGTCTTTGTCTGGCTTTGGTATCAGGGTGATGTTGGCCTCATAGAATGTGTTAGGAAGTGTTCAATCTTCATCTATTTTTTGGAATAGTTTAAGAAGGATAGGTATTAATCCTTCTTTGTATGGTGAAATTCTTTAGAGAAGTCATCTGGTCCTGGACTTTTGGGAGGTTTTTGATTACTGTTTCAATCTCTTTACTTGTGATTGGTCTATTCAGATTCTCTATTTCTTCTTGATTCAGTTTTGGGAGGTTGTATGAGTCTAAGAATTTATCCATTTCTTCTAGATTGTCCAATTTGTTGGAATATAGTTTTTCATAGTATTCTCTTATAATCCTTTGTATTTCTGTGATATCTGTTTTAATGTCTCCTCTTTCATTTCTAAGTTTATTTGAGCCTTCTTTCTTTTTTCCTTAGTGAGTCAGGCTAAGGGTTTGTCAATTTTGTTATCTTCTCAAAGAACCAGCTCTTTGTTTCATTGATCTTTTCTACCATTTTCTTTTTTGTTTCAATTTGATTTATTTCTGCTCTAATTTTTATTATTTCCCTCCTTCTGCTGACTTTGGGCTTTGTTTATTCTTCTTTTTCTAATTCTGTTAGGTGTAGTTTAAGGTTGCTTATTTGGGATTTTTCTTGTTTGTTAACATGGGCATGTATTGCTATGAGTTTCCCTCTCAGGACCACTTTTGCTGTATCCCATATGAGCTGGTATGTTGTATTTTCATTTTCATTTTTCTCCAGATATTTTTTGATTTCTCCTTTAATTTCTTCAATGATCCATTTGTTGTTCCATAGGATGTTGTTTAGTCTCTACATCTTTATCACTTTCCCAGTTTTTTTCTTGCAGTTGATTTCTAGTTTCATAGCATTGTGATCAGAAAAGATGCTTGTAATGATTTCAATCTTCTTAAATTTATAGAGGTTTGCCTTGTTTCCTAATATATGGTCTATCCTTGAGAATGTTCCATGTGTGCTTGAGAAGAATGTGTAATCTGCTGTGTTTGGATGGAATGCTCTGTATACATCTGTTAAGTCCATATCGTCTAGTTTTTTGTTTAAGTCCACTATTTCCTGTTGACTTTCTGAGGGATGACCTATCCATTGATGTAAGTGGGGTGTTACGATTCCCTACTATTATTGTGTGGTTGTTAATATCTCCTTTTAGGTTTGTTAATAGTTGATTTATGCACTTTGGTGCTCCTCTGTTGGGTGCATATATATTTATAAGTGATATGTCTTCTGGTGGCGTGTCCCTTTTATCATTACATATTGCCCCTCTTTGTCTCTGATTACCCTTTTTATCTTGAATTCTACTTTGTCTGATATGAGTATGGCCACACCTGCTTTTTTTGTTTGCCATTAGCTTGTAGTATTGTCTTCCAACTTTTTATTCTGAGCCTGTGTTGGTCTTTAGAGCTGAGATGTGTTTGCTGGAGGCAGCACATTCTTGTGTCTTGTTTTTTAATCCATCCCGCCACTCTGTGTCTTTTGATTGGAGAATTCAATCCATTTACATTTAGAGTGATTATTGATATATGAGGGCTTAGTGTTGCTATTTTATGGCTCATTTTCCAGTTCTTTTGCATTTTCTTTGTTTCTCGTCCCATGTGTTTCAGACTACCAGTTCAGTTTGGTAGTTCTGTATGATGGTTTTCTTAGTTTTCTGTTTATTGTATGCATCTCTGTTCTGAATATTTGTTTAGTGGTACCCATGAGGTTAGTATAAAAAAATCTCATCGATGGGATAGTCCATTTTCTGATGGCCTCTTATTTCCTTAGACTAAGTCAATTCCATCCCATTCCTCTTCCCTTTCTAAGTTATTATTGTCATAACTTATTCCATCTTGTGTTATGAGTTTGTACTTAAAGTGATGAGGTTATATTTATTTTTGGTGTTTTCCTTCCCTTAATCTTTGATGTTATAATTGTTAACCTATTCTGATAGAAGGCTGCAATTTTTCTGATTTTGGTCTACCTATTTTTCTCCTTGCTCAAAGCTTTGTTTCCTCTCTCTGTCTCTGTCTCTGTCTCTCTCTGTCTCTCTCTGTCTCTCTCTCTCTCTCTCTCTCTCTCTCTCTCTCTCTCTCTTCAGGCATGAGGGCCTTCTTGAGCATTTCCTGTAGTGGGGATCTTGTGACAATGAACTCCCTTAGCTTTTGTTTATCAGGGATGGTTATTATTTCTCCATCATATCTGAAGGATATTTTTGCTGGGAAGAGCATTCTTGGCTGAAAGTTTTTGTCTTTCAGAATTTTGAATATATCATTCCACTCTCTCCTAGCCTCTAAATTTTCTGCTGAGAAATTGGCTGAGATCCTGATAGGACTTCCTTTGTACATTTGTGTGTGTGTGTCTTGCTCCCCTTAACATTTTTTCTTTGTCATTGACTTTTGGTAGCTTTAATATTATATGCCTTGGAGAGGGTCTTTTCATATTGACATATTTAGGAGATCTATTTATTTCATTCACTTGTATTTCCAGCACCTCCCTCAGATTTGGGAAGTTCTCAGCTATTATTTCTTTGAACAAGCTCTCTGCTCTTTTTTCCCTCTCTTCTCCCTCTGGAATACCTATAATCCTTATTTTGCATTTCCTAATTGAGTTGAATATTTCTCAGAGAATTTCTTCATTTCTTTTTTCGTCTTAGTTCTCTTTCCTCCTCCATCTGGTGCATTTCTATATTTCTATCCTCAATATTGCTAATTCTTTCCTCCATATTGTCAGCTCTGTTCTTTAAAGATTCCAGATTTTTCTTTATCTCCTCCATTGTGTTTTTCATCTCCAACATTTCTTATTGGCTTTTCTTTATAGTTTCAATCTTTTTTGTGAAGAAATTTCTGATTTCATTAAATTGTCTATCTGTATTTTTCTTGTAGTTCATCGACCGTTTTTATGATAGCTATTTTGAATTCTCTGTCATTTAGGTTATAAATTTCTGTGCCTTCAGAATTGATTTCTGGGTGCTTCTCTTTTTCCTTCTGATGTGGAGATTTAATATATTTTTGTATAGTGCTTGAGGGCATGGGCTTATTTTTCCTCATTCTGAAGATATCTGATTGCAGCTTCCACCTGCTGCCACTGGGTGGGGGTCAAGAGCTGTGTATTCTGAGCCCACCATGATCCCTGGATGCTCTGGCCGACTGGCTGTGCTGGTGCTCTGGGCGGGGGAAGGGGGTCTTTCTTTTGCTTACCCAATCCCAGGGACTTCCCGCTCTTCCTTCACTATCTGCTCTCATGGGGTGCTAGGCTTGATGAAGACACCCCTGCAACAGTTCAGAGTCCTCTGTATTGGAATTTCCCCCAGGCTGTGAGAGAACTTGGAGAATGATGGTTTTCCCGTGGAGGGCCACCCCTCCCCCCCGCAACCATGCAGTCCTTGTCCCAGCGTACTGTCATTGGGGAAGGAGAGGAGTTCTCCTCACCTCCTTCCACTTCCTCCGTGGGTACCAGTACCTCCACCTTTAGATGTAAGACTGCGTGGGTCTCTCAGACATCTTCTGTGTTGTAAGATTGTCCTCTGTTGGAATTTGAATGTCCTTTTTGTTGTATCTTAGGGGAGGAGAGTCTCAGGGAGAAAGCTCACTCTGCCATGATGCTGACATCAGCTCTAGCTTCTATTTTTATTATTGAAATATTTATGGCTTGTTTGTACAAAATTATGGTTAATGTGTGCACCCAACTAATTCTAGGTACAATTTTGCTCCACGGGCTGTTTTCATCCACTAAGAACATTGTTTTTATTGTGTAGCTGTGCTTCACCAGAGTTTGCATTTACATTATTAATGGAAAAATAAATAAGTTTATCATCATTGTGAAACATTTAAATTGAATTTATGGTAATGTTCAGAATAAGATCGAGTGTTTCACTTTATTTTATTTTGTTTTTGTGTGTGTGAGGAAGATTAGCCCTGAGTTAACTTTTGTTGCCAATCCTATTTTTGCTGAGGAAGACTGGCCCTGGGCTAACATCTGTGCGCATCTTCCTCTAGTTTATCTGGGACGCCGCCACAGCATGGCTGACGAGCAGTGCATCAGTCCACACCTGGGAGCTGAACCTGTGTACCCTGGGCTGCTGAAGTGGAGCACACGAACTTAACCACTACTCCACCAGGCAGGCCCCTAATGTTTCACTTTAGACAGGATGAACTTCCAGAGCTTTCCTTGGATTCCTTGAGTTGAATTAAAAAAGCCAATCCAATGTCAGAAAATAATGAAACATTTTCTATTTGAAGTGTCAAGTGACAGTGAAATGTAAAATTGGCATTTTATAACCATTTGCAAAGTTCCTAATTTGCTAATAATTACCACTTCACTTTTCAAATGTGCACAAGAAACTTGAATTGAAAACAAGCAAAATTAATTTAGGAGAATATTCAATTGATCTAAGCGAAAAGCCATTCTTTATGAAGTGATTTGTAAATGCACATTTTTTCTGTAACTGCGACCATTGTGGTCACATTCTTCCTTAAATATCCACTCACTGTTAGGTCAATGCCGATGCTTATTCAACAGTGGATTTGCACCTTCTGGTTTCAGGTGTTGGTGACATCACTATGACACCCATAGTAAATAATGAATGCCAAATGTACTTTGTGCAGATTGCACTTTCATCATCAATTGTCTTCAGACACAGATTTTAGTATTTAATTTTTCACTAACCATACACTTTTAGTTTAGTTAAATTTTTTTGGCTTGTTGTTGCCTAAAGGATTTATTGCAAAATAAAAGTGTTGGCAAACAATAAAATAAACACACAGTTATAGATTTATACTATACAGTTAATGACAAAGCCACTACACAAGACTATTCCGACTACTCCCTCTACACTGCCCAGTGGGATCAGGCAGTCTCTTTACTGCATATATTTCATAAACACCTAGCCTATGATTTCCACTTTTCCTCTGACCCCACTGACTGGTGGCCTGGCATTTTCATCAATCTCAAAGGCTGTGGCAAGGCCCACATACAACTAGCTGCTACATGAAGTGGCCAGCAGAGGTGGTAGCAGCATCGAATGAGTGTCCCACCATCACTGGAGACCAGAAAGGAATTAAATTGTCCCTAAACCTTTCTATCTGAGCTCATGAGTATATAGGTGTTAGTTGTGCTGAGTGGAAGCATGATTTCACTTGCATGAAATTCTACAAAAGGCAAAACTAACCTATGGTGGAAAAAAAATTAGAGCATTTGTTGCCTCTGGGCAGTGGGGGCAGGTGTGACTGGGAAGGGACATGAGGGAGCTTTCTGGGGAGACGGCAATGTACTTAGCTTGGTGGGTTTAGATTAAACAGCTGTATGCATTTTTCAAATCTAATGACTGTGCACTTAAGATTTGTACATTTCATTGTATCTAAATTATACATCAAAAGAAAACACCTTAAGTATTAACGCAAGTTAATATGCATGATGCAGTATTTAAGATGATAGGTGTTGACATCTGAAATTTACTTTGAAATGCATCCAAAAATAAGGTGGATTGATAGATGGAGAGGAGAATAGATATATATGTGATAAAATAAGCATAATAAAATATTAATAGTAGAACCTAGGTGGTGGATATACAGTATTCACTATGAAGTTATTTCAATTGACTGTTTGAAAATGTTTATAATAAAAATGTTGTAGGCTAAAACAGCCTTCGTGTATGAAGTGGTCCACAGGGTAAAAGGAACTGTCCTTGTCTTTTCAGTGCCATCTACACCCACAGATAACAATTGTCATTGGTAATATGACCTTTCAATATGTGTAGACATCAACATGAATGTAGCTAATATCCCATTACTGTGACTACAGAGTGGCAGGACCAGTGCAGGCAGATAAGAATCTGTGATATCTTAAATTTTTGTTATCTTTGTGTGTGTAACACACCTATATAATTATATATACATCTACATATGTAAATATGTATATGATACATATACACATGTATATATACATATACACATACATATATATGTGTGTACATATAAATACACACACACATACATATATAAATATAAAATATATTTAAAAGATATTCACCAAAAAGTTAGCCATAGTTATCTCTGGATGGCAAAAACCACAGGTGATTTTTTTCACATAATGTCTTGTTTTTGGTTACCTGTACTTTTTGAATTTTCTACCATGAATATTTATTTCTTGTGTCATGTTGTAAATTTTCAAAGGTGTTTGTCAAATGCTTTTTAATAAAAGCAAACAATTTTTTTCCCATTTGGGTAGGAATAATTTATTTTGACCTTTTGGTTTAATCTCCACCTCTTGAACTTTTCTGAGGAGTATACATGGGTAATTTTTTTTAAATTGTGGTCAAATACACATAACATAAAATTTACCATCTCAGCCATTTTTAAGGGTACAGTTCAATGGTATTAAGTACATTCACATTCTTGTACCATCATCACCACCCATCTCCAGAACTCTTTTCATCGTGCAAAACTGAGACTCTGTGCCCATTACACACCTTCCCATTCTCTCCTCCCCCAGCCCTTTGTAACCACCATTCTACTCTCAGTCTCTACGAATTTGACTATAGGTACGTCATGTAGTTGGAATCATACAGTATTTGTCCCTTTTTTTTCTACCTTTTTTTCTTTTTAGTGAGGAAGATTCACCCTGAGCTAACATCTGTGCCAATCTTCCTCTGTTTTGCATGTGGGACACCTCCACAGCATGGTTGATGAGTAGGTCTGCACCTGGGATCCAAACCCATGAACCCAGGCTGCCAAAGCATAGCACGCAGAACTTTAACCAGTCGGCCATGGGGCTGGCCCCCCCAGTATTTGTCCTTTTGTGACTGGTTTATTTCACTTAGCATAATGTCCTCCAGGTTCATCCATGCTGTAGCATGTGTCAGAATTTCCTTCCTTTTAAGGGATGAATAATATTCCATTGTATGTATATACACATTTTGTTTACCAATTCTTCTGTCCGTGGACACATCGCTTCTGTCTTTTGACTATTGTGAATAATGTTGCTATGAACATGGGTGTACAAATACCTCCTTGAGTCTCTGCTTTCAGTTCTTTTGGGTATATACCCAGAAGTGGAATTGCTAGATCATATGGTAATTCTATTTTGAATTTTTTGAGTAACTGCTATACTCTTTTTCATAGTGGCTACACCATTTTACCTTCCCACCAACATTGCACAAGGGTTGCAATGTCTCCACTTCCTTGCCAACACTTGTCATTTTCTATTTTTTTGTTTGTTTGTTTTCTACAGTAGCATCCTAATGGATGTGAAGTGGTAGCTGGTGTTTTTGATTTGCATTTCCCTAATGATTAGTGACATTGTGTATCTCTTCATGTGCTTATTGGCCATTTGTGTACTTCTCTAAAGAAATGTCTATTCAAGTCCTCTGCCTATTTTTTAATTGGGTTGTTTGTTTCTTTGTTGTTGAGTTGTACGGGTTCTTTGTATATTCTGCGTATTAATCCCTTATGAGATATATGACTTGCAAATATTTTCCCCCATTCTGTGGGTTGCCTTTTCACTCTGTTGACTGTGTCTTTTGATGCACAGAAGTTTTAAATTTTGATGTAGTCTAATTTATCTATTTTTTCTTTTATTGTCTGTGCCTTTGGTGTCATATCCAAGAAATCATTGCCAAATCAAATGTCATGAAGCTTTTCCCTATGTTTTGTTCTAAGGATATTATAGGTTTTGCTCTTATGTTTAGGCCTTTGATCCATTTCGATCCATTTTGTAGATGGTGTAAGATAAGGGTCCAATCTTATTCTTTTGCATGTGGATATCCAGTTTTTCCAATATCATTTGTTGAAAAGACTGTCCTTTCCCCATTGAATGGTCTGGGAACCCTTGTCAAAAATATTTGACCATATATGTGAGTGTTTGTTTCTGGCCTCTTCATTCCTTTCCATTTGTCTATATGTCTGTCCTTATGCCCGCACCACACTGTTTTGATTACTGTAGCTTTGTAATAAGTTCTGAAATCAGGAAGTGTGAGATCTCCAGCATTGTTCTTCTTTTTCAAAATTATTTTGGCTTTTGAGATTCCACATACATTTTAGGATGGATTTTTCCATTTCTGGAAAAAACATCATTGGAATTTTGAGGGGGATTGCATTGAATCTGTAGATCATTTTGGGAAGTATTGACATCTTAACAATATTAAGTCTTCCAACCCATGAACGTTGGATGTCTTTCCATTTATTTGTGTTTTCTTTAGCAACATTTTGTAGTTTTCCATGTATAAGTCTTTTGCCACCTTGGTTAAGTTTATTCCTAAGTATTTTACACTTTTTGGTGCTATCGTAAATGAAATTGTTTCTCTTAATTTCCCTTTCTGGTCATTCATTGTTAGTACTTAGAAATGCAACTGATTTTTGTGTATTAATTGTGTGTGCTGCAACTTTGCTGAACTTGTTTATTAGTTCTAACAGTTGTGTGTAATCTTTAGGATTTCTACATAAAAGATCATGTCATCTGCAAACAAAGATAATTTTACTTCTTCCTTTCCAATTTGGATGCCTTTTATTTCTTTTTCTTGTCTAATTGCTCTGGTTAGGTCTTCCAGTATTTTGTTGAATAGAAGTGGAAAAAGTGGGCATTCTTGTCTTGCTCCTGACCTTAGAGGAAAAACTTCCAGTCTTTCACCATTTAATATAGTGTTAGCTGTGAGATTTTCATATATGCCTTTATTATGTTAAGGTAGTTTCCTCCTATTCCTACTTTGTTGAGAGTTTTTTCTTTATCATTAAAGGGTGTCAAATTTTGTCAAAGGTATTCTCTACATCATTTGAGAAGATCATGTAGGTTTTTTTCCTTCATTCTGTTAGTTTGGTGGATTACATTGATTGCTTTTTGTATGTTGAACCATCCTAACATTCCAAAAACAAATCCCACTTGGTCATAGTGTACAATCCTTATAATGTGCTATTGAATTCTGTTTCCTAGTATTTTGTTGAGGACTTTTGCATCAATATTAATCAGGGATATTGGTCTGTAGCTTTCTTTTCTTGTAGCATTTTGTCTAGCTTTGGATTTAGAATAATGCCAGCCTCATAGAATGAATTTGGAAGTGTTCCCTTCTGTTCAATTTTTTGGAAGAGTTGGAGGAGAATTAATGTTAATTCTTCTCTCATTGTTTGGTAGAATTCACCAATGAAGCCATCTGGTCCTGGGCTTTTCTTTGCCGGGAGGTTTTTGGTTACTTATTCAATCTCCTTTCTAGTTATAAGTCTGTTCAGATTTTCTATTTCTTCATGATTCAGTCTTGGTACTTTCTGTGTTTCTAGGAATTTGCCCATTAAACAAAAATTTTAAAGGGATAATCAGTGGTATAATCAGTGAAAATTTTGCTTTCATTCCTATCCTCATCCATTTGGTTCCTCCCTTCCTCCATGGGTAACCAATTATATTCTTTTTTTTTTTTTTTGGTAGTCTTCCAGTATCTTATATATGATTACTATAAATTGAAGATATATACTTACTTTCCCTCCTTCCTAACACCGAAATAACTTTTTTTTTTTACTTAAGAATGTATTATGATCCTCTCTTCATTGTGAGCTTCCACTGTGTGAATAAATGATACGCTATTATTGAGTGAAAATGTATCTGGGTTCAGAATTTTTAAATAACAGAACTGTTGCCTCAGCACTTGAAAGACATTACTTTGTTGTTTTCTTGCATGCACTGTTGCTGATAAAAAGCCTTTAATCATTTTGATCGCTCATTATTTTTCAGATAATCTCTTTTATTTCTAGTTGTTTTTCATTGTCTTTGATTTTTTTCATTTTCCTCACAAATTGTGTGCATTTATTTTTATTTCTTCTGACCAGGATTCTTGTGTACTTTTTCTGTCTGAGAACTGAGAACGGGCATCTCCCTTCGATTTTGAAAATTTCTTATTATCTTTTTAAAAATTATCACTTCATCCCCATCTTCTCTGTTTTCACCCTCAAGAATTACAATTAAATAAAGGCTGACATGTTATAAAAATCCAAATAACACCATTTATATTGGATTCCTTGTAAATGGTAGTCTTTAGAATTGTGCAACATGGCAGCCTGACTTTATATCTGCTGGATTTTCTCAATCTAGCCTCCATATTTTCTATCTGTTCATTTGTATTTGCCATCTGTTCTCTGTGATATATTCTAGGTAGTTTCCTCAGTTTTATCTTCCACTTCACTAATTTTCTCAGCAGCTGTGACTACTATCCTGTTAATTCTTTATTTTACTGATTCATTTCCTTTTGGTTCTTTTTCAAGACTGTCTTTTCTTTCACTGTACTGTTCTCTTCTTTCACTATGAATCTTATTTCCTCCTTCCCCTTTCTTAAAACTCCCTAATTACTTAAACATACTATTTTCCTGTCTCTTTTACATTGTTGTAGGCCCAGCTCCTGGGGTGCTAACTTTCTTGATTATGGTGCCTGATGACTCTCTCTTACAGTAGTGCATTTACTCACATCATTTATTATTTTGCTGCTTTTGGTGTTGTGAGTGTATCTTCAGCAGGAGGCCCATGTATTCTGGATTTTGGAAGAGTCTGTAAAGAAATGTTTTGTTTTAGTGTCTGCTTCCAGGGCTTCAGTGGTTCTACACCAGTTTTAATTTTAATTCCCCAGAGATAATTTCCACACAACACAAGTAGTATAAATGCAGTTACCACATCGTGTTTTCCACAGGCTTGGAGTGTTTATATCTCAAGGGCAACGTTTTTCTTCACCTATGGCCTTGGCAAATGACAGCCTTCCTTTATCTTTCCCTGGGTCAGCAGACCAAAGTTTTTTAGTCTTCTTTTCATGGAAAGGGCATCTTTATGAGGCTCCACGTTCAATAAAGCAAGATTTTCAGTTTTATCTCCCCACAGGCAAATTTCCTGTCCCTGGGTGGGCATTAAAACTTTGGTTCTTGCTCCCTAATGCCTATAACTCTGTTCAAAGTTATGTGTCCATAGGCTACAACATAAGCTCTTGCTTACTGCTATGCCTTTGAGTTTTTCTTGACTCACACTTGGAGATTTCCTCTTTCTCTTGAACTTGGCCACATATTTCAGCCAGCATTTTTTTGGTTTTATACTGGAAGAGAACCCATCTCTGTTACCTCAGTCTGCTATGTTGTGAAGAGTCCTCTTTTTAATGATATAGAAAACTTGTGTACCAGTTACTTATTGTCGTGTAACAAACCACTCAAAAATTTAGTAGCTTAAGACAACAATCATTAATTCTTACTCACAAGTCTAAGGGTGATTGGGTGGTTCTGCTTCTCTGGGTCTTGCCCAGTTGATCTTGGTTGGGCTCAATCATGCATCTGTGTTCTGCTGATAATCATGTGAGTGTTGCCTGGTCTGGGATGGCCTTACTCACATGTATGGCTGTTAGCTGTTTATTTTCTGGGTCAAAGGTGGGTGGAGTGGATTGTATGTCTCTCATCAACCAGCAGGCTAGCCCAGGCTCATCAACAAGGTGGTGACAGGCTTCTGAGAGTGAGAATGGAAGCTACGCAGTCTCTTGAGGCCAAGGCTCAGGACTGGCACACTATCCCTTATGCAGCACTCTGTTGGCCTAAGCAAGTCACAAAGCCAGCCCAGATTCAAGGAGTGGGAAATGAATGCCACCTTCTTAAGGGAAGAGCTGCAAAGTAGCACTGCAAAGAGCTTGGTACAGGGATGGGGACAATTGTGACCATTTTTGCAAACAAAGTACCTCACCTGGGAAAACCATATTTTTATATAGATAATCATTAGACACTATGTAACAATCTTTATTCTAGCCAACCAATCATGGATGTGGACTTTTGCATTCATTTTGATAGGCTGTAGCTTTAGAAAAATACATTACTTTGGAGGGACTACAAAGACAGACCAATAAAATTAATTCAAGAAATTAGTACCAGGACTATTGGGCAAATGCAAAGGATGAACAATTACTTTAAAAAACAATCTGACACTTTACAATGCATTACAGTTTTCCATGTACTTTCACATACTTTGTTGTTCTGGAACCCTATACAGCACGTAGAGCAGGTATTTTCCCTCCCTTATAGGTAAACCTCTGAGGCTCAGAAACTTGCCCCAAATCCTACAGTAAGTGGCAGAACCAGTACTTAAGTCCTGGTCTTCTCACTGCGATTCCATGCACTTTCTATTCTCCCCCGCCACACGTGGGCCAGAAACGGCTGAGATAGATAAAGATGTGCCCATTTTTGTCAATGGATAAATTCTTGAAAATTTTCATGAAAGTGAAAGTCATACTTTAAATGCTGTGGAAGATGTTTTCAAAAAGTAAACAATCACCTTCTAAATGACCCAACAAATGGGGTATTATTTTAAATTTAATTTGGTATTGCCTGTTTACCTAAGATTGGGCCATCTTGCCAGTACCCTCCCTCCACGCCCCCACAAAGCAGCAAGTTCAGCGAAAGTGTGAATGTTGACTGACTCTCAGCAATCACTGAATGCTGTGAATAGAAATTCACTGAAAAGATGAACTAAGCTCTTGGATTTGCATATGAATTCAGAGGTAGCTTGGGGTACCCCAGGAATTTGGGGTTTTCTAACTGTGAGTCCCACAAGCCCTCTTTTTGGTGGGACTGACAGCTTCTTGTGAAAAGTCAAGAAGCCTCTGTTTTGGGTGTGGTTCCCAAATTTGCTTCAGTAAGTAGCATGACTCATTTGCTGGGCTCACTTAATATAAAGTGGTGGGAAGCTGTGGGAAGTGAGCTACTTACCAGGAGAAGAATATAGTACTTTGGGGGTTTCTAATGGCCTTCCTGAGACGAGGTGTCTGCTGAGCTGGAACCGCGTTAGCACTTTGGAGGGTGTGTTGTGTGTCTGACAGAAGACCTGGAGTTGGTGTCACCTGATGACTTTTGCTAGGAAGGAAGGGAACTGACATTGATTAAACACCCGTTGTGTGTGGGATCCTGAACCAGGTGCTTTGCATACATTTTTTTTTTAATCCTCATAAAAACTCCATTTTATAAATAAGTGGACTAAGGTTTAGACAGTTGGACAGTTTTGTTCACGGTCACACAACCAGGTAGTAGGTAATGGAGCTGGGATTTTAAAGGTCATATTCTTTCTGAATCCACCAGCCCTGGAAGGATGTACAGTAAAGTTATCAAGTCAACCACTGCTGGGAAACTGTGTGAAGCGCTTAAATTAGCAACTACACCACCTTAAGAAAAATTAAAGAGAAATTGTGTGCGGTGAAGGGAATTTTTTTTCTAGTGAAAATTTGTATCACTTTGTCTGTACTTCCTGTGTCGAATGCTCTGTCTTCGTGGTGAGGCTGGCCCAGCGTGCATGTCCTTGTGCTCTGTGAATCTCACTCGCCCCTAATATATTCACTCAGCCCTCGTATAAGGCTGAGTTCTGACGCCGGCAATGAGCGTCAGCAGATGTCAAACTCTGTCATTCTATGAGCAAGGGCTTCTGAGCTAACTCCCCTGAGCCGTGGCTCACTGGACTTCTAATTATAACTTGTTCTGGCTTCTCAGATAATGGCTTTGTCTCGATGGTTTCCAGGCACAGATTAGATCAGTCCTGTATTTTGTGGGTCTTGGGTGTTCAGTCAACTCCTGTTGCTGTTTGCGGAAATAGAGAGGAGATTGACATGCACTGGAGAGTTTAAGTGGTGCCTCTAAGGTTTTCACAGTAATTGACAATGCCTCTTTGCAGGTGCTCCCAGGGTTCAGATGTCAGTGGTGGAGTCTAGCAGTCCTGCTTCAGGTTTCAACACTACAGTGTACAAATCCTCAAAGAGCTTTGGCACCGTGAGGACATTTATACCCTGTAGCCATGGTGGTGGTGATGGGTGATAGACTTTAGACCCCACAGAGCCAGTAACTCAGGGAACACCAGAGGCCATAGCAGTGGGCGAAAGTCCTACAGAGAAAGAAAGATAAAATGTCATCTGACCTGGGGAAATCAAAAGGACTCCAGTGCGTCCGTGTGAGGCACCTCCTGGTGACAGTGGGGACACACTGCCGGCAATCAGTGGCCCTGCAAAGCAGATGACAAGAGCCTCTGAAACTCAGGCTACATTGACACAGAACACTGGGGTTGAAAGGGGCCTGAGAGACCCTACCTTTAATTGGTACACTTTACAGACCAACCGCAGCTCAGAGAGGCTAAGTGACTTTCCAGCATTACACAGCCAGTTAGAACCCACTCCTTTTCGATCCCCACTTAGCATCTTTGTTGCACAACAAATATCTAAGCTTTTCTCCAAAATTAAACAGTTTTCTTGTGTTTACAATTCAGTTGACTAAAATTGGGGTTGATGGTGGTCATTTTAAAAGACACGGACAGCATATTTCTGTGGTATATTTCCAACTGTAGGATCTTCAGACCACGACACCACATCTGAAGCTCTAGCTACACTGTTCACACAGAATTCTTAGGGAAGGCTCAGAGCTCAGGATTTGAAGCTGAATCTGCACCGAGACCTTTCTTTTTCTGTCCTGCCTGTTGTCCATACCTTACCTCTGCACCTCGGATGCCTCCTCAACACTGATGGAATCACTGACACAGCTGGTGATGGGGTGGGGATGAGGAGGAGCCAGACAAAGGGCAGAGGGACCTGGGGGCAAGTCTCAGCCTGAGTCAGACTTGAAAGAGACCAAGACCACGTGCCAAGTGTAGAAGGCCAGAGGCAAAGTACAACCAAACTTGGGAGCAGGGCAGAGACAAAATTCGAGGAGAAGAGGGGCAAGCCAGGGAGGATGGTCTAGGGCAGGAAGGGCAGGGAGATTTCCTTTCTAGGGCCAGCACTCATCAACAGTCAGAGCTCCCAGAGCAATGGATTAGGGAATCAAGCTTGGTGGATTGTTCTGTGATTGACCAGTGATGTCTGCTCTGTATGACAAGGTGAGAGTAAATGCACTGGTATTTCCAGTGTGTGGCGGCATTGCCAAATGGTTAATAGTGCAAGCTCTGTGGACCGTTTCATCTCTACCCCTCACAGCTGGTGACCTTGGACAAGTCTTTTCAGTGTCTCATCCTCCCAATTTGTAAAATGGGATAAAACTCATAAAGGTTTTATGAACGTTAAACGCAATGACAAAGGAATGTTGCCTGGGACCCAGTCAGCACTAAATAAATGTTAACTATTGTTACAATGCTCTCTCTGATCTTGAACAATTGCCGTGAACAGCTTTGGGGGATTGGCGATATGTAAGCATGAGGATCGGATTTAAAAGGCCATTGCAAACGGGGTTAATTGGACAACTCTCTTTTTCTGGCAATTCCTATAAGGTGTTTGGGTCTAGAGTATTTAAAACAAAACTTAAAAACATGTTTTGAACCTGAATGCTGGCGGGGGGCTGCTTTCAGAAACAATGTGGATTTCATAAAAAACGCCTTCTCCTAATCCACATTGGCGCTAAGTGTGGGCTTTTGTTTAAACCACCCACGCCACTTAATTAGCTTGCTCATGGTTATTATTAGTCTGCAAACTTGAAAATCCTCCCTCTGTGCTGGAAGTGGGGAAGGGGGGTGGGCGGGGCGGGGTGGAGTGAAGCGGCATTGACCAAGCAGGCTCGAATGTCATGTAGTGCAGCAGACTTGGCCGTGGGGACAGGGTTTGAAGGTGGTGTGACCTCTGAACTCCACCTGTTGCCCTTCCAGGACCTGGCAGCCTGTGAGTCCACCACTCTCTGCCAAGTCTCTCAACCAAAGGCTGTTTTCTTTTTTTAATTATTTTATTGAGGTCAAATATGACATTACAACATTGTGTAATTTCAGGTGCGCATCACTGTATTTAAGTTTCTGTATAGACGGCATCGTGTTCACCACCAACAGTGCAGTTTTATCCATCACCATACTTATGTGCCCCTTGACCTCCTTCGCCCTCTCCCCACCCCCTTCTCCTCTGGTAACCACTTATCTGTCCTCCTTATCTATGTTTGTTTACCTTCCACATATGAGTGAAATCATAAGGTATTTGTCTTTCTCTGTCTGACTTCTTTTGCTCAGCATAATACCCTCAAGGTCCATCCATGCTGTCATAAATGGGATGATTTTGTCTTTTTTATGGCTGAATAGTATTCCATTGTATGTATACACACCACATCTTCTTTATCCACTCATCTGTTGATGCGCACTTTGGTTGCTTCCACATCTTGACTATTGTGAATAATGCTGTGATGAACATAGGGGTGCATATATCTTTTTGAATTATTGATTTCATGTTCTTTGGATAAATACCCAGTAGTGGAATAGCTGGATCATATGGTGTTTTTAATTATTTCAGAGGCTCTTTATTCACTCACATCTCTTTACATCAGGTCCAGGAGGGGAGGAAGTATCCTATTGTTCCCTCCTGTCCCTTTAAGATGTATGCTCTCTTGCTAACTACTCTTTCTCTCTCGCTCGCTTTCTCTCTGTCTGTCTCTCTCCTTTCTCTCCTCAATGCCCAACCTGCTGGTCATACTTTGTTATCTGAGGACTTAAACCTCCGCCTGCTCTCTAAGTTAAATCCCACTGTCATTCTCAGTGACTCAACTTTCCTGTGGACAGTCATCCAGCTCCTTAATTCCTTGATCCCCTCATGTCCGATGACCACCCCACCACTCCACCTCAGCCACCCACTTGTCTGTTCGTACCCTGGACACTGTCATCACCAGAAAGTGGGCCACCTTTGGAATCTGGATGTCAGTACCCGCCTCTCTGACCATCACCTCCTATCTTCATCTCACCTCTTCTATCATCTACTTTAACTCAGAGGCAAATCCTGTGTCTCCTCACTACTCTCTCCCCACACATCAGCTCTTTTCTTTACTCGTATCCCATCTTATCCCAACTTAGATTTCATGGCCCTCCATTATAATCGCTCTCTTGCAAATACCCTCAACTCCCTCACCTCATCCAGTGTCCTATCCCCTGGCAAAACTCTGACTCCTCAGTGAATCCAATGTTCTACTTTCTGCCATCTCTACACTTAATATCTGAACAATGGACATTGCAGGAGAAAATCGAAGAATGAAGTCCACTGGTTTCACTTAAAATTCAGGGTCAGGAGTCTCAAGAGACATCTAGCGATCCTACCACTTTTCTCTAGAAGCTTCCCAGTTCCAATTTTGACTATTTTGTACTCAAAACACACTCTCTTCCTCTACTTATCTCTGGGGGCCCCTCCCCCCATACTTCTTGAAGAAAATAAAGGTGACCAGACATGCACTACTGTCATTTGCTAACATAAAAACTGCAAACATGTCTACACGGCGTCCATCTTCCACTAGCCTCCTGTTTCAAAGCACGAAGCATCTCATCTCACCAAAGGCCTCTCTGCCCTGTCTCCTCTCATCCTCTCAATAGATAATTGACCTGTGTCCTTTCCCTCCTCAACTGCTAATGTTTCCCTTTCTACCATGTTATTCCCACCAGTATATAAATAAAAGGTAATTGCATTTGTCTTAAAAATAAAACAAAAAGAAAAAATTCCATCCTTCGTTAATAGTCCTCTACAATTCTGCTCTTCTTACCCAATACTCTCTCCCACATCTTCTCCCATTCAGTCTTCAACTCGTTCCAAACCGGCCTCCATCCCCACTTCTAAACTGAAGTTGTTTTTGTCAAAGCTCACCAGTGACCTTGAAGTTCGAGAGGTACTTTTCTGTCCTCTTCTTACTCAACCCAGTTGAGCATCCCCTCTTTGAGATGCTTTCCTTCTTGACTTCCTCTTACATCACTGTCTGATCCTTCTCAGTCTCCTTGGCTGGTTTCTTCTCAAGTCCTCAGGATCCTCACCGTCGAGTACCCCAGGTTCAGTGCTGGGCATTTTCTCTAGCTACACACTCATCTCAAAGCTGTAATGCTATCTGTGTGGACATAGCCGTCTCTATGCTGATGGCTCCCAAATTCACATGTCCCAGCTTGATAGCTCCCCTGAGGTCCAGACTCTAATAATAATAATATTGTTAACAACTATAACAATAACGACAACAAAAATAACTAACACTCTAGTGCTGACCACATGCCAGTCCTGTTTGAAGCACTTTCCGTGATTCATTGATCCTCATCATATACTTTTGAAGTAGGTACGTTGTCACCCCACTTTACAGATGGGGAAATTGAGACAGAATGCTTATATATCTTGCCACCCAAAATTGGTAAATAGTAGAGGTGGAATTTTAAACTAAAGAATCGAGTCTATCTACTAAACAGAAACTTTGATACCTTTCCATCCAATATGTTTTCATGAAATGTTTCTCACAACAGAAGTCTAAAAGCCATTTGGGATTATGTTTTCTCTCACTTTCCACACTTAATCTCTTTGGAATTCCTGGTCATTTCAGCTTAAAATGCATCTTGAATCCAATTACTTTCCATTTCTGTTGCCATCACCCAGTCCACGTTTGCCTGCCTGGGCACTATTGCCATTTTGAGCTGGATGATTCTTTGTTGTGGGGGCTGTCGTGTGCATTTTGGGGATGTTTAGCAGCACCCCTGGCCTCTACCCACTAGATGCCAGTAGGTCCCCTGTCATGACCATCAGTGTCTGCAGACATTGCCACATGTCCCCTGGAGACTGAGAACCACTGAGTCCAAGCCCTCCCGATCCCCTGACTGAACCACAGCAACAGTCTCCTACCCGGCCTTCTTGCTCAAATTTTATTCCTGTTTTAATTTTGTTGTCCACAAAACAAACAAAATGGAGATAAGGTTGTTATTCCTCTGTCTAAAACGCCTTAATGCTTTCCTATTGAATTTAGAAAAAAAAGTCTAAGGAAAAATATCGGCTTTTTAAAAGGCTTTGAGTGATCTGACCTCTGCCAAATTCAGCAGTCTCCTCCCCTGTCATCTTCCCCTTTGCTTCACCCGCATGCGGCTCCTTTCAGCTCCTTCCCACAGCGAGCTTTCTACCAGCCCGTTCTTCCCTCTGCCAAGAAAGCTGCTGCTCCCACCCCTCGATGCCTGTGTGCATGTGCACACACCTCACACTCACACCACACCACGTGCACACACACCACACACACACCACACCACATGCACACACACCCCACACTCACACAGACCCACACACACACACACCACATACAGACCCACATACCCCCCACACACACCACACCACATACAGACACACACACACACACCACACCACATGCACACACACCCCACACCACACACAGACCACACACACACACCACATACAGACCCACATACCCCCCCACCCACACACACACACCACACCACATGCACACACACCCCACACCACACACAGACCCACACACACACACCACACCACACACAGACCCACACACACACACCACACCACATGCACACACACCACACACACACCACACCACATGCACACACACCCCACACCACACACAGACCCACACACACACACCACACCACATGCACACACCCCACACTCACACAGACCCACACACACACACACCACATACAGACCCACATACCCCCCACACACACACCACACCACATACAGACACACACACACACACCACACCACATGCACACACACCCCACACTCACACAGACCCACACACACACACACCACATACAGACCCACACACACACACACCACATACAGACCCACATACCCCCACACACACACACCACACCACATACAGACCCACATACCCCCCCCACACACACACCACACCACATACAGACCCACACACACACCACACCACATGCACACACACCCCACACCACATACAGACCCACACACACACCACACCACATGCACACACACCCCACACCACACACAGACCACACACACACACACACACCACATACAGACCCACATACCCCCCACACACACACCCCACACTCACACCACACCACATGCACACACACCACACACCACACACAGACCCACACACACACCCCACACCACATGCACACACACCACACACAGACCACACACACACACACACCACATACAGACCCACATACCCCCCCCACACACACACCACATACAGATCACACATACCCCCCCACACACGCCACACCACACACAGATCACACACACACACCACACCACATGCACACACACCCCACACCACACACAGACCCACACACACACCACATACAGACCCACATACCCCCCCACACACACACACCACATACAGACCCACACACACACACCACACCACACACAGACCCACACACACACCCCACACCACATGCACACACACCCCACACCACACACAGACCCACACACACACCCCACACCACATGCACACACACCACATATAGACCCACATACCCCCCCACACACACCCCACACCACATACAGACCCACACACACACACCACACCACATGCACACACACCACACACACACCACACCACACACAAACCACACACACACACACACACTCACACCACACCACATGCACACACACCACACACAGACCACACACACACACACCACATACAGACCCACATACCCCCCCCACACACACACCACACCACATACAGACCCACATACCCCCCCACACACACACCACACCACACACAGACCACACACACACACCACACCACATACAGACCCACACACACACACCACACCACATGCACACACACCCCACACCACATACAGACCCACACACACACCACATACAGACCCACATACCCCCCCACACACACACCCCACACCACACACAGACCCACACACACACACACACCACATACAGACCCACATACCCCCCCACACACACACCACACCACATACAGACCCACATACCCCCCACACACACACACCACACCACACACAGACCACACACACACCACACCACATGCACACACACCCCACACCACACACAGACCCACACACACACACACCACATACAGACCCACATACCCCCCACACACACACACCACACCACACACAGACCACACACACACACCACACCACATACAGACCCACACACACACACCACACCACATGCACACACACCCCACACCACATACAGACCCACACACACACCACATACAGACCCACATACCCCCCCACACACACACACCACACCACACACAGACCACACACACACCACACCACATGCACACACACCCCACACCACACACAGACCCACACACACACACACCACATACAGACCCACATACCCCCCCACACACACACCACACCACATACAGACCCACACACACACACCACACCACATGCACACACACCCCACACCACATACAGACCCACACACACACCACATACAGACCCACATACCCCCCCCCACACACACACCACACCACACACAGACCACACACACACACACACACCACATACAGACCCACATACCCCCACACACACACACACCACACCACACACAGACCACACACACACACCACACCACACACAGACCCACACACACACACACACTCCTCGGGTTACTCCTACCTGACCCTGCGTTTCACACAGTTGGCTCCTGGTCATCCTTTAGGTCTTCGCTTTAAGGGCACTTTCATGGAGAGGCCTCCTCTAATCGCTCCGCAAACGTGGTGCCCCTCGCCCCTCCCATTGCGCTCCTCACTGCACTGCACTCTGCTTCTTTTTCTGTCACCCACTGTGGTTATATATTTATTTGTGGGGTCGCAGCAGTCTCATTCACTGTGGTGTTCCTGGCACATAAAGACACTCGCCACATCACTCAATGGCGAGGCTGACAAATGCACTTAAAACGGTTGGGTAATTTCAAAGACTTACCCAAAATCCCTGATGATGGAGCATGGCGCGATCTTGGGAATAATGACATGAGTAAAGGAGGGGCGTGTAGCCATAACTAGGAGATAAATCAGAGCCGACACAGTTTGTCTTGGGAAAAAGGAAATCCTAGCTGGGCTGCCACTGTGCGTTCTCAAGCGGCAACCTGGTCTGTCCCAGGTCAGCCTTGTTATTTCTGGCCCAAGTTACCCATTACTGGCTAAGTCCTTGGGTAGCACGGTTTTCCCTCTTCAGTTTGCAATTAGTAATTTGGGGGAAGTACCCCATTACCAGTTCTGCTGGCCCCCACATTCGAGATGTTAGGAAACAGGAATTAAGCATGACCCCCTCGGGGCCGTTTCAACAGCTGTGATTTTGAGGAAGTCTGCCTCTCCCACAGTCGGCTTCAGGGAGAGGACATGCACGGCAGGGATAGTGTTCCATGACTCCCCTCTCGGAGCGCACTTGCAGCATCACCCCTGGCCTGTGTGTGTGTGTGTGTGTGCACGCACACATGCGTACACTTGGCCACTTGAAGTGGACTGTTCCTATCTAAAGCTGGAAGAGTCTTTAGGCAACATTTAGCCCAAACTTCTCATTTGATAGGAGGAAATCAAGGCCCTGAGAAATTACCTAATGTCACACAGCTACTTAATGGAAGAGCTAGGTTCAAACACAAGTCAGGCCTCCTACCATATCTCACTGTCTGGAAGGTTCATTTCAAAACACATTTGATTTTTTTTTTTTTCTGATTATAGAGTAATACCTAGATGAAGATTCAGAACTGCCATTCTGAATGCTGCAGGTTCGGTTAACCCTCAGAAGGATCACTTCCAGCTTCCCTTCTAGGAGGCAGCACTTGGCAGAGGCCATTGTCAACAGGAGCCCGTCTCTAGGTGAAATCCCAGCCTTGTCCTCTGACCTCAACCCAACCTTTGCATCCCTACCCTATTGGTTATTTGGTTTCAGCCATGACTTATCAACCACCAGCTGGCCTGCTGGAGTTCCTCCTCCAGCCCCTTGTCCGTGGTCCTGCCTTAGCCACCTGGCCAATCCCTGCCGTGACTCCAGCCCCCTTAACTGGCCTAGTTCTTGCTTTTCCTGAACACGTATTAGCCACGCTCAGTACCCGTGGACCCAACCAACCCATCAGTCCTTTCCCTAAAAACCTGCCTATCCGCCCAGAGCACCTCCTTGATGGTCGGGAGAGTACAAGAGCTGACCCCACCTTCCTTGCTGGCCTCCCCCTTCCCTGGAAGTACTGAGAGGAGTGGCCACCACAGAGCACAAGGGCATTTCACACAGGTACAAACTGGTTTGTTTTCATTTTTCATTGACCTGTTTTACGGCATGTTAGATTTTGTGAGCCACCTTAGAGCACTCAAGGGAATAATAGCGTGAGCACAAACAATGTATTTACTGTGCCAGAATTTTCCAAAGGAGATCAAATAAAGTGTAAGATAAGGGCTATACTCTACCGCTCAAAACTGGGCCCTTTGAGCTAAGTGTTTTTCTTATGTGCAATATCAGATGTTTAAAAGATCCGATTGGAGAGAAAGTCGTATGAGGAATGAACTATAGATTTGGTTTTTTTTGGAGAAGATTGAAATATATGGTGGACAGTTACCTTTTTTTTTTGGCCATCCACCTTCCTGCTCCCCCTATTTGGGGGGTCCCCCCCATGTTTTCTGTGTTGGTAGAACCCAGTGCCCTACCTCTTCCTGTGCAAGTTGAAAGAGGCAGCTTCTGCGTTCTGGCAGTGTGGGCTTGTGACCCGCACTTACCCCATCAGAGGCTCCTCGTAGGACATGGAGTCTTCGGAGTGTGACACAAGGCCTGGAGACACACAGAAATAATTTTTCACGGCACAAATGATGGCGACAGCAGCAGGAGGGGTAGCTACACCACTTGCCGTATCCACAGCTCGTTTCTAACCACTTCTTCCTAAGACGTGATCTCGACGGTGTTCCCTGTTCCCTGTAGCCCGAAGCTGCTCTGGTCTCTGCATTTTTCCAAGCCTCACTCTCTTGCCTTCCTGTCTAGTCTGTGAACTTCCCAAAACTCTTTCAATAAATTTATTTTTCTGCTTCAGTTAATCCAGAGTTGATTTTGGTTGCTTGTGCTAAGGACTTGGGATCATACAATGTAGATGAGGTGAATTGACTCTCCCCAGAACTCTTCTATATGGATAACTAGACATTCTCAATGGTACACTGAAGTCACTGGTTTCAGAAGGAAAAAAAGAAAAAAGAAAAACTAGAGAGGTGCTTATAGGATCTGTGCTCTCCAAGGAGATAAGCAGAGTTGTGGACATCGATGACTGTTTGTCCTCAGAACTACATGACTACAAAAATATCATTAATTGGATGAAAGAATGAATGGATGAATGAGTGAGTGAGTGAAATCTTTCTTTGGAGGAAATTTGGCTCATCTTTGAGTTTCCTGCCCAGGTGGAGAACATAAATTGGAAATGCTTGTACCTACTACTATGTATCTTTATGGTACCAGTTAACTAAGAGTCTCAGAGTCTTACTTAACAGCAAAAATACTCTTTATCTGATAAATATCTTGAGATGCAGAAGAGAATTGGATCCTGGAAGTCCTGATTCCTTAAGCTCTGCTTCCTTCATACGTTCTGGAAGGAAGGCATCAGAAGAGGGATCGATTTGGCTATGGTTACTTGATTCATTGTAATTGTCTACCACTGGGCTTATGTCATTTTCATGGGTCAACCTTGAAACAGGCTTCTGTCCTATTGGGAAACTCTCCCAAGTTGGATGTTAATTCCTAAATATTATTGAACATATTGTAAAAAGGATATTAGATGGTCTGCAGTGCAGCATCTGGAAGCCACATGGAATTAAGATTCTTCTTGGAGAACTGGTGACTAGATAAGCAGACTACTTCCAGGGACCCTGTCCCAACAGTAGTCCCACCAGCATCATTTCAGGGGAAACATCTCCATTTTATTCACAGGCAACTGTTTCACACACCCTCTTTTTTTGTTTGGTTTGTTTATTTCACTGGTCTTGTAATGAGCATGTGTGGGAACCCCTACTATATGCTATAGGTAGTATTTTCTCTAAAATCTGAGCCAAGACGTGAAGAAGTTCCAGAAGACAAGAAGGCATTTCTCTTCTGAAAAATGAAGGTGTGGTGGACTAAAGAATTTCTCAATAAATTCCTCCACGAAGGCTGGTGCAGAACTGCTCATCAGCTTTGAGGAGTTTTAAAGGTAAAGGCTGCTATTCATGCTTCCCTCTGCTTCCCGAATCATCATCTTGGTGGAGGTGAAACCTGAGGGCATGCTGGGGTCAATGCTGGAAATCAATAGGAACAGGCTTGGTCTGGATCAGAGAGGTGGGGCTGTGGAAGAGTACCCTGAACTAATTCTGAGTCACCTGGAGACTGACACTCCAGCTGGGGAAGGATCTAAAGGATCGATCCAGAGAAAAGAGAGTGTTGGGAGGTCGGAACACCCAGCTCAAGCTGGTTCAAGAGAGAGGAACTTGGAATAATTCAGAGGACAATCTGATCGATTTTGCTGAATGGCGTCTTTCTCCTTTGTAACAAGCCACCTCAAATCAGTGTCTTAACAGTGCTGCCTGGCATTGATCTGATAAAGGGATAAATACACTTACAGTTAACATAAAAATTTTAGAACTTTCATTTCCAACTAGCCACATTTAAATCTCTTTCTGCTTCTCACTGGGGCCGAGGGAACAGGAGTAAAACTCACTTAGCTACTCAGAGGAAATCTTGGCTCCTCTTTAGGTTGTACTATTCCTGCTCAGGTGGTGAAGCCAAGATGGGATTGACTGCAGTACCGTCTGATTTACAGAGCCATTTCTCTAAGGATCTCTGAGGCTTATTTTAACAGCAGAAATGTTTTCCTTTGTTGACCAAAAGTCTGAAATACAGGCAAGAATGGATTCTGAGGGGTCCTAGTTCCTTAAGGTCTGCTTTCTTCAGAATTTTTGGAGGGTAGGCATCAGAAGAGGGGTAGAGAGGGAGAGGGTGTTAGGAAGATGGGGAGGGAATCCTCCCGTAAGAGTCTGTTTACGCACATGGTGGCCTATACCTACAGAGATCTGGGTCGAGACAAGAGTGAAATCAGACTGTTTTGGAAACTGTGGTAAGAAGGAGGCGATGAGTCAGTGCTTACTATCCCCAGAAAAAGATCTTGCTCACTGGGGAGGCTTTGGGCAAAGCCTGTGCATGTATCTGGAGGTGGGGTTGGGAAGGCAGACTGGCACACGGGAATTTGGAGGGAAAGGAGGCGGGGAGAGAGAATGTGAATGAACAAAAGGTGAGAAACTAGTACTGAGAGTGGGTCTCCGAGAGGCGGAAAGAGCTGTCAAAACAGAAGCAGAACTCCTGTGCTGTGCTGATAGTGAAGGGAGGTTTGCAGATTGTGGGAAACCCACAGACATTTCTTTCTTTTTTTTTCATGCTTCTAATTTTCGTTTCTTTTCAATCCAACATGTGTGAGATAATTGTGGTTTAGAGCAATGTAGTCCTAGTAACCTTAGGGCTATACTTAATGTCCAAGTTTAGGTGGCATACCTGGAAACGGTCCTCTATTTATCAGTAGCTGAAATAGAAGCTGAGTCACAGAGAGACCACAAACACATCTGGTGCCTGCCTCAGACCTCCTGACTCCCCGGGTGTTGACGAGCTTTCTCTTTCCTTGCTCAGGCCTTGCAGTCTCCTGTGGGTTGATATCCACCCCTTTGTCAGGGATGATGCCCTTCTTACTGGTCCTTCTCTAGCTGCTCTCCCAGACATTAGTGACCAGACGTTTGTGATTGACTGTCCAAGTTGTGCTATAGGCATGTCATCAGCTAAAGTGGCAGCAGTTCCACTCACTGTCCTAAACATTGGTGGTTGAAGAGAGCTCAGTTTTGAAATCTCAACTTTGTTTAAAATGAATTTCATCTGTGTTCGGAGGGAAGGGAAAGGAAGACTCCATCTCGTTTGGAAAAAGACATGTACCCCTTTCCCACTAGCAGTAATCAACTCTGATCACTAATCCCCTCTTTCCCCAGGCTCTAGCCCTGGTCAGAGGAAGGAATAGGCCAGGATGGGGAGTACCACTATCTCAGTGGCTCAGAGGCCATTAAAAAAATGGGATAGATTTACATCTGTAAGTAATGGTAGGTCATCCCCTTATTTCCCACACATTCTTTCTATCACAGACAAGACTATGAGAATGCTCCAGTGTAAGGTGTGCCTTCCTCAGAGGAAATCAAGATGATCCTTTGGGTTCAAAAAGAAAATACTAGAGCCTCTATTATATTTATTTTTTATCTTATCCTTTTAAATTTTCTATTCTTCTGTGTATGTTATAATATATGTTGTACATTGGCATATTGAAAAATGTATATTATCGATCATCATCTATAATCTATCTCACCTCAGATCTATCTATCCATCTTTCTATCAGAACATACACTGAACAGCGTTTTTGGAAGTACAAATTCCTCGAGATTCTATTTCAGCAGGTTTCAAGTGAGACCTAGGAAACTGTAGTTATCTGACTCATTTATTTTCATTAAGAAACCTTTCAAGTGTAACCTTGCACAAAGTGCTAACATGAAAAACAGACAAGGATGGGACTGCTCTTTTGCAGGAGGACTGGAGGCAAGAGTAGGCAATGGTCCAGCCCTCCAGGGTTTCCTTTCATTGCTCTCCCCTCTGCTCTCCTTGGCCTATGTAAATTCCCATTTGGAAATCACCATGGTAGCTTGTGAAAGATGCATCTTTGGAGATTAACTGGTTCAATGTTTGAAACCAGACTAACAGGACACGGCCCCGTTCTCAGGTTTGATCTTGTAGATATTTCCCACTAGCTGGCTCCATCCCAGCCTGTTCTTCATGCCACGTGCTAAGCCCCCTCACGGCCCAGGCTAAGGGACGACACTTGGAATAGACTCCTTCCTCCTCGTGAGAGAAGCTGCCTTCCACAGGCCATTTCCCGCCTTCCCATTACTGCTTCATTTTTCTCAGCACAGTGACTGCCCCACAGTAAACGGTCGATACTGAGGCATTCGTGAGTGTTCATGATCATTGCAGAATATGACCAGACTTCTGCAGCAAGCATTTCTCTGATCTTGTTTCAGATTTTCAATTAGCTCTCTCTGCAGAGGGAGATTCTGCTTAAACTAAATGCAGTCCCACATCCTAGGAGCGCCTCACCCTATCACTAATGCAATTGTGCTTACGTATGGTTACAATTTTCTTCCTGACTTGGCTGGTTTAGAGATGGCCTATTTTCCAAGGGCACTTCACACTGTAATTTATAAAGTTATGTTGTCTTCATGAATAACCTTGAGGAGCAAAATTGCATCACAGAATTAGGGAAAATGCAGTAGATATACACCCCTCAGAGCCTCCTTCAAGAAATGACTCGCTGCCTGGCTACTTGGAGGGTACCTAGCTGAAAGCCTCCCCTGTAGCAACTTTTGAGCCAAAGTCACACTCTGCTCAGAGTGGTCCCAGCCAATAACGAAGCAGAGCCACAGAATGAAGACCTGGCCGTTCTGTCTGATGGCGACTTGGCTCCAACAGGCAGTCTCGCTGTGGGGCCTGGGCTGTCAGAGACTGCATGACGGTCACCCTGCTGCCATGCGGCCAGTCCTGCTTCCTCACACTTGTTTTCATGCGTGTTACTTTCCCCCAAACCTATGCATTCCTCATTCTGTCTTAGCATCTGCTTCCCGGAGAATAAGTTGAGGATGAGGGGGAGGAAATGAGAACCAAGTACAGGTTGCAATGTTCTCCTAGATTCCTTAAGTTCACTCTTCCCAGCCTGTAAGTATGATAAGACCCCGGGGAACCTCAGAGTTGTTGCCAGGGGTCTGCAAATATACACACACGCCCGACATTGCCTGGATCCTGAATACAGAATATGTCTTAACTATTTTGAGTAATGTGTGTGCTGTTTTTCAAATATATAAATAACAATTTACTGAAATAGTTTTTAAAATAGTGCATTTTTAGATCAGTGGGCACTAATAGTTACACACACACATGCACTTCCAGGGAAGTTTTTTGCACTGAAGAGGTGTCTTCATGTTAAAAGGGCTGAGAACCACTGTTTTAGACGATATGGCCCTCTCATCTTCAGACATGAACTGGGAATTTTCCCAAAGAAATAAACGTTGAGAAAGGCTGCCTGATTCCCAAATTGAACGGCTCTGCTTTGACAAATACTGATAGCTGAGAGGTGGTAGAATGGCCAGTTTTAGAGGATAATGAGATGTTGTATGGCCTCTTAGTACAGTCTCTAGACCTCCTAAAATATGTGCTTATATACTGGCAACTTGGGATCTTGACCCTCCTGTTCAGAGAGATGAGTAGGTAGAAAGTGTTTGACTTGGGTTAAACATCTCCATTTGTTTGGGGATACGTTGCCCTGTTTAGCACACAATGGTTATCTTTAGGGAGCAGGGACCATAATTTTGGATTGCCATTTTGGTAGACTATTACACCTGAAAGAGGCCAGCCATCCTGTCCTACAGAGGGGACACCGAGACTCATTCTGGGGAAGTTTAATAACTCGTCCAAAGCCACACAGCTAATAAGAGACACGTCTCTCTTAGCAGTAGAGAGGAACCAAACTATGGATTATGATTTGAGGTGACCAAAAGTTACTAGCTGTAACAGTCAGGACATGCTGGACTATGCTGCTATAACAAATAACACAAAAACGTCAGTAGGTTAACATAAAGAAACTTTATTACTGTTTCACCCAAAGTCCTTTGTAGGTCTGGACGATTTTCTAGGAAACTTGTCCTCCACATGGTGCCTTAGGGATCCAGGCTGCTGTAATCTTATGACACCCCCATTTCAACAGTTGACTCCACAATTACCAAAGGAAGAGCTGGATGGTCTCCCACTGGCAGTTAAATGCCTCCGTCCATGTGTGACACACAGGCTGTAGTCACAGGACCCTGTCTCAATGGAAAGGAGAGCCAGATAAAAGCAACCACTAAACATCCCTACCACACCAGCCTCCCAGAGTGCCAGACAATTCCATTAGTTGTTGTTGGGGCAAATTTCAGAAGTTCTCTGAGAGTATTAACTTATCAAATCAGTATCACCCAAAGGCATATAAACCATGAATTAGCTGATCAGTTTTGATCAAACTAATACTTTGAAGGAATGAACAGCTATGGAAGAAACATACTTTAAGATCCCTTCTTAATAAAAAAAAAAAAAAACAGCCCAGGGGCTTGGCCAGGCAGGACAGGGTTGTGTGGGAGGCATCTGGGAGCTTCAGTTCTGGTGATGGATGGTGGTTGAGCTCAGTGAGTGTCTGAAGGAGAAAACTCTCCACTGAAAGACGGTAGAAGCTGCCCAGGACCAACTTCCTTGAATTCACCATTTTGCCCCAGTTGCCCATGTGAGCAGAGCACCTTTCAAATGTCTGTGGGTGTGATTTGAATGATATGAAGTCTTCTCTAACCTTTAATCTGTCTGTCTTCAATCTGCCTTTCCTCCTCAGTCCCCAAACACTGCTCTGAAAATAGTATGTTGCTAGCCTAGACTACTGGATTTCCTGACACATTTTGGGGTCTGCAGTGCCGTGGAGGCTGAAATGGTAGAGATACACGATGCAGAAGGAAGTGAAGCTTGGTTTCAGTGTGAATTGATTTATTAGATCCTTGACATTTTCCAGGCTACTACTTCCGTTGGCCTGGCACACGCGGGCTGAGGTAACCGGCCAAGGCTGGCAGCTTTGTTAGCATTTTCGAGCTGGGTGTTTACCTAAGTCCTTTAAGCCATCTGGGCCTATGGAATGGACTTGGACACCTTTTCCTTTGAGTTCTTCCACCTACTCACTCTGAGCTGGAACTATTAGTTAAGAGCCACTTCTGCCCCTAGTGGATATGGGATGTTTACTCTCAGATTAAGAAACGTTACAAATGGGGGTCAGATTAGAATGGAACAAAGTCGAAAGTTCTGGCCAGTTTACTCTAATGGATTTTTTCTTCACAATGAGCTAACAGACATGTGGCTTTCTAGTCCAGAGCATGACTTTGGAGTCAAACTGCTTGGGTTCGTATGCTGACTCCACCACTTATCATTATGTGGTTGTAAGCAGATTACTAAATCTTTCTGAGCCCTGGTTTCTTTAACTTTAAAATAAGGACAACTGCATCCACTTCAATAAATCTGAAGCCCATATGGAACACTCAGTAAATATGAACTATTGTTTTTTTGGTGTATTCTAAAGAGATTTGGGGAGAAAAGTCTAATAATTTGACATCTGTGACCACCGTTGTTATTGTTAGCAATAATAGTACAAGATCTAACGTGATGCACTGGCAGGTGCTTCAGTTCCCACAACCATAAAATGGGACTAATGTTGTTGGCCCTCCTACCTGACTAGGTTATGAGATGCGGTAAATGAAGTGAGAGATGCCTTGATGAATAAATACGTACCGTGGAGACAGGGGATACCGTCCGTGCTGGGCAAAGTAATAGCAGCTATAGCAGTGGTGGTGGTACGGTGTCATTGTCCATCCTGTTGCCACTTATGTCGATGCTGCCTCTGCATGTGACTGTGACTGAGGAGCCAGATTTCGTTGGGGTGGGTGAGGCTAGTTCTTAGCGCACTGCCTTTGATAGAACCTTGTGCTGCTGAGAACGTTGCTTTTTGACATCCAACACTTCCATCATGGAGTCGGAGGCACTTCTGTCAGGGATTGTCAGTCTCTGAGAGGTCAATGCCAGAGCCTGATTGATGAGCAAAGCCAGGTCCTCCAGCAGCAATACATGAGACTCGGGCAGTGGGCAGGCCTCACTCCCTCTCCTGTCCAAAGGTCCCTTTTGAGGCTGGAGTTGCTTGGCTGCCTCTGATTAGGAAATAGTGAGAAGCTTGCATTCGTGGAAGAAGGAAGGAAAAAAAATCACCAGTGCTTTCATAAAACCCAGCATATCGCAGTTCCTATTTAAGGGGGACGACTCATTTTTCCCTAAGTTGGAAATATTTGGGCTGGGGGGCGGGGGAGAAATTGCCCTCTGTCCAGAGCCAGGCAGAGATGTACTGTAAAATAGGTCAGGGTTCTCATTTTAGGGGGAATTCTTTGGTTCCAAGCAAAAGAAACCAACTTTAGCTGATTTAAGCAAAAAAATAAATTAAGAACTACACACACACATCATATGACGCACACATGCGTATTAGTAGGACACAGAGTTGCTCACAAGAATCAAATAAAAAGCTAAAGAATCTGGCTTTGTCCGGGACAGGAAGCTGAGGAGAAACTAATGGACTCTCCATCAGCTGGGGATCCCTTGTGTCCCTTCACTGAGGATTTCTCTTCCCTGCAGAGAGTTCATTGGCCTTGTTTGGTGATATACCAGCTACTTCACCAGCAGAAGATGAGACCCCTTGCTTGAAGCTCTGTGAGAAAGGAGGATGGGATGGGGAGCAGGCTGTAGAGCAGATGTCTACCAATCTCTGCTTCTCACCATCAACCTTGTTGCTATAATTAGTTCCCTGAGGCTGCCTGGATTTACATTCACCCAAATGGAGTCAACAAGTTCCTGTTTTATAGTATCCTTGATGTAAAAAGTGGAGGACAGCCTTCTGACGCAAGAGAAGACCTCTGCCTTGTCTTTCTGGCCCATCCAGACAAGAGGGGCTTGGGCCCTCCTCGGGGGGTCTGCTTGCTTCACTTTGCTCATTCTTTATAGCTCAGGCTCTGGATTCCAGCCATTTGGGCCCCAAGGCGCCTGGTAACTCAGCCTGGCTATTGCTTAGACAGCAAACTAAAAATAAACGTCCCCAGGATCGTTCCTGTTGGCAGTGACAGTTGGGCTGCCACCTCACCACAAAGATGCTTGTCATTTGGGGTTTGGAAAAGGGAAACACTTAAGTGCTAGTTTATCCGCCAAAAGAAGCTACGATAAAAAAAACACAACACCCGACCCACCCACAGACTTCTGGTCAGAGTGTCCACTTACAGGGGAGATTAGCCTGTTATGAATTAAAGGCAAAGAGGTGTTTCTTTATTTACACATTCGCAGGGAGAATGGGGATGTGAGACCACGGCAGCTGCGTTTTAGAAGTTTCTGGGGAAACTTTAAAGGAGAACAAAAGTGTTTTTTAAAAAGTGTTAGAACATATGCAAAATGCAGGGGAACAGAGAAGAAAAGCCTGCAATGATATACAGTGTTAATATTTTGGTGTGTTTCCAATCCTGGCTTTTAGATTGGGAGGAAGAGCTTAGAGATCAGCGGCGTTGCGCCATCCCTGCCTCCTTTCCCAGCCTGCCCCACCTGCTCTGGCTTGAGAATGATGCTTGAAATAAAGTGAAAGGTTCATAATTGTGGTTAGTACCATGATAGGTTTTAATGCATGTCATACATAGGCCTCCTTTATCCACTTAATAGTATAACGTAAGGCTTTCCCCATGTTTTAAAATGTCTTTGCCAGTATTATTTGAATGGCTGTATAGTCTTCCATCAAATGGTTGTTCCATAACTCATTGAAGCAGGCCCCTGGCCTTGGACATGAACTATTGAAAGTGATGCTGTGCTGGATATCTTTGTGCACAAACCAGGGTACCATTTGTCAAAGACGAGTGCAGCCTCACGACTTGCTGGGCGTGAGGTGTCCATACTATAGCCTTTATCTCCTATAAAGAGGCAGCTCTTAATAGGACAAAATCTAATTATCCAGTTCATAGGTTATTCAAACCCAATTTTTCTTCACTCTTTTTCTTCTTTTCATGTCTCTGGAAGCCATTTCCTAGATTGTTAGCAAGGATACTGGAAAATTAAAAAGAGGACAAACTTTATTTTAAGTACTTATTGCTGAGTCATAGAAAAAATGTGATGGGGGACTGTAAAAGCCAGGGTGAAACTTATTTAGGAAAATCAGTGAGACAGGTCTAGCCACTGCTTTAAAAAATATATTAAGCACTGTTACATTTTTTCAAAATATGGTTGACATTACTATTGTAAAATGTGCTTCCATTAGGCACATAGTAATCGTGTGTGTGACAGTAATAGTAATAACAAGATCCAGTTCATAACTGAAGAAGAACATGCACATTTTCTGTATGGAGACAGATTACGGGGTGAAGAGGGAGTGTTTGGGAATGTGTTGTTGAGGTGGTTGGGCCAACGGATGTGGTGACCTGGACGCAGGGGCTGCTGCTGTAGACGGGCTCGGGATGCATTTTGGAGGTAGAATTGACAGAATTTGCTGGTAAATTGTAAAAAGGAGGCAGGATAAGGGAGAAATAAAGGCCAAGTCCCAGGTTTTTTATTTGAGTACCTGGATTATGGTGGAGCCGTGTTCTATAATGTGAAACTCTGGGGGAGTAACTGATTCGTGGGTAGGAAAATGGAAGGTTCTATTCTTTCCTTGTCATTTCCCAAAATTGACACTCTGACCAAAAGTAAAGAGCACAAAACTAGAAGCTTTAACTCTTTAATCATTTTTGTGTAGTAAAAGGAGACCAGAGAGACCTAGGACTGGGTTCAGACAGACCTGGGACTGCCGTTTTCAAGTTGTGGGGCAAATCAGATCACTTCTCCACTCACCACTCAGTGCTTCAATTTCCTAATCTCCAAAAGGGAGTTAATACTGTCTGCCCCACACTGCTGTTGACAATGTATGGATGCCTCCCAGCCCTTCTGGCACATGGTAATTCCATTTCCTAAATGTTAGTTAGAGCTGTTATATGCAATAAATTCTTCCTTGTGGGGTCCTGTGCAACCCTTAGCCTAAGTGACAGGATATGATGTAGATACAGAGACCCTGGAAGGCAGTGGTGCCCCCAGATATCCCTATTACTTGCTGTCTGAAGACTAACATTTAAGTGTTTCATTCCCTCAGCTGAAGGCTTTTTCCTTACTGAAATACCATTGGTATTCGAAAAAGAGAATAGTTTAAAGCATATTTTTTGGTGAAAGAAAGTCATCATAATGTAGTGATTAAGAGCAAGGATTCTGGAGCCAAGCTGCCTGGGTTCAATCTCATCTCTGCTACTTGTGAACTGCGTGACCTTGGACAAGTGGCCTGACTTCTCTGTACCTAAGTTACCTCACTTGTGAAATTGAGACATTAATGATTCCTGCTTCATAGGGTTGTTAGGAGTTTGAATAGAGCTTATATGTGTGTGTGTGTATATATATATATATATATATATATATATACACCATAAAACAATGCCTAAGAAATAGCAAGCACTATATAAGTATGTGTTAATTAAGGTGTTAGAAAACAGATGATTTTGTGAAGGTGAGAGAGGGCAAGGCCACAGAGGGGAGGGAGGGCCGAAGAGGGGCTGGGCCTCTGGAGGAAGCGGAAGCAGTAAGACACCAGGAGCAATCATGAGAGGAGCCAAACACAGACTTTTCTGCCTCTTGGCTTTGTCTTGTCAAGCCAAAGAAAGAAAACTCCAGGATGGCCCTGGTCCCAAACATTAGAGCTAAGTTTCCCCTCTTAGAAGCAGGCTTTAGCCCAGGTCAGGAGCAGGCCAGGTAACATGCACTGAAGCACGCATTTCTGCTCTTGCTGCTTCCATCCGCAGAATCTCCCCCGCTGGAGTTCATCAAGGATGTGTCAAGGTGCCCCCCACCCACCTGGTTTGGTCTGATCATGTGATTTCCTATGGCTCAGCAAGATCTCAACTGAAATCTGGCTACATACTCCTCCTTGAAAGCCTCAAGGGATGGTTCATCTTTTCTGACATTATTTAAATTTGCCTGGGGAGTCCAGGAAATGTATGAGTTTCCTTTCTTGTCAACATTTCTTAAAGCAACATGCTTGGTGGGCTGTTCATCTAGATGGCAGTTGGCTTTTATCATTAATCCCCACCTGAGCCGAACTACGGGCAAAGCATCAGCCTTTTTAAAACATATGGCAACAGAAATGCTGTTAGTGAATGCTCAGACGCACCTGGAACTCTAGCAGGATCTAAAGAATGCCTCTCAAGTTTTCCAGGTGTGGTAAGGATACCAGGAAACTAGATCACACATACAGTGCTGGTGGGAATGTAAAATGGTACAGCCACTCTGGAAAACAGTTTGGAAGTTTCTTTAAAAGATAAATATGCAGCTACCATAACATCCAGCAACCGTACTCTTGGCCATTTCATCCATGAAATGAAAACTTAATGTTCATATTTTATAATAGCTCAAAACTGGAAGCAACCCAGCTGTCCTTCAGTGGGTGAGTGGTTGAACACACTGTGGTATATACATACCATGGAACACTACTCAGCAATAAAAAAGGAATGAACTATTATACAAGCAACAAAAAACAAACAACCCGATCAAAAACTGGACAGAGGATATGAACACACAGTTTTCCAAGAAAGATACACAGATGGGCAGTAGGCACGTGAAAAGATGTTCAACATCACTAATCATCAGGGAAATGCAAATCAAAACTACATTATCACCTTACACCTGTTAGAAGGGCTATAATCACCAAGACAAAAAAAACAAATGAATGTTGGAGAAGTTATGGAGAAACGGGAACCCTCATTCACTGCTGGTGGGAATGCAAACTGGTGCAGCCTCTATGGGAAACAGTATGGAGATTCCTCAAAAAATTAAAAATAGAAATACGTTATGATCCAGCTATCCCACTACTGGATATTTATCCAGAGATCATGAAACCAACAATCCAAAGAGGCTTATGCACCCCTGTGTTCACTGCAGCATTATTTACTATAGCCAAGAAGTGGAAGCAACCCAAGTATCCCTCAATGGATGGTTGGATAAAGAATATGTGGTATATATACACAATGAAATACTATTCAGCCATAAAAAAAGACAAAATCGTCCCATTTCCAACAACATGGATGGACCTAAAGGATATTATGTTAAGCGAAATAAGCCAGACAGAGAAAGACAAATACCACATGATTTCACTCATATGTGGAAGGTAAACTAAGACATGGACAGAGAGAACAGTTTGGTGTTTACCAGCAGGAAGGGGCACAAGGAGTGAAGGGACACATTTATATGGTGACTGATAGACAATAACATACAACTAAAATTTCACAATGTTATAAACTATTATGACATCAATTTTAAAAAAGCAGAATGAATTATTGTACAAGCAACAACCTGGATGAATCTCCAGAAAATTATTCTGAGTGAAAAAAGCCAATCCCAAAAGGTTATATACTGTATGATTCCATTTGTATAATATCTTGAAATGACAAAATAGTAGAAATGAAGAACAAGTAGTAGTGCCAGAGGTTAAGGACGTGGTGGGGCCGGAGAGAAGTAGCTGTTTTCATAGCTGTGGCTGTAAAAAGATAACATAAAGAATCCTTATGGTGGTAGAAATCTGCATCTTGACCGTATAAGTGTCAATATCCTGGTTGTGATATTGTACCATAGTTTCTTCAAGACTTACCGTTGGAGGAAACTGAGTCGAGGTATGGGGGACTCTCTGAATCATGTCTTAAAACTGGATGTGAATCTACAATTATCTTAAAATAAAAATCTCATTTTAGGGGCCAGCCCAGTGGCATGGCAATTAAGTTCGTGCACTCTGCTTCTGGCATCCCAGGGTTTGCAGGTTTGGATCCCGGGCGCGGACCGACACACCACTTGTCAGCCATGCTGTGGCGGCGTCCCATATAAAGTAGAGGAAGATGGGCACAGGTGTTAGCCCAGGGCCAATCTTCCTCAATAAAAAAAGAGGAGGATTGGCAACAGATGTTAACTCAGGGCTAATCTTCCTCTCTCGCAGACACAAAAAAGTTTCATTTAAAAAAATAAGAACAGGAGGAAGACTGTTACCTGATCCCCAAACTCACCTTGAACTCTATCAGGACCTAAGTAATGCCCTTCAATTTTCCTGTATTCCCTGCTCTAAAATAATTTGTAGTTGTAGAAAGACCTAACCAGATAAAAAGTCAGGCAAACAGACACATTCCTTGCCACACAGTTTGGCCCTTAGTTCACCTACACAGTTCATCCTGTCACTCATTCATTCAACAAACATTTATAGTGTCCCTCTTATGTACCAAAGACTGTTCTAGGTGCTATGGATGCAGGGAGACAGAAAACAGATTCTGTTTATGTCTGAATGGAGCTTTATAGTGGGGGAGACAGACAATGTATAACATATACACAAAGAAATAATTTCAGAGTGATTAAGTATTAAGGATGCAATGAAATGGGGTAATATAGAAAGTGTGAGGGGAGGGGAGCCTCTGTCTGTAGAGAAGTCAGGGAAAGCCTTTCTTAGGGGGTGATTTGACCTGAGAGCTAAATGATGGCACAGAGCCCCAGAGTTGGGGAGAAGAGTGTTGTTGCATTACCTTTAAAAAGGTCACTCTTGTGGAATGGAGAATACATTGAAAGAAAGCAAGAATGGGAGGGAGGGGGCCAGTTCACAGGTATTTCAATGGCCTATGCCTGAGGTGATGGTTTCTTCAACTGAGGTTTAGCAATGGAGATAATGGTGCCATTTTCTGACATGAGAAAGACAGTGGGGGAGGAAGGAATCAGTTTGGTTGGGAGAAAGAAATCCAGAGTTCTCTTTAGTCACCTTCATGTTGATATGTCCCGTAGACATCTGCTTTGGGCACAAACATTGTCAGCCTCATTCTTTTCCTCTCTCCCTCGGCCAGTGCTCCATCAGCTCTGGGTCACTCTTCCACATTCAGACATAAAAGGAATATCACTCTGCAAGTTGGCTTCTTGCATGCCAGTGAGGGTTCAGCTCTATCCCGGAAGTATAGAGTTAGCAACCTGAGGGTGAACCCTGACAAAGGGAAAATGGGAGCTAAACGGGAGCCAGCCAAAGTCTTCATTTTTCCCTCTCCTATGGACTACTCTAAGCTACAATATCTTTAAGCGACTCTTCCAGAGAAGTCCGTATGCTGAGTGAACATAGCTTCTGAGTGACCTGCAGGTCTCTTGGCCACTCTCTGTGAGGTGGGCGCCAGGATGGTGATGCAGTTCATCACAGTACATCACACCTTCCTTAGCCTCCTGTCCCTTTTCCTTCTACACCCGATACCTTGGACTTGCACCTCCCAGTTAAACAGTAAGTATCATAATCCTTGCCTCAGGCTCCCTTTTATAGAGGACTCAATTAAGGAGATGTCAAGTAAGAAGTTAAAGTCTAGAATTCAGGAGAGAAGTCAGGTTTGGAACTACTAACTTGGGAAGCATCAGAAAGTATACAGTCTTTAGGGCCTTAAGATTGGTGCTTTCACTTAGCGAGAGTGTGTGGATAGAAGTGTGGGTCACAGAGCAAACCTGGGACACTCTAAAATCTAAAATCTAATGTGCAGGGACACAGGTGGACCCAGCAGCAGGGAACTGAGAAAGAATAGTCCATGAGGTAGAAGAAAATCTGGGGCGGGGTGGGGGAGGTGATAAAGGCAGAAGAAGGGAGAGTGTCGCAAGAAAGATGGGAATAATGGGGTGGGTCAAAGCCAGCTGAGGGGTCTCAGAGGGTGTGCAACATGGAAGTTGCAGGCAGCCTTGATGAGAGCAGTTTCAGTAAGGAAGTAGGATTGGAGTGGGTCAAGGAGAGAAGAGAGACAAGGAAGTGGAAAGAGCTAACATCATAGGCAAGTCTTTGAAGACATTTAAATGGAAATGGAGAGGAAATAAACAGGGTAGCTGCAGGACAGTCTGTTTCCTGGGGGCTGTCACTGGGAAGTGGGAGTGGGAGAAGTGTCCTGTCTGGGCTACAGGAGACCTAAGTTCTAGTCCTTTTCTGCCTTTAACCAGCTGAGGAAGCCCTAGGCAAATCAATTCCCACTCTGGGCATTAATTTCCTCATTTGTCAAATCAAACGTCTCTCAAGTTCCTGCTACCTCAGAAAAACTAGGATCTATGGAGATGTTGAAACAGACAGAGAGGGAACAATGAGGGGGAAATAGGATCCATGAGAGGATGTGGTAAGCCCTTGAGGGGCAGTGATACTTCAGAGGGTGGGAGGAAGGATCAATGAGATAACCCAGGCAGAGCCTTTGGCACAGTGCCTGACATGACAGCAAGAATATGACACACTTCACTTATGACGAGAAATAATAGAGTGGTATTAGTAGCAGAAACTTGCAGGGAGTTGTGCTGCACTGCTCCACTGCACACACAGGAAAGTGTTGTTTGGAGATAAAAAAGGCAGGAGGAGAAGTGGGGTGGACAGGCAGTCCCGACAGGCAGTGAGGACCACACTAGAGGTAACTTGTGAATGAAATGTGGGTATGGACTTGACGTCAGCTCAAAGCTGGTGACCCAGATGATACAAGGGCCCACCAAAATGGGAAGATATTTTACTTTTAAAGGTACTTCCTATTCCACATAAAAGTAAGGTAGGGATGCAGAGAGCCAAGAGTAGCCAAGACCACCCCAAAGAAGAACAAATTCGGAGGACTTCCTCAACCAGATATCAAGATTTGTTATAAAGTGGTGGTAATTAAGACAGGGTGGCATTGGCTCAACAATAGACAAATAAGCCAGTGGAACAGAGCAGAGAGTCTGGAAACAGACCCATGCATATCTAGGCACTTGAATTATGAAAAAGGTGGACCTCTGAGCAGTGGTACAACTTTATCAGAGAACAGTCTCACTAATTGGTGCTGGGTCAAATGGATATCCAAATGGAAAACTAAGAATAAAACCCCTGTCTCATACCAGAGCAAAAACAATATCAATGCCATGTGGTCTGTAGATTTAAATATGAAAACTTCTAGAAGATCACATAGGAGAATAGCTTCTTGACCTTGGGGTAGGCAAATATTCTTAAATAGGACTCAAAAAGTACTCACCATAAAGAAGAATATTTATATATTGAATCTTATTAAAATTAAAAACTTTGGTTCATCAGAAGATACCATTAAGAACATAATAAAACAAGTCAAGTTACAGAGTGAAGAAACGTTCACAGTACATGTAACTGATAAAGGGCTCAAATCAGGAATATATAAAGAACTCTTACAAAAGAAAAGACAGACCCTCCGACTGAGAATAAATGGGTAAAAGACCTGAAGAGGCACCTCACAAAAGTGGAATGGCCAAGGAACGCATGAAGAGTTGCTCAGTGTCGTTAGTCATCAGGGAAATACAAACGCGACTCAGAGATATCACTGAACGCCCACAGGAAAGAGAGCAATGAACGACACCAAGTGTTGGTGAGAATGTGGAGCAACTAGAACACCTACGTTGCTGGCGGGAATTTACAGTGATACAGCCGTTTGGGGAAAAGTTGGGCATATCTACTAAACCTAAACGTAATGTGTACAAAACCTGTCAAATACCCATTCCTGGGTATCTGTCTAACAGGAGCAAGGGCTTATGTTCATCAAAGACATACACAAAAGTATTCAGTGCAGCATTATTCATAACAACCACACGACAGAAACAACCCAAATGTCCATCAAGAGTAGAACAGATGAAAACATTTGGTGTAGTCAGAGAACAGAATACCACACACAGTGAAAATCGGGAACCACTGCTACACATAACATTGATGAATCTCACACATATAATGGAGAATGAAAGAAGTTAGAAGAGAACACATATAGTTTGATTCCATTTATGTAAAGTTCAAAACCAAGCAGAATTCATCTATGACGTTACAAGTCACGGGAGTGGTGCCTTTGAGGAGCAACAGGAGGTAGCGGTGGGAAGGGGCTTGCGGTGGACTCTGGGTGCTGGTAATGTTCTATTTCTTGACCTGGGAGGTGGGTGCATGGGTGTGTTTTCCATGCAATAATTCATCCACAATTCGCTTAAGGTTTGTAGACTTGTCTGTATGTATGCGCTACTAAAAAAAAGAAAGGTTTATCTAAAGAAATGAAATGGGAGGGGGTGATCGTCATTTTAATAAATGATAAAATGTTTTTCCCCGCCTTGTTTCTGACACACTCCCGCATCACAGCTGCGTGTGAACTTGTTTTCACCAAACGAGTCAGTCACAATGGAAACAATTTAATGGATTTTCACAGATTTTTTTTTAAGTGTAATGTCTTCCTTGTAAGGTCATTAAAAAACTCTACTTTCAAATAAAACCATCAAACCTCACCCTCCCTCCATTTATGGTTAAGAAAACTGAAGTGCTGGGTCCAGGAACAAGAGTCATCCTGGGATCAGAGGGTGAAAGTGGATCAGAAATTCACTCACTCGAGAACTGTTTATCAAGCAGCTGCTGTATCTCAGGCAGGATTCCAGGCCCTGGAGATACAGCGGGAACAGAGACGAGACCCTGTTCTCACGGAACTTACCTTCTGGTAAGTTTCTGATAGAAAACAGGCAAATAAACAAGTAAACAACATGGAGAAAACAAGGCAGGGGCGTGGGGTGCGGGTGCTGGGGTAAGGTTTCACTGTTGTGTGGAGGGTGAAGGGAAGGCCTCACCAAAGGTGGGAGACCCGAAGGAGAAGACGGGAAGCCGGCCACATGGGTGTCTGGGGACGAGTGCTCCGTGCCCAGGGAGCCTGAGATGGGAAGCTCCTGTGTTTGAGGAACAGCCGGGAGGCCAGAGCAGTAGAGATGGAGTCAGAGATCACGAGGGCTTCCGGGGCCATTGAAAGGGCTGTGGCTGGTCCTCTGAGTGAGATGGGAGCTGCTGGAGGGTTTTGAACGGAAAGAGTGACACAATCTGACTTCAATTTGAAGAGTCATTCAGGCTTCTGGGGGAGGATAGACAGAAGAGGGGTAAAGGCGGAAACAAGGAGACCAGTTAGGATGTCATTACAGCGAGGCAGGTGAGAGACCCCAGTGTGTGGTCCAGCAGGGGAGACGCAAGACCTGGACGTATTTTATGGGCGAGACAAGCAGGGTTTACGGTTTGGAAGTGGGTTGTGACACAAAGAGAGGGCTTGAGGTTTCTGGCCTGAGCAACTGGAAGAACAGAGTTCTTGTCAACTGACATGTGGGTGGAAGGTTCCGAAATCCTGTCTGCACATGTTTGGTGCGAGATGTCTCTTACAAATCCAGTGCAGATCATAAGGAGGCAGCTGGAGATAACGAGGCTGGGCTCAAAGGAGAAGTTGGGTCTGAAGACACAAATTTGGGTGTTGGTGTTTAGAGCCACAAGACTGGATGAGATCACCTAGGGAGAGGAGACAGACAGAAAAAAGTTGTCCAAGGAATGGCCCTCTGAGATCAGCCCTGCCCTAAATCCTGCTTCCGCTACAGGAAGGGAATATCCTCATGCTGGAGGAATTGGCCCCGTTTCACCTTGTGCCAGATGGCTGATTCGTTACAGGTGTGAGGATAAATGAGGCAACACCGTATCCTGGAAATTGGACCTCAGTGGAGACCAACCATTCCATGAGAGAAACAGAAAACATCCTCAGTTAACACCCCACCTTCTCCCTGTCCCCAGCTCAGCTGGGATTTGAACTAGCAACCTGGAGGGCAAGTTTCTCCATCCTACTGTTGGTTTGCCAGGCACCCTGGCCTTCTCCTCTGGTGTTCTCTTTGAGTGTCTGCTAGTCCAGCCCAGGGCATTCTGCTCTCCCAGAGAACACTTAATCCTGGGCCAGCAGGTATCCCTTCACATGCAGCCAGAGACTGAGGGCTGGAGGAAGGCCACCTCCAAGGCAGCAGGGGCCTGGGTAGGAGCTGTCCTACACATTTTAGCCATTAGCTGAAAATCTCTCCTAACGTTTTCCATTCCCCTTATAATGAATCATCGAATGAGCAGGGCCTCTGCTAGAAAGTTCCAAAAAACCTTACAGGATTTTATGCTCCAAACAAAGAAAAGAAATGGCTGCCTGGGGCGATGAAGGTTGCAATCAGAACCTCTTTCCAGAGTTGCTCTCTGTTTCTAAAACTAGATGACAAGGGACATGAAGACGAGTGTTAGAGAAGAAGTTCTTGAAGTGCCTTCCAGTTTTCTCCCTTCCTCAGCTTTGCTATCACCACTCTGGCTCCCCAGGACTTGTCTGAGGGCATCTCAGCCAAGAAAAACACCCATGGAGAGGAGGGAAGTTGGAGAAACAATAGCAGCAGAGACGGTGTTTATTGACCTAAGCTTTGCGGCGCCCCATCTCACTTTCCAGAGACTCCTTCATTTTACCACCTTTGTTGTCATTTTTTGAAAGATTCTCACATAAATTTGGTTGCTCTACCCACTCCCTCCCACTCTCAGCTTGATTCTTTTTTTCCTTCTCTCTTCCTCTTTGTGGTAAAGGAGCAGTGGACAGACATAGCTGTTCCATGGTCTTCAAAGTCTCGATTGGTGGGAGCCTGTCTGAGACCTCCCATACTCCCCTCCTCGCACATTCACTCGAGTCTCTATTCTTTGCTTTTCCACCTGAGAGAGAAAGTGGTCCATGGAGCTCACCATCTGAAAGCAGGGGCTGTGTTTATTCAGCTAGTGTCCACCTGTTCCAGAATGGGACTCCTTCTGAGACAGCTCTGGGAACGCAGCACACGGCAATAACAACTGGGGACTCTGAGATCCCTGGAGAGCTGGAAAGACAGATCTCTCTTTCTCTTGCCTACAAACAGGGTCCTAGAACACAAAAATGAATTGCAATTCACTCTCTCCTTTTGTAGCTGGTGAGAAAGCAACTGTTTTTACTGTATCCAAACTCCACATGCAAACTCTGATGGAAGTCAATGGAAAGAGCGCCTTCCTCGGCTCTCCTCCTCATAGTGTTCCCTATTGAGTGTCAGGCAAGCATTAACAACAATCTTTTGTGCTTAACAAAAATTTGGTGAAGATATTGATAGTATGAGGTGCTTTTTCTACTCTAAAGATCTGCCTCATAATTTATCCATCCAAGATTTTCATTCACTCATTTATTCATTCAACATCTTTTTGTTGAATGACTCCTATGTCCTAGGTTTGGAGCTGTGTGCTTCAGAAAGAACGGAGAACAAGGCAGATGAGTCTTACAGTAAAAGTTATGGGAGAGGCAAAGAAATAAACAAATACATCCAAATCATTACACATTTTAGTAAGTGCTATGAGGTATCTGTGGGCTGTTAGCCCAGAGGGTGAGGTTTGATGATCTGCAGGCTAAACATAGAAATAAGAGAAAGTGGCATTTTTAATAACTTGCTTTTACATGTAACTTAGGAACTGTTCTTTGAAGAGTCACAGCAAGATTTTAAAATGGAATTGCTTCCCCCTGAACTAGACTATCATCAATATCCATGATCTCATGAAAGCAGATCACATCTCCTACAATGCCTTTCAAATGATGTGACTTTGCCTCTACTGGGACAACCCCATTGCCCCTGCAGCAGGCACTACTGGTTGTCTACCCAACAGCTGTTCTCCACTCGCCTCCTCTTTTCCATGATCTTGTGTAATAGATGTGGAGGCCTTTGTGACATTGTCCCTGAGAGAAAGGTGTAAAACTCGCTATTGGGTTCTTGTTAGGGTGAAAAGTGGATCGTGTCATCTCCTTGAGAGAGGTAATGTTATGGAGCCCGAAAGAAGTGATGTGGGTTGACACTTTCTCTTCTTAATGTTCCTTTCCTGGACTTAGAGAATGGAATCCATACCATAGCCCTCTGATTTCTCATTCCTCTTAATAGGACCCAGAGCCACCATCCTCCTCTGTGGCTACCTGGACATGTGGCCATTTTCCTAATCTTTGATAACGTACAACTAATTATTTGCCTGTTGAATGGGAGGTGAATAATCATATTTTACAGAAACTCATAAACCTTGGTTGCCTTCCCCAAGCCTCCCCATATCTGAACTCACGTGGTGAGGTCCTACATGTGACAAAGTGCTCTTCAAAGACCTCATCTAAACCTAACTTGATTTTAGATCCTCAGCAAGTGTCTATATCTCTTCCATGGAACCATGAAGCTGATTCTAGGGTAAATCAGGGTAAGAAAGCCAAACTGAAGCTTTCCTCTCTTAGAGTAGGGAGATGGCTTTGAAGTGTACTTTTTCTGCCCTTTTCCTGATCCTTAAAACCATTTCACAAACTCACACCACATCTCGATTACCACTTGTTCATAGATCCAAACAAGCAGCACCCCTGATGTTTGAGCAATTTGACTATAACCCTCAATCTGCTGCCATTTGAATCCCCTCCCCACCCGGTTCTACAGCCTCAGTATCCAGCCCTTCTCTGGCCCCTCCTGATTCGTTGTTCTTCCTTGACTGCTTGCCCTTATTTTAGCTCCCTACTTTAGTTCTAGAGGGAGCTCTATACTTGACCAAGCTGGACACAAACCCCCTCAGCATGGGACTTGCTGACCTGCTCTAGCTCTTTCCCTTTCTTCTACATCACCACTGGCAAGTGTGGACTCATGGGTGGTATTTCCCCTAACAACACACATCCAACTGAGCATAAGAGGGACGCCACAGTGCCTGATCATGTTTGTAAAGTTAGTTCCTGAGCTGGTTTTCAGTCTTTCCACTTCTCCCCTCATCTCGATGGTCTCCTTACCAACTTTGCTGTCTACTGGTCCTGTCCTGGGAAACTCCCTATCAACTAACCTGGTCCTCAACCTGCCTGCTCTGCCTCTCAGACTCAGGCTAACGTTCTCACTCAACCTAGCGCAACGGGCTTTTGTGCTTATGCTCAGCATCCTTTGTTAAAGAGGAACTGCTCCTCTCTTCTTGCTCCGTTGTCTCTCTCTCTCTCTCTCTCTCTCTCTCTCTCTCTCTCTCTCTCTCTCTTCCTGTCGGTGCTCATCATAGGGTCTAGTCCACCTCTAGCCACAAAAGTGGGAGTGAGAACAGTCATACAATTCAAATTTGAATCTATATGACTCCAAAGTTCAACCAGTACACAATTCTGCCTCTATTGGTGAAAACTGGGTAGAAATGGTTAGAATAGGGTTGGGCTGATAGGCTCTGTCTTTGAAAGAAATGAAGAAAGAGCCCACTGAACACTGTAGATAATATAGCAGCCAAGACCAGTCTTCCTGGAAAGGCTAGTGGGGTTGGTTCTCCACTGGAATGACTTTGTGTCTTGATAGAAGCATCTCCTTGTATTTCCTGGTCAACTATAGTCTCATCCAGGATCTGCTGCTGAACCACACTACTACTTCTAGAGATGAGCCCACATCTGAACAACAGCTGTCATATAAAGAGTCTTCTTGTGGAGATGATTATGCAGCTGTTAATGACCTCCTAGAATATATTATCATCAAAGGAACTTTTTTTCTGGACACAGGCATGTAACAGTTTAAGAAAACCCAATATAAAAGATTTCATCAGGAAAAAAATGATTACTAAACTGGAAAGTGACTATCCACTTTTAAAACAGGAGTACCAGGTAATGCTTTTAAACCTGGAACAAAAATATTTCCTGCTGGAATACGTTATTTTTCATAATGAAATTTGAGAATAACTCCAAAAAAACCGAATGAGTGATTCCACTTATGGGAAGGTGGAATAGATGTACTTTTCCCCTTTCCTCCCATTAAGTACAACCAAAAGCCCTGGACATTATACATATGCAACAAGCATAAGGAGACTCTGAAAGGGGAGAGAAGAAGGCAGATTTGCTAGGGACATTGGGACCCATGGAACAAAAAATTGGTGAGTTCCCTTGGTTTTCTTTTTGCCTTGTATATCTCAGACTTGGAGCTGATGAAGCCAGCAACCTGGAAATGCCAACAGGTACAAAAAAATCACAATAAAATCTGCTCTCTCTAGCCAAAGTTGTAGGAAATGAGTAGCTTAGCAAGATAAATAACTTTTAGATAATAACTTCTCTACTCTAGCCAAACACCACAGAGAAAATGATGGCCCCACCCCCACTCATGTCAGCAAAGACCTAGTAGAAAATGTAGACTTCCACCCTCACCAGCTGTAACAAGACCCCATAACACAACCCCAAACTTCCCCACCCCTCCCCAGAGTGGTGTTAGAAAAAGCTGCATAGGGAATCAGGACGTGATCCTGCCAGGTCATAATTAGGACTCCCATCACAGTATCAGTGGAGACCAGTGGAAAGCCTGGACTTTCACCCTACTCAGCAGTAATGAGGTGCCATGCACCCCCACCCAAACAGGTGTGGTGTCAGAGGAGGCCTAGTGGAGAGTAAGGACTTTCACCATGGCAGCAATGTGGCCACCCTCCCAATGGCATCAGTGGAGGCCACATGGGAAGCACTAAAGAGGCACTCCTACTCCTCCCAGCAGGGAGATATCAGTGGAGGTATAGTGGGAAGCTGGAATACTCACCCTTGGCCAGCAGTAATGAGGAGCACCCTTGGCTATCAACAGAGGTCAAGTGGAAAACATGGCAGAAATGAGGCAGTGACCTCACCCCTTTATCCTGCCAGAGTGATGTCAGAGGAAGCCAGCTGAAACAGAAGGCTTCAATAAGATCCAGAGTCTTATAACATAATACCCAAATGTCCAGGTTTCAAAAAAAATTATTCATCATACCAGGAACCAGGAAGATCTCAAACTGAATGAAAAAAGAAAATCAATAGATACTCTTGCCAAGATGATAGATATGTTAGAATTATCTGACAAAGATTGTGCAGCAGTCATCATAAATATGCTTCAAGGAGCAATGAGGACCATACTTGAAGCAAATGAAAAAATGGAATGTCTCAGTCAAGTAGTAGAAAGTCTCAGTAAAGGAATACAAAATATAAAGAATAAAATACAAATTTTAGAACTGAAAAATGTAATAACTGAAATAAAAACTCAGTAGATGGGCTCAACAGAAGAATGGAGAGGACAGAAGAAAGAATCAGTGAACTGGAGGATGAAAAATAAAAATTATTTGGGGAAAAAAACCCAAAAATGAACAGAGCCTCAGGGACCAATGAGACTCTAGCAAAAGATCTAACATTTATGTCAGCAGTGTCCCAGAAGAGGAGAAAGAGGATTCCAAATTATGTTTGATGGTTGAAGCAAAATTATAACATTGTTTGATGTGGTTCTCTAGGTAGAGGAATTATTTAAGACAATTATAAAGAGAGAGTGGTAAAAAGAAATAAAGAGAGGTAAGGTGGCTACACTTCACTAGAACTAGTAAATGTTGACATTAGTAGACTATGATAAATTTTATATATAGCAATACCCAGAGCAACCTCTAAAAATGCTGCTATACAAAAAGATATACTCAAAAACACTATAAATAAATAAAAATAGAATACTAAAAAAAAAAAAATGTTCAAGTAACCCACAGGAAGGCAGGAAAAAGAAAACAGAGAAAAGAAACAGAAAACAAAATACAAAATGGCAGACTTAAGCCCTAACATATAAATAATTATATTAAATGTAAATGGCCTAAATACACCAATTAAAAGACAGAAATTGGCAGAGTGGATTAAAAAACATGACCCAGCTATACGCAGTCTACAAGAAACTCACTTCAAATATAATGATGTAGGCAAGTTGAAAACAAAAGGATAGAAAAGATGTATCGTGAAAACATAAGTCAAAAGAAAGAAGGAGTGGCTATATTAATATGAAATAAAGTAGACTTCAGAGCAAAGAAAATTACCAGAGGCAGAGAAGGACATTATGTAATGATCAAAGGGTCAATTCTCCAAGAAGACCTGGCAATCCTAAATGTGTATGTACCAAACAACAGAGCTGCAAAATATGTGAAGCAAAACTGATAGAAGTAAAAGGACAAATAAACAAATCCACAATTATAGTTGGATACTTCAATATCCCTCTCTCAACAGTTGACAGAATAACTAGACAGAAATTGGTACAGGTATACAACTCAACAACACTATCAACCAACAGGATCTAAGTGACATTTATAGAGCACTCCACCCAACAACAGCAGAATACACATTCTTTTCAAGTGTCCAGAGAACGTATAGCAAGATAAATCATATTCTGATCCATTCAAACAAAACAAAACCAGAAAAACCCTTAACAAATTTAAAAGAATTGAAATCATACAGAGTGTGTTCTCTGATCAAAATGAAATTAAACTGGAAATCAATGATAATAGACTGTTACAGAAAATTCTCCAAACACTTGGATACTAAACAACATACTTCTAAATTGCTCATAGGTCAAAGAGGAAGACTCAAGAGAAACTTAAAACAATAATAAAAATAAAATATTTATTTAAAAATTCATTGAACTGAATGAAAATACAACGTATCAAAATTTGTGGAACACAGCTAAAGCAATGCTAAGAAGGAAATTTACGACACTAAAAGAATATAATAGAAGAGAGGGAAATTCCCAAATCAATAATCTAAGCTCCCACCTGAAAATCTAGAAAAAGAAGAGCAAAAATAAATCCAATGCAAGCAGAAGGGAAGAAATTATAAAGATAAGAGCATAAATCAATGAAATTGAAAACAGAAAAACAGTAGAGAAAATCAATAAAACAAAGAGTTATTTGAAAAAATCAATAAAATCAACAAATTTCTAGCTAGATTGACAAGGAAAAAATAGAGAAGACACAAATGACCAACATCAGGGATGAAACAGGGGTATCTCTACAAACTCAGAGACATTGAAAGGACAATGAGGGAGTACTATGAGCAACTCTACACACATAAACTCAACAACTTAAGTAAAATGGACCAGTTCCTCAAAAACACAAACACTGCAACTGCCCAATATAATACGGATAATCTTGATAGCCCTATAAATACTAAGGAGATAGAATTAGTAATTTAAAAAAACTCCCCCTCTCCAAAAAATCTTCATGTACTTATGATTTTGCTGAAGACTTCTAGCAGACATTTCAGAAAGAAATAATACTAATTCTACCCAATGTCTTCCAGAAAATAGGAGAGGTGCATGTATACGGGATGTGAAGGGGGGTACTTCCCAATTCATCTTATGAAGCTAATGTTACCCTGATACCAAAACCAGACAAAGACAGTACAAAAAAGAGACTAGAGACCAATATCCCTCAGGTATACAAATGCAAAATTCCTTAACAAAATATCAACAAATAGCATTCAGTGATATATATAAAGAATTATACACCATGACCAAGTGGGATTTATGCAGGTATGCAAAGCTGTTTTGATATTTTAAAATTGGTCAATGTAATCTACCACATTAACAGGCTAAAGAGGAAAAACCACATGACCATATCAATTGATGCAGAAAAAGCACTTGATAAAATTCAAAACTCATTTGTGATAAAAACTCTCAGAAAAATAGAAGTAGAATGGGACTTCCTCAACTTGATAAGAGCAACTACAAAAACCATATCGTTTACAATGCACGTAATGGGGTGGACTGAACACCTTACCTCGAAACTGGGAACAGGGCAAGCATGTCCACCCTTATTCAACACCATCCTTGTTGATTATAGTACTACAAGCTCTAGCCAGTGCTTTAAGGCAAGAGAAGGAAGTAAAAGACATATGTATTGGAAAGGAAGAAATAAAATTGTCCTTATTTGCTGATAACTTGAATGTTTATATAGTAAATGCCAAGGAATATACAAAAATCTCCTAGAAATAAGTATGTTCAGCAAGATCACTGGATATAAAATAAACATAGAAAAGTCATTCGCGTTTCTATACACTAAAAATGAACATGTGGATATCAAAAATAAAAATATACTGCTATTTACAATCAAACAAAAAAATGAACTACTTAGATGTAAACCTATCAAAACATATGCAAGACTTGTATGCTGAAAACTACAAATGCTGATGAAAGGAATCAAAGATCTAAATAAACAGACAGACATATTGTGTTTGTGGATTAGAAAACTCGACATGGTAAAGATGTCAACCCTCTCCAAACTGACATTCAGGTTTAGCGCAATTCCTATCAAGATCTCTGCAAGATTTTTTACAAATATAAACAAGATTATTCTAAAATTTATATGGGAAAGCAATGGAACTAAAATAGTTGAAACAATTTTTAAAAAGAAGAAGAAGTGGCAGGAGTCATTCTACCGTTTCAAGACTTATTATATGGCTACAGTAATCAAGACTGTGTGTAGATATTAGTGGAGGGACAGGTATGTATATTAATGAAACAGAATACAGAACCCATAAATAGACCTACACAGATGTGCCCAGCTGCTTCTTGACAAAGGAGCAAAATCAATCCAATAAAGAAAGGCTAGCCTTTTCAACAAGTAGGAGCAACTGGATATTCATAAGAAAAAAAGGAACTTGACTAAGTCTCATGACTTATACAGTAATTAACTGAAAATGGATTGGAGTGTGGATTTAAATGTAAAACATAAAACTTTTAGAAAAAAACATAGAGAAGATCTTCAGGATCTAAAACTAGGCAAAGAGTTCTTAGACATGACACCAAAAGCACTATCCATAAAAGGAAAAGCTGAGAAATTTGACTTCATCAAAAATAAAAACCTTTTTCTCTGTGACAGGCCTTGTTAGAGTATGAAAAGACTGGGACAAATCATCCAAAATTATATATTTGTGATATGATTTGGATCCAAAATATTTAAAGAATTCTCAAAACTCATTATAAGAAGGCAAAAAATCCAATTTAAAAAATGGGCAAATGTAGACATTCACCAAAGGAAATGTCAGACATCAAATAAACAAATGAAAAGGTTCAGATCTGAAAATATCAAATGTTAAATAAGTGTTGCTGAGAATGTGAAAACTGGAACTCTCACATACAACTGGTGGGGGTGTAAAATGGTACAAACACTTTGGAAAACAGTTCAACTGTATCTTCAAAGGTTAACCACAGACCTGACATAGGATCCAACCACTCTATTCTTGGGTATTAACCCAAGATAAGAAAAAGCATATAACCATATGAAGACCTGTTTACAAATGCTCATAGCAGCTTTATTTTTAACAGCCCCAAACTGGAAAGAACCCAACTGTCCATCAACTGGTGATGGATAAACAAGCTGTTATCAAACAAACTGGAATATTACTCAGCAATAAAAAGGAGTAAATTACCGATGCACATTTCAGTATGGAGGAATATCAAAATGATTTTGCTGAATGAAAGAAGCCAGACAAGAAAGAGTGCATACTGTATGGTTTCATTTATATAAAACTCTAGAAAATGCAGAAAGTAGATCAGTGGTGGTCTGGGGATTGACAGATAAGGAGGGATTAAAACGGGGCATGAGGAAATTTTTGGAGGTAATGAATATGTTCATTATCTTGGTGGTAATGAGAGTTTCATTACAAATTTATACATATGTCAAGGTTTATCAAATTGTATGCTTTAAATATGTGCAGTTTATTGTATAACAATTATACAAAAGTACACCTGTTATAAAAGTTCATATTAATAAAGTTTTGGCCATTGATCACAATGATTACAGAACCATTTACCTCAATTAGTAAGTACTTGTTGAGCACCTGTCTAACGCAATCAGCTATAATCAAACCACAAAATAGCAATAATGTAAAGAACTGATTGTTTTAGATTTCTTCCAAAGTCATCCCAATCAAATTATACTGGTTGATTGGTTGGAAGGAGTTCAGATAATTCAAAAAGTATTCTTCCTAAGCAAGTATAGAGAGTTTCAATTTGGGGGTGTAATGGTTATTGGAAATTTGTTACAATGAGAGAAAAATGAATAGAAAACAATTTTTTTTAAAACAAGGGGAAGAAGTCTCCAAAATGAAAGAGTGAGCTCTATTTGAAATAGGATTTAGCTTACAAAACCTTCAATTGCACTCAACTTTTGAGAGAAATACTTACCCCGTAAAGTAAAAGGATGTGTAGAAAGTGATCAAGCTGATCCACAGTAGCACCCAGCTTCAATTAACATTATTTGAAAAGGTTTGTGCAGATCTCTTTCAAAATTGTTTTCTAATTTAAAACTTTATTTTTGAAATTTTTAAATTATTTCCCAAAGTCCTACCCTTGTGAATAAGTGGATTTATTCATACATAAATTGAGCTGCTTGTGAAATCTACTTTGCATTTTCATACCATAATAAGGTCTTTCTAAGGTCATTTTGTTACTTTTAATAACAGCGTCAACACAACTTACACTGTAGATTTTTCTTCATGCTGAAGTGCTATGTTTGTAGCCCTGAAGCCATGCACTGGTTCTGCCAGGGTTTTTTAATCATCTAAGAGGGGAGGGTTTTCTCTAAATCCATAGCTATTATAAGACAAACCATTCCTAGCCCTGGTGGGTAGTCTCATTGAATTACTAGGCAGCAGGGATAGGCATCTAAAGATTCCTCAGGCAGAAGTCCAAAGAGGTGACAGAAGCAGTCCAAATCAGCCTTGAGCTAAGATAGTGTTTATGAAAAGAAAAAGGGTGGATCCTGGTAGTAGTGTGGAAGCAAAAGCCAAAGTTGGCTCACTTGAGTGTGCTCATCTTCTAGACTTTCTGGGACTTCAGAGGCTGGCAGAGAGAAAGAGAAGAAAGCTGGGAACTGCCAGGCTCAACACTAGGGCACCGAGACTGTCAAACACGACTGGCTCCTGATGGGAGAATGGAGCAGCCACCAACATTCCGTCAAGTAGGAAAGGCTCCCATGTGCTAATAGGCCAGCATCTGTATCTATGTGGAAACTTTTGGGCAGGAAGAGCAAGATCACAGGATTTTTTTAGAACAGGGATCAGCAAATTGTGATCTGTGGGCCAAATCCAGCCCACGACCTGTTTTTGTAAATAAGGTTTTATTGGAGCACATGTCTGTTCATGCTACAATGGCAGAATTGAGTAGTTGTGACAGAGACTGTAGGGTTTACAAAGCCAAAGATATTTTCTATCTGGCATTTTACAGAAAGTGTTTGGCAACCCCTGCTCCACAAGATGGTGAGGCTTGGAGTCAGCGTTGTGGCCCCAGGTAATGTGTTTGGTTTGGAGACACACCCTAGGCATGGGCTGAGTGGAATCTCTGAAAAGAGGGAAATGGTAAGGTCTAGGCAAGATGCCAAAAGCACAACTGAATGGTTTAGGACCACAGGTATAGGCAGAAAACAAGACAAAAGCTCAATCCTAGTGACAGGACAAACACAGTGGGGATAAAGGCAAGAATCAGGCTCAGTATGCTTGTGGGATCCACGCTTACCGTAGTCATGGATGGAAGATACCAAGTCTAGGACAGCAAGTCCAATTTCAGTGACCTGCTGGTGGGTTTGAACCAATGGTTAGTTGGAGTGCTCAGAGCTGGGAAGGCAAAGGCTGCCCAAGAAGGAAGAAACTATCAAGTCCAAATAACCCAGATCTTTCTGCTAGAAAGTAGGAGGATGGTGCTATCCTCTCTATTTCCTCTTCAATATGGTAGCTTATCATCCTCATCAACCCAAGGTGATGAGATTGAAATGTCCCCCTGGGCAGGGTTGCCAGATTTAGCAAATAAAAATACAAAACACTCAGGGCTGGCGGGGTGGTGTAGTGGTTAAGTTCTTGCCCTTCGCTTTGGCGGCCCAGGGTTCTTGGGTTCGGATCCCTGGCGCAGACCTACGCACAGCTCATCAAGCCATGCTGTGGTGGCATCCCCTATAAAATAGAGGAAGATGGGCAAAGATGTTAGCTCAGGGCTAATCTTCCTCAGCAAAAAAAAAAAAAACCCACTGAGTTCAATTTGAATTTCAGATAAACAAAGGAAATTTTTAATATAATTATGTTTGAAATATTACACTGGATGATTTATACTAAAAAATTCTTATTTGAAATTCAAATTTAACCAGAGTTCTGCATTTTGGCAACCTCATTCCTAGGAAACTGGCCACCTTCGTGATAAATCACAACAAAAGTAAGCAATGTTTTGACTCCTGGGACAGCAAGAAATTTCTAGTCTTGTGGTTTCTTCTCTAGTCTTTTTTGCTTCTCCCTCCCTCCACATACAGACTTATTCTTTCTCACCTTCTTCCAGCTCCTCTCTACCACTTCCTTTCCAAGGGCTGTCCAGAAGAGAGGACCAATCGTGTCTATCAACACTTCCAAGAATTATCATATGGCTTCAACTGCCAATGGTTAAGCCAGAAAAGGGCTAAAAACTGAGAAAGAAGAAGTCAAGCTTCTCGAGGTGACTCACAGGAAGGAAACCTGGTGAACAGTTGGGTGATTGGCTTCTGACTCATAGGACGTTTCTTTACTAGAGATTTGTAGCCATCTCTTACTGTTAGTTTGCTATCAACAAACCACCGAAATTTCCCTGGCAGCACAGAGTCTTGGTAAAAGACTGGGGTTTAGATTAACTATTGGGCATCTCTGGCTCCAAACGTTGAATTAAAATGGACATTTTGGGGATTTACAGAAAGCCTGTGAGATAAAAAGCAGAAGGGTCTGTGAGGACCATGCTCACGGTTTTCAAGCGTTGTGCCAGCGCTGTGTTCTGTGAAGGTGTTCTTAGGAAGGGTCCAAGAGAAGTCAAATCTGTGTGACTTGCTCTGTGCTGTGGTCACAGAGGATAAACCTCACCTGCAGTGAAAAGGATGTGGGCTGAGATTATGCTCAGTGAATACTTTAAGAGCTGGGTAATGTGTAGAATACGTAGAAAATATTAAACTGATAAGATTTTCATTAATCCCCCATCAATCATTGCTCCAGCAACATGTCCACCATTGTGGCAGTGGTGGAGGTGCCTATTTTGGTCTCCCTTCAAGAAAGAACTTGCTGTTGGGCTGTAACGAGTACAGTTAGCTCACAGCCTCCAGGTCTTGGCACCTTAGGATGCACCTCACCTTTTGAGCTGTGACCATGCTCTTCCTGGGGCAGCCCCCAGCCAATGGCTGAGCACAGAGTGGGTGCTAGGCCTGGCCGTCTCTTTTCAACATGGGACTCTTCTAATGAGCAATCTTTGTTCTGGAATTCCCCATTTGGTTGGCCAAAACTTACTCAGATCTGCATTGTGGTCTGAGGCTCTCCCTATCCAGTCCTGCTTTCTCCCTCTTTTATCTTCACAAGTGTTACTCCCCAACAAACCTCTTGCATTCTTAATTCTGCCTCAGTGTCTGCTTCTCAGGGGCACACTTGACACAACTATGGCTCCAGCGAAGTAGGCAGGCCAGGTGCCACTCTAGCAAGGAAAAAGATATTTTGAGGGATACGTTCTTTCCAGAAAGGAAGGAGGGAAAAGGGCATACTTCTTCCTGTCCAGGAGAGTACAGGAATGAGAAGAGAGATGGAGGCAGGATAAAACCTTCACATATCAGAGTCTTGCCTGGCCTCTTCCTTGGACCCAAGCCTTGTTGTGGGAGGGAACCATAGAAGCATTCAGAAAGGTATGGGAGACTAAGACTACTGGGGCCAGTGACCTACTTTCCCACCCATAGCCTGGAGGAGGCTGAAAGCAACTAGGAGAAGCCCCACATTTGTCTTGGCACCATGTCTAACATGGCTTGAGTGGGACAGCACAGCATTAGCAGATGGAGGGACCTGGGTAGATAGTGGGGTGATGTATCCCTGTATTCCCACGTGCCCTGGTGAAGGTCAGGGAGGTTCAAAGGGGACCACTGGAAATGCAGAGGCCTGAGGTTGGGAAGGGAAGTCCAGTGAGATCAAGTGGTTTGATTTCCAGAGACAATGGCAGTGTCAAAGTCCCATGGCTACGATGCCATTGCACGCCTATGGACAAACTAGACCAGGGCACCTCAGGGATACTAGCACAGGAAATAAACCAGCCCAGACACCCAGTAGAGGGGAACCTCACGATCAGAGGTAACCGTGCTGATTTCCACACACATAGCCACATGGTAATGACACCTCCAGCAACCAGACACCTAGGTACTAATGTCAGGAGACCAGGGGATAGTAGAAGAGGCCAAGATATGCTGACTGACCATGTAAGTCCAGTCTTTTCCTCCATGCTCCACAGGGTTGGGGGGTATAAGGAAGATTTGATGGAAAACAAAGGAGCTGCATATTTTTGCATGTCTGAGAGGGTGTGAATCAATTAGTGACACCACTACACTTAGAGAAAACGTTTTATGTTTTGAATTTTATTCCAAGCTATGGAGTTAAGGAGGGTCAGGCTTAGTGTCTCTTGAGTCGTATCCGAATAGCAGCTTCCTGCTGAGAACCCCCACGGGCTGGATAAATTATAGCATCCATGTGTGGTGAATGTTTGCCTTCTCTCTAGACCGCATTTTCCAAGGGTGGAAGATAAACCACTGGTGATAGCCAAGATGATTTTAGGTTGTGTGTGAATACCATTAATTAACACTGACTCACACCCAATGTGTCCCATTTCCAGTGTCTCTCAGCACTTCTGATCACGTAAGAGAAAGTTCTGGTGGTGCTCTCGCCTCTAACCTCACTAACACTTCCCGATGCCCCTTTCTAACAAAGTGACAGCAGACTTCAGGCTCTGGGTATCAGCAGCCCCCGCCCCATCTATCCTCCAGGAAGCAGCCACAGTGATCCTTGGACAGAAGTCAAGTCACGCCACTTCTCTGCTTAAGACCCTCCAGTGCCTCCTCATTTAATTCAGAGGAAAAGCCCAAATCCCTTCAGTGGCCCTCAAGGCCCTGCCTGACCTGACACTTCACACTCCAGCCTCCGCCTCTCTCCTCCCCATCACTCCCTCCGCTTCAGCCACAGCGGCCTCCTCAGTGGTCTCAGAGTGCTCGTTCCCCAGATACCAGCGCAGCTCATGTGTGCATCCACCAGGACTTGGCTCAGATGCCACTTCCAGAGTGAGGACTCCCCCGGTTATCCTATCCGGGATTACAGATCCCTCTCCACCCCCTGTTCTCCATTCTGCTGTATGGATGTGTGCATGCACAATACGTTTTACTTATTCCTCATTTTCTGTTGTAATTTTGTCATTTTTAATAAATTTGTCGCTTTTATTTCCTGCCTCCCTCACTTGAATGTAAGCTCCATGAGGTTGGGAATTCCTGCCTATTTTGCTTACTGCTGTATCCCCAACATCTAAAATAGAACCTGGTATATAGCGGAGGCGCACGCGATATTTACTAATTGAGTACATGAATGCTCAACCCGCTCCTACGTGTTATTGGTGACACCACATCTTCCCTCTCTCATGCCTCCTTTTCAATTCTTCTTCCTCTCCTGGCAAAGCAAATACAAACAACAACAAAAAAAAATACAAGATGCTATTAGTTCCCCCTTCCCAACTTTATGGAAATTCTGGGATATATATTTTTTTCCTTCCAGGTGGGAGATTTGGGGTGTGGAGTGTTGAGGGAAGAGACTGGAGAATTCTTGACCTGGCTAGCCTCTGCCTTTCTCCCAGCTCCCCATTTGTCTTCCCTCTGCTCCCGGCTGCTCACATTCCTGCCTGGTGAGTTCTGCTCTTCAGCAAATTGTAGCATTTGGCCTGGGATGGTAGAAGCCCACAGGCTCAGCGTTTCCATCATCCCCTCATTGACTGGGTGTGTAACACAAGAAACATGTGTGCTAGGCTGCTTCTTCTGAGGGCCAGAATTTGGAGTCACTGTCACATTTGATGGAATGATAAGTCACACACACAAATCTAGAACTCTGGAGTGGAGCAAGCCGGCCCAGCTCTGCGTGGCTGACTGATTCTATTTGTGCCATTTCCTCTTGTCACCACAGCACTGTTTCGGGTTACCAAGGAGATAGAAAGGAACATTCTGATGAGACGCTCCCCAGAGCGTGGGTGGCAGCAGACAGTCAGTCATCAAGGACAACACCCTAATCCTTCACTCCGCCCCTTCTCCCACACCCCAAAAGAAGCCACACAAGGAGCTGGAATTCAAGGGGCTGTCTTTGGAATTCAAACCAGGGCTTGCCCACACATACCCTCTGGTCCTCTGTGCCTCCTTAAGGAGGAGCTTCTTACTGCTGGATCTGCTGGCTTCTCTAAGCCCTGGGCATGTAAAGGTGTTGTAAGAAAACACCTGGGTTTTTTCGAGGACCAGAAGAGATTGGCGGCTGAGATATGCTGCTCTCTTACGGATGTAAGACTGTCAGATGGGGACCTTGATCATCACGGAGGCCCTGGTAAGTTGGAAGGAGAGGTGCCAGAAGCAAAATCCCAAGGTCCCAAGGTCTGAGAGTCCTCCTCTGAGCTCGCCAGCCTTCAGCAGAACAAAGTGCACAGCGTGGAGATATCCACACCAAACTTGAGAAGGGACAATGCCATCTAGCAGCTGACTGATGGTGAGCCACCCCGTTTCTACACGCCAACACCTCAGTAAGACAGCGATGGGATTTAACAAAACTTTGGGAGTATACAGTAACTTTGTAATAATGCTACCAAACACACCTAGTGCTTTCATCTTTACAAAGCTCATCATGTCCATTCTCATTCTCCTCCCCAGAGGAAGAGGGCTTTATTTACCCCATTTTACAGATGAGAAGATGGAGGTGGAATAACTTTCTGCCACCAAAAAAGTAGCAGGAAATCATTTCAAACTCAGGCCTCATGACCCTAAATGTGAGGTGTTTCCCAGTCCCTCTTGGTAGATGAGCTTCTTAAAAATGAGCTACATGAGTCTGAGGCCTGAAACCACAGGGCCTACTGATGTGGCTGCAGACTGCAGCTCACAGCCAGAAGGGGAAGAGTCAAGGAGAGGAAGTGCGTTGCACTGGAGGCCCTTGCTGTGTCTCACACATGCGGAATATTTACATGTGTTCCCCACACGGTCTCTATAGCAATGGGCAGCCGTTCAAAAATGCTTCGTTGGTATTTGTAAGAGGATGAGAAGACAGCACTCCAAGATCCTCTTTCCTTTCTCCCAGTGGGCAGGGCTATTTCCATCCACTGGCTTCGTAACTTCTCCCAGCAGCCATTTGGCATGAAGGTTTCCAACAGCCGGGAGCCAGTGAATCAATCCAATAGGCGTCTGAACCTTACGGGCCGGGAAGGCCTCATCTCCTGCTCCCTCTTCCAGGCACGGAGTCAGGAAGGATTTTGTTATTAAGAAGTCTCAATAGTAAGGAACTGAGAGGTTGTGGTTTCCAGCTTTTAACAACAACATTTAAGGTGTGTCTCCATTTTTCTTATAGTTTCCAAGTGCACATCATTACCTAATTCTCCCTGAAGAACCGAAATTGCTGTACGATGCATAGGCATCAGTGATGTGTGCTGGGGCTCTGGGCCAGCAAACAGCATCTTTCTCACCAACCTCCCTCCTCAGTCCCCTTTCCCTCATTGCACCTTGAAGTTACCCTTCTACCCTCTCTACCTCAAACAGGGCATGGGCTCCTTGATCAGGAGTGAAGTCTACGTTGCTGTGATTAAAACTGTAATTCAACGACTCACATGTGCAACATAATATTTTATCTCTCAGCATCTCAGTTTGTGACTTATACTATGTGATCTGTGTGGCATTTGTTAGTACATTGTGTGTCAAAAGCACCATTCTAAGTGCTTTGAGAGAAACAAGAATAAAAGAATTCCTAATTCCCAAAGATCTTACCATCTAAGCTCTTATACAGCGTTCAATGAGGCATTACACACTCAACACGTGACCAACACATCTATTAAAAGTCCATATGAAAAACTGAGCCCCTAAGCAAATGTCCCAGGTGGCACTGGATTCGTGGACAAGCAACTGGTGCAGTTGCCCAAGACCCATGCTCTGAAGGCCTTGCTTGTGGTATAAAGCACTGCCATCGCTGTCTGGCATTTTGTAATTTATCTTTGAATTAGTGTTTTTTAAGTGAAGTCTGATAGGACAATAGAAATCATCTGACTGGTAATCCTGTCCCCCACCCCTAGTCTCTGGGGTCCCAGACCTGAACTGACTTCCTCTTCCCCACCCCTGCTCCATGACTGCTGCTACCCTTTGTCCAGGGTGGCTGCCAGGTCTTGTCAGCAGGCAGGGAGGCCTCATTGTACCTTCTGCCCCCTGTAGGAGACCTGGGAGTGGATTCAGGGAGGGGCGTGGTTGGGCATGCACCCCATGACATCTCGGGGAGGAGCATGGCAGTGCAGTCCCTGCCCTGGGCTGGCAGTGCCATGGTACATATAGCAATCGACTTGATGGGGTCCTCTCACTCACCCCCGTCCATGTACACAGCATGTTCTGGCATGGAGGTTGCAATCCCTTGGGGAGCATGGTGGGTTGAGGTAGCAAGCGGTGGGAAGGGGAGATTTTGCACTTAAGCCCCATAATTATGTAGCTGGCTCTGGTCCTGGACCGCATGTCCTCCAGTGACTCCCTCCTTTCAATCTAAACAGGTCCTGAACACCTGTCAGGAGTAAAGCCTGTGGAAACCAATCCTGATTTCCTATCAGTTCGACTAAAAACAAATTATATTCTATTCCTCAGAACCCATTTCAACCACAAAAATACCAAAATTGATTATGAAAGTGAGACGTGATTATGAGAAGGGAGAAGTGATTATGAAATTGTTCATGAAGATGAGACGTGAGTCACTTCACTACTATGAAGTCACTTCATAAATATATTTAACATATTTGATGTATATAATACACTTGATGTAATCATGACCTTCAGAACATGCTATCTGTATGAATCGTGTTCCACATCTTAAGATTTAAAAGCATTTGTTTATTATGGAAAAACAAGCGCAGTGTGGAATTTACAACATAAGTGTGCCTAGTGGGAGATTTTCCTGCAGGGACTGGACTGACTGAAGATTTGTTCTCTAAACTTGGGCAGACATTTTAAGTATTGAAAAGTGTCATTTTGATGACAATTTCTTTCAACACTCTCCCAGCTTTGGAAAGGAAGAGTTACAAATAACAAGGCATGAGATTCCCCTCTGAGGTATATTTTTAGCAAAATAACATCTTGTAAAATTTCCTCTCCTTGTGTTGAACAGCTAGGTGTCTGCATAGGAGGTTGGTCCAAACTGACACATATTCATTGGGTGTCTGTCATGATATGAGCCAAACCCTGGGCCCTGGGCAACATGGAGGATGTTGAGATAGATAAGACAGTCACTGCCTCTAAGAAACATAAAGGACCCTCAGCTGGGGAAGTGATATAAATTTGTAGTTGCTGAAGGGATCTAGGTGAGAGCTCACGGGCAGCTGGCAGACCTTTCTTAGTGGCTTACTCTGCCCTGAGCACCATATTGTCAGCAGAAGTCTGCTCGGCCCAGGCTGACTGTGGACAGAGCTTGATCGCTTACAGGCCATTGGGAGTTGCTGTCCACAGCCTGACACATAGAGAGCCTGGCCTCCTGTTTTCTCTCTCGCATGGAAATTGCTTTCAGAAAAGCACCATTTCTTGGGTCAACATGAAGATTACCCTGTGAAAGACTCTGGAAATATTAACTATTAGTTAACTATTATCAATTAATAGTTAATTGTTATTAATTACCAACAAATATTATTGAAGACTTACTATATGTGAGGCATCATGCCAGATTTTAGGCATATAGTCTCTGCTTTCAAGGTGTCATTAAATTAGAGGAGATGTATATGTTAGCAAATGACTAAAGTGTGTGTAGAAATCGGGCATGGGGAGTGACAGTCAGAAGACCTAACCTCAAATGTCGGCTCTGACCAGCTGACTCAATGACTTTAGTCAAGCCCCATAAATTCTCTGGGCTTTGGTTTCTTTATTCATAAAATGGGTTTGTGGCTGGAGGGAGAGAAGTTGTCTATATGGTCTCCAAGGTGCCTTTCTGCCTTAAAATTTCCTGACTCTTTGAACCTCCTAGAAGTAATCTGCGCTCCATAGGCCAGATTCTCTTTGAGATGTGTATTTGTTTTCTAGAGCTGTCATAAAAAAGTACCACAAACTGAGTGCCCTAAACAACAGATATGTATTATCTTACTGTTCTGGAGGCTAGAAGTCTGAGATCAAGATGTTGGCAGGTTGGTTTCTTCTGAGGGCTGTTGAGGGAGGGTCTGTTCCATGCCCCTTCCATAGTTTCAGGGGTTTGCTGGCAATCTTTGACATTCCATGCCTTATAGAGCTCTATCTTCATGTTTATATGGTGTTTTCCTGGGTGCATCTATGTCAAAATTTCTCTTTTTTATACGTACACCACTCTTACTGGATTAAATTATTCAGTATAACCTCATCTAGACTGTATCTTAACTAATATCATTTGCAATAACCCTTTTTGAAATAAAGTCACAGTCCGAGGGGTAGGACTTCAACGTACAAACTTTTGGGGGACACAGTTCAACACATAATAACCCGTTTTACTCATTTCTACGTTGGAATCATTGGTGCATGCTTATCCAAGATGGTAAATTGTTTTCACTTCAGTCGCCAGCTCTGATCGGTTGGAGTGATTACATGGAGTGCTGTGTAGAGAAGGTTTGTGAGTCGACATTCCGGATTAATAGGAAAGGTGACTGGAATTGGTTTGGATTTTTTGTCATGGGTACAGAATATAAGGAATAGGAGTTTCATGGGTGTCTGCTCATCCAAGGATCAAGAGGCTTAAAAATCCTGGGGCTCATCCTTGAAGCAGGGACCTCACCAAAAAGTGAAAAACCTGCAAAAGACCTCGTTTGTTCAGATCTTTTCGATTGAGATAATCTCCAAAACGTGAGTGCCAATTTGTGATCTTGCTGCATGCAATAATCCTTGCAGGGCCCTTCAGCCCAGCCCATGAGAATGATCAGATCTCCAATAGGACTTAACTCTTCCATGATGGGAGTAAAGAGAGTTAAACTTTTAGAAAGACATAATCAGTCTGGGCTTTCTCAATGTATTCCCTGTATGGTTGAGAACTTGTTTTAGTTGAAGATTTACAGCTGGAACCAGATAGGAAATGAGCTTCTAGAATCACCAAAAATGAATCCTCACTCCCACTCTTGACACCTACAGCATCAAAACCACTAGATGATGATAGCTGCTGTGGAAATCTAAGCAAGTGGGAGGATGTCCGGCTTGAGCTAGCCAAGCGTGGTACAAGAGCCAAGAGACAGGGAACGACAGGAAGCCAGCTGTCTGTGTCATTTTAGATACAAAGGAAGTACTTTCAGGACACAGAGGGGAAGTGACTGGCGACCTTAAAGACAGCCTGGACTATCCAGGGAAGTCCTTCCTTTTTATTTCATCTGCTGAGGTCCTTGAGGAAAAACTGGCCGACTGACCAAGGCCAAGGCCTTCTTACCACCAGAGAAGATTTTGGATGAGGCCTTTGATCATCTGAAGTATGACTGTCACTGATTTGAAAGTTTTCCCATCATGAGAGGGGATGAGGGTCACATCCAGGCACTGTTTCAAATGTTTCCCACTGGTGAAGCCTACATTCTTTTCCATGGTGTGATAGGTTGGTCACATCGATTGTCCCAGTTTTTCATGCCTCCCTGCATCTATCCCTTTGGTAGTGTCCTCCTGCACTGATTCTTGGTTTGGTCATGTAACTGGCTTTGACCCCAACAGAGGCTTGAAAAGCACTTGTTCATTTCTGCTTGCTCTCTTTTACCCCAGCTTTCATCGTGAGCAGACTAGTCTGCTGGAGGTAAGTCAGAGATACCTGGAAGACAGCCACATTATCCAACCAAGGCCCTCCTAGACCATTTATCCTCCAGTCACCTAACAAACTGACCACAGGCACATGAGTGAGCCCAGTTGACATCAGCCAAGCCCAACTCAGACCAGCAGAACTACCTTGCTGACCTGTTGACTTGTGGGAAATAAGAAATGGTTGTTATTTTAAGCCACTAAATTTTGGGGTGGTTTGTTATGTAGCAATAACTAACTGCTACACATGATCTCCCAAGTGTGGGGGTAAAGAGGGTGTAAGCTGTGTTCACTCTTGGAATTCAGTCATCACTAGGAAACTCTGAGGAACTAATGGAGCAAGTTTGTTTGAAGGCTGTTTGTATGAAGTGCCTCCCAGGACAGAACTCATCCCAAGAGAAGAACAAGTCAAGCAGAGAAGCTTGGACTGGGAACAAAGTCTTAGCCATCAGAGGCTGAGAAAATCCACCACAGTGTCTGTCGTTCTAATGGGTCTTCTGGTTTCGGTTCAATGAATTCTTGTCTGACTTTTATGGTTGAGGGTACAGGGAAGGTATAGGTAGAAAGAATTATGTCACTAACAGCTCTGCAGGACACTAGAGTACAAGCTCCCCAGCTTTGGGATCACTGTAGAAAATTGTAAAGCTAAAGCAGCATCACGGGATCTTTGTGAACAAAGTACAAGTTTGGCACCCAGAAGATTCCAGCACCCCAGTCAAAAATAGGGCAAAGATAGGATACCCAGAAGAAGAGGACTTAGTTGCATCTGTCTAAATACCTACATTAATTCATTATTTCATTCATGTACACATTCAACAGACACTGAGGGCTATCTGGATTACACTGTGTTAGGTTATGTTGAAGGGAGACAAATGCATTCATAAAGTAGAGTTCCTGTCCATAAGGAGCCCATAGACTGGTTCACATTAAAAAATAGGTTTTGGAAGGCTGGACTGGTGGCATAGTGGTTAAGTTCTTGCACTCTGCTTCAGCAGCCTGCACTCAGCTTCACAGGTTTTGATCCCGGGCACAGACCTACACACCACTCATCAAGCCATGCTGTGGTGGTGTCCCACACACAAAATAGAGGAAGATTAGCACAGATGTTAGCTCAGGGACAATCTTCCTCACCAAAAAAAAGATAAATTAAAAAATTTTTAAAAAAATAGATTTCATCTCATGTGCTTTGATTGATTGGTAATGGCTGCCTAGAGCACTCTCTTGAGCAGGATTGAGAGGCCACATCCTGATTCAGAGGAGCACTGTGATTGACTAGCAATGTCTGCTTTGGCCACATATTTGTAATCCTGGTGGTCTAGGTTTATGTCCTGGCTCCATAGCAGCATTTGTTTGTAGACCCATGAACTAGGTATCTTGCATGAATTATATGTAAAGTCCATCTCCCACTGCCTCTTTCTGCCTTGACTGAGTGACAGAGGGTGAAGTGATCCTGAAGAAGGTGGTTCTGAGTTGGCATTCTTTTCTGACAAACAAAGGAGCGTGACATTTTCTCCGTATCTATTTCTGCTCCCCCCATAAGTCAGAAACATAATCCTCAGAACGGGGATGAGATGGGGCGTGGAGAGGAAACCCACATACAGTGACAGAAAGTACTCCACCTTCCTCCAGCAGAGCAATAGGGGTTTGGGGTGTGAGAGACGATAACTCAGCCTTGAAAATAAGCACTGAAACAATACCAGCCCATATTGACTTGGTGTTATATGGGCAACAAAGTAAAGAAAATCCCACCAGTCAGGTTTCTTGTATTTGTCTAGTATGAGTGTGGTTAATCTGTCGACAGCCTTGGGAGGCCTGCAGGAACCAGAGCATGCTGGGCAGAGCTCCCAGAGGGCACTTAGTGAACACGGTGTCACTCTTCAGGAGCCTCTCTGGGGAGCTCGGCCTGACTGGAGACACAATCCTCGGACAGCTGTGGGGGATGAAAGATTTTAGATTCCCTCTACTCCCCTGCTTTGTGAGCCATCTAGAACTCAAAGGCTCAGTACCTAATGCTCAGTACTTAGTCGAGTATGGCTTTGAAGTCTGAGAGGCCTGTTCTCAAATCTCTGCTCTGCTGTTCTCTACCGGTGTGACTTTGGGCAAATGCCTTAAGCCTCAGGGTCTCCATCTGAAAAATGGGGATAATAATAGTAGTTATCTCAGGATTTTTGTGCAGATTGAATGACTTTGTAAAGTGCTCAACAGAGCGCCCGGCGTGGAGTAAGAACTCAGTCACTGACAGCCGTAATCGTTAGCAAGTAAGGGCTGGGCTCGGAGCATTGCCCACACCGCATCCCCTTTCTGCCTTCTCTTTTCCGCTCACAAGAGATATGGGCTCCAATTCCCCATGCCACAAGCTTTGGGCGCAGGCCCCCAGTGGGGCAAGGTCTCTCCTCTTCTCTTCCCCAGCCACAGGCCTCCCTGCACACGGGCCCTGTGGCGGAGCATGCATTTCTGAAAAGAGATGCTATTTTCTAAGGAGCTCAGTTCCTATTTCCATGTGTCACTGTAGACAAAGCCCAGTGTTTGTGTGAGGCCTGGGCCATTGTGATGCTGCAGAATGAGAGGGATGGGGAGGGGAGGGGGAAGTGGAAGCCAACGTGCTCCTGGCCCAGAGCTGTTTACTCTTGGCTGCCGAGGATTTCAACACCTAGAGCCACAGGGCCGAAGGAGGGCCACACCTGTCAGACTGTCCCGCTGGCCTGCAATGATCCCGTCACCTGGCATGCACAGGGGGGTGGGGACGAGTTTTAGAGAGAAGGGACATTGGATAGGGAGATAGAAAGATGCTTTCTGGGCTTCAGTTTCCTTTACTCTTCAGGAAATCAATATGAGAAAACAGAGCACCTGCCCCGTTGTGTGACAGAGTGGGAGGAGCGTGGAATTCCACAGGGGCAGCCCGGCCTCAACACTGGCCCCAGCTGCCTTCCACCTACATATTCTTGGGCAAATCCCTGAGTGTCTCTGTGCAACCTCAAATTCCACATCTGTAAAAGGGGACAGTCACAAGGTCGACACGAGGATCGCACGGGATAGTGTATGTCTCAACCTTTTTAAGGCAGGCAGTATGTACACAAATATTTCTTTTGCCTATTTGACTTTCTCCCTGTGCCTTCTTTCGCCGTTGTCCTGCTTGCCTCCTCTCTCTCATTTGCTGCCTTTTTTCCATGCTTATACCTTAGGCCAGGGATTTTCAAACGTTCCCACCAAAATGCCCCTAACAACCAAAAAGAATAAAAAGGGTTTAGCCTAAAATGCCAAATACAAGTGGGACATTTCATTGGCATCTCATCTTTCTTTCTAAGATTCATGTGAATCTTGCATTTGGCTCCATAATATATCCCTGTGTAGCAGTTACAGTTCTCGATTGGAAGTAACAGAGCCCATTCCCTCGAGCTCAGGCTGAACAAGAAGTTAAGGGCCACTGTAGATTCTGCAGGTGAGCCAGAGAGCCGTGCTCTTCACATACAGGAAACATACCCAAACCACCCCTCCGGTGCTGCCCCAGCGAGTCCCCTGGCATTGGCCTTGAACACGAACATCACTGCTCGCCCCGGACAGAGCTGCTCACTCTGATGCCACTGGGGACTGGACACCGAAGCTCTGTCACTGCTGCATGTGGAAGATGGCGCCTCGGCCACCATGCTGCCAAAACTGGAATTCCTCAAGGCCCCTTCCTCGTATGGCTTTCCGCCAAAGTGAAGTCTCATGTAAGTGTGTCTGCTTGGCGTCGCCTAAGACACAGCCTACAAGGGAAGATGGGAGAGCAAATTCTGGCAAGACTCACAACATAGGACACTTTCCCAATAGAGGAAAGACTTTCAGAACCTACCAAGTGGGCATAAGCAGACCTCATCTATACGTTATATACTTTAACATTTTTTAATGACTGATCTGCAAGTGAAATGAATGTTCCAGAAACATACGATCTGTTTTCTGAAGCTTTGTGTACCTGTCAGTCTGCAATCTCAGGGGGACAGGCACTCCAGCTTGACAAGCCAGGCTCTCCAGAGGCATTGCCCGGCCTCACCAAGTGTACCTGGGGTCAAAGAGGCGAGCCATCATCCCCAGCAAGAGAGCCCAGTTTCCACCTCCTAGGAGTCGAAGTACATTCAAAACAGTGTGACTAATGCCAGCTACAGAACTATCCTATTGGGCCAATGGGGCGGACCCCCCTTAACTGCGTTAGAGTCACCAGTCCCACAGTGAAGATCACTTCCTAATGTTTCCATCGACGTTGGTCTTCACGGCTTCCTTCCATCCACCCTTTCCTGCAGGCTTGGAGCCTAGCTAGTGAAGGTAATTCACCCCACCCCGCACATCTCACATCTAGTTTTGTTTACAGCATCAAGCCTCCCTCTATCACAGCCTGTAATTCCTGTTGGGAGTGGTACCCACTGGGAGAAAGTCATGAACAAGCTGACACTCTTTTCTTGGAACTTTCAGTTTTTTTACTTACACATCCTGAAGTTTCATTCTCTTCATTAGCAGAAAGCCCCAAGGCCATAAGTGAATCTTTGAGAGAAATAAAACGTGACTCAAATGTCCCTGTGACTGAAGGGAGTGGGTTGGCGCCACGGAGGTTAACATCTTCTCTGCAAAATGCAGGCTGACATTTTCCGAAGGGCACGGCCCTGTCATTGTTTGGAACCGATTCTCTCTTGCAAACCCCTCCAGGGAATGGACTCTGAAACCACTGGCCAGATTTCAAATATGTACATGCAGAATGAGAGAGATTTTTCCAGTCGGTCACTAGAAATAGAGCCCAGGCAAGAGCCCTAAAATTGGAAAGTACGTCTCATGGCCGTTTTTTTCCCCTAAAAATAGTAAGATAGCTGTGCTGTGCAACAGGCAGAACTTGTGGGCCCTCACTCAGGGCAGAGAGGAAGCCTGCTCTGGCTGGTGGGCCAGCAGGGTCCTAAGCTGGTGAGACCTCACTTTCCTACTTGCAGAGGAGTCCCATCGCCTGAGGTCTGACTTCCAGACCCCGAGCACGGCCCTCCTGCTACCCAGCCCTCTGTACTCCAAATGAAAGGAGTGACCCTTTCGCCTCTCACCATCTTGCCCAGACCAGTGTGTTAGGTTGCCAAAGCTTGCCTTTGGCACAGGTCTGGAGTCATTAATGCCATGTGTACTAGCTCGAGAAAAACCAATGTTTTGGAAGAGGCAGTAGATAGATACTCAAGGTGGTGCTGGTGCAGTCACTGAATGGACAAGGATACAGGTCCATGTACTCTCACACGAATTTGAAACATGACTTGTGTTTCCTGACAGCATACCAGACAGGGTGGCAAAATGGGATGCAGTTGACAGCAGTAAATCACATTTCACTGGTCTCACCTGCCCTTACATACTTCAGCTCTTCTCAGTGTCACTCAGGTATTTCTGAGCTTTCTTGGGGGTATTCAAATGCACTCATAACAAGTCCTTGTCACTTCCATTTGGTGCCTGCCATTGCCCTGTTATCCACCTCTGGCCTCTTCCAGTGGCGTCCCATGTCCATGATTCTTCAGCCAACAGCACTGGAGGAACGCTTGTGCCCAAGACTTCCTCCATGCACTCAAGGCCACCTCTTGGCTCCGTGGCATCTGGAAATCTTTGCTGCTCAGATTTTTCTCACAGCCTGTCTCTCCAGAACTCTCACATTGAATCCATATGGGGCTAGGCTCACTGGCAGAGCCAAGTGACATCACCATACTGGATCCAGAATCAGCCTGCCCTTCCCACAATGAATGCTTTGTTGTCAGGCCAAGCTTCTCTGCGAACATTCTCTCTCTCCTTAGGGTTCCAGTCCCAGCTCTGCTGCCGACTTGCTGACTGATCTTGGGCAAAGCATTTAACCTCTCTGGGTTTCAACTAACTCGTCTGTAAAGTCTGGGAGATGTGCTAGCTGGTTCCTATAGTCCCTTCTGTTCCTGGATTTGATGACCATTTGGAGGTACAGTGCCTTATTAACCAAAACACAAGAAGATCTTAGTTACCTCCATGTGCTAAGCACTGGCCAGGTGCTCTGTAAATAAGGAATTGCTCTTTTCTTTCCTCTCTCGGACAAGAAACAGGCCTCTCTGATCACCACTCTGCTTAAAACCCTCCAGTGGTTTCCCATCATACTTAGAAAAACTCCAGATGCAATGGCATGCTACCTTGGTGACATCACCTCATACTTCTTTCCCTTTGTTTAATACACTCCAGATGCACCAGCCTCATTCCATTGCTGGAACATGCTGTGCCCCTTTACCCAAGGCTTTGCACATGCGCATCGTCCTATCGGGAGAGCTCTTCTCCCAGGCCACCCATGACTGGCCCTTCTCATCATTCAGGTCCCCAGGGTGTCTTGCTTGACCTCCTCCCCACTCCCCCCAGCTTGTCCTATCCCAGGGCTTGGCAAATTATGGTCACGCAAGGTCAAATCTGTTCACACCCATTTATTTCCATATTGCATATGGCTGCCTTTGTGCTACAGCAGCAGAGTTGAGTACTATGCAGGAGTAGTGGCAGCAGAGGCCATACAGAGCTGAAACTGTCTACCATCTGGCCCTTGACAGGAAAGGTTTGCCAACCCCTGCCTGTCCCAGGGCCTCTTTTATTCATAGCACCTGTTGGTATCTGAATTGACAGATCAGTATGCTCCCTTGTGTTATGTTTTTCTCCCCCAACTAGGAGGTAAGTGCCATGCAAAGGACTCGTCTATCTTGGTCGGAAACTTTCATTAGTTTTTAGCCCAGAGCCTGACACAGAGCCAATAAATAATGGCAGCCCGGATGGATTTAGGTCTATTTCCTTTTGCTCTATTGCAGCAACTACGAAGTTCGGTACAAATCCTAAGATGAGCCCCACCACCTCTGTAGTCACTATACTGCCACAGCCAACTGCCAAGCTCTTCTCTGCTCCCACCTCTTACCCCTATTCTGTCCCTTTTTGACTCTGCTCTGACACTCCCAGCTGTCTGTCTCCCTCCACACTTGTTTAACTCAGTGAAGCCAGCGGCCCTCCAGGGAGCAGCTCGCTGCACAGAGGTTGTCCAAAGGGCAACATTGCATTCCTCTCAGATATTTCTGGTGGGGCTGTAAGGTGTGACAGGCTCACAAATTCAGATGCATTTTGAGGGAGCTCATGCCTTCCCAAGTTGAGCTCTTCTATTTGGGGCTATTTGAAAAATGAATCTGGGCTGTCAGGGAATGGAAGGCAGGGGCCAGGAGAAGCTTGAATCTAAGAAGCTCTGGATATCGGACGTGAAGGAGCTCTTCACAACCACCTAGTGCTTCTCAAAATTCTCCACCAAATGACACCTGATGACGAGTGACAGTGACTCATTCCCCAGCAGGGAATGGGGATGGTACCTAAACCTCACCTCTCTAAATCCATTTTATTTCAATAGTTCGTTAGACCATTGTATTCTGCTTCATAATAGATTTTTAAAGAAATAATGATTTTTTTTTAAATCTTCAAGCAAAAATCATGATCCACATCACACCATGACTTTATACATCCCTAGCACATTCTGGCCTATGCCCCCACACCCTCTGGCACTAAGTAAGACAGCTTGAGAAGCATGGAAATAAATCCAGCGTCTCCTTTAACAGATGAAGAAATTGAAGACTCAACAGAGATGGTGATAGAAATGGAGCTCAACCTTTAGGCTGACTCCTTCATACCTTCTTGGAAGGATCAGTCACTCTGTGGTGGGATTAGGGATGTGCTGAGTAGTCTCTGCCCCTCCACACCCACCTGCTACCCTTCTCCACATGCTCTGCAACCCTGGAGGCTGATCTATGCACTGCATTGCCAGTGTCTCTTGCCCTCTGACTTCTGGTCAATGGCCAATGGCAGGTAGGGGCAGGGGAATGGAGAATGGGATGAGAGAGTGGTCAAGGTGTTTATTTCCCCAGCTCCTCCTTGTCAGGCCTGAGGTTGACAATGGCTGTGCTCCCCTATGGGAGGCAGCTCCCCCTTACAGCTAGAGGTCCCACTGGGTTCAGGCAACCAGTCCATTCTTCTCCCCCCTAGACGAGTAGTGGTGGTGGCTTCCTCGTTCATCAACCCCAGAGCACATCATTATCTCAGCCACACATTTGCAAATCTAGTGCCCTCACTAGATTCTCATCAATTTCCTTTAGCAGTGTGCCATTTGTTTCCTGCCAGGACACTGAGAGTAAATGGTACCAGAAGCAGCCCAAGGAAACAGCCCCTCAGAATAGAGTTCCAGGACTGGGTGGCTGACGCATTTATTAAGCACACATATAACTATCTGTGGGGGCAGGGGCACTGGTTGTTGTGGTTTGCAATGGCATTGTGATTACTTATATCACCACCAGTTGTGGCAGGGGACGGACTGGAATACATGTGGAGGGTATTATGTTTTGAGATCAATGGCTGTGGTTCTTAGTGGTGACAATGGTGATTATAAAGAGTGTGGTGCAGGCTGGCTACCTCTGGGGACCCTAAAGAGGATTCACAGAGAGAAGAACGAATTAAAAGCTTTGAATATCCAGCTGAGAATGCAGATAGAATATCAATAAGCCTCTGTGGTCTGAAAGGCACAAGTACCCTACATAAGCAAGTGGCTCAAACACCATGGCACCTACTCCTTCTCCTTGCAACCATACTATGTCTTCGTGGAAGTTTCTCATGGCTAGTTAAAGAAGAAAAGACAGTGACAGACCAGGTTTATGGATGGGTCTACATGGTATCCTGGCACCAACCAGAAGTGGGTGGCCACTATTACAGACCTACTCAGTGGTGGCCTGAAAAAATAGTGGGGACAGGAAATCCTCCGAGTAGAACTTTTGGCAGTCCAAGGACTTGGAAAGAGCAGGATTGGAAGATTGGTGACAGAGGTCTGGGGAGAGGTATGTGGATGGATCTCTGGGAATGGGTACAAAGTGTAAAAATATCTGTGTCCTATGTACATACTCACCAAGGACATTTACTGCAGATGAGCTTCCAAATAATCAAATGGACAAGATGATCTGTCCGAGGGGTGTCAGTCTCCCTTCCAGATGACCGTGTGTTTGCTCCACATGCAAAGTGGTCATGGCAGCAGGGGCGGGTGGCATGCGCGGGCCCAAAAGTATAGATGTCCCCTTATCAAGGTTGATCTAGCTATAATCATTGCCAAGACTACTCTGCCAAAAAGAAGTCAACATAAGCCTCTAATGTGGCACCGTTCCCCAAGGCACTAGCCAGCCACCTGGTAGCAGGATGATTACACTGGATCTCTTTTATAATGGAGAAGGTAGGATTTTGTCCTCATAGGAAAAGATACCCATTTCATCTACAGAATTTTCTTTCCTTTCCCACAATACTTTTGCCAGCACTAGCTTTTGGGGATGTATACGGAACTTTATGTATTACAATGGTGTTCCATACAACCTTGGCTCCAAGCAAGGAACTCATTCTATAACAACAACAAAAGTATAGCATGGGGCTCATGACGACAGAATTCACTGGTGTTTCCGTATATACTATCATCCAGAGGGAGCTGACTGGGTGTATTATCTATCTATTGCTGCATAACAAATTACCCCAGAACTTAGCATCTTAAAACAACAAACACTATCTCCCACTTTCTGTGGGTCAGGATGTGGGCATGGCTTAGCTGGGTACCTCTGACTTAGGGTTTCTCACAAAGCTGCAAGCAAGATATCAGCCAGGGCTGTAGTCATCTCAAGACATGACTAAAGGAGGATTCACTCACTCACATGACTATTGACGGGCTTCAGGTCCTGGCTGGCTGTTGGCTAGAGATATTAGTTTCTTGCCATGCGGACCTCCTCAGAGAGCAGCTCACAACAGAGCAGCTGGATTCTATCAGGGCAAGGAAACAAGAGAGCAAGAGCAAGCAAGCAAGTCAGAATCCAGAGTCTCTTTGTAACCTAATCTTAGAAGTGATGTCATAAGACTTTTTGCTATATTCTGTTCATTAGAAGAAAGTCAGTAGGTCCAGCTCACATTTGGTGGGGGGTCGGGGGAAGAATACCTGGAAGCAGGGATCACTGAGAGCCATTTTAGAGGCTGCCTATTGCACAGGAAATAACAGTAAGACAGCCTGCTGGAGCCCCAGTTATGGTTCTACCTGGCAGACAACACTCTGTCAGTTAGGGGCTGTTCTTCCATCTGTAGTAGACGACCAACAGCCAACATATGGTACCATCTCCCCCACCCAGAGAATGCACAGTTCTGGAAAGAGGTAGAAGCACAAGCTCTCATTCTTACAAGAAATAACCTACTTAGAAAAAATTTGCCTCCCTTCCCTGTGTCTTTGAGCTTAAAGGGTTTGGAGGTCCTAGTGCCCAAATGCAGAATGCTCCACCAGGGACCACAGCCATGGTTCTAACAAATTATAAGCTGAGTGTGTTACTGGCCATTATGACAGCCTCATGTATGTGGACCAATGAGAAGAAAGTCACTATATTACTAAGGGAAAGTTAGGGTACTACCACACAGTGGGGGCAAGATGGTCTATGTTTGAAACATGGCTGATTCCAAACATGGAAAACGAGGAGCATCTCCTAGTACTCTTTGCCCTTTTGGGCTGGTCATTGGAAAACTGGCATCCAAATGAAGAGAAGACCACTCAGCACTCAGCTATTGTGGTAATGAAGGTTTGGGTCACTACAGGGCAGAACCCCATCCAACCAAGGTGCTGGCAGAGGGTGTGGGAGACATCGAATGAGCAGAGAAGAAGGAAGTTATGGTTATCACCTTAGGCCTAATGGTTAGGTAGAGAAGTGGGGCTTGTAGAAGCAATAATTTATGTTAATTGTCTCTTTGCTTCTGTTTTCGCCCACTGCCTTATAAGAACAGCTCTGGTGCTAACTAAAGATTTAGATTTCAGGTAACAGTGTGACAGAATTCATCACCCTGAAATGATACAATAGTTGAGGGATGTTGAAACTGCTGAGGGGCCAAAGGGGTGGACTGAGATGAATAGTTTCCATGTACCCCTCCCAATCCACTGTCTTCCCCTCTCCATCTGCCCTTCTCTGTTCTGTGAGACTGATCTTTACAGACCATATCTAAGGATTTTCTTGCCTCTGGCTTCTGAGAGGCCCTGGTGGGACATCATAGAGTAGAAGGAGATAGATAAGGTTATTTATTCTTCCAGTCCCCTTTATGTCAAGTTTCAGATTGGCAGTGATTGTGCTTCTCTGCCAAAGATTGGCTTTCTGTTTCTTAGTTTGAGTGCCCTTGAAAGCAGCATCTGAGAGAACTTCAGTGTTGGAAGTTGACCCCAGAAAGCAGAAGAAGGGGAGAAAAGTCAATGGAGTGTTTATTAATAACCTGGTTACTGCCACGGGCAGTGGGGGCTCAGTCACTTTGGGGACTCTCTGAGGAACTGTTAGCATATGCCCCAGAAGGATTGCCATGGAGGCTGAGGAGTTTGGCCATTTGTCCATTGACTCCCATTCACTATTGATTGAAGCTGCTCCTGAAAACACCAGCTCCATGAACTTCTGTGTTGTACCTGTGTTGGCTAAGCGGTCTTCTGCAGCCTAGGAGAAAGCCCCAAGCAGCAAAGCAGAGAAATTCCTTGAATAGTCTCTCTTTGCCCTTGATGTATGTCCCTGGTAAAGCACACGGAACTGTCCACTACATAGCACTAAAATCAGGTGGACCGAGGGCCTATGGTGTGGTATGCCACCATCATCTTCTCATTCTCCCACAGCTACAGAACCCAGGCCTGCTTCCGCCCTTTGTCCCTTCAGACCTCATCATCATAACAATTTCCTATCCTTACTAGCCCCAGAGTGCTTCATTATGTCTTGTTTGTTCCCACAAAGGAGCCTACACTTTTGCAAACAGCCCCTCCTCAAACTCTCTTCGATCATCCTTTTGAGTGGGCGTCATTTTTGCGCCAAACCTCTAACAGATAGAATGAGTGAGCCTTCAGAAGAGAACATAATGCGTTAAAATCGAGTCTAGGGGGCCGGCCCAGTGGTGCAGCAGTTTAGTTCGCGCTTGGCAGCCCAGGGTTCGCGGGTTCGGATCCCCGGCGCCTGCCGACACACTGCTTGTCAGCCATGCTGTGGTGGCGTCCCGCATAAAGTAGAGGAAGGTGGGCACGGATGTTAGCCCAGGGCCAGTCTTCCTCAGCAAAAAGAGGAAGATTAGCAACAGATGTTAGCTCAGGGCTAGTCTTCCTCACCAAAAAAAAAAAAAAAAATCTAGTCTAGACAAGGTCCAGTGTTTCTACAGCCGCCCACCATGCACATATTATTTCATTATTGAAATGCTCACAGCCACAGAATCAGTTTTCTGGCTCCTCAAGATCCAGAGATTTTAAGACATCGCTTTTCATGCCAAGGAAACACATGCTTTTTAAAAAATTTTTTCTGTATGACTTTGAAATATCTGAAGAGTAGAATTTAAGGAAATGAAAATCATGTAATGTTTAATATCCTAAAACTAGTAAAATGGACATCTGTCATTCTGTTTGACTGCCCAGCATCTAAACCTCCTTGCCATGTTTGGAGAATTTCCCACCTTACGACTCTTGGTGGAAAGGAGAGATTACTTCCCAGGCTCCCTTGCAGCAGGAGTATTTGCATGTGACCTAAGCTTTACTGATCAGACATACCCTTGCCAGGCATCTCCAGAGAGAGGGCTAGTGAGGCAGAGAGACAGGAATCCTTGTAACAAAGATGGCAGCCACAGAAGAAGCTTCATCCATTTCCTCAAAGCAGCAGTGTCTCAATTATAGCACCAATGTTCCATGCCCAGCACTCGGGGTGGAAGCAGCACAAGTGGTGCCCAGCATTGGCAGTGGAGGCGTCTGGTTGGGACCAGTCGGGGCATGATTTTGGATGCCATCCTTGGCTGTGTTGATTCTGATCCTGGTTCACTGGCCCTTGCAGTTTTTTGAGCTACTCAACACCTTTTAATAAATTCTTCTTCCCGTCCTTTTTTTTTTTTTTTTTTTTTTTTTTGCTGTAGTAGACAGAATCAGTGTCTGTATTTTGTAAATAAGTACCCTCAAATAAGAAGGAGGTTTTCATTGCTAACCCTTTACAGGTACATAGTATTTTATAAAAATAATTGTTAGAATTTCTAGTGGAATTAATAAGAGTAAAATAAATAGTAGTAGTGATGCTATGTGCAAAGTTGTCATTTCCACTAAATTTAAAAAGCTTTACTGCCATGTGAATCATTTGTATCCTATGTACGTCTGTATGTATATTTGTGTACATATATATGTATGTATGTATATATCACAAATATAAAATCATAGGTTAATGAGGTCTGTCTGTTTGGAAGAAGATTGTAGGCTATGGAAGATGCTCCATTTAGAGCACTGATTTGGGGAGTGCCCTCCTTTTGGGGAGAAAGAGGAGCTCCAGGTGGTCAAAGAGTCACAAAGGTGGTAATGGTTGGTGATAAAGGTGATAAAAGTCATCAGACTTCCTTACTTCATCCACCATTTATTTTGTGCCTCATTGAGGTATCAAATCCAACTCTCCCACTTTTCCTATAAATCCAGTGTGTGTGTGTGTGTGTGTGTGTGTGTGTGTGTGTGTGTGTGTTGATATTTTAGGTCATTCCTTCTACCAAGACCCTCCTGCCTCCATCGCACTGAGTTCCGTTGCTCACAGTCACAGACATCTGGAAGTCCCTCTCTTCTGTAAATCTTTCTTCACCAGAGGATAAAAATAGGGAGAGGTCTACATGGTGCCATGTCCATACAAGGTACTCAATAAATATTTGCTTCCACATGCCAACTCAAACCCAAGTATTAAATTCCTCCTTGCCCAAACATTCTCCCCTCTTCCTGTTCCTACAGAGCATCTCGGTTCGATTGCACAACTGAGCAAACTCAATCTGAACCTATTGAAAAACAAAGTACGAAGAGTCACCTTATCAAGTATAAGGGCCTATGTGTCTTCCTTTTCAATTCAATTACACACTCAGTTATTGAGTGGCTAGTGTTTTCTAGGTGTGACACCAGTGATGGTTGTTATTGAGGGGGATTTAAAAATCTGGACCAATGGTTCTCCAAGTACGGTCCCCGAACCAGCAGCCTCAGCCTCATTTGGGAACATATTAGAAATGAAAATTCTCAGGCTGCACCCCAGACCTACTGAATCAGAAACTCTGGGAGTGCAGCCCAGAAATCCATGTTTCATCAAGTCTTTTTCATGTTGTGATTCACAGTCAAGTTTGAGAACCCTTGCTCTAGAACTGTGGCTCTTAACTCCAACTGCCCTTTAGAATCACCTGGGGCGCTCTTTCAAAATACAAACACTGGGTCCCACCAGAGACCAACTAAATCACAACCTCTAGGGGAGAGGCCCAAGCACTGGAAATTTTAAAAACTCCCCAGTTACTTCTATTGAACCATTGATCTAAACACTCACCTTCAGTATAGTTATGGACTGTAAGTAGCTCCAATACAAAGCAAACTGTGACAGCATTTTAGAATTGAGACACTAAAAAAGTGCCATGAATAAGTAAGGCATAATTGTAAGTAATACTAGCTGCTATAACAGATAAATTTCCAAAGCACTGGTTTGGTACCATAAAATTTATTTCTGACTCTCGTAACAGCCTAGTGCAGATCTGCAGGTCTCTATATCATGCAGCCACTCAACAGGCCCCAGCTCCTTCCTTCTTGGGGCTCCTCTCTCCTCTGAGTCCTTGAAGACCTCCCCATTCAGCTGGTGGATGAGGAAGGAGAATAAGGGTCTCAGGTTGTGTGGCCCCACTGAACTTCATGGGAGGGGGTGAACTCAGAAAGAAGAAACTGAGAGGGCTTTAGCAAGCAGCCTGCTGTATCACCTGTGATTTTCTTCAAGTGACTGTCAACAGATGTCTTAGCCAAATGAACTCCAAGTTTGTTGGAAATATATGGATTTTGCATTCTCATCAGTAATAAATGGACTTCCCATGCTTTTCAAAAAGAAGGCAAAGAAGTCATATAGTTGGATATCCAAATTGAATAACTTGGATACAGAAAAAGTGTGAATATTTTGGGGACATAGTGAAAATAGAAGGTTTTGAGGAGAAAGTCACAATAAAGGAAGGAGGAGGAGACTGTTAGAACCTTCTGGAAGTCACAGAGAAAGTAATTTTACACAAGTCTAAAAATAACTGAGATGTTAATGATAGGAAAACAACCTGACAAAGATGTCTGTGAATGTTTCCGTACACACACTTACGTATATTCCATCAAGCTCTCCGTATGTTGGGGGATGTGCCGTTTCTCAGCTATGATAATCACTTGGCATCAGAATCTGCCAGAGGGTTTGCGTGAGTTGCCTTCTGCGTGAGTTGCCTTCTGGGTCATGTAGTGGCAAGTTGAGGGCAGCCATGACGGGCTGTGGGTGGTTAGGAAGAGGCAGTGTTTCTGTGGGAGGCTGGGAGAGTTACTTACAAAGCTTTGGGTGTTTTGGGTAAAACATTTTAAAAGCTGACTTTTTCAAAGAGGTGTCAACAGAGGTTTCAATATTGGCCAGAGACGACAGTTCCTAGGTCTCAGGCAAGTTAGCTACTTTCCCAGCATCAGAACTTAACGTGTTCTTTCCTTCACTGATTCAAGAAAAGCATATAGAGATGCTAATGTTTGCCAGAAACTGTCATGTTCTGGGGATGGACTCCAATCCACACGGAATGTGTGGACCCTGCCTTCCCTGAGCTTCCAGTCTGGTGGGGATTGTGTGTGAGTAACTGGCTTTACAGCGCAGTGTGATAAGCCCATTGTGGGGTCTTGGAGGATGCCCGCAGTGGCACTGACCTTGTCCTTGGAAGAAAGGGTATATTGGTTATAATCGTGCTTGTCTACAAACAGCAGACTCCACTTTCTCACCTTAATCTCCCCCCAGGGGAAAAAATGTGGCTTTAATAATGAGGATTTTATATTTCCAGAAGTGGGTGGTCCAGGTTTGCATAGCAGCTCAAAGATGCCGTCAGGGCCTTTGCTCGGTCATTCTTAGCACACGGATCTTGTCCTCATGGGTGCAAAATGGCTCTTCAAGTTCCAGGCACCGATGCTACATTCCAGGCCATAAGAAGAGCAGATGACAAAATGCCAGATGAACCTGTTGGAGGTTTTCCAGAATCTCAATCTAACGTCTTCTCATCTTTCTGGCCACAACTGTGTCCCATGGCCACTCTGGATGCAACGGTGGCAAGAAATGTAGCTTCTGGCTCAAAACTTTGCCAACTCAGACTAAGGTGAACTTCTGTTAATCAGGAAGAAGGCCAAGTGGCTCCTGGGGCGGCACTAATGACAAGCTGTCCCAGGCGTCAGGTAGATGGGGGAAGCAAGCCCCACATTCTTTGGTACCTTGTTCTTGCCCCAGTGGTTCATTCCGCAGCTCTCGACACTCCAGCAGCCGCAGGTAATCACAGGGCTGGGGCAGGTAAGAGGGACCCACTGAAGCCCGAAATCGCTTCCCCCTCCAGCCGTTTCAGAACACCACCTCCAAGTGTGCTGGGCGTGCTGGATGTTGGAATGCAGCAGTGAACCAGACAAATTCCTTCCCCCAGAGACTTCACACTGAGTGAAGAAGTCAGAAAACACAGCTATTCCCAGTTAAAGCATTTCAGTATTTTTTCACATCACATTAATTCCTCCCAGCAAACTGTAAGGGAAACATAAGGCCAGAGGGGGTTAAAACTTGCCCAAGGCCACACAGCTGGTTAAGGGCAAAGACTGGACTAGGATCCAGGGCTGCTGCTTCCCAGACCGGCTCTCTCCTCTCCAGGGCCCCATCCTGCCCCCAGTATGGGTACCCAGGGGCCGCCTGTGTCGGGCAGGACTGAGCTGGAAGTCTCACTCGGGCAGAGGGAGGACTGGAGGAGGAGGATGCCCTGGGCTTGTGGGCATCAGAGCAGTCAGACCAGTCACCTGCCAGGAGGTCTGATTAGTCCCCACTGCCCTGTCCTCCTCCAGTTCCTACAAAGGGAAACAGTGGTGGCTTTCCCCATAACCAGAGGCTTCAAGAAGGAGTTCCTGTTCTTGGCCTGCAAGGAAGGCACCTCCCTGGACTAGTTCTCCTTCTGGGCAGGCTCGACTGGTTTCTTGCCCTCCTCGCAGGGCTTGGGAAGACTGGCTGTCTCACCATCCCTCCTTGCCCTCGATTCCTGCAGGGCTCCTTGGCCGTCAGCAGCCCCAGCACGTCGTAGGCTTGGTTCAGGGTGGAGTCGCTCTGAACCTTTGGGAAGGAGAGGCCCAGCCTGGCCCAGCAATCACTTCTCCTTCAGGCCCTCCCCGCTGAAACAGTCACAGAGTTTCCCTCTTCCTGCCCAGCCCTGGCAGCCATGGCCCTAACATGGATGCTAAAAGGAACTTTCATGCTTCCCCCATGGACCAATGCCTGGGCACCAAGCTGGGTCTTCGCAGATGCTCACAAAGGGGGCTGTGTGCCGAGTGTGCTGGGCTGTGCCTTTCCACGCTGTTCCTGTTGCCTGCAATGCTCTCCCTGCTCCTGAGGAGGCATACTAGGAATCAAGACTCAGTTCAAGTTTATCTCTTTGGGCAGCTCTTCCCTGCTCCCTGCTCCCCCCGCCACCACACCCACCAGAGTTGGAGGATCCCTCCCCACCGCCCACAGGTCTCCTCCTGCCCCTTGCCTGTCAGATCCTTGCATTCTCCAGCTCTAACACAGCTCCTGGTGCTTAGTAGGCCCTCAATACATATTAGGTGAATTAAGGATACATTACACTGCAAAGCATTACAGAAGCATGCGGAAAAAGCTTTTGTCCCATTCTTGAGGTACCTACCTTCAGCTGAAGTAGTTGCCGAGAAGGAGAGAAATAATAATAGCACTTAATATATGCCAGGCCATATTCCAGGCTCTTTGCAGTATCATCTCATTGAATCATCACCAGCCCCTATGAAGTATGTGCTCTTTCCATTTTGCTCACTAGAAAACAGAGGCACAGAAATGTTGAGAGACTTGCTCAGGGTCCCACAGCCAGAAAATGGTAGAGGTATTTCAGCTGCAGAGCTGTTAACCCTTTACCATTCATGCTGCATCTCTGGTGCCAGCTCCCACCCTCCCAGCCACACAGGAGCCCGTACATAGCATGGGCAAGACATCCTCCTGTGGATCAATTAGACAAAAGGGCAAGACACGGCCTGCCCCAACCCTTAACACTCAACCCTTGTCCAAATGCCAGCGTGGGAGTGAGAGCTGGTGAAGTGCTGAGGCCTGGGTGGGAGGGAAAGACTCTGTAGAGAAGGGGCGTCCTGGGAGGACACGGAGGGGCAGGGGCAGCACTCACGGCTGACTGTGGGACGTGGGCCATTCCTCAGCATCCTGTCAAGATGGGGCCGGAGCAGTGGCTGGGCAGAGACCCAAACCAAGGTGGGAAAGTGCTGCCAGCTTCCCAACCACCTGTTGATCAATCCAGAACAGGTCTCAATAGATGCTGCTTTGGCTTTTGGAACAGGGCAGGTTGTTTCTCTCCTACTCCAAGAGAGCCGAGAAATAGAAACCATCCAGGTCGGGCCCGCCGTCGCCCGCCAATGTCTCCTCTCCATGTAGGGGCTGCCACACTCTGAAATGCCACTATTAGTGAGAGATCTGGAAGCATTACCCCTTCCTCTTCTTTCAAGATAAAAGAGAGCCTGACAGGTCACTGCAGCCCTCAGAGTCCTCATCTCGGCTGACTCTCTCAGCACGTCTATGAGGCGCATGGGGCCCTACCATGCAGCTGTGGAAGCGCCCAAGTCACGAGGCTATTTGAACCCCACACAGACCGTGCAAATCCCACTCTGACAAATTATGAAACCCTGGGCAACTCACTCACCCCTTGCCCCCCATGGCCTCAGCTTTCTTTGCCCGTCAATGGGGTGATAATAGTACCTCCTTCACAGAGCTGTTATGATTAAATGAGTGGCTGATGTGACTGGAACAATGCCTGGCACGTGGCACGTGGTAGGTAAACATTGGCTGTATCGTGATCCCATTCTATAGCAGAGGGAAACTGAGGCTTGGAGAGGTGAAGCGACTTCCCCAGGTCACACAACCAGTTGGCGGCAGAATGAAGGCCCAGTCTCTGTAACTTCGTCTTCCGATTTCGAGCCTGATGATCCACAGCAAGGAGGTCCCCCTCCTTCACCGTCCTCCCCAAACAGCGACACCCCTTGTCTTTCGGACAGGACAAAAGGCTCCTGGTGGAGAGGATTAAAAAGACAATGAGATGGGCCCGCAATGCTTGTTAACATTCTGCCACATACCAGACGGCTCACATGCGGGGTCGGCACACTTCTCTCTGTCCGGGGCCGGACAGTAAATGTTCTAGGCTCTGGTATGGGGGGCCAGCTGGTATCTGAAGCTGCTTGCCCTGCTGTCGTAGCGCAAAAGCGGCCGTGAGAAATATGTAAATAAAAGGGCCTGGTTGTGTTCCAAGAAAGCTTTATTTATGGATGCTGAAACTGGAATTTCATATAATTTTCGAGTTTTGTGAAATATTACTCTTCTCTTTATTTTTTCCAGCCATTTAAAAATGTAAAAACCATTCTCAGCTCGACGGCCATACAAAAACAAGCAGTGCCCCAGGTAACTGAGGACGGTCATGTGCTGACCCCAGATGTAGAGGTTTAGAGTCAATTAATCCTGCCAGCACCTCTGAGACTCGTTTCACGCATGAGGAAACTGAAACTCCAGAAGGTTCCATAACCGACCAGAAGATAGGCTGGTGGAGAGCAGAGCTGGGATTCAGTGCCTCTGCTCTGCCCACCTGCTCCGTGATGCCCTAGGACCCATTTGCTCAGGTTCCCTCTGCATTTGTCACCACTGTGTGAAGACGTCATAAGACCCACCCTTATGGGGCAGGAGAACCTGTCCTAACGGATGCTCCTCTGCAATGCGTGACGGCATTTGCCATAGTACTTGGGCAACTTGGGAAAGCATCAATCAGCTGACATTTTGGAAGCAGCAGGTCCCAGCCAGGGCACTGCACAGGTGCCACAGTCCTGGCTTGGTATGTGGCATGGGGCGATGGTTCTGTCTAAACAAACCCTCTCTGAGCTCCGTGGCTCTGGTGACGGGACCACCATTCCCCAGGCTGTACTCAGCAAGAAGGTCGGGAAGTCTACATGGCAGGCAGCCCTTAGGGGATAACCCAGAAATGTGGCTTGGTCTCAAGGACATTGGCATCACAGTGGGGAAGTGGCAGCAAAATGTGAATGAGACGTGGGTGTCTGAAAGATAAAACTGGGCCTTGAGGTATCCTAGACGGTGTGGCCTGAGTCTGGAAAGCTCCCAAGAGGGCCATCTGGCCTTTATCTCGCTCTTCCCCACTCTCCACACGTCAGACCTCGGGTTGGCCTCCGCCACAGCCCGCCAGACACGTGTTCAGCTGAGCCAGCTGTGAGGCTGGGGGCTGGCGTCGGGCCCTTCCTGCCTGGGGCACGGGGAGACCCAGGAGCGCCCGGGGCCGGCGCTGCTTTCCCAGACTGCGGCGGAACCGCAGCCACGGCCGCCTGCCCTCAGGTCTGAGCTTGTCTAGGCTTCGCCGGAAAGGAAAACGCCCCCGCCTCGTGCCATGGGTGCAGTCTGTTCTGGGAGCTTCGGCAAGCCAAGCCCGACTGAGGGAGGCAACTGAGACCCTGGCACTTGCCTATTTATTTTGTACCCTTTCAACATTGCTGTTACAGAAATAAACACTCTCAAAGTAGGAAATTCAGAAAATATGGATAAGACGAAGAAACAATGGAAACCACCCATAATCCTGCCTCCCAGAAGTGAGTTGGCTTTATTTTCCCTCCAGTCTCTTATCCATGGTGCGTGCGCATGCTCCTTATCCAAATGGATCACTGAATAAATTCTGCGTGGGGAATCTGTTTCTTCATTTCACCGTAGAGTGAGCACGTTTCCATGTCAAAACGCCTTTTCCTTTGCCGTCATTTTTGCCCGTCGTCTGGTTTTGGCAAGTCGTCTTTCGAAGGTGTGGAACACCTGGAGTGGGGTTGTGGGTCCCAACTGGATCACAGGATCCGGCTCTTTTAGGGAAGAGTGTGGGGGCGGATTCTGCCGTGTTGAGTAATGGAAAGGCCCCAGGGTCGCTGTTTGCAGCAAGAGTTCTGCCCCAGCCCCTCCCTGACTCATGGGGCCGTCTTAGACTAGTCACTTACCCCTCTGGGCCTCAGTTTCTTTACCTATAAAACGGGATGGTTGGATTAAGGGCTTTGCCAGCTCTAATGTCCCATGACTAAGCACTTGTAGACTACAGGATTCCAGAAACTTCCGGGAGCACTGGCTGCTGAGGGGAAGTTGCTTCTTCCCAGTGAGTAAGCCTGGCTCTAGGCTAGCTGAGCTGGGGGTCTCGGTCTGGAAGATCTGAAAACCCCTCTGGGGTAGCCAGTGCCCTGAGCTATGGTTCCCAGGGCTTCCAGGGGCCGCTGGGGTCTCTCCCCCCTCCTGCTCCCCACCCGTGTGTAGAGAGAAGCAGCTGCTCAGTGCCAGCGCTGACCTCACAGCTCCACTGCTTCTTGTTATGGTATTAATAGCTGGAACCAGCGCCAACAGCTGCCCAGTTACATTCTGCAATGCAAACCATGTGACTGGGAGAAAGCGCAGCCTGGGCTGATGTGGGGAGGCTCCTTCAGGGAGGCAGGATCTCAGACGGGCTGAGGGGAAGGCTCCTTGGGTGGCAGTCTTCTCTGCTCCTTTTTCCCATCTCTGCACCCTTCCTCCCTTAGTCTTCTGCTCCTGGAGCAGCAGCTGGCTTGTGTCGATCTGGTTGGAAGAGGCCCTGCTGTGAAAGTTGGAGGCCGAGGCGGCCGCTGTGTGGAGGCTTCAACGGGGCAGGAATATTGTGAAACGTAAGCGGCAGCATCCCTCTCCGGAGGCTGGGACTCTTTGTCTTGCACATTCTTTTGTAGAAATAATAACATCAACAACACATAGCAACATGGCCACCATGTAATAAGCGTTTCCTACATGCCAGGCAATGAGCCAAATGTTTCATTTGCTTCATCTCATTCAGTCCTCATTAGACAACTCCTCAGAGTGAGGTCCAGCTACTATTATCCCCATTATACAGATGAGGCCGTGGAAGCTCAGAGGTTAAACAATTTGCCCAAGGCTCCCCAGCAAATGAGTTACCAGGCTGTCATTGGACTCAGAACTGTCTGACCCAAGCCTGTTCTCTTAAGCACCCTCCCTTCCACCTCCTGGAATTTCATGCCTCAGTTGGTCAGGATCCTCCCACTGTAGTTTCAGCTTATTGCTATACACAGAGTCCCAGAGACTTCCCAATTCTATTGGTTCCAGGCACCTATGGGCCGGGTCCTCTGCCCACCAAATGTGTACCCTCAATGTGTAAGGCTTGGTGCCCAAGCCAGAAGTTTGAATTTCATTGATGAGACAAGGGATATAAATTCCATGGTCCTCGGGTACATTCATCCTTTCATGGCATCCTGGCAAGAACGCATGATTTAGAGATGTACCCACTGTAGTCTGAATCCCACCTCAGCCGCTTACTAGCTGTGTGACTCTAAGCAAGTCCCTTAGCCCTTCTGGGCCTCGGGTTCCTCCTCTATAAAACAGGGGTAATACCACCCATTTTATATGCTGACTTTTAAGGATTAAAGAGAATGGATATAGAGCACCGTCACATAGTCGGTGCTTAACAAATGTTACAATTGTTATAATGACTAGAAGAACAGGGACCTGAGTCAGACAGGCTGGGTTTGATTCTACCTCTTCTACTCACCAGTTATGTGACCTTGGAGTGTTTACTTTTACCATTCTGTGCCTCAGTTTCCTCCTCTGCAAAATGGGGATAATTATAGGACTGTTGTAAGGTGCAAATGAACACACACATATATATCAGAGCAGCAAATATTTACGAAGTATCTGCTATGTGCCTGACATAGATTAACTGCTCAATATATGCTAATTTTTATTATAAGTTATTATTTCTTCATTATTAGCATCGTTTTATTATTATCATTACTATTAGTCATGCGTCTGATTTATGGATTCCAAATCACCTCACTGACTCTCCTAGATGACCATATTTCTATTCGTGGCACTCCATGTTTTAAGTCATCCACATTCACAAGAGCAGCATCATTTAAAATTTTTCTTTCCCCATCTACAATCATCTTGTCAGTCCTGTCTGGAATGTTTCTTCCATTAAAACACTCCTTTCCATTCCCTGTCCATTCCATTCTGCTGGCACCATACCTTATCAGTCATTTATACCTGATGTGAATGAGTATATCAGCTCCTTTCCCAGGAGCCATGTTTGATGTGGGGAGAAGGAGAAGACATGATGGCAGTGGACACATGGTTCTTCCACACCCATTCTCCTCTGCTTGGTTATTTCTCATCAAAATATCCTTGAACTCAGTTCTGTGTACGCCTCTGCTGAAAAACAATCAGTGACTCCTCACGCCTTTTATTAGATTCTGGAGGCTGAGATTCAAGACTTCCCACAGTCTAGCCCCAGCCCAACAGGAGTCATTGTCATTGACTCCCTACCTTGCCTTTTCTCAGGCAATTACTTTATACCATTCACGGTAATTCCCCTGTCATTGACCGGTGCAGGAATGGGGAATCCTAAGCCACTTTGCATCAACAGGATCTGAGGAGCAGCTTGCTCAGGGCTTCTGGGAAAGAGAACTATTTTCTCTCTTTCCCTTTCGACATGAACAACCTATGCCCTGGATGCTGGCAGCCATTTTGTAACCATGAGGATGGCCACCAGGAGGGCAGTGTCAACACAGAGCAGAGGAGACCCAGGAGAAGAGCAGAGTCACAGACTCAGAGCCCTGATCGAACTGCTCCTAGATTCCCCCTGCCTCTGGATCTCCAGTGTGTGAAGTTCATTTCCTTATTGCCTAGGCCTCTTGGAGACAGACTTTCGTTACTTGCAGCTTGAAGAATCCTAACTGATACGCCCACCTTTCCAGCTTTATCTCCAGCCATACAGAATAACCTGCCTGTTCTGAAATTTTCCCCCACATTCCCACCTTGGTGCCTTTGCTCATTCTTGTTTTCACCTAGAATGCTTCCCCTGGACTCTACCTTTTAAGGTCTTTTTCACTCTTCTTTTGGAATCTTCCAGATTCCAAAACACCAACTCATCCTCTCATTCAGAAGGACTCTCTCCTTTCCCAAATCTCTAAGATGCTTTGTATCTGCCTGATAGCACTAGAGCATTCAGCTTACGATCTGCTCACTTGTTTCCTGCACTGGATTGCATATTCCATGGAGGCTGTGTCCCTTTTATCATCTTTGAATCCCTTAATCTGGAACCAGATATGCTTAGTAGATACTTGTTGCATTAAGAGGTGGAATTCAGTACAAATGGTTACCAAATCTCAATGATGGTAACAAAAATAATCATTGTTCTATAAGGCAGAAAGGGATAAGATCTCTGTTGGTTGAGAAGTGAGGAAAGGATTCTTAGGTCTTGAGATGTACCCTCGTGCATGGGTAGAATTTGGATAGGCGGGGCTGGGGGGATTCCTACACAGAGAGGGCCGAGCAGGTGCAAGGGGTCTGTTTCTCAGTTCCTCTAGCCACTGTGGTGGGTTTGAAAGATTCTCTTCAGTGGTTGGGAAATGTGGTCTCAGTAATTAAATTCTGGTAGGTGAAAGAGAAGAAAATTAGGTTTTGTCCAAGTAGAAATGACATCTTCGGGGCCTCCCGGTGGCGCAGCGGTTTAGTCCGCGCTTGGCAGCCTGGGGTTCGCAGGTTCAGGTCCCGGGCGCCCGCCGACGCACTGCTGTCAGCCATGCCATGGCGGCGTCCCATATAAAGTAGAGGAAGGTGGGCACGCATGTTAGCCCAGGGCCAGTCTTCCTCAGCAAAAAGAGGAGGATTGGCAACGGATGTTAGCTCAGAGCTGGTCTTCCTCACAAAAAAAAAAAAAAAGAAAGAAATGACATGTTCATTTTTTCTATAATTATAAAATAAATAAAACAGAAGTGGCAGTTGGGGGTGGGGAAGGAGTAGGAGTATCTTGAGATGGTTCTCTGCAAGCCTAACCAAGTGTGGGCTGGGGGGGCAGGGTAGGGAGAGGATATTTCACTTATTACCACTGTTCCTCTAGGTATCCAGCTGCTCCCTCTGTGGGCTTAAGTGTTCTAGGTTGTTCTAAGGGGGGTTGTCCACACAGGTACTACGACAGACATATTGGTAGGTATTCACCAACTATCTCATTTTCTTCATGGTCACACAAGAAGACTACAATTCTTGGACCTTTTTCATCCAAGTGCTGCCATGTGACCAGCTCCTGCCAGTAGAATGTGGGTGGCAATGGTGTATGTCACTTCCAAGCCTGGTCCCTAAAATGGTCCATGTAGTCTTCCCTGCTCTCTCTCTTGGCTTGCTGCCTGGCTAAAGACAGAGGCTCCAGTGGAAGACTGTGAGGGGGTTTCAGGACGTGGCAAAGCCACCAGATGGAAGAAACTTGGATCCCTGAGTCACTGCCTGGAGGTGAACTGCCCAGGAGAGCTGCTCAATCAAGAACATCTGCGTTGAACCTTGTGTTAAGCCACTAAAGTGTTGAGGTTGTTTACTAATTAGCTAACCCTGCCTAACATAGGTGGTAAAGAGAGGGCTTAGCAAAATCTCAGGCATAGGTAGATGGCAGTTCTACCAACGTGATCAGCAAGTGACAGGTAAGAAGCTTGACCTGATGGCCAACAGAAGGACAGTTGATAGATGCCCTCAGCACTGGAAAGATTCAGTGTTTACTCAACTGATAAGGGATGGTTTACTCAGTTTCCTAATGTTGGCTGCAAATGGTACCTGCTGGGCAGAGGCTGGGCAGTCTCTGGACACTGACTCTACTTCTGTTCTTGGGGTCCCACCTAGTCCTGTTGTATGATGGCCCTTCTTTTAGGTCCTGTACACCTCCTTTCTGATAATGCTCCTCTGACTCTCCTCACTCCCCTGCCTTTAATTGTGATTGATGTCAAACCACCATCCACAGAGAACAAGCCCCTTTAAAGTCCCGTCAACTGTTCATGGGGTAGGAGTAAGTGCCTATTTCTCTGCATACTGTCCAGCACTGCATATTATCAAACTTTAATTTAAAAAATTTTAGTTAAAAAACGCATAACATAAATTTTACCATCTTAACCCCTTCTAAGTGTGCAGTTCAGTGGCACTAAGTACATTCACGTTGTTGTGAAACCAATCTCCAGAACTTTTCCATCTTGCAAAACTTAAACTCTTTACCCACTAAACAACAATTCCCTGTTTCCCCCTCCCTCTAGTCCCCAGCAACTGCCATTCTACTTTCTGTTTCTATGAATTTGATTACTCTAGATACCTCGGTGGAATCATACAGTGTTTGTCTTTTTGTGACTGCTTATTTCACTTAGCATAATGTCCTCAAGGTTCACTCATGTTGTAGCATGTGTCAGCTTTCCTTTCTTTTTAAGGCTGAATAATGTTTCATTGTATGTACACACATTGTACCACATTTTGCTTATCCATTCATCCATCAATGGACACTTGGGTTGCTTCCACCTTTTAGCTATTGTGACTAATGCTGCTGTGAACATGGGCATGCAAATATCTTCTCAAGATGCTGCTTTCAATTCTTTTGTCTATATACCCAAAAGTGAAATTCTAGATCATATGGTAATTCCATTTTGAATTTTTTGAGGAACCACCATACTGTTTTCCACAATGGGTGCGTCGTTTTACCTTCCCACTAGCAGTGCGCAAGTGTTGCTATGTCTCCACATCCTTGCCCACACTTGTGGCAGTAGCCATCCTAATGGGTAAGAGGTGACATTCCACTGTGGTTTTCATTTGCATTTTCCTAATGATGAGTGACAATGAGCATCTTTTCGTATGTTTGTTGGTTTAATCTGCTTTAATTTTTAATCTACATTTTTTTCATTATATTTGGAGGCCAAAGAGGAACTCACGCCAGTGATGCGAGGTCTCCACTTTCCAGTCTCACAAGGACTACCCCACCTTTGCAAACAACTGCTCAAGTCTGGAATGAGTTACACCTCGGTGGTGGTAGGAAAAGCTCCAGTTGTGAGCACCATGCTCATCAGGTGCAAGGTTTACACAGCACTTTGTAGTTTATACTGTTATCTCACTTGGTCATCACAGTAGCCTCACAAGGTGCAGAAGGCAGAAGAGGAAATTGAGGTTCAGAGATGAGAACACAGAAATAGAAGGAAACAAGTTCTTTAAAACCATAACCAGTGAAACGAACGCATAGTGATGCACAACAGACGTGGCCGGCTGCCTACCCCGCATCCGTTCTCCCCATTTCCTTTTGTGAGAGCCCTGGCTTTGTGAGGGTATCCAGCTATCTAGTCATAACTCCATGAATTGGTCTAAGACATTAGTGGTGGTTCCATCCTCTTGCTTAGAGATTGGCTTAGCAGTGGCCAATGCAGAGTGAGTGGGATTTTAGGAAAGATTTCTTCATTTAAAAAAGGTAAAACAGAGACAGCATGGTCCCTTTTCTTTTTCTGGATGAGGCAGTTCCTGGATGGGGTGCCTAGGGTTGCAGCATCTATCTTAGGACCACAAGAGGGACCAGTCTTAGGATGAAGCCAAGGGGCAGTCGACAGAGTAGAAAGACAGGAAGAACCTGGGTTCAATATCCCTGAGGCATTGGTCATTCCACATTAGTATTTTCCCTTCTTGTGGTGGGAAATAAATTTCTTTATTGCTTGGGCCAATTTAAATTGGGAATTTTGTTTTGTTTGTTTGTTTGGGGTTTTTTTTTTTTTTTTTTTTTTTGCTACTATTGCATGGTGGATGGAATTACAAACTGACAGGAAAGCAGTGTGAGAACGTGACTCAAGAGCCAAATGTCAGAGCTCTGTATCCTTGCCTTGGGAGCACCAGCTGTAGGCCCACACTGGCCCCAGGGACAGGGACTGGCTGGGGGCTTATGGGGTAGGACAGGAGAGGAAGAAGGAGAGTGGGTCTGGCCATGGCTGTGAGACAACACAAGATCCAAAGGGGGAAACTGGACCTGCCCTCATCATGTCCAGCAGGTCAGCGCAGGATCACATATCAGGTCCAGAAAGAAACCTGTCAGTCCCTGGCCTGATAGTGTCTTGTTGAGGAATTGCAGCTAAAAATCCTCCTGACCGCTCTGATCACCCTTTGCCCCTCTTTTCTGACAGTGAGTTTGGAGAAAAAGTGAGTGTTCTCCACTTGGCTCCTGCCTCTCTGTCTTTCAGATATGCCTGCCTGCAGCAGGATCCATTCTAGGCTACCATCCACTGTGTGGCAAGTAGGGGAAGCCAGAAGATGTGTTTTTTAGTGGGGGGGGGTGCTTCAAGTTCATTTCAGGGGCAGTATTAGAAAGATCCTGTGGCTACATATTTAAGGTATTCTTTTCTTCATGCTTTTCCTAGTAATAAAGTTGACATCTTGATCTCCATCTATCTGACTTCTGAATATATTTCTTATTTGGTTCTGAACTCAGGAAGGAAAGTAAAAGGCATTCATTGGACCCCCTAAACCTTAACTCAAGCCAAAATATCAAAATTAGTAAGTATTTAATTTGATATAAGACCTCACATTACATCCACGACTCTATTGCTTCTATATAGTCTGCTGCTCCTACATAATTATATTTCCTGCAGAATGGCGGGGTGGGGGGTAGTTAAGATGCCTGATATGATCTGGAGTGTGGTTTCCAAAATTAAGAGGGCCAGGGTCCCACAAAGGCCTTTAAGGAGTCTTTAAAGAGGTCAGGTAAGGCCTGAGACTTGACTAAACTCTCAGATTCAAGACGGTCGGTAGATCTGTGAAGGAGCAGGAGGCGTGGTTGAGAGGTATGCGAGGAGCAAGAAGTTCTAAAATAACTTGACCTGTTAGATTATTCCAAACCAGGCTGCGTTGACCTCTAGAAAACATTTTGGGTTTCAGCCACATGGCGTTGAGTCAGCTTAGTCTAAAGGGAGAGAGAAGTCATGTTGGTGTTAATGTAACACTAGTAAGAGCTAAGATCTAGGGAATATATGCTATTCTGTTTTATTCGGTCATTTTATTCACTCCTCACTACAACCCTATGGATTAAGGATTATCTTAGCCTTGTTTTACACTGGAGGATACTGAGACTTAACGAGGTTAAGTAGTGTGTCTGAGGTCACACAGCTAGCAAGTGCCAACCCTGGGTCTCTAACCTGGCCACCGAGACTCCACTCTTCGTACTAACTCCATATTACAACCGAACTGTTCATAACCATTCCCATTCCTGACAAATCTTCTGAGGAAATAATCCAATGGAGGCAAAAAGTTACATGCATAAAAATTTCCATTAGAATGTTTTATATAATTGTGACCAGAGGAAGCAAATGAACCGAACCTCAGCAGGGAACCATTTCAATACGTTCTGCTACATCCAATCAATGGAATGCTAGGCATAATTTTAAAATAGTAACTCTGGACCTTGCAGTGAAAACAATGCACTGTAAACGACAGAACAAAGCAGAAGAGAAAATGATGTGTGCGCCATGCTGGCAACAGCGTGACAAAGCACACCTGCCCACATGTGATCAAAACTGAAGGGAAAGACGCGAAAACAAAAATAACTTTTAATAACAAGCGGGATCTAGGTGAACTTTTTTTTTTTTTTTTTTTTTTTTACCAAAAGTAGTGTTCTCAACATTGGGGCGCTGTGGGCAGAGCCACCTGTCTGGCACCAGCTAGTTCACGGGTGGGGAGAGGGCTCACGGGCCTATCTGGGAGTCGGTGTGGCTCCGTCTCCCCCACGCCCTGCAGACGTCAGCCTGGCCTTGGGAAGGCTGCAGCCGGATTCTCCCCCTCTCCCGCCCGGGGTCTCCTTCTAACTGTGAGCAGACCCTGAAGCCACGAGTGCAGTTCCTATAAGCATCCCACAGGCAAGGGAGACTTCGGCCCCGACTCCAGACAGCTTGGATCTCGAAGATCCACGTACTGGAGAGGTTTTCAGCAACTTGCCCAAGGTGCTGGTGACATCACCGAGACGTGGGCAGAGAGGCACATGGGGCAGGACCGGAAGGAGGTGAGGACGTATACACCATAAACTTTTCTAGAGGAAACGAGATGCAAATGAGTAAAAGGCAGGAAGGAGAGAAGCAAATGCTGAGGTATTGGGTGCTAAGAGACTTGCCCGGATGGCTAAGACAAAAACAGTACCATTAGCCGGTTTCCTCAGTCCGTAGAGGCCCTCATTACAGTGGAGTGAACACGGGCTTTAGCATGAGACCAGCTTCCATTGCTGGCTCCACTGCTTCCCGGCTGTGTTACTGTGGGGCAAGCCACTTACCCTCTCTGATCCTCAGATTCTTGTCTGTAAGTGGCAACTGCCACCCCTACAACACAGAATTCAGTGAGATATCCTGGGGAAGCCCTTCTCCCAGGGCCTGCCGGATAACATAAACGGTCCTGTCGTTGCCCTCCACTTCTCCCCCCATTAGGATGGGACTCTCCATAACCACCAAGACAGCAAAGCATTCCCTGTGCCCTTCATGCCCACCCCGTGGGATAACTCCCTGTCGTGCTGTCTTTCTTTCCAGCTAGAGATCAGAGAAGCCTGTCACGCTGTCCTGAGGGAAAGGAGAGGTGTGGAGCGGGGATGTCCTGCAGGCTGCACCACAGAGCCATCCTTCTGCTCTGAGGTGAGTTTCCAGATTGCGTGTGATGAGAATGGAAACCCATGAAAGGCCTGACTCAGGCCGCCAGGGGCTGACACCCTGTGGGTGGGGAAAGAGAAAGGGACAAACCCAGACTGAGGAGGTGGCAGCCAGGCAGATCCAAGGTTGGGGGAGAGAGAATGAAGTTCTAAGAAAGGACATGTATGTGGCTGGTGGGAGGGGAAGCCAGTCAAGAGATAGGAATGAAGGGAAATGGGGGAGGTTGAGCAAGGAGGATGTGAGGAGGGCAGGGGAAAGAGAAAGGGAGAAGGACAGGAGGAGAAACGACTTTAAAAGAAGGTAGAAAGAATGTGGGGTTGGAAAGATGGAACATATCTGAGAAAATGATAGGATTCTCATCATTCCTCTGCCTCCCAGGGACATCATCCACCTGTGCCCAGCACTGGGGCATTAGGAATAGAATGTTGTGTGGGGCAGGCACCAGTGCCTAGACGTGGGGCTGCTTCTCCATGAGATGAGGCAATGGAAGCGCCATTGTTGGTTGATTTGTGTGGAGATACATGACCCCCGACCTGGGGGTCCCCCTGCCCCACAAGGCTAGGCCAGAGTAAAGAAAGTTTTCCATCCTTGGACAAGCCATGACTTGAACAGTGCCAACCCTCAGTGGCATAGCCGCATCTGGACTGGGAAGGGGGAGAGTGGTTGCTTCTGAGAACCAAGCACTGTAGACTACAAAGCTTTAGGCCGCACTAGGTACAATTGGAACAAAAGCCACATATGTCTTGACTACATTTCTCTTTCTGGGTTTTCCCTCTGGTTTTCCCTGAGTGCTCAGAGTTCTCAAGGTTTCACCCACATCCACCATCCCTGGGCCAGACTTGCTGGTGAGGAATGACCTTCCACACTCATTGACCCAGAAGCCAAAGTGACCGATAAGACTTTAAAAGTTCAGATGGTTGACAATAGGGCAACAGCTGGCTGGTAGAAGAGGGGCTGACAAGACCTTCTCTGAAGGATGTCACATGGTGGCCCTGCCTCTTGCTGCCCCCTTGCTCCCATCACTTTTCCGAGGCCACCCAGCTGGGCCACTCACAGCACTTGTAAGACGAGGCCAGATCCCCGCAGCCCCATTTCACACAGGACTGCGCCAAGGATGGGCGGGACTTGCTTTCCAGCTCCACTGCGGGCAGAACCGGCCCACTGACGTGTGACGGAGACCGCCCTCAGGACCAGGGCGTTTCCCGAGGGGTGATGTCAGACCCACTTGTGTGCATCTGTGTGTGTGCTCCTGAATACACCAGTTAGGTTTACTGCATCCCGAGGTGTTTTAAAAACAAGATTGTTTGATCCAAAAGTAATATATATATACATGTATTTTATAATACACACACAAACCTCTAATGGTAAAAATTTTAAATCACCAATACTGGAATAATGTTATTGTAATTATGTTATTTTAAAGAGCCCTTATATTTTAGAGATACATATTGAAATATTTACAGATAAAAGGATGTGATGTCTGAGATTGATTTCAACATAATCCAGTGGTGAGAAGGAAGTAGGAGGTGCAGATAGATAAAATGGGCCACAAGAGCTGGTAATTGTTGAAGATGGGTGATGGGTACGGGGGAATTTATTATAATTTTCTCACTACCTGTATATATAGATAGATATAGATATATTTATGATTGAAATTTTCCATAATCAAAAAAAAATTTTTTAAGATTTCCATCTTCCTTTGGTACCATATATATGCTTTCATTAAACCTTCATTCACTTATCTGGGAAAAAAATCATCAATAATCTCACCCCACATTCTTTCAGTCCTTTTTCTATACATAGATATACGTAGAGAGAAGTTGTATTCTATTGGGATTTGTAACAATGCGTTGAAAATAAGACCTTATTTATTTGGTCAATATTAATATTTTGCACATTCTAGTTCAGGGACTTCAAAATTGTGTTTTGCACTAACTTTTTGAGAAATTTCTAGAAGAGGGGATGTCTGTGGTTAAATAATTTTGGGAAAAGCTGCATACCCATGGCCCCCTCTTGGAAACTTACAACATGTATTAGCACTGGATTGCACACCACGGGAGAACAGGGACCCCGTGGGCTTGTCCACACTGACCCACAGGGCCCGGCATGGGGCCCGTTACCAGCAAACACTCGACAGATGGTGGATGGTGAAAAGACAAGGACAGGCTCTGTAGTAAGGAAACGTGTTAACCTGTATTTAATCTAGTGTTTCCCAAACACGTTTGTCTTTGAAAACCTTTTATTGAGGGCACCCTTACATTAACATCCCTTGAAATTAGTATTTTGGGAAACGATCTCAAAGCATTTTATAAATTGCATTAAAATCAGTTTCACAAGGTCCCGGTGAGTTGGCAGAGAAAGGCACAGGTTTATGGTCCAGGACTACATGGATTGTGGGTCTTGAAATCAAACCCATGCTGTCCCCTCATTGTCTTTCTTTTTGCCCAAACCTTCCCCCGATGTCTGCAGCTGGACTTAGCCAGTGTTCAGGCGGAGGATGAAGAAGGAAAGTGAGCAGGAACTTTGGAAGTTGTGGCATGCTCAGTGAGTGAGGGTCAGCCAGCGTCTCCTCTTTCATCACTGTTTGTGGCATCGTAGGTGGAGTAAGCTCAGGGGAAAAGTAAAGAAGCAGATACAGACCGGAACATGTACTCCAAGAGAAGGAATGGGGGCAACGACTCAGAGGAGGAGCCAGGGATGGATAGAGAAGTGTCGCAAAGACAAGAGCTTACTAAACTCCACCTTCTCTTTCCCCTGGATTCATAGCCGACTACATTTCCCAGCTTCCTTGTAGTTAGGTGCGGCTACATGGCTGGCTTCTAGCCAATGGAGTGTGAGTGGAAGTGATGGTCCCACACCAGGCCTGGCTCATAAAATCCCCCAAACAGTGCTCCTCCGTGCTCTTTTTCCTTCCATGAACTGAGTGAAAATAGCCCCAGTGAACTTGGAAGTCATGTGTTGAGAACTGCAGAGCTTCCGCCAGCCCAAATCCTTCATCCCTCCCCACCATCCTATCTACCCAGAAACCCTTATGAGTGTTAGACAACCCCAAAATAAACTTCTATGTGTTTGAGCTATTGTATACTGTTGAGTTCATTTGTTAGTGGCTAAAATTAGACCACAAAATACAGAAAGAGAAATCTGTCTGAAAGGTAGGATAAAAGATGGGCTAGGGCATATAAAGTCAAGGGAGGATAGAATTTAAAGGAAGAGTGAGTCAATAATAATAATAACTACATCTGGGTATGAATGCCTACAACTTAAGACATGAGGTGGTCGGCTGGGGGTCAGTGAGCTTCTGAGAATAATTTTTCTTTTTGATTAAAGGAGAAAACCATATGATGAGAGATCCTTTTCTTCCTGCCTACTTCCTTTCTTTAGCTTTGGACATGATCATGTGAGGATTTAAAGCCTGGATCTGTGGCAACTATTTTGTGAGATGAGGCTAACAGCACGAGAATAGAAGCTGGTGTGCTAAGAGTGGTACAGGAGGATGAACAGATCTTGTGTGACACTATCATTGAGCTACTGAACCAAGCCTGGAACTACTTTTCTCTGTACTTTTTGTTAATAAAACCTTTCTCTAAAAAAAAAAAAAAAAAGAGTAGTAACTACAATTTTTTTGGACACTGCTATATTCCAAACCCTATGTTAAGCTAAATAGATACATTGTTACATTGTATACTTTAATTTTCACAATAATTATATGAAACATTAAATGAGGAACTTAAGTTCTAAGAGCTTGAATAAATTGCCCAAGGTTACACAACAAATAAATACTGCTCTTCAGCATCATATGATATTGCCTCCAAAATGATAAGTCTAAAGAGCCAGATAAGAGCAAAGAACCCATTGCAGAATGGTGGATGGGGATGGACCAGGGAAAGGGAATGGTTTAACAGGTTTGGGGTTGGGAAGATTGAGCTAGAGGGTGACCATCTAATAAACTCTCTCCATCAAGATCTTGCTCAGGTACCCCTTTCTACAGAGCCTTTCTGAACTACACCAGTCGATCTCATTACTCTTCAGACTCCTTTATTATGTACTACTCCTCATCCAGTTCATTACAAACTGCCTTGGAGAGTTCCTGGACTTTCTTCAAAGTTGACTTACGTGCTAGATTTTCACTGCTTACTAACATTTGGTTCTCCTCTACGTTTAGGCACATGGCAGAATTATCCTCCCCCAGCCCCCTTGCGGTTAGATGGGGTCATATGGCTAGTTCTAGCTAATGGGTTGTGAGCAGAAATGGCATGTATTATTTCTGAGTCAAGGCATTTAATCACTGGTATGACGTCCTCTTCTATTTCTTTCCTTGATTGTGTGAAAATGGAGGCACCATAAAATCAAAATACTCAGAATCACTGAGCTACTGCAAGGAAGACTTGAAGAAATATCTGGATTGACAGCAGACTTAGCATGGTAAGAAGTTACTGGGTGAATGTTAACAGCCATTGAGATTTGGCTGATGTTGTTACTGCAGCACAACCCAGACTATCCCCACTAATGCAACTTAACATTCCACCCTGATCAGAGATGGCAAATAATGATTATTAGTGTCACCATTGCCCCATCCTGGAGACGTGATATATATTATTAACCCATCACTGAACTCTCACCCATTGAGATATAAGCCTTCAGAATCTTTCTCATTACAGTGGCCTACACAGTCACTACTAATTAATCAGAGCTGGAAAATGAAGGGAAACCCACCAAAAGCATTCCAGTGGAATCAGCATAAAACCCAAACTTCTTGCCATGGCCTGCAAGACCACACAAGAGCTGGACCTTACCCTCCTCGACAATCTCATTTCCTACCACTCACGTTCTTGTTTACTCTGCTGCAGCCATGCTGGCCTTTCTGTTCCCCAAACACCCCAAGAAGATTCCCATCTCAAGCCTTTACATTTGCTGTGCCCTCTTTTTTGAAAGCTTTTCTCTCATATTTTGCAACTTTGGCTCAAATGTCCCCTCTTCAGACAGATGTTCCTATCCACCTTATCAAAGTTACCCTGCACCCTCCACCCGCCTCCTCAATGATAGTAAAATACTACTCTGTCTTTTTTTGCTGTTATATTTCTAGTACTTAGAATTAACACCTAGTGCATAGTGGTGCTTACCACATATTTCTGGAACTAATAAAGGCAGTTGATCTGCCAACACTGATCTAGACCATAATCTTTTTCAGGAGAGAGGGCAGGTCGAGTTCATCTTTGGCTTTTGTGGTGTATACAGTAGGTGTCCATTAAATTCCTGATTGATGGTTAGAAGACTTTTATTTCCCTTCATATCATGGCAGATTCACATCTGTGCCTTGTGTCCTTCTTCCACTTCTCCTACGCTCTCTCAAGAAGTCTCTTCTTTTCTCTCTCCCTCCCCCTCCCTCACCACATCCTCTCCCAAATGAGTGCAGTGCAAGTCTCTTTCTCACCCATGCAAAGCCTTCTAAAACAGCAGTCTACTACGGCTGGGGAACAGCATCCAGCAGTAAAATGTGCTTTGGCCTGGCCTCACAGCCAAGTTCAGTACCTTTTCCCTGTTCTGCAGGAGCTGACACTAGCCCCATCCAGACTTGGCTGAAGCCTTATGCCTGTACATTGGAGCCCAGGAGGTTTACCCTTTGGATGTTTTGAAGAGAAGCAGCTGTTACCATTTGCCAGCTGAAACGTTTGCCTTTGAAATTGACTGTGAGGCATGTTCAGGCAGAAAGGGGCTTTTTGGAGAAGGCCTGGGAAGACAGGACTCAGAAGACCTGCCGCTCATTTGGATTGCCACGTAACTGTGGGCAAATCACCAGGGATGTCGAGTGTAGATAACAGTGAAGGAGAAATGACTGCATTCTTTGGGTATAACTGAATGATATGGGGGAGGGGTTGTAGGTGAGGCCAGGTAGTGGAAGAAACGTGGAACTTAGAATCAGAAGAGCTGAGATTTCCAGTCAGAAGTCCTGAATTCAAGCCCCCATAGGAGGCACATCCCCCATCCATTTGAGCTTGTTTACTCTTTTGTAAAACGGAGTGATGCCCTCCCACGTCCAAGTCTTTTGGGTTGCAACAGAAACCAGCTTAAACTAACACAAGGAGAATAAAGGGGTTTATTAAAGGACATCAGGGTGTATCACAGAAGTCATGGGCACGAATGCAGTCAGGTGTCAAGAATGGACTAGAACAAGGAACCTGGAAAGTCAGAACTCAAGTTTTTCTACTTTTCTCCGAGCTTCTGCCTTATTCTGCTTTCTCCTGTTTCTCCATTGCACATGGAAGTATATGGCTACCCCACAGCTTCCACCTTTGTGTTTCACAGGTTTAGCCACACTCTAATCCCAAATTTCCAGAACAAAGACTCTGGTTGGCCCAACTTGCATCAGGTGTCTAGCACTGGGTCCAGTCAGGCATGAGCATGGGAGACAGGAGTCAGGTAATAAAATAATGGCTGCAGGGGGTTACGTTTGAGGATATAGATGCAATATTCAGAGAAGGAACTCTGCAAGTTATGGGACTTTCGAGTTGGGCCAGCAAACCAAAAAGTGTCTTGTGAGGAGTATAGTCATTGAGTAAACCCTCAGGTGCTATAAAAAGAGAATGGTGTTCGTTTCTAGGCAGGACAAACAGCTATCTCACAATGATACCATAAAGAAGGAAGGCACAGTCCTATGCAAATCTAAAGTTTTCTAGTAAGCAATCAAGGTCTCAGTCTCTGCATTTAAAGTCACCTTATTCTAGGAGTCTTAAGTTTTCAGAGAGCTATGAGAATCAACATTCTCCACCCTCTACCTTAGCAACCTCCTCTCCACCTCCCCAACTCGTAACAAAAGCTTCCAAAGGAGATCTTCCTTCTTAGAAGAAACTGACTGGAATAAAATTCAGTGAAAACTAATTAATTAAGACTCCATTGACTTAGCATTTTTACTAGATCAAGAATTAGGAAGGGATCAAAATTTTCTATCCCTACATCTCTTAATGGCAAGAAAGATTTCCTTTAAGTAAAATGAAGACGCGACTTTGGACAAGTCACTTGACATTCCTAAGCCTCGGTTTCCTCATCTGTAAAATAGGAGTGACCTTTTCATAGGGTTGTTGTGACAATTAAATGACATTAGATTTGGCAAGTACTAAGTACTGGTGTTTAGCTGCAATGTTGACAATAATGGTGGTTGTGGTGATAGTGGTGGTGGTGGTGATGGTGGTGATCGCGGGGGTCGTGGTGATGGCGGCAGTGGCGGCGCTGGTGGAGCTGGTGGCGCAGGTGGCGCTGGTGGCGGTGATGGCGGCGGTGGTGGTGATGGTGGTGATGGTGGTGATGGTGATGGCGGTGATGGCGGTGGTGGCAATGGTGGTGGTGGTGGTGATGGTGATGGCGGTGATGGCAGTGGTGGCACTGGTGGTGGTGGTGGTGATGGTGATGGCAGTGGTGGCGCTGGTGGTGATGGTGGTGGTGGTGGCAACAATGTGATGATTAATTATGACAGAATCAAGAATGTTTAAATTTTGCTCAACCCACAGTAGTCACATAGTGAATGAATGAAGAGGAAAAACAATTTTCAGACAATCCCAAGGATATTTGTCACCATTTATATACCAATCATGGATGTGACCAACGCAAATCATGCTTAAATGCAGATCCCTTAAAGCCTTCCAATAAATGTTTACATGACCAAAGTGCACGAAGTGGAGAGAAGATGAATAAATAAGAATTTTAATTACAACATGTACTTAAAAGAAATACAATTACATTTCTTTTAAATAATAGTGCATACAATATACTCTTTCACTTGTGTTCCTCCCGATTAGCTTGCTACATGAAGTCACACACCATTAATTCAAATTGCATCTTCAAAAAAATCACATTTCTAAAGTAGTGGTGGGATTTGGGTCTCTTAGCATACTATCTTCACTTCCAAAGGACTGTGTAAAACCCACTTTGCAACTGATACGGACACATCAAGAATAGAGAGATGCCTTGTCCCCTTGGCATTTTCACAGTGCAGCAGCCACACTGACTACTTTCTTTGCCATAATTTGAAAGCCTTAGTAATCTTAAAAACTCAGCTCTGTCATCACACTTGGTTAGCTGGAGAATAATTAGTTACTCAACGTCATTTATTTATCATGAAGATTGCTTCCCAAATTGCAAGTTTATTTAGACTTCACTAATAATTATTTCACGAGAGCTTTTTCACCACTGCTCATTTGCATGTGTAGAATTCACACTGCAAGTGAACTAAGAATGGATATCTTTCAGGGTTAAAACTGAACTGGAATGGCACTTTTTCTTTACCTGGCCAGATCGCTCCTCTGGGACAGAGCTGCATGAAGGAATTGAATGTTGTCCCTTTAAAAGATCCCCGCGGTCCGCTATGTGTATAATCCTCAAATCCCATGATCCAGTCCCATGCTCTCAGCCTTGCGCCACACACTCTTGCTCACATTTGGTTTAGATTTGACTTTTCTTTGCTTAAGAAGAACGGGATTTATTACTAGTCAGAAGCCAGCAGGCCCCAATATATTAGAGAAAAATAAATAAACACTCTGCCAGAGTGAATCATGCTCTGGCTCCACTGGGTCTTCTGAAAGTGGTCCCCCAGATATGGCACTGCTACTTGCATTTGTCTAGAAAGTGTTGAGTTGTCTAGAAGCTTCCAAGTATTGGCTCGTGTGATCCCTGAAGTCACCCTATATAGTGTGGTGGAGGCAAAAGAACAACAGCCATTCGTGCATTTATGGCACGCTCATTTATTGAGCATGGTGCATACGCCAGAGACAGGGAATTGTCAGGCACTGAGAACTGAGTATGTATTGGTGCCCAAGACAGACATGTCCCTGTCCTCAGGTAGCTTAGAGGTTGGTGGGTCATCAAGTCCCACCATGAGGCAGGCATCCCAGTAAAGGGTCTTGATGCCTTTTCTCAGTTACTACTCATAACAAACTGTGAGGAAGGTCTTACTAACCTCATTTTGTGACAGGATAACTGAAATTCCCAGAGGTTAAGTGACCTGAGTAAAGTCACCCGGCTGATAAGGAAGTGAACTGGTGCTCGGACTCGGGCTTTCTCAGTCCAAGGCTGCTGTTTGTGTCCTGGATTCTTTCCAAATAATGTGATCTCATGCCAACCCAGATCAATCCAAGCTCTCTTTTTCAGTTTCCCACATCTCACGGTTTGCCTTAGAAAGGTATCTGGTACAACACGCAACAGATATTGAGCATCTAAAATTACTAACTCGTTGAGGATTTAAGCTTTATAGAGGCTCAGAAAAGAGTATGGGAAAGTCTTTGTGAGACGAGTGGTGTAGGCAGGGGTGCCTGGAGAGGATGAGAAGGTTAGCTCAGAGAGGTGATCCAGGAATTCCCAAAGACTGGCCCTGACTCAGTAAGTCACCAGGTCAGTTATTTGAAATGAGTCATTTGTGGCATGGGGGCAAACAACCTCAGTCCCTCACTAAACTATCGGGAAGCAGGCAGGCAAAATATTCTCCCCTGGGAGAATAATCCTAATTATGATCCCTAGAATTTGCATGCCCCTCTATAATTTGCAGAGCATTTTCACACCCATCTCTTCACTTGCTGATTGTTTACTGCACAGATGCAAAAAGGACCAGGCTTCAAGATGACCTAGGCTAGTGGTTTTTATATATTTTTTAAAAGTAAAATCCTTTGTCAAAGTGAAATCTCACAGTGGTCTAGTGTATGAAATTGATGCGAGTGGAACATCTGTGGTTGGGATGGGGACAGGGGTGGGGAAGGCACAGCTCATGCTTAAGCCTTTGTTTTGACCTCTGTGTCTTTTCTAAGGGGTCTCCAAGGAACCTCGGAGTTCCATGAAACACAGCAAGATAAACATGGCTCCTCGTGGACACCCATCCTGCTTCACTCCCCTTCTCCAGACAAAGAGAGCCAAAGGCCTGGAGGCAGCATGAGATGCCCACGGCTGCTCCTCATCCAGTGTTCTTTGCGTGGAACTCACCATGGCACTTTCCCAGGTGGTCATAGCCTGAAGATCTACCTGGGAGCCAGTCTGCCCCCTGTTGTTTCAGGAAAGTGTCCTCTTTCTTGGTCACAGACAGCAGCAGGGTCAACTCTGCTACTGCTGGCAGCCTTTTTCAGAGTACCTGCCCTTCAGGTGGGGCTCAGCGCATTGTCTTTGTTTGAGACAGACCACCCCTTGAGGCATGGAATGCCAGCCGCTGAGTGGCTGGGGAGTAGGTCCAGAGATTTTTCAGCCCCAAACACTCTCCCTGAAAATGCAAGAGGTGCAGCCTACAGTCAAGCAGGCTGCCCCCAACTCAAAAGCTTACATTGAACTAGAGAATGGTTATTATTGGCTGAATGTTTGTTTCCCCCTAAAATTCATATGTTGAAATCCTAACCCCCAGGCTGATGGTATTACGAGGTGGGGTCTCGGGGAGGTAATTAGGTATGGGGGTGGAGCCCTCATGGATGTGATTAGTCCCCTTATAGGAAGAGACACACGAGAGAGCTTCTCTCTCTCTCTCCCCACCCCCCCACCCCGCTCTGCAGGGGATAGGAGAAGATGGCCGTCTGCAAAACAGGAAGAGAGCCCTCACCAGAACCCGACCATGTTGGTGCCTTGATCTTGGAGTTCCCAGCCTCTTGAGCTGTGAGAAATAAATTTCTGTTGTTTAAGCCACCCAGTCTGTGGTGTTCTGTTAGAGCAGCCTGAAGTGACTAAGACAGTGGTGACAGCTGCACATTGAGAATGCACTGAATGGTTGAAATTGTAAACTTTATGTCATGTGTATTTTACCACAATAACAACAACAGCAACAGTGACAGCAACAAACATTACATTGGCTCCCTATTTCCTAGAGACCAAGTTCAAACTTCCTGGTATAGCTAATGATGGCCTGGCCCCTGCTTACCTTTCTTTTTTTAAATTTTGCTGGGAAAGATTCTCCCCAAGTAATATCTGTTGCCCATCTTCCTCTCTCTCTTTTTTTTCCTCCCCAAAGCCCCAGTACATAGGTGTATATTCCAGTTGTAGGTCCTTCTAGTTCTTCTATGTAAGCCACCGCCACAGCCTGGCAACTGACAGACGGGTGGTGTGGTTCTGCTCCGAGAACCAAACCTGGGCAGCTGAAGCGGAACCCGCCCAACTTGAACTGCTGGGCCATCAGGGCCAGCTCATTCCCTCTCTAGACTCATGTCTTGCTGTCCCCCTCAACCTCTTCTTCTCATCGAATGTTCAAGTCATTCCAAACTGCTCTCCATTGCCCAAACAAGGCATGTGCTTCCACCTTTCTATGCTCACTCACAATTTTGCTTTTAGTCATAACAGCAAACACTTATTATATAGTGCTCACTATATGCATATGTACACACATATCTCCTGCTTAATGTCTGCAGGACTTTTGAGTCATTTAATCCTCACCAATTCTATGAAACAGATGCGGCTGTTTACCCAGGTTGAGACTTGAGGAAATCGAGGCACAGAGAGACTCATTGACTTGTTCAAGGTCACACAGGTAGTATGCAGCCAAGGCCAGGTGAGAACCCGGCATTCTGGTCCTGAACCCTTGCTCTTAGTGATTACAGAGCACCGCCTGTGGACGCCTTGTCCCTGCAGTTTCTTCTGAAGAATTCCTCCTCCCATCAAGACCCGGCTCAAATATCACCTCCCCTGCGAAGCCCGGGTGTCCCCAGGAAAGGGCGCGACTCTCCTCTAGGGCGCTAGCACTCTGCACAGATTTCACAGCACATTTCACAGTGTGTGGTAACAGCCTGCTTGTGGGTCTGCTTCTTCACAAAGCGTGCCGTCCCGGACACAGGGCAGGTCTTGTCTATCCTGATGCCCTTGAGGTCTCACCACATGGTCGGTGAATGAAAGGAGGCCCGGGTGCACTTTCTCTCAATCTTTCAATTTCTTTCAATAAATAACAAAGTCAAAGGGGAATTACTTGCCCTCAGAAATTCTGGCATGGCTCCTTTAGGGTCTTGCCACACGGTCACCGATAGCCACTATCATTTTCTGTTTATCTCAGCAGGCAAGAAGTCTATTCAGATTTACTTTCAGTAGTCCACATTAACAATAAATACTGCTTTTCATTTGCAAGTATTAAATCACAGTATATTATAGGTAGACATGGAATTATAATGCAAACTATGATTTTTCAAACTCAAAATGCCTCCTCTGAAAAATATGACAATCTTCTCCCCCTTTTGAGATTTACGAGATAGGATAGATGGGGGAAAGTGGATTAATGTTTGTGTAGATAGAAGTACAAATGGGAGCAAGAAAGAATGGACGGATGTGTGGGTGGGTGACTGGATGCATAAAATGATGGATATGTGGATGTTGGATGGGTGTATGATGGATGGATACACTGACAAACAGATATGTGGGTGGATGGATGGAGAAGAGGATAGTGTACAGGTGGATGAGGGTTTATGAAGAGATGTGCAAAAGGATGTATGGAAAGATGGATGAGAAGTTATATGGATGAACATGGAAGTATACGTGGTTGGATGGCTGGATGGCTGGCTGGATGAAAGGATGTGTGGTTGGATAAATGGATGGCCAGGAGGATAGATAGATGTGTGAGCCCCGGAGGGGTGTAAGGAAAGATGGGCAGATAGGAAAATGGGTGGATGGAAGGATGTTTGGGAGGATGAATGAGAGCGTGGGTGAGTGGATGGATGAATAGCGGGGGGGGGGGGGGGGTGTTGATCCAGGTGCCAGCCCGGGACTGGAGGATGACACTTGGATTAGTGGAGCCAAATACCAGCCTCATGACTGGCCCTCATTAGCTTTCTCTGAGCAGTCCTGATAAGAAGCAAAAATCCCCTGAGCCATGTGGACTTGGCTTCTCTTTCAAAGGAAGAAGAATGGACTCTTCCTCTCTCCTCGGCAAAGTATCATAAGCTCTCCACCCCTCCCCGCCCGGGCAGGGAAGCACCACTATCCATGGCAGGATCTCCCCACTGTTCCAGCTCCTCTCTCAATACCCAGCTGCCTGTGAACGTCAGAGAGAACCAGGCCCCAGCCAGATTCAGAGAAATTTAGCGGAGAGGAGCGGCCAGGGGCTGAACCCAACGGGGCGAGGTCTCAGGACTCAGTCATCCTCTCCTTCGTCCTGAGGCCGCCCTCCCAGCGCACCCGGGGAGCTGGCGGGGGAAGAAAGCCGGTGCGTCCCGGGCGCCGGGCACCACGCAGCCCTCCTGGCGCCCCCGATTTACCACCTCGGGAGAGAACGGGGCGGGGGCGGAGGGGCTGCGCGGAGGAGGGCCGGTACGTCTTTAAACCTCAGCCTGCTGCTTAGTCACAGCCCCTCGCTTGGGTGTGTCTTTCCTCGCTCCCTCCCTCTTAGGTCACTCTTTCAGCCTCGAATAAAAACTGCACCCAACTTCCGAGGCGCCCTCATTGCTCAGCCCGACCCCAGCCTCCGACAGGTTCGGGCCCCCTCCTCGCCCCGGCCCGCCGATCCCCGGCCCCGCCCAGCGCACGGGACGCCCCAGCTCCACTCGCCCGCTCGCTCGGTTCGCTCCCGCACCATGGACAAGTTTTGGTGGCGCGCAGCCTGGGGACTGTGCCTCGCGCAGCTGAGCCTGGCGCAGATTGGTGAGTGCCCGCCCGGCGGCGGGAGGAGTGGCAGGAGTAGCCGGGACTGACCCCGCGGCCGGCCGAGTTGGCCCTGGGGACCGGAGTCAAGTGCGCGGCGAGCGGCTTGGATTTGGTGAAGGAAAGCGGGGCTAGGACTTGCGCTAAGATGTTGGCGCGTCTATTGGTAGGAAGCACCATTGTGTTGAAGGGAAAAGAGAAAAGAGCGAAGAAAGTGTGCTGAGCAGGCTGCTGGCGCGCGCTTTGGGGCAGGTCCCTAGAGCCGGAGCACCGGGCGGAAAGTAACTGTACTCTGGGTGCGCGGGGCCCAATCTGGACTAACAGGCTCCGGTGCCCAAGGGCGCTCGACGCCCCGCTGGGCTGTGGCCGGGCGGAGCGGGGCAGGAACAGGACAGGGGCTGGGGAAGGAGCTGGGGCAGGAGCTGGGGCTGTTAGCAAGGTGGCCACAGAGGCGGGCACAGTTGCATGTGTGAGATCTGGAGGCAGTGAGCTTTCCAGACAGGGGTCCTTGTTTCCTGCGTCCCCCGGCGCACCCGGGGGAGGGGTTACAAAGCTCTTACAGTTGGCTCCAGTCGCTGACTGTCTTAGCGCTTGTGGGAACTTGAACCAGCTCTGTGGCCAGGTTCTGGGTCTCCACGAGGTGCCAGCCTGGGGCAGGGAGAGTGAGTAGGAAAGGCAGTGACTGGGCCAGGAGCTCAATCCTCGCAGCCTCCTGCTTCTGCCAATCAGCTGGGGGAAATCCCAACGGTAATGTGGGTCACAGTCCCTGCCTGACGGCCTCAGAGCAGGGAGGGGAACTTGGGCACCAGGGTCACATAGGGACCCTGGATCTGGGGCTGCCAATATCCCACCCAGACAGGGTCTGTGCCTCTTGATGGCTGTGGGGAGGGGTGGCCGTGGGGAGGGGTGACTGTGGGGAGGGGTGGCCGTGGGGAGGGGTGGCTGTGTGTGAGGTATTCCGGCAAGGCTGTACTCCAAGCTTTCCTTTTCTTTGTCTATATATGTACAGATAATTACATGGCCTATTTCCTTATCACTTGCAAAATTAATTTTTCTTTTAAGGAGTGCCAGCTGGGTCATTAAGACAGCTCAGCCTATGGTTAAGTCTACTCAGCAAGTATTTATTAAACCCAACTCTGAGGGTACCGGGAAAGTAAAAGGCAGAGTCCCATCCGGATACTTTAGACTGAGGATAAGTGGGGATATAGGATTTAGATTCCTGAAACAGAAATAGTAATAGCAACAGGAATAGCAGCACCATCCACCATTTATTGCACACTTTCTCTGTGCCAGGAGCTGTGCTAAGTTCTTTCCGTGTGTCATCTCATTTCACCCTCACAGCGGCCCAGTGAGAGGTGTCCTGTTTTACAGGAGGGAAACAAACTGAGGCTCAGAGAGGTTAAGTGACTTGCTGGTGCTCACACAGCAGAAGCATTGGTGCAGGATGTGAACCCAGGCCCATTCACCTGCGCTTAGTCAGAATATGTTCGACTGTGTACAGCACGGACAGACTCAGACAGGACTTCGGGGAAGGGAGGTTGTGGTGAACCAGAGGCCTCAGAGGAGGCTTCCAAAGGGAACTGCAGCTGCCGCCAGCCTTGAGAGGCAGAAACACTGGGGATGGGAGAGCAGAGGGAAAGCTGAGGCCTTGGAGAAGAGGCCAGCTGGCTTCCCTGTGGCCTCGAGGGAAGTGTTCCCCTCCCGTGAAGTCTTCTGCTTTGTTCCTGAGACTCCCTCCAACCTGTCTCCCTGATTAAAGGGCCTCACCCCCCAATGTTAGGCGCTGTCCTGACTCTTGAAGTTCTCCCAGAGACGAGCAGGCTTACTCTGTGTCGCGTTTCTGAGGTCCCTTTGGGCAGCGTCGTTTGGAGAAAGCACAAAAAGTGCCAGTAGCAATAACTGCCTGGGCCCTGGCTCTCATGTGCTTGTAAAGTTGTTTGGAAGGAATGGAGACTTAGAAAAGAAACATGACTTAGCGGGCTCGGCCAGGGCTGGGCAGGCAGATGGGGGAGGAGAAGGAGGAGGCGGAGGGAAAGGCGCTGCTGTTGCCCCACGGGGCGGGGGCGCAGGGAGGAGGGCACTCCGGAAGACAATGAGGAAACTTTCAAAAGGGGCAAGGCTTTGGGGAGGAAGAAAGTGTCCAATCTTCATATCGGAAAGCAAAGAGTAGAGAAATGGGCAAATGTAGTTAAGCAACGTCGGGCCCAGAAACCCTGATTTGCAGCACAGGTACCTTGAACCGGGTGTCATATGTGGGAACAAGACAATGGCCTGGGTGGAGGGCAGGTGGGCTCAGCCCTCCCTGCTCACAGCTCCTCCTCCTTTCCTCTGTGAGCAGGGTGATTGCTAGGGCACTGCGCCCCTGGTGTTGAGAAAGAGGGGTGCATCTGAGAGCTCTGGGGCTTGGGTGACATGCACCCTGCTGCCCCCACTGAGCGTTAGAGAGCCCTCTTGCTGGGAGTTAGAGCTTTGGCTGTGTTTTCCCAGGTGAAGAAGCAAGGAAGCGAAGATCTGTCACTCCTGAGGTTGCCATCAAGTAATTCGGTTATTCCCCAGGCGCACGCTGGACGTCTTCCTGCCACGGCACCCTGCCGAGTAGGTGTGTTTGAGGTTGGCAGCCAGTAGGAAAAATTCCATTTTCTTCCACATTGCCCCATGCAGGAGGGGATGCTGAGCAGCATGAAATTCTTAGTTTGTGACAGATCCTCTTCCATTCATTCAAGAAATATTTCTTGACTCATTGTCATAGACTTAGAGACGGGGACTCCAAGGGTAATTTGGAAAAACCTCTTCCTTTTCCCAAGGAGGAGACAGACCCTGAAAGAGAGGGAGGAGTGACTTCTCCTCTCCCAGACAGAGTGTTTGGGCGGACACTTTCCTACCATAACCTACGCTGGGCCTCTGCAACACCCCTGTCATCGAGGGATACAGTGAACCCCACCGCCACCCTGCAGTGGGCGGGGAGGGTGTGGTCTACTTTGTAGCGGTGTTTGTTTCGTGCCTTGAATACTATCTGAAACAATCATTACAATTTTGTATTTTACTCCACAATATACCCAGTTTGAGTTTAACGTAAGAAGGATAATATATATTTCTCACCAGAAAGCACAGTTGCTGCTCAAGGAAGAGTCCCTGTCCAGTCCCGGGGCTTCCAGGGCCTCCTGAAACATGGCTGGATCCCTCAGAGTTAGAGCTCCCCGGTTTTAAAAATCTGACACTGCGCTACTGCACCATATGCCCCTGTGCAAAGCCGGGTCCTACGACCCCAGGAATACCATCTACTGAGCACGGACTCTGTGCTAGGCATTCAGCCCAGGGGTTAGTATAGGTTATCTCATGTATAAGCCTCACGCTAGCCCTATATACAGTTAGCACTCTCTTAACTCCATGTTCTACAGAAGGAAATTGAGGCTCGGGGAGATGGCGTGACTTGTCCAAGTACACACAGCAGTAATTTGTGGAGTTGGGGTGCCCCATCATCTAACATCCCCCCATGTTAGACTCCATATCTGCACTCCTTTGATGTATGACTTTGCCTCTGGAGGACTTTGGAAATTGTGTGTGGTTCTCCTACCCTCCCTGTCCCTTGTGGCCAACTAACGTGAAGCCTGGTGTGTCTTCTCTCTCCCCCTGGCATGCTGTGGACCCTTGGCTGCCCTTATCTGCTCTGCCCTGGCCTGTCTCTCCCCAGGCTTGGCCACAGCTGTCAAGAGATGCCAACCCAGTTATTTCTTACTAAAATAAGTCAATTCTCTTATCAGGGTCCAGTTGCCCTTCTAGACATGCTCTCATTTGCAGGTTTGGAAAAAAGGGAGAGGCTGTTCCCTGTCTAAGAGACAAGTTAGGGCAATGCCTTCTGCCTGAAAATTAAGACAGAGGCCTTGCAGAGACTCATGCTGACCTGAAATTTAGATGCATTGACCCAGAAAGCCCGCTGTCACATGCTCATTGGAAACCCTCAGCATTTAGCGGGTTGGTTGTATGTGCCCCAGAGAGGGAAAGTCTTGAGGATCCCAGGCAGCAGACTGACATGGTTCCCTAGAAAAGTCAAGGATCTTGAACTGAAAGCCAACGTGGAGCTCTAGGTGACACGTGGCCACCAAGCGAGATTTCCGATCAGCCTGCAGGGTCAGATGGTGCCTGGCTGGGGTCCCCTGACAGAGCAGAGGTGGTGGGAGGCAAGCTGGGCCTCCCCGGCAGTCCATCTTGGCTGGGGCTGGGGCCACAGTTCTGTTTCCTCAGCATCTCCTTTTTAACGGACACCAGAGCCTGAAGGGGAAGTAACTCTTGTGAAAGAATGAGCTGAAGCAGATGGCAGATGCTGCTAGACTCCGTGTCGTTCTCAAAGGGGATCTTTCCTGCCTCACAGAGAAATTCCGGGGGTTTGCACAGCGAGAAGCTGGTGACTCAATTTCCTTTGCGTCCTGCTCGAATGGGAAGCACACAAGTGTTCTTTAGAATTACCTGCCAGTGCCTTCTACCTTAAATTTAAACCCCACTCTTCACTCACTTAGCAAGCTGAAATTTTTCTTAAAAAGTTTATTTCCGGGCCGGCCCGGTGGCGCGGCGGTTTAGTTCGCGCTTGGCAGCCCAGGGTTTGCGAGTTCGGATCCCGGGAGCCCGCGGACGCACTGCTGGTCAGCCATGCTGTGGTGGCGTCCCATATAAAGTAGAGGAAAGACGGGCACAGATGTTAGCCCAGGGCCAGTCTTCCTCAGCAAAAAGAGGAGGATTGGCGATGGATGTTAGCTCAGGGCTGGTCTTCCTCACAAAAAAATAAATAAATAAATAAAACAAAAAACAAAACAAAAAAAAAAAGTTTATTCCCCCAAGCTGGCCTACAAAGGTTTGGGAAACTGGCCCAAATTGCCAGAGTAAGGAAAAGGTGCTTTCTGAAGTTCATGGTTGTGGAATCTGGCTTGGCGTGGATATAGTGACTGTGCATTCCAGATTTTCCAGGAGAGTCAGGATTTCGAATATGTAAATAGTCCACCAGTTGATGCATAGTGTATATTTTGACTAAATGTTTTTATATTTTTCTACAAATAAATGCATGGCTTCGTGTGATTAGAAGTCAAAAACTGTGCAAGCCTTTTTGCATAAATAAATTTACATCTTTACAACTCCTTAATTAGTCAAGTGTCTGATTAAATTGATGTTTGGTTCAGAAATGTGTACTTGGGAGAGAGAGATTTAATATTCCTCTGTTCTCCATTTCTTGATCACCTCAATATGTGAAATGCCAGAAAAAGCCACATATTTGATTCTTGCTTGGTAGATGTGGACATACACACATTGTGGGTGTTCCCATAAGTCTACATGTATCTGAACCCATGTGTCTACACATAATGTGGTATTGCTGGTCAATCATTAAGCATTTATAAGGTGTCTTCTGTGGGTCCCACACTGTTTTGGGTACTACAGGGGAATTAAACACGTAAGATGTGGGCCTTACATCCAGGAAGCTTATGGTTCTACATGCGTAACACAGTGCAATTGAGTGACAGCCTGGCCAGTCTAGACTCTCAGGCTAACAGCATTGCCTGCCGAGCTGAGACACAGCAAGGGGGGCTGGAGGAATCAGTGACGGGGAGGAGGTGGCAATGCAGTCCAGACAGGATTTGAATATGAAGAAGAGGGAATGAGAAAGGGGCATGTATATTTCTCTTACCCTGCTGTTAATTTACCCACTCTCGAATAAGTTAATTAACCAGACAATATATTCAACGCACATTTATGCACTGCCTACTCAGTGCACCAAGTACTTAGGTGCTGGAGAACTCACCGTCAGGACACAGTCCTTGCCCCTTTGGAGCTCACAGTCAAGTATAGGATTTCCTGGTTAATGGCTGAATGTACATCTCTGGCTTCCATGTGCTAGAATCTGGTAGGGCACCCCCGCCAGTTGTGACAACCAAAATTGCCTCCAGACATTGCCAAGTGGGGGGTTAAAGTCAGCCCCAGTCGATAATCCCTGGTGTAAGAGGCCGTCCCGGTAACCTTGTCGCTGACAATGTGCTATCTGGACCCCATGGTTCTCTAGTTAATTAGCCTTAAAGCTGCACAGTAAAAATCACACATAGAGGCCTTTTTATCTTTTGGGGTGCTAATCAAGGGGTACTATCAAGGGATGCTAATGACTTTCACACTCCTCAAAGGAGGAAAACCCCAAACCCAACGTATCTTCTCTAATCTGTCTTCTGCATCACTCTGGGTGTCCCCTGACATCAACGATCATATCACATTCATGTTTGTGGTCCAGGATCCCAGTCCTGGCCCATAGTTGTTACCAGTAACTGTTGAACCGAAATGAATATCTAGAATATAGAAATAACTGTACCCTTCTCTAGGAAGCATGCTGGACAGTATACCTAAGATGCAAGTATGTGTATATGGTAAGAGTGGCGATGGCTGTCTTGCTCAGGGCAGGGCCACAGGGGGCGCTTGGCTGGCCAGCTGCCCACCACAGGGCTCATGTTTGGTCTGCCCGAACTGGGAGATCTCCCGTCTGTTTGTGGCTTTGGTGGCTGCTTGCTCTGGCTGGGGACATCTGTCTAAGGACAGGGTTACTAGATCCTTAGGCCGAGAAAGGAGTGGGAGCCAGGCAGGATGATGACACCAACCCCCAAATTTAAGCCTCAAAATAAAACACCCCCGAGCAGCAGCCCGCTTGGAGGGCCGGTTATTTTGGGGAGGCTGATCTGAGGTTGGACTCCTTGGGCAGAGGCCCACACCCTTCCAAGCCCCCATGCCTGCTTCTGGAAGGTGGTGGCAGCCGGGAGAGAAGCAGAAGGGTCTTCACAGAAGATTCTTGCCTTCTCTGTGGGCCTCCTGCTGCTACTAAAGGGGCAAGTCGCCAGGGAAACCTGACACCTAATGGAGCCACACTGGCAATGGCAAACCGTGCCTCCTCTCCACAGAGCTTGCCAAATCCAAAGTTGCCCACAACTGGGGCAGGTCCTGCCTACCCATGGATCATCTGCTGAGTGAGACTCAGAGACAGGGAGTGAAACACAGAATGAGGGGATGGGTGTCTTGGGGGAACAGAACCTCATGGAGCCAGATCTCCCCAAGTTTGGGGTGCACTGGCTGCCTGGGTGTGTCCTCCCGAGGCAAATGTCCCTCTTAAGTGCAAGTGTGGGCAGACAGGTTCCAGATGGGTGGGGAGGGGCTGAGTCACCAAGGAGGTGATTTGCAAAACTCAGGCCCCAAAAACCTTCCTTCAGTCTTCAGCTTTTGAGAGTAAAGGTTAATTGCAAAATTCCAGTGGGGAGAGAGATTATTCACATAGACCAGTAATTTTGAGCGTTTGCTATGGTGTCATTGCAAGTCTCCCTCGGCGGCGCCTGAAAGTTCATCTTTCTTCCCCACAAATTTTCTTGAGAGTTAGAACACTCGTACCTTTTGCACTTACTTCTTTGCAGCTAGATGTATATTTTTGAGATACCATCACAACTATTAGTAATAATAACAAACACTTACAGAGTCCTGGCCATGTGCCCGCACCATTCTAGTTGTTACTTATGTACATACCGACTTGTTTAATCCATATACCAACCTTACGAAGGAGTGCTAATATTATCCCTCTTTTACATGTGAGAAACCAAGGCATAGAGAATTTAAGTAACTTGCCCAAGGCCACAGAGCTGGTAAGGGATGGAGCTGGGATTCAAGCCCAGGTGGTCTGGCTCCTGGGCTCACACTCTCAGTCACTACCGGCATGATGATACCTGCTAGAACTCTGGTTGTTTTCATAAACTTCATTTGGGAATCACATCCATGGAGCTGGCTTTGCTCTCCCTTTTTATACATGATATCAGAGGAGGGGGCTGAAATTGCAAAAATGAAAGAGAAAGAAGCTATAATGGAAAATTCTGCCCATTCGTGCTCTGAGCGCCTCGTTCCTTCCAATCCCTGGATAGACATGCTCTTCTCTTCTGTGTGATGGGAAGTTGGGGAGGGGGTAGGACAGAAAGGGTGGTGAATTGAGTTGTTTGTTCATTATCTCTTTCTTACCTGTCACCTGGGTGAAAGGTGAGGTGTGCTGATTGGTATTTTGGTATTTCCCCATCCTCTAAGACTTTAGCTCATGATTGGACAAAGCTGGGAAATGAGCCAATCAAATAGCAGCAAAATGTTTGCCCTCCATTTCAGGGTGCTTAGCGCCACGGCCTTCTCTCTACCAGCTGGAATTGGTGAGGGAGGGAGGGAAATCTGAGAGAGGGGGCTGTCAGGATCGGGCTACACTCACCCAGGGCACACAAACTTGAGCAATAGCTGGAAGTGTGCTTCAGCCCTTCTCCCCAGCCCCAGGCCACACACCAGCCTGGTTATGTTTGCCAACAGGTGACTATCGCATGGGGAGGTGGGTGGCGTTTCCTCTGGGTGCCCCTGCTGAGAAACAAGCCACCCAGAAAGGGAGGAGGCAGAGCCCCCTGGGGACACTTGACTCAGTCTGTAGGAAGAGACCCAGGCCTTTGCCCTGGGGGCAGAGGTTCATCACAGATTCCCCATTGGTTTCCATTTCAGTGCATCTCTTTGCACTTGAGCAGGTACACAGAGCCTTCTAGAGGAACCCACACACCAGTCATGGGTCCCGGCAGTATCCTTTTGTACTTCCTCTCTCACAGAGAACCCAGCAAGATATTAGTGATGACAATAAAGCGTCTTCACAAATGTTCACCACTTTGCAAATTGAGACGCCGGGGAGAAACTAAGAATTCCACGCAGCCAACACTTGGTCTCCTGCCTTTGGCCTAGGGCTCGTTTCTGCCCGGGCCCCTGACCCCAGTCTTTGTACACCTCAAAAGTATTAAATGAGTATCTACTATATGCCAGTCACAAATGTTGCCATGGCTGAGTGTGTCCAGTCTGAGAAGCAGAGTCCAGCAGAGTTGAGCATCATCCTACAGCCTGCGGGAGATCAGTTGATGTCATTGAGTCAGCCCTGCAGGTGCCAATGAGTTGCAGGGCCACACTTCCCTGCAAGGGGAGGACAGGGGTTCAGGTACCCCCAAGAGTGCTGGTCACACAGATGCAGACAGAACTTTGGAGAGGGAAGTGATGCTGCCATAGAAATCTCCTGCCCAGAAGTTTGTCTTTCCAGTGGATCTTCTGTGGTGGGACTCATTGTCTTCCCAGTGTCAGCTTTGGAGGTCAGGTACATCCCTCTAGACTTCCCAAGGGACTTTTACTTTCCCCTGTTGTTTACTAGTTGATAGATCATAAAAACCCCACCAGCATATCTCTATCCAAGAAAAAGTTCAAAGGATGCCTCTGAGCTGTGTTATGACCATTTGTTCTCTTTCACTGGTGAGAGTGTCAGCTCCTAAGGGAAAAGCTCATGCTTAATGTACATTTTTGTGTCACTGTAGCTCCCAGCCATCAGCACAATTCCCCTGTTATAGCAGGTGCTCAATAAATATTTGGATGGCTGACTGAATGATTGAAATTTCTAGATTTGGCTAGCAAAGCCATCTTCTTTACCTTTTGTGATTTTCATAGGTTCTGGTTAATTCATTTTCATCCTTTTTTTTTTTTTTCTGGTCTATAAAAACCTTTTTATTTATCTCTTTTCTAATGCCTCTTGTGAGCCTCACACCTTGAAATTGCTTTTCTCCACACTCTCTCCAATTTGCATGTATCTTTCTTGAGGTTTGACGTGTCAGGCAAGGCAGGGCAAATTTAGGGCTCATTAGGTTTTGTCCAGTAAAACAGTGGTCTTGATTTCCTACAGGTCTGTCTGCTGTGTGCTCCAGTAGTTACTTCCAAATCTTGCCTCATGTATAAATAACCTCAAGCCTCAAAATCATGTTCTCAATGCTACTCAGAAAAAAGATGTTGGCTTTTGGGTCACTAAAAAAGGAGTGGTTATTTCTTTCAGTGGTTTAAAAACCTTCCATCCCCAAAAGATCACCTCTGCCAAACCAGATGTTTAGTGTGGTGTAATGGGAATGAGGAGGTTCAGCTTTAGAGGAGAGCTGCGTAGAAGTAACGGCTGTGAAACAAGGCAGACGTCAGGTTGATCTCCCTCTCTGCCACGTAAGAGCAGTGTGAGCTCGGGCAGTTGCACACATGAAGTGTCTAGAACAATGTTTAGGATGTAGAGTCTAGAGCTAAGTGTCTAGCACAAAGAAAGTGCCTCAAGAATAAAAATGACTATTATATTTTAGTTCTTCTCTATTCCTGATTCACTCTATGACGCTGAGAAAACCATTTCACACCTATTTGCCTCCAATTTTCCACGTGTAAAATGAGAGAGTTGGATTCTAGTTGATGTGTAAAGTCCTTTCCAGGCTAATGTTCTAAAAATCCACCACTCTGTGGGCCAATGAACACCTAAGCCTCATACAACTTAATGGAAAGAATAACACAACTATAGTTCAGTGCCCAAAAAAAAAAAAAGTTATGCCTTGGTTTGTATTAAATGTCAGAAGTGAATTATTCATCCATGCCAGGAACAAGCACATGGACCCGGTTGCACTCTAAACTCCAATGGGCAAGAATGATTCCTAGGGCCAAGGTGATTTGCTCAGAGGACTCCACCGAATCCTCTCGACCACTTTGGAGTAGGCAGATGAAGAAGCTCAGGCCGGAGAAGTTAGCAACATGTCTCAGTCACACAGCTAAAACTACAGAAATCCAGTCCTGGCATTAGCTGCAGGATCTGAATGCAATACCCTTTACTTTAAACTATACTTTAAAAAACATAGTTTCAAGTGGCCAGAAAAGCCAGCCCCTGAAGAAGAGAAAAGATTATGTCCTTCACTCTCAAAGCTTCATGAGCACCATGGATTTTTCAGGTTCCCTCAAGGGAACTCTGCAATATGTTGGTGCAAAATGAACCACAGTATTCAGCCAAAGCAGTGCTTAGAGGATGAGCTCTAGTGTCATGTGAAAAATAACTAGAGTGGCCATGGGAATCTAAAAGAAAATAGCAAAACAAAACAAAAGAACAAACAAACAGATGATAGATAGATGATAGATAGGTAGATAGATAGGTTGATAGAGATAGAGATAAACAGACAGACAGACAGGCAGGCCAGCACGCAGGCAGACAGACAGATAGATGATTGATAGATAGATAGATAGATAGATAGATAGATAGATAGATAGATAGATAGATAGACAGACACAGAAACCAAGGCACTGAGCAAAGCAGGCCTTTGAGATGGTGAGTTACTGCTTCTACTGAGAACCTTCCAGACTCCTACTAAGATTTCTTTTCTTTTTTTTCTTTTTTTTTCTTTCGTGAAACCAGAGAAGTGCTTACTCAGGGAAAAAAAGAAAAAAGGAAGTCATAAAGATTGCCTTACTTTGGAGTTTGCCAAAGTGGATCATAGACTAAATCCCCTATTGGGGTTCTGACCTTCTATCAGCCACCAGAAGTCCTTACTCAGATCACAGTCCATCCTGGGTGTGCCCATTTCACATCCACCTCGAATCTGCCAGCCAGAAGTTGAAATGAAATACCAGATGGGTTCAGTTCTCCTGTCATATGCAATGCCCTTGATTATTGCTGTATATGGTTCAGTCATCTGTTATCTCCAGCCAATTCCATAGACACAGCATTCTAGGAGAAGTGAGAACCCACACGCAGCCAGCAGAGGGTTAGCATTTCTACCTCTTAGTCACAGGATGACTGTGGGCAAGATTCTTCCCTTATTGGTTGTCTCTGTTTCCCCGGTTGTAAAATGGAGAAAAAGTCACCAGTTCAATTCATTAAACAGTATTGTGTGATTGGCACTGTAGAAAGAAGTGAGGGAAGTAGAAGATGTAGTTTCTGTCCTCAGAGAGCTTACAGTTAGGTGAGAGAAAAGTTAAACAGATAGAAGAAATATACAAGATTGCATGTCACCAAGTGTGAGAAGATCAGGGAGAGCAGATATCTCTTTGAGCAGCAATAGTATGGGATGGCTTCACGGAAGGAGTGGAATTTGAGGATGAGTTGAGTATGGAAAAGAAAATGGACAGAGAGAGGAGAGGAGAGAGCAACCTAGGGGAGCGTAAAGCAGGAGCTGAGAGTGTAGTCGAGGAAATATGTATGATTAGGGTCAGGAGAGGGCTCAGCCTGCCTGAATAAGAGTCCATGTTGAAGAACAGTGAGGGATGAGGTTGAACAGATTCCAGGCGATCAAGCAACACTAGCACCATCCGCAAGATCCAAATCTTCTGCCCCAGAGACTCAGAAGTTCTCATGACACCCTCTCCAGACGGTGCTAGACAGAGTTCAGAAGCATGCCAGCTCCAATATTGGTTGAGATAGGACTTTGGCAACTATGCCTGAGTTGGAGAGTGATGATTTAAGAGAATCCCAAACAAGCCCTACAGCAGCAATCACAAACAGATTTCAGCTCATGTACTGTGTACCATTTCCCATTGATTACTAGACACTGCCTGGAGGGCTGTGCTAAGAAGCCAAACCTTGGCTCAGCCACAGAGAGTGCTGTGATCCATTAGCGATGTCTGCCATGGGCACAATTTGGAGGATTCGATCCCCACGTATCACATGGTTATCACCACAGCAGAGCAGCAGGCTTTTCTAGTTTATGTTTCTGTTAGTTGTTTGTAACTCTGGGAGTTTGGCCACTTGAATCTAGTCAGCTAGCTGTACTGTTGACTCCACCTCCTTCCAGAACAGTCTAAACACAGTCTCTTACCCAGGGGAATTTAGTCGCTTGAGCCTTCTCTTTTAATTCATTCCCTACTCTGTTTTCCCATCACCCCAAGTGAAGTTAGATGCTGGGAGCCAGGAATCTCCGCTATTTGAACAAGGGCCAGACTTCTGGCAAAGGGCCCCTTCTCCACATCAGCTTCTCCATCTGCACACTGAGAAGACAGGAATGAGGCCTCACCCATGCCAGTGATAGGAGGACTAGCTCGTGTGAGGAAGGCCTTTGAAGATGAAAGGGTTGTATGAGCACATTAATTACAACTTCTGTCAGCCCTGAAGCCTCTGCATTCTCAGCTGCCACTCGGGGCTCTTCCATGACTCCCAAATCCAAACAGTAGCAGCATTTCACAGACCGCCCCCTGGGTCCTGCTTGTAGCATACAAGTCAAGAAGGCTGGATTCTGGAGCGGACTAGCCAGCTCTGGGAGGCTTAGGTTTCCCATTACTCATCCCCAAGGGCAAAAGCAAGCTCACTACCTGGGCAGGTAAGATAAGAGAGAACCAAGGTATAAACAAAAGGCTCCATCAAGAGCCTACTAGAAATAGCCCCTGGGTGAGATTAGGACACTCTGCTCTAATTCCCACCCTGTCAAAGCCTAATTGTGTGACCTTGGGCTACTGGGCTTTATCTGTCTAATGCTTCAATACACTGTGTGAGCCACCTGGGAATAATAATCCCTCTGCCTCCCTGAGACCTCTCCACCTTTGCCTGCTGGTGTGAAAGTGTTCTGTGCTGGGAGGCAGAAGCACGTGATGTAGAACTACAAGGTCCTATTATTATCCAAGGTGACTTTCGCCTTTATCTCTGTCTCCTGTTGCTGGTTGACCCCAATCGCTGAAATTGTATTCTTCGGAATGCTCACGGATCTCGAGGCTGAGTCCCCTCCTGGGCAGTGCCTGTCTAGGAGGACCTGGTATATGCCCAGGCTTCTTGGTTGTGCTGTTTCCGGAGGCTGCAGTTGCAGTCAGGGTGGCAGGGGACTGGGGCACTCTGCCAAGTTGCAGCGCAATGCCCTTGCTGGGGTAACTCAGTGAAAGTGCTGCAGGCAGGGGTGGGGGAATTTTCAGATGCTTTGCTAGGGCTTAGAAGGTACAGGCTGAGCTGGGCCCTTACAGCAGCACCAAAGTATGGATCCAAAGAGGGAGAAGAGGAGAAAGAAGGGACTCTACGCAAGAAGTTACCAAGGGCTAGTGACAAAAAACCAAAGATGACGGCATGTCAGAATTGGAAAGGGTGCTAGAAATTATGTAGCCCACTTGTTTTATTGGATAGATAAGGGAAGGACATTTCAAAGACTGCAAGTGACTTGCCCAAGGCCACAACTAGTTCAGGTCAAAAGCCTGGCCTTCTGATTCTCAGTCCAGCACCCTTTCCATTTTACCTTTGAGATGATAGAGGAAAGGGGCCTGAACGAGAGGACACTGGGCCAACCAGAGCAAGAAGACTTGAGTGACAAAAAGAGTAAAATTAAAGGCTACTGTTTTTTTGCGGCACAATGGGAAGTAGTGTAGGTGTTTACACTGGAGACTTCATTGCACTTAGATCTGGTTTCCTTTGCAGTATCTCATTTGTTCATATTTGGTGTTCATTTTGATCTTTTTTGACTTAATGAACATTTGGAAACCAACCTGGCGTGGCTTTTGCCCAGCCTTTCTGAACAATTCTGTGAGTTAAGCCAATAATCAATGGTTTTACAAATGATTCATTTGTTCATTCAACGCACATTTATTGAATACCAATAAGTGCCAAGTGCTCTGCCTGGCACTGGGGACACAACTTTAAACAAGAAAGGCACAGTTTCTGTTTTCATGGAACTCATAGTCTATCTGGGAAGACAGACAGTAAACAACTAATTATGCCCTTATTTAATTACACTGTGGTAAGTGGTATGAAGGACAGGCACAGGGTCTTTGAGAGCATAAGACAGGGAGACCTCATCTGATCTAGAGCATGAGGGAAGGCCTCCTAAGACCAGTAGGATGAATAGCAGTAACTATGTTTGCAGGATCCGCATAGTTCCTCAGAGACGCTACTTGTTGGACTTCTCAACCCCACCAGTTGGAAGTTTCTTGGTCTTGTTTTGAGCACTTTGGTGGCTAGAGCCTGGGCCCAAGGTTTGTTTAGTGTGTGTGTAGGGGGTGGTTTGCAGGACCACTTCCAGTGGTCATGGAGGTACATCTCTCGAGTCCAGGCAGGAGGAACAAGCAAGAACCCTGGGATATGGATGTCTAACCATTTGGCCCAAAAGGCCTCACTCCTTTATCTCCTTTGTTGGTAACTTCTTGGAGATGATCAGAGTGGACTCTATCAGGAGAGTGAGACAGACGTGGTGAGAAAACATCACTTAAGATGCTTTCAGACGAAAGCACAGGTCATAATAAAAATATGTATCAATTCAAAGAGTACAGGTACCAGCTAATCCAAATGGTCAGTTGTAAACAAATGTGTCTTGTAAATGAAAACAGACACAAAGTTATCCCCCCAATGCTGATGATAAGATCCTTACTTCTACTCAGCTGTGCTTTCTTGGGTAGGAGAGATAGGGATGGAATTATAGCTGTCATGATTGAACATAAACTACAACCCATCTGTGCATCAAACTGTGATATGTCCCCCATGTAATTATCTGTCACGTGTTTCTTGGTATACCCATATCAGCACATGCTGGCTGAATATCTCTGTACGTCATGGAACAATCAACCCTCACAAAATGTTATCTCCCACAAGAAGTATGGAGGTGGGACCATTCCAGGAGCTTGATAACGTTATCAAGGACCCAGGTTTCTTTCAACTTTCCACTCTGCCACTCCCAGTGTCTTCCTATGTGGTTCCAAACTGACTCTCACAGTTCCAGGCATCCTATGAAAAAAATCAATATCCAGAAACAGAAGAAAGAATGCTTATTCACACACATCTTTTCTAAAAAATGGAGGAATGGCTTTTCCAGGAGTCCTTAAATTGACTTTCCTTTACTTCTCATTGGAAGAATGGGGTCACATTCCATGGAATGCCCACACCCAACCAATCATTGGCAGGGAGAACTCTGACCACAGTGCTTGACTTAGACCAGTCATGATCCACCCACTGGGGCTGGGAATTGGGGTCTTACCTCTCCTGAAGCACAAGTTAGCGATTTTGAACAAAACTAAGGTTCAATTAGAAAAACTTTGTTGCATCGGTAACAATGTCTGTTACAATGAGTAAGGCCCCAAGGGGTGTCCATCCACCTGGTAGATTTGTGGTTTGACACTCTATATGGGCTAAAGAAAAAAAGGCAAAGCCAAGTTCTTGTGTTCCTAAGCCACACCCTCAACCTTTTCCTGAGAAGACACACCTCATGGATAGAGTTCACGTGGGGGACACGCTACAGTTTGAGGCTTAGATAATCTGTGCTCAATCATAATAGCTATAATTTTATCCTTTTCTCTCCCCATCAAGCTTATCAGGCAATAACCTTAAATCTGTTATAATTCACAAGAAAGAGTCAATATTTTGTACACTTGAGCACCTTATTACTAGAAATTCATTACTTGTAACCCATCTCAGTGCTGCCAGAGCTGCAGCATGCATGAGTACCAATACTCTGTAGAGATCTATTTTAAAAGAATTGCTATGACCTTGGATGAGCATCTCTTCCTGTAAATTATGAGTTGATGACCCCCAAGAGAGATAGCCGCTTCTGTTTTCTATAACTGCACTCCTAGAGTGTCTTAATGTGTGTCTAATGTTTCAATGTGAAGTGTTCTCAGCTCCATTATCTAATCCAGCCCTCCCATTACCTTCATGGTTAGCATTATTATTCTCTGTGTAGGAGAGACGTTTAATGACTTTCCCAAGGTCATATAGTTAACTAGTGCAGACTCAGGATTTGAGACCTGGTTTTCCACTCCCAGAGCTGATGGCCATGTCACAACACTATGTTGGCTCCCAATAGACCTGATTTACTTTCAAGGAGTCTGGAATTGACTATTGAATTTCATATTAACAACTGCTCTTTCATAAGCAGGAAAACTTCTTACTAATAGTTTCTTTGAGTCCAGAGCTCAAGGGTCCAACATCTTAACATTTTAATAAGCCCGAAAATGAACAGAGCGGTTTTCTGGGCCAGTCTCCTGCCTCCATGCAGTTAGCTCATGAATCTAACAGCATGGGGGGAATACTTGAGGATTTTTTGGTTTGTTTTCCATTCCTTTTTATCACTTCAGTGTCATTAAAGGATTTATGATGACTGCATCCAGAGAAGAGAAGCCCAAAGGATGTTTAGTGTGGATCTCAAAGATATGATTGTTTCTTACACAGGAAGGGGGCTGCTTCTTTTCAGTATCTAATGATGAAAGAGGAAATGGATTCTGTTAAACCGAAATGACTTACAGTTTATTCTGAGGGTGAATTTCCTCACCACGAGGCTTGCTGAGCGTTAGACTGGCCTGCTAGTTCCCAATCCATCCTCAGTTCTCAGCTGAAATGGCGTGCCCTCAGGGAGACTTCCCTTGGGGATAGCAAAGACATTGGAGAGGAAAGGCTCCCCTTTAGACTAAGGGCTCAGCATCTCATACTTCTGTTACAACATTTATCATGCTGTGTTGTTGACTTGTTGAATGTCTGTCTTCTCCTTTGGCCATAACCCTTGGACAGTGACCTTGTCCACCTTGTTCAATGACCTGGTCCCAGCACCTAGCACAGTGCCCAGTACATGGGAGCCCTGAACAAAGCCTTATTGAATGAATGAAGTTGGCATTGGGATTCTCTATTCTGAAGGCCTGTATCCATTTCAGTGTTAGGATGGTTTGGTGAAATTGTGATTTACCATGGTGGATTCAGGTTGTGAGCTCCAAATTCAAGTTTAAAAAAAACTTTATCTATCTATCATCTATCTATCTATCTTGGAATTTGGAATTGGAATAAGAGACAAGTGCTTAAAAAGCACAGGAGGGTCAGCAAGCAGGCCACATCTTCTCTCATTCTCTCCTTCCTCTTCATGGCTGTGTACCACCCCAATTCTCACCCCGCTTCCTTGGCTGCCATCATCTAAGAAACAGTCTCTTCTACGGTTTCATGCAAGGGCACCAAAGGGAAGCTGAATATGTGCAGTGTCTGACCACTCCAGATGGGTGTGAAAGACAAGAAGGAGACACTTTCTGTTTTGGGATAGGAAAGATGGGGCAAGGTTTGGGGAAGCAAGCCTTGCATACTCTAGACTCTTCTTGCTGGGGGCAGAGGGAGGGGCTCCCGTGGCTCCCTTCCAGGGCATGTGTGGGGAAGCTCTCTCTTTTTTCAAACAAGCATTGTCAGATAATCCCCGGGCTTCCTTAAGGACTGTTTCTCAGGGTATAGGGAAAGTACCCCATTATCTGTTCAAGCTTCCTGTTGTTTATATTGTTTGGAAGGCTAAAGTCAACAGCCACTTTTGTATTCTGCATTGTTGAAAACTTTGGAAAACTTGTTTGGTTTCTTCTCCAAATGAGCTTCCCAGACCCCTTGGAAGACATTCAAAAACAGGCCTCACGTCAAAGAGGCCAGCTGGGAAGAGTGTCTCTCAAAGCCAGGCTTTCTATCTTCTTCCAAAGGCTAGATTGGAGAATGTTTGCTCAAGGCCATACAGCTCAGCCTCTGGTCAAGCGCAGGCTGTCAGGGATGCACAGGGAGTTTGAGTCTGGGGTCCCGGCACTCGGCTAGCAGTGTGGGTCCTGGAGTTAGACCTGGGCTTGAGTCCCGCCCCTCATCAGTTATGTGACCCTAAGCAATTGACTTAACGTCTTCGAGCCTGAATTTTCTCATCTTTAAAATAGGGTAATAATACCTGCTTGTAGGGTTGTGTAAGGACTCGTGATCATGTACATGAAGCCCTTGACAGAATGACTGGTGTGGAGTAAGCATTCATTAGTAATCAATTGTGGTCACTGTTATTATTAGCCCTCGGACCTCTCCCTCCCCCACTCAGCCCTAACTTTGTTCCTGCTGCACTTGAGAAATGCTCCCAGCTGCCTTTGGAAGATTTTCATTCCATTTCTGGGCAAACCATTAGCCAATGAAATTTCATTGAATTTGGCGGGCAGGGCACGCTGGGGTGCCGACACCCACGTGTGCTTACTGGAACAACTGTTGCTGAGCAGACGGACCAGCACAGGCTGTTCCCGGAACCTTGGCTACTGCAATGACTGGTGGAGGCGAATGGGGAAATGCACTCCAGGTCCTGCCTTTACTTGCACAGTGACAGTCCATCTCCCAGGCTGCTTGTCTCAGCAAGTCAGCCTCTTCCTGCTTTCCGTCCTGGCAGTTGGTGGTGGGGCTGGAGGAGGAGGCCGTGTTTTCCCACCTCTTGGTAGAAGTGTTTCTTTACAGTGCTGTTCCCTGGCCTCAGAGTAGAGGGCTCTCACAGGCATAGCTTAATGCCATAAGTTTAATGCCATAGCTTCCTTTCACTCTGGAAATTTTGGAGTTTCCCACAGCCCACTTCCTCCCCAGAATCCCAAGCTTGGAATTTCCTGGTTGTGGATAGGGCACCAGCTTCTGAGTGCATAAAGCACCTACCCATCCATCACTGGGGTGTTCAGTGCTCTCATCTCCAAAAATACCTTTAATTGCCTTTAACTGCTTAGTTCAGCTCTCCTCTAAAGGAAGGAAGATCTGGCTGCTCCCAGCCACACCTCAGAAGTGAGTAAGGCTTTTGCATCTTTTAATAGGATTGTTTGCATTTGTGTCAGTTTCTCATTTAGCTTTTAATTTCATGAGTGTGGCGGCGGACTGTTGTTCAGGCTGAAATGGAAGATTATCAAAACACAAATGATTTTTCACAGTGTAAGTAATCATAAATTAGAACCTAGAGGGCCCCTTGGTATCAGGAAGGGCTGTGGCCAGTCATCCAAGGTTTTATCTTCCCATGGGAGAAGTAAAAAGATTGATATTTACCAAGCACCTCTTATGAGCCACTCTTAATGGGGGGTGCTTTGTGTATATTTATTATCAAACTCCCATAAACTTCTCTTTGAGGTATGCAGCGAATATCCACTGAATAAATGAATGACTGAATTTCATCAGAGCCATTTTACAGGCTGAGAAACTGAGGTTTATAAAGGTGAAGTAACTTGCCTATAATGGCTCAGCTCTCATGTGGTGGGGCTGGAATTCAATTCAGAGCTCCCCTCTCCCTTTTAACATGACACCACGAGTTCCCAGTCAGCTTTATGGGGTTAATCCTGTTCTTCAGTCCCCAGAACTGGGGACCTTGAAAATTCAAGGCATCTCCTTTTACCAAGAATCTGGATTTTTTTGCCTCTTTGAAACAATATAGAACTACCGGGCGTTATCTTCAGGAAAGGAGGTGGTGGGAACTTCCCTCTCTCCGCTCTTCACAGGGCCAGTGGGAACTCCAAGACCACCAAAGATCAGGGAGTCAGTTGCAGGTGGGTGTCTGGACCCCCAGTTGTGCAGGTGGGGGCTGCTTAGCAGGGCCTCACTGGAGGATTGTCTCACCGCTGAAGAATGGATTGACTTGGCCCACGATGCCGACATTCACTGCAGGGAGCACTGGGGCTGTTTGTAGTAATTTAGGAGGAGTCTCTCTAAGGAAATCAGCAATCCTGCCATGTTTCTCTTAATTGAAACTATCCTTTCCCTCTGGCTCCGATGGGCAGGTTCTCGTCTCTGTGTCTGGAAGGCATTTATTTGGGGTAATCTGAGAGCAGGGTGCTGGGAACACTCTCTTGTTTTGTCTATTGTTTGTTTTCGCTGGCCAGTCCACCCTGCGTGATGTTCTCATTGCACCGCCGCTGCCTTGATTCCAGCGGGAAATGCCACAGCCCTGCAGGCAAGGAGCCGCTCGGGTTCCTGGAGCGTTTAGCGAACAAGTTACAAAGAAACGTCAACTTCTTCTAGAGGCAGAAGGCTGGTTTGGCTGGGGACCTAGAGATCATCAAATCCAACTTCTTCCTGGTCTGATAAAGAGACTGAAACCTTCTCCAAGTGCTGCCAGCCTATCAGTAAGAAGCCTGGCACTAGACCCCAGGTCACTGGACTCAGCCCAATGCTTTCCCACTAAACCAAAGAAACATCTATTGGGCACCATACTATATATCAGACACCATGGTCCTAATGGAACCCACTTTGATTATATGGGTCAGTATCATGCGAGACAGCTTCTTCCTAGAATGTTTTATAGATAATCTATCTATCCATCCATCCATCCATCCATCTATCTATTTAGAGAGAACACATATTACGCAGAGTAAGAGCTCATGTATCTGGATAACTAGTCTCCTGGCTCCTAATTGGAGGTCTTGAGTGGCTGTTACCAATGATACAGTGAGTGGTTCACCAGTTAGTTAAGAATTAAGTCAGAGTAAGAGGCACTTTATATTTAAGCTGCCTTAAATACACTGGAATCTTTGAGATGATTGGCTAATATTGATCAAGTACCAGCCACTTTGCTGAGGGTCAGGTACTTTGCTAAGTGTTCCAGGTATATTTCCTCACTGAATCCTGAGAAGCACCCCGTGAGGTAGGCATTACCTTCACTGTACTAATGGAGAAACTGAGCTGAAAGTTTAAGACAACACTGGCATGCCTAGCATTCCACAAGGGCCCAAGCTGAGATTTGGACCCAAGTCTCTCTGATGTGAAAGACTGAGTACAGCCACTACGCCATCTTACAATACCAGGAGGTAAATCGCTCCAGTCACCAGTTACTAATAACTGTAAAATAAGGGATGCTGAAGATGAGGGTGGCCAGGAGATTCTCATAAGCTTTCGGAGGGCTTGTGAGTGGACACATAGTTTCCCTCTGATGGGCTGCTCTGTCATTCTGTTTGATTTGCCTCCTTGAAGTTCAGGCCAAGACCCAGAAGAGGTGGACGCACCCAGGTCCACCAACTGTACCCAGTTTATGACCCAAGTGGAACTCTTCTCCCAGAAATCAGGTCATTCAGATGCCATAGGCTTTGCTTTCCAAGTCTGTCTTGTTACTTTACTAAGTCCAAATTCTAGGGATATCTCCTTATGGACCCTGGAAGGCAAAGATGAATTCCAAATCTGACTTAATCGCTGTGTGTATGTATGTGTCGGGGGGAGGGGGATTATTTTCTTTTGCTGGGTATCTGATCTCACCAAAATCCCCATAAGAAATAAGTAAAATGTTCCCAGAAGTTCCCAGAAGAGTGAGCATCAGACCACACAGACAGCCTGCTCCCCCTGACATTCCCTATTACAGCACCCTCTTAGTTTCTGTGTATACTCTCACCACCTGAAATTGCCTTATTTCTGTGTTAGTCATTTACCTGTATACTGCCTGTCTCCCCACACTAGAACATAAGCTTTCTGCTGGCAGGGACCTTGTTTGTCTCCCAGCACCCAGCATCATATCTGGCACCTTACATCTGTATCTTCTAGAAGGTGCTTTGAATTGATGCCTTGTGCCATGCCCTAGGGGGACTAATGGCAATTTGAGAGGCACAAATTTCATAGGAAGAGGCCCAGTTGTCTTCACCCTGATGCTTCTAGAGCACCTCTCAAATGTCCGTGGTGCAAGAATCTTAGGCCTTCACCAGGTGTGGTCTCTTGCCATGTTCGATGCTGTTTATTTGAAGGAAAAATCAAGACCTTATTTTCTTTGACAGCTCTTCAGAAGGATCATTTGTAATTTCCTCCATTTCTAAGCCTCCTGGATCTTTGCATGGGCCATATTCCTTAAAAGCAGGAAGTTATGTTTGGCCCACTCCAGCTGAATAGGAAATGGTAAAGGTTTTGGTCCAAACCCTGTGGGTTGAGTCGGGTTTAAAAGCTTGTCAGAAGGAGTTCTCTGAAGCCTGGCATTCGAGACTGGCATCTGTCATTATGGATAAGATTTCACAGAAAGAGAGCTCGGGAAGAGGTGTGAATTACAAGCTGTTAGCTCACAGGGCAACTGGAGCCGTACTGATCCTGGAAATCTTTTGGCCCAGATTTTTAAAAATTTCCCCACAATCCAGCCTCTCCCTCTGTAGGGCTTCTCCTTTGAAACATGTGTTGCTCTTAAGGCATCTGAAGAATGAACAGCGATAGAGTTCTTGGACTGGGAAGGAAACCCTGCCTCTAGCACATACACACACACACGCACCCCACTTCACTGACTGAGAGACAAGTCACTGGATGAGAATGAAACAAGAGAGAGGCTGAGTTATTAAAATGTGACTTGATGATTTTTGAGCCCTCCAAATTCGGAATCAGTGGAAATCTAGAACTCTCCTTAGTCACTTGCAATTCATGTTATTGCACATAAATACTTTTGCAGTTGCATCACTTTGCTGCTGATGTATTTGAAGAGGAAAGGGGCAACCTAGAGGCAATATTCTGGTTCTGTCTCAGTCCAGGTGAGGATTGGTTGTAGGTGAATTGTGAGCACAGGGCTCCTGGCAACCAAGTGCCAAGGCTGAAGGACATTCTCTTCTTATAAAGTACAGCAAACTCGCGGCTATTCCTAGAAGAACTTGCACACTTGCTCACTTGCATTCAGATGACAGTTTTTCAGTGACAGACATAGAGGCCACTGGGGACTGTAAAGCACCTGGCGCTGTCATTTTTGTGAACTGAAGTGGTGCTGTGGGGAAAAGTGGCTAAAAACCATCCATCTAAGTGGTGTCTGACCCAGGTACCATCCATCATGGGAAGAGCCGGTGTTTGTCATGGGAAGAGCAGAGGTAGTGACCTGACCGCCATTCTGGCCAGACAGATATCCACTGCATTCCCCAAGCTTTCCCTCTGGGTGTGGTCCTGAGACGGTCAACCCTGTCTAGGGCACAGGCCTCTTAAGTCCCAGTGCGGGACTGTTTTTCTGTGAAATTTCCCCCATCTCACTTGGTCTGTTAGTTACCCCCTTGGAGGAGAGAGTAGGAACCAGCCCCTGTCCACAGCCTGTGTGCGCTGCACTAGCAAATATTAACCCCGCGGTGCTCCCACTCTCTGGCAAGAGGTGTTATTCTGCAGCTCACCTGGAATCTCCGGAAGTCAAGCGATGAGAAAGCATTCCCGCGTGGTGACTAGAAGGGGCCAGGCTGCCTGACTCCCTCGTGGTGCAACCTTGCACAGGTTTCTCAGCCTCTCTACACCTCAGTTTTCTTATTTGTAGAAAGGTTTGATGCAGATAATAGCATCAAACTGTGGTTATTGTGGGGATTAGATGAGACAATCAATCAGTGTGAAGCACTTAACACAGGCCCCTGCACACAGTAGGTGCTTTGTTAGTCTTGATGACTGGGAGCACAGCCGGGGGCTCAGCAGCAGCATCTGTAGGAGCTTGAATGTCCCAGCCACACCCCCTAGTGCACTTGCAACTCAAGCCCTGTGTGAGGGTCTGCCTGCCGCAGGCAGCCAGGTGTGGCTCTGGTAAACTGAGTCTTGGCTGACCCGGGTCAGAGACTAGGTGTCACCCCAGGGTTTGGCTTCTGGCCCTGCTGCTGTCACAGTAGGATATTGGGTCAGTTGTTCTCTGAACTTCACTTATTTCATCTACAAAATGGGGATGATAACTTGACCTCTCAAAGCTGCTCTGGGGATTACAGAGGGTCTAACATTGGCACCTAGATCAATGTCTACACTCCACAAATTGCAGAATCTTTTCTTTATCACTTGAGGAGATGCTAAAAGAGATAGGCAAGAGGAAATAAAATCAAAGTCGGAGCTACCCTGGACTGTGTGGTGATTGGGCTCTGTGGGAACTGGTGGTGGCCTTCTGCTCCCATCCGTCTGGATGGCTCCGTCTTAAGGGACAACCGCCTCACCTCAATTTCTGATCCTGTAAATCCTGTCAAGCCCACTGGTACCCAGCCCCCAGCCCTGTAGAATGCGACTGGAAATTCAGACTTTGCTGTGTCCTCTCTACCGGGTGAGCTAGGAACAGTCTGCATGGAGAACTTTAAATTGCAGGATATTTTTATTTTCCAGTCTGAGGGAAAAAATACAAAAATAATAATACTAAGTCTGTGTCATTGTAAAGCATTTTTACACAATGCATTTCATCTGAGCTGCAGCCCTTGAGCTGCAGGGCCCCGTGCTAATTGCTCAGCGCTCTGACCCCCTGTTTCCGTAGCTGTCATGTGGGTCTGGGATCTGCCCCTCCACCCTCACTCCAGCTCCCACGGGCAGCTGTACTTTCACCCACCCTAAATATTGAGGTTCTGCATCAGGCTTCGTGGGGGGCAGGGAAGAAATGTCTGAAGGCCATCACTCCTCTCCGAGAGCTGCCATTTCCCTCTTTGCTAGCTGACAACCTGACGTGGACAGGGCAGCAGCACGGTACAGGCACCAGGCCCCTCACCTCTGAGCGGAGAGACTCAGAGGGACCTGAGGACCTGAGCTGAGGTCTGGGTTTTCCTCAAACTCTGTAAGTGTCTGAGTCTCTGAATCTCTGCTCCTCCGTTTCTTGGTCTCTAAAGTGGGTCCATAGCATCTGCCTGACGGCCTCGCAGAACTCTTTTGGATGTGGAAGTGCCTCGTAGATGGAGAAGGAAGCTCCCTACCTGGCAAGATTCCTGAAGTTTGCTTGTGCTTTGACCCATCTGTTCTGCAGGGCTTGGAGCCCAAATGTGTCTTAATTCCTGTTGGGTTGTTGAGAAGCTTTCTGAGGCTTTAACACTGTCCCAGGGGTGCATACCACGCCTCCTTGGTATTTCGTCCTGGGCGGGAGGAAGACCAGGTGTGGACCAGGGAGCTAGAGTCAATGATTCAAGGTCACACAGCTTATAATTAACAGAATTTAGATTAGAACCAGTCCATCCTTCTCCCAGATGTGGGCTCCGGGCTCATCAGTGTGGCAGTGAGCCACTAACCACCCTGAAATACAGCCATTGCCTGTGGGCGACGGTCTCCCCCGCCTGCACACTCACAAAGCACCTCCCTCAAGTTGAACTCAGGGTTCCTCAACATGCCGGCGACACACCTGGGCAAACGCTATACGCGAATTAGCTGAGGTAGCTGTCACTGTGACGACCCCAGAAGAAAGATCTAGTTACAACACAAAGTGGGACCCTCTTTGTTTTTTCTACTTGCAACAGGAAAAACTCCATGTGAGCCCCTGAGATGCTTCTTCATTTCGTTTACCAGATCCTGCGGTTGTGCTAGTCAGTCTGGTAAACTGATAGGATCTGAAAAAGAACACAAAGATTCCGAGGCCAGACCCGAGCATTTCCTGATCACCATGGCAACACGCAGGGGTCCACACTGTGGTTTCTCTCCCTCAGCTGTCTTCCTGGAGACTCACTCACCCAAGACCACTTGGCCTTTCAGAATTGTGCTCTGAGGTGACAGTTCTGGGACACACAGTCTCCTTTGCCAGAAAGACTGTTGGAACCAGGATCGGGAGTGGGGGCCTAAATAGACTGTCCTCTCTCCCCTTTCCCTGTTCCCTCACCCCACTAGGAGGCAGGGGTGGGATCTCTTTTCAGACTCTGTGAAAACAACCCAAGAGCTTCATTGGGTTGGTCATTTGGAGGCCTTGAAGGAAGGACCAGAGCGGTGGCTGAGAGAACCCTTTGGATTCTCCTCTGACCGAGTGGTTGTGATGGGCCCCTGTGGTTCAGTCTCGGCTGCCATGACCAGCTCTGTGCTCCATGGACAAAAGGCTGAGAGGTTGGGGGGTACAGCCAGGCGCCAAGAAGTTGGGGTGCATTTCCTTCCTAAGTGCCAAGAGATGAATAGCTCAGTTGAAAGCAACCCAGGACACATGCTGGAGGAAATTCTCTGGGTATGATGTTGTATGACTGTTTTCTCTGCTCATTAAACCCTCACCCGCCTCTGGGGCAATTCCGGGAGAGACTGAGTCACTCAAGACTCATGGTCTGCACTGGGCAGCCAAAGGCTTTCCGGCCGCTGAGTGTGATTCTGGCCTCCTTCAGAAGTGGATGCTGAACAATAGCCCCTTTCATCGGGCACCCATCACATGGGCGTCAGGGGATGGGGGCGAGTGACGTGGGGGCAGCAGGAAGGCTGCCAGCCCTCTGGACTGGCAAGCCTGGGTGGCAGCAGGGGCTATAATAGCTAGGAAGACTCCCAGATGGGAACTTCTGGGCTTTGAAGACATCAAATCATCAAAGAAATGGAGAACAGATTGGCTTCTTCATGTCCTGTTAAGACAGTGGATTGTGGCCTTATTGGGAATGGCTTGCTCAGGCCTCTTATAAAAGGAGTTTAGTCGTGAGAGCACTGGACCAGGAGTCAGGAGTCTAGGAATTATGGACCCCCAAGGCTCTGCTTTTCTCATAACTGGCTTGAGGGACCACGCTCAGTCATTCTGGATTTGATTTTCTCTTCTGTCGCAAGAGAATTTGGTTAGCAGCACTCTATAGTCCCTCCTGACTTAGACACAGATGATCCAGTTAGCAATGATGCTTTTAAAAAAAACTGGCCTTTTCTCTGCCCACTTCTGATCAGAATCAGTTCAACTAATTTATTTGTGAGTTGCATAATCTTTTTCAGACATGAGCTCAGCAAATCAAGACAGAATCCTGGCTATTTCATGATAAACACTATAAAAATGAAAAAATGTGGGGAGCTCACCAATGATTTTGGCTGCTACTGCCCAAGAGGCTTTGCGTGCAGCTGGCTCCCAGGAGCTCGAAGGAGTCAGAGGCAGTCAGACTAGAATACCATGTTCCAGCCGGGTCGGCCTGGCATCTTAGCTTGGTCTGTCGAGATTTCCAGGTCCGGCAGCCAACATCTCGAAATGTTCCAAGGACAGCCTGTGGTGTGGCACCCCAGCCCTGGGTCAACCCTGAGTGCCGGGGTCTCTTCGTTCGCCCTGCAGGACCACCCTTGGGCTGGAAAGGGCAGAGGAGGCCTGAGGCTGCAGTTCAGGCTGGACTTCCGGTTCCCAAGGGGATCATGGAAGGAGCGGAGGTAGAGCCAGAGAGAGGTGGCCGCCCACTGCTGGGGAAAGCCAGTGAACATGGAGACCCTGGAATCTTCCCCCAGGGAGAGGGTGGAAGTTCCATTAGTGAGGGTTTTTCCACTCAAGCCTTGCAAAGTTCTTGAGCAAAGGGCCCTGCCCTTTTAAGTCTTATGGCCTGAAATCAAGGGACCACTGATCCTCAAGTAATATTCAATTAACTCAAATTCCTCTCTCTGGAACTCTCTTTTAATGCTCACCTCTCTGCACTTTGAAAACCATATGGAGAATAGGTGGATTTCCTGTAGTTTCCGCGTCTGGACCATGACAAGGTGCAATTTCACACTGCAGTGTGATCAGCTGGGCTGCCCAGGCAGAAACCCGGTCCACTGGCTACCAGGTCAGGTCGCTCGTGTTGTCCCAGTGAACCAGTTACCTCCCACGTAAAACAGGGATAATAAAAGTGCCTACCACATAGGATTATCGTGAGGATTAAATGAATTCTTAGGTGTAAGATGTTGAAAACCTCGTATAGCCCAGAGCAGGCGCTGGGTGAGTGCCTGCAGTCACCACCACGGCCGTGGGAACTGGCAAGTCATTGAGTGGCAGGAACTGGCCTTATTCCCATCTTCAAGAAGCAGCAACTTCCCCGGACACATAGCCTAGTCTGGGACCAATTCAGTAGAAAAAAATCTAATTCTGCCTTATCCCTCCTGAGGGGGTGACAAATAGGGACCAGGCGCATCTGGGTGGCGTGTTAGAAAATAAATTAATTCACTTTGGACCATCTGGGGAGTCTGGCTTGGAGAACTGAGAGTTTCTGGGCACAGAGTGATTGTAGGTGGTCTTCTGGTGGGCTCTGCGTGGGATACACGACACCTGTCGTCCTCTCTCAGGAGATCTGACCTCAGAAATGGCCCTACAACAGGATGGGAAAAGGCCATGCCCTGGGCTGAGAACACCGCTTCAAATTTCAGACAGACAAGGCCAGTTATAAATCTAAGTTGGTCTCTGAAACATTTGCTTTCAGGGAAAACAGCAGAGTTTCTCAGAAGCAAATGCTTCGGGTTAAGGACATTTTAAGTGGTCAGTGGGGAATTCTCGACAGAGCCCAGCTGGTGATCCTTTAGATGTGATGCAGGGAATGGTCCCGAGAGAGGCTTTTCCTGCCCCCCACAAGGCTGCTCGTTCTGTGGGGGTGAGAGAATGTTCACTCGTTCATTCATTGATTCATTCATTTGTTCGCCATGTGCCTACTAAGTGGTGCTGTGCTGGGTACTGGGGACACAACAGTGAGGAGAGACACAGTCCCTGCTGTCATGAAGCCCCCAGGGAAGTTCCAAACTTCCAGAATCCTGGAATTTCTGATTACTTAAGAGACCTTGGAGATAATAATTTCTTGTAATTCTTTACCTGTTTGTGTCACAGACTTCTTTGAGAAACTAATGAAACCTGGGGATGCTGTCCCCACCAAAACACCCACACACACACGTGCACACACACACACACAGCCTTGCATACAATTTCACAGGTTTTAGACCCCTTGAAGACCAACTTGTGGATTCCAGGTTGGAAACCTCTTGTCACCCAGCTCCATCGCTAGCCAGCTGTGTGACCCACCTCTCAGGAAAGTTTGGGAAGATGTGGAGAATGGCAAGTTGGGAAAAAATTACATGGTGCTACTCCCAGAAGATGTTGTTGTGATTTTCTACCACTTGGGAAATGGCTATTCGTCTCAGGCCCTACAATCTAGGCAGAGTTTTGAATTGTGCTGGGGCGATTTTACTAGAGAGATCTGTTTTCCGTGATCTGAGGCTTAGTGGAAAGTGTAGGTAAGATTAATGGTGTTATGGGTCAGCTATGGTTTATCCAAGTAAGAATGAATTTGCCCAGAACCCTGCATAACAGTGTAACACAGAAGTTAGAGCCTGACTTGCCCACTTGGATGCCTCTGGGCAAGTGACTTCACCTCTGTGCCTCAGTTTCCTTGTCTCTAAAATGGGTATGGCAATAGTGCCTACTTCATAGCATTTTTGTGAGAATTAAATCAGCTGAAGCATATAAGCCACCTCATAACTTTGCAACACCCACTGGCTCTAAATAAGTGCCAGACACCGTAGCAAGTGTTTGACATACCTCATCTCATTTAACAGTCCCACAGACCCTGACGGTTGGTATTGTCATCCCATCGAGAAGGCTGAGTGTCAGAGAAGTTAAGGAGCTAACTAGCTGTGTAACCTGGAGCAAGTGGCACTGTTAGGTTTGAACCCAGATTTGGGGGGGTCCAAACTAAGCTGAACTACCAACCTTTGTGTGAGTTGGGTGCCAGAGAGTAGTTAGACAGTAACGACACCCTCTTGGAGAGCTCCTTTTGCTAATCCTCCTTAGGTCACCGGCAGACCTCTTCCAGTGTGGGCCGTGAGCTCCCTGGGCACTGGGCCCCTTGACCCCTCTGTCCTCTGACAACTCTGTAGTAACGAGGGCTCTGATGGCCGGGGGGCATTTCTCCCTCCGGGCTCCGCGCTGGATCTAGAATTGGCCTCAAACAGTTAATGTTGCCCAGTGGGTCTCTCAGAGGGAGGACTTGGGACAGTTTATTACACGAGCAGGAGATTTATTGGAGACCAGAGGGCTCAACGGAAAACATTCTTGATTTGTTTCCAGTTGGAAAGGCTTGTTTGAGAGATGAATTGGCCATTTCATATTAGCCTCTTGAGTCACGGCAGACCCTGCGTCCCAGGGGCCTCTGCTTCCCAGGAGAGATGTGCAGACCTTTGGGGAGTCCTGGCTCCCTGCAGGGCTTTGCAGCGTGGCCAGTGTCATTGCCACAGACACTGGTGGCCTATCCAGTGACCTGTGATCCGTGGCCACTCGTGCCCCAGCCTCATGTTAATTTTACCTAAACCTCGGGAATGTTCTCAGCTACACACTGGGGAGGCTGAGAGGCCATAAAGTTATTAAGTCAGGGTTAGAGGTAGCAGCCTGCTGGTTAAGCCTGTGGACTTGTAGTGCCTGGACTCGCTGGGTTGGAATCCCAGCTCCACCATTACCAGCTCTGTGAACTGGACAGGTTTCTTCCCTCTCTGTGCCTCAATTTCTGTATCTGGAAAGTGGGGATACTGATATTACCCACCTCCCAGGGCTGTTTTAAGGATAAAATGAGTTAGCACTTGTGAAGTGCTTAGAAGCGTGCCTGGCGTATACAGAATGAGGGCACAGTATGTATTAGCTACTATTATTGCTGTTAGTATTATTAATACCCTTCGGGGCAATAATTTTAGTTTGTGTAAGTATTGAGGAGGCCTGTTGGAAAGTCTTCGTAAATTATCAGGACTTAAAGGATACACAGCCTTGAAGCCTTGATCCCTTTTAAGGCAAGAGGGGCCCAGAGGGGAGGACCTGTGAACACTCGTGTGAGAGTTGTCCAGAAATGAAGTTTTTGGCACCATCTTTGCAAATGCTAGATGGCTAAATGCCATCAGGGTTAGGAGTTGGACCTTGTTCCTGAGATTAAGATAAATGTAAACTGTGGAACTTTGAATTTTCAGGTTACATAGAATTTCTCCATTCACTCAGCAGCCCTTTGCTGATCCCTACTCTATGTCAGGCCCTGATTAAGCCTCGCAGTCTAGGAAGGATGCAGGGTGAACTTATCCGTTTCTCCCTCTCTTGGCTGACCGCAAGCACACACAACCTCGCACTTACTACTTGCATACCCACATAAAGACGTGCTCATGCAATGCATGCGTGTATTGTCTATAAAGTTACGTTGGCTGCTGCACGTGGAACTCAAGGAATTTTATTCAAAAGTCTCAGTCTGAGTTGGTTCCTTTTGCATTTTCATATTCCGTGTGCCAGGTGGCAAACTGGAATTAATTCTAATAAGACAGAAACTACCATTCAGTTCCAAACCACTGTCCAGGCCTCAGACTTTATGTTTAACTTGGAGTGACAGCAGCCACCTGGCCAAGCACTGACGGGCAGTTCGCCTCTCCTGGCGTCTGATGAAGCCTCTCCCGTCAGCCTCGCCTCCAAGAAGCTGATTGGGAAGCTGTGTTTGTCTTTTGTATGCTAGAGAAGGAGAGCTCCCAAAGGGCTGTCACCCAGAGAGACAGTTTTCCTTTTCTAAGATTGGCCAACCGAGGCCAGAGCTGCAAATGTCAGTAAAAACAAACAGTATTTCAAAAGGGCCTTGTGAATCTTCCTTCTCTCCGCTGCCCTTGCCTCGTCAGCCAAGTGTTGTGCCAGGGGCTGCAGAAGGACACCATTAGCCTCAAAAATGAATTGATAGCGCAAAGACACATTTTTTCTATTTCACCTAGTTCTGACGCCTTTTTAAAACACCCACGTGTGAATGATACAAAGAAAAGAAAACCAATTAACATTGGCTTATGTCTTTTCAAAGTTCCAGTTCTTGTTTCTTCTTTTACTATTTTCAGTCAAGAAAGATCCTCCAGGAGTGTAACAATTCTCTTATCCCGTCTGGCATTTGTGTGACACTGTTTTCTAGTGGTTGGAACCTGCTTTCTGCTCAGAAAGGAGAAACCAGGCATTGGCTGTACAGCTGAGTAATACTGACCCTATCTTTGTCATTAGGTAACAGTTGTTTAGGTGTCCTTCTCTCCTTTAGAGCAAAGACTTGCTCTAATGACGTGAAAGGATCCTAGGGCACACAGCAAAGTGGTTTGGATCATGGATGTTGGCATTAAACAGACCTGAGATAGAATTCCAACTCTGCCACTTAATAGCTGGACAACTTTAGGAAGGCATTTAATCTTTCTGAGCTTTCATTTCTTCAAATAATATGTTCATACGTACATAAAACTCACCTCTCAGGGTTCTTGGAAAATGATGCAACACAGAACCCTAATGGTGCTGGTACCCAGGGACACTGCGGTAACAGGCCCTGCCCTCACCCCCCATTGCTATCAGCTCAGAAATGTAGAACAAAGCAACTGGAATTCAGGAAGGCAGGCCCAGGCTCTGGACAGAAATTCTCACTTCCTTAGACAACTCACTTCTCTGAGCCTCCATTTTCTCATTGATAAATAAGCGGAATCTTCCTGACTACCTCTGGACCTGCCCAAGCGAGAGAGAGGGTCTGAATGAAAGCCAGTTCTGTCTGAATCAGACCTGGTTCATAACTAACAGAGAGGTGCCCGGCCTGGCACATGGGCCACCACGTGGCGGGCCCAGAGTAAATGTCAATAAGCTTCCTTAGGGACTGACGGTCTTTGAGGCTCACGGAAGTGCTCAGGGGGAATTCATGCTTCCCCAGGACAGTTTCGCTGACCCAATCTTTCTGTGTTGGAGTTTACTGTAGTGCAAACCGGGGATATTACGGTCCCAGAAGAATAATGAGTTTTCAGTTAAGGTCTTTGAAGTCTTTTGAGATTGTTACACAGGATCAGGTAGAACCAGATGATTTTTCAGCTCCTTACTGAGATTTCAGATTAGTGTCTGTGAAACTCACAGAAATCCTTGGATTAAATCATTCATTAACTAGTTGATAGCCTCTGGGCTTCATTTGGAATGCCATTAACTTTTGGGAACAAACAATAGGTCTTGGATCTCTCTGTCAAAATGTTACAAGTGTGTTTTTGAGGAAAGTCGAGTCGTTCACTCATTCAACAAATATTTGTTGAGCATCTGCTCTGTCAGCCACTGCTGTGAGTGTTAGAGAAACAGCTGTAAACAAGCAAAAGACTCTTGCTTTTTTGGAGCTTCCATCCCAGAAAGGGCAGATGGATAATAACTAAATGCACAAATGAATAAACAAGTTGCTTTTGTGAAGACACAAAAGCAGGGTTAGGTGAGGGAGACGCTGCGGGTTGGATACAGAGTGTTCAGAGGAGGACTCTGAGATGAGGTGATGAGGAGCTGAAGGGCAGAGGTGTGGTGATCTGGGGTGGAACATTCCAGACAGAGGGAAGGCAGATATAAATGTTTTAAGGTGGGAAAGAGCTCAGATGTCCAAAGGAACTGAAGGAAAGCTTTGTGCCTGGAACAGAAGTAAGCTACTTAAAGGTTCGAGAGGGGCGCAGGAGCAAGATCATGTAGGTCTTATCAGCCACATTAAGGAAACATTCTGGGTGCAACCAGAAGCCCTTCGAGGTTATGAGCAAGGGAGCAACACCACGTGGTTGTGGGAAGATGCTCATAAAATAAGATTAAGTGGAAAAAAAGACTCCCAAATCTAAAATTGTGTATTCAGTACATGTTACCTATGCGAGCATATGTATATATACACACACATATTCAGAAAACAGACTGAAAGAAGACACAGCAAAATGTTTAATTTAAAATGTTTGCGATAGTTTTCTTAGTGGTGAACTCAATTTCCCTTCATTTCTTCCCTGAATTTTGTCAGTTTTCCACAAGTCTGTGTTACTTTAATAGTCAGAAGTAAATCATATGCTTTTTTAAAGCTTTGTAGTGGAGCCTCCGGTGGAGAGCGTGTAAGAGGGATGCTCTTGATCGTGTCATCTCGGATTCGAGCTTACCCCAGTGGGGCTTCGCGTGCTGGCGTGAATGTTGAAGGCCCTGGCCAGCAGAGAAGTTTTGTAATGGGTTTTTTTGATAAATCTACCCTAAAACGAACTTCTTATCTTTCCCAAGTTATTTATGCAGAGGAATCTAACATTTGTGCTTCATCGCATAGATCTGAACATAACCTGCCGATACGCCGGTGTATTCCACGTGGAGAAAAACGGTCGCTACAGCATCTCGCGGACGGAGGCTGCCGACCTCTGCAAGGCTTTCAACAGCACCCTGCCCACCATGGCCCAGATGCAGGAAGCCCTGCGCATCGGCTTTGAGACCTGCAGGTAGGAGACCCGCGCCTCCGCAGCAGAAGGCGGGCCGCCTGGGTCCGGGGGGCGGGGCTTAGCCCTGGGAAGGCTCCTCCCCGACAGCTGAGTGGATGCTTGCCTGAAGGGTCGGCCCCACCCGTTAATTTGGGCAAGTCAATCTGGAACCTGTGTGACAGCTGGAATTGCAAGCCGGTTAAAGACACCTTTGTGAATCATAGCGGTGTTGCTCAGAGGAGGCCCTTGAGGGTCATAGGTTGGAATCCTCCTCTTGCCCGAAGGGCTTCCACTGCACTCTCCGGCTTTGAAGAAGCTGCAATATCATTGTCGGAACCGCAAGAGAACTAAACCAAATAACAGTGTTTAAAATAAATATGTGCCTGGTGGAGTCTTGGCCCTGCAGACTTGGCTCAAAGCAGGTTTTTCGAACTCTCTCTTTTATTTCTCTTCTATGTTGCTCTGGTTTGGAAGGGTAAATAAAAGGCCATGAAAGTTATTAAGATATATTATTACAAGTGATCGGGAAGCCATCGGAGGGACCCAGGAAGGCCTCCTGAGATGCCTCTTACCTGATGCCACAGTGCCCTTCTGCTCCAGGACAATCACAGCAGACATGGCCTTTTTTCTTTCTTTTAATTTCCGATGGCCCTGTGGCGAGTGGTGCACATTACAAGTGAGCGGTGGTGAGGACCGTGGTGGAGGGTTTGGTTTGGTTTGTTTTCTTTAGAAGAGCTCTGGGTGACCTGAAGAACCACTCTGAAGTTTCCACCCCTGCTTGCAGCCACCTCCTCTGTGCTCTTGCAATGTCATGTCATTAGGCAACGTGGTTCCCCTTTCTCTTTCACGCATACACATACAAATGCGAACTGCTTTTTAAAAGTCAAGATGCAGACCTCTTTATGGAACCACTAAATGTAAGGTAAATACATGTACCCCCTGTCCTTGGTTACAGAGTACGGCCCCCACATTATGAGTGGTAGCAGAGACTCTTGCTGAAAGGGAAAAGGAAAATCTTACTCTAAAACTACACTGCCTAATATGGTAGGCACCAGCTACAGGTCACAATTTACACTTAATTAAAACTTTAGTTCTTCAGTGGCACTAGCTACATTTCAAGTGGTCACTTAGCCACTAATGGCTAATAGCTACAGTATTGGACAACATACATTATAGAACATTTCCATGATCACAGAAAGTTCTGTTGCGAAGCCCTGCTCCAAAACAAAGGGTGGATGTATGTATGCTCTGTATGTGTTCAGAGCTCGGTCTGGCAGAATAGAAAAGGAGCAGAGAAAGGGGGTTATAGCTCTGGTAGCCACGGAGCCTGACCTGTAGGCTGCAATGAAGGAAGGCCGATTAGCAAGATCCATTTATTCTCTTCCCAAGGCTCACTGTCTACATCTGGCCCTGACCAGGCCAGTAGCCTAAGAAAGTGGATTTAGTAAGCTGAATTTTTATTGTGACATACGGACAAGGTGTGCTTATGAAATACAGAAATGTTCTCCTATGCTGAAAACAAGGGAAGTTCATACCGCTCCCGCTGGCCAATCACGGAGCACTTAGATGCTGGGCGCCCTGCTGCCCCCTGGCCCACATCCCCTCACTTAATCCTCAGACTACACTGTGGGTCGATTACATCACCCCGCTTTATGGGTGAAGCAACTGAGGCTTGGAGAAGTTCTGCAGTTTGCCCAGGGCCACACTGCTTACACAGAGAGGAGTCCGCAGTCCGGGCCTGTTTCATCTGAGCCCAGG